>CM074512.1:6255000-7505000 GCA_037379345.1 Perna viridis
CGGGTGTGGTCTTGATGTTAGTAATGATGTTAGTTATAGTTTAGAAAAATTGCAAAATGAAGCTGGGCGTATTGTAACAGGATTACCTATTTTGCCAGCGGGGATTCATTTACTATGAAACGGATTGGGAGTTATTGGAAGATAGAAGACGATTCAATCGTCTTAACATGTTTTACTCTATTCATAACCATGTCCACAATACTTAAGGGATCTTATGCCTTATGCCATGACTTAATAACCAGATTTCGTAGTATAGTCTACGCAACAGTGCGGATTATACCATACCCCACTTGAGATTAACTAGTACCCAAAGGTCATTTTTCTATTCAACAGTAAGAGACTGGAATCATCTAAATTTAGAGGCAAGAAATGCAAGAAACATCAACATTTGCAAAAGAATCATCAAAGGACTTCAATTTTGATGAAAGGAAAGTTTATGTTGTACATACCAGGCTGAGAAATATGTGCAGTTCCCTAAATACTTATTTCGTATAAATGAAGTGCCATCCCCTTCTTGTATTTGTGGACATCTTTCGATGGAATGCAATTTGTATAATGAATATAGAAATTCCTTGCTGGCACGGTTAGGCGGTTTTAACGTAACGATAGAAGTTATGTTAGCTGTTGACGAAAGTCTTGCATATGATGAAAACAGAGACATTTTTGCTTGTGTTCATCAATTTATCAAACGAACTTAAAAGTTTGAATGATACTACATGTATATATGAAATGACTATCTCTCACCTTACCCCACCCCGCCCTTTTTGCCATATACCCCCTTTTTATTCCAATTCCTTGCTTTAGTTTCATGACATTCATGTTAATTTGCATTGCCCAGTTCTTCCTATTTTCTACTATTGTTATTTTTTAGTATATTTAATTGCCGTCATTATGCATTCTTTGTAATCATTGTTTATGTCTGGGAGAGGATACACAAGATAAAACTATCATGATAGAAAAAAAACAGCATTATTGAAATATTCTCATTGTGACATGAATCGCCACTCATAGACCTCCATAATGTTGCATTTGTTATAACTTGAGTCCAATCCCCTTGCTTGTATTCTAGGGCAAATGAATATGTTTAAACTAAGGGACCGGCCATCGTTTGTCTCCGGGATGGGCCAGCAAATTGGAAAATGATCCCGGAAAAGAATAACTGACCCCCTTTTCCAAACACAAAAAAAATATCAACCCCCTCTCTCAAGTACCAAAAAAAGTCAACTCTCCTGCATTTTTTTTTTTCAAAATGAAATTTCAATGTATGTATTGATTTATTCAAAACAGAATAGGAAACATATTTTAATAATTGTCTGTAAAGGAGTTGTAAACTGTTGTGTCACCATTTTGTGAGCTTTTCATATTTATTATTTTTCACACAAAAACACTATTCATTTAAAAAGAAATAATATTTTTTGTGTTTTGCTATGTGCACATACACTTCATGCAATTGAAAAAGAACAGATATGGTATAATGCAACGAATGCAAACCACCATTACAAACAGCGGTAAATTGAACACCTTCAACAAGACCTTCACCATGAGGATAACCTCATATAGTGGTGAGCTCTGAAAGGCCCCAAGTAAATATTTAAGCAATGTCATTTTCTATGCATAAATAAAAAATGAAACAGACAATTAGAGACAATGACTGAACTAAACATAAAAAGCTTTATTAAACAAGACATTATGTATAAAATTATAGATATTGCACAAGTACATATGTAAATGATTTTTCTTTAAAAGTCATGACTCCCCCCTCATCAATTAGTCAAAAATACATACCCCCCTTCAAGTACTGTTATTTTTTTCTTTGACCCCCTACTTTTTTTGCCGGGCCACCCTGGAGATAAATAATGACCGGACCCTAAATACTGTTTTTCGGAAATTTTCATCTCCGAATCGACATTTAATAATTAGAAAAGAGGTAGAAAAAATACAGTTTTACGTTATACCTTGTCAATTTCCTATTGAAATCAATGTTTTATTTTATTCTACATCCTAATGCCAAATATCTCGAAAAATCTATCTATGACCTCATCTGATTTGATATTTTGGTGTATTAATGACACAAGAGGTGATGGCGGGGAAAAGAAAAAGGTCGGTCTTGGTAACATCTCCCCATAATTTTTTTTCACCATCTTCAGTTTTAAAATGAGGTAATAGTTCTATCCAGAGTCATTATTAAGTAAAAATAATCCAGGTTAAATGTTTGATTCGAATCTATGTTAGAATATGCTTCATGTGTGATACTTTTGTGATAAAGAATCATTTTTGGTTAATTTTATGTCTAGAAGATGTTATTTTTTAAAGTTTCGTGTATTTTTGCCTCAATAACTTACATTTATTCAACAAATATTTTCAAATTTTATTTCTTTGAGTTCATTTACTTGTTGTTTTTTATTCCAGAGATCATGTATCATGAGTCTTTTAAATTCAATGTTGACTTGTAAAGGAGTATTGTGATATAAATAAATATTTTCTGTCATAGCAAATATCATTTTTCGGCAACCATTACATTTTTTTTGGCATTCAAACACAAAAATACAACCCGAGCACTTTTTTTTAAATTTCTCCCCAGGCGCATTTTAGTAAGACCCCAAATTACGACATATATGTATGCATTCTTACACTTTTCAGTTAAAATAAAAGTTGTTGTCAATAATTTTGAAGTCAGATTTCTGTCGCAATTTTTGTTTGATAAGTACTTAAAATGTTCCTTTACAACTACAGATGTCGTTAAACGAAAATGGCATCTCGGACCAAACGTCAAATATCTGGACAGGAGAAAATATGGAATTTCAACGTTTCCGATCCAACTTTACACCCAAACGGCTTCACAATTTATAAAGTTACTTCAAGAGTATGTTATTATATAACATTTATGTCGGATTGATGCCCAATTTTTAGTGCAAACAGTATAAATTACACTCAACTGATTGACATAACAGATGTAATGTAATGTTAAAGGTTCTGCTAAAGTCAATATCTAGGACATTCCTTAATGAAATGTTTTCATGCATAGTTTTAATAATACATTAAATTAAGCACTGCTAAATGCATCTTTATATGTACATGTATATAACACACAAGCACTAGTAAAACTTAGGAACAAATGTTTTATAACTTCTATGTAACGTCATTAACAACAAAAATGTAAACAACATACATTAGAATAAATCTACAACTGTCAAAAACAAGATTTGAAATTCATATAGTTCTGTTCCTAAATGTATAATGCAGGGCAAGCTAGCATTCATTTTCTTGAAAAAATTGTCACAAATTATTGTGGCAACATCCCATCGGCTCCTGCGTATGGAGTGTTCATATCACAACTCATAGTTATGCCAGAGCTTGCCGAAACTACGCAGACTTTTTGTATCACACTAGAACTCTAACAAATAGGCTTCTGGAACAGGGTTATGTTGCTACAAGATTGAAGTCATCACTACAAAAGTTTTATGGTTGTCATTATGAACTCGTGGATCGTTATGGTGTATCCATCAGCACCATGAAAACTGATGTATTCAACGGGTCATAGTTTTCCTTTCCTTGTTTGTCTACCCCGGACTTGACTTTTTATGAGCTACTCGGCGGGTGTTTCTAGAAAAGCAGAGGACGCTTAACCTACCGGTGCACCTGGTCCATGCTCCCATTTTTTAGTGGAGTCCGAGTTGCTCATTTACTTTAGTTACTTTGTATGTATGATTTTAGTTACTTTATGTTCTTTGTTGTGGATGTCTGTTTTCCATTTGTGGTCTTTGTCCCTGGATTACATTCTTTTGATTACTGCTATAACCTTGGTTCCCTTGATTACTCTTGCATTAGTGTTATATAGAAGTTATTAAACATGTGTTCCTAAGTTTGACTTGTGCTTGTGTGTTATATACATATAAAGATGCATTTAGCAATGTTTCAGTGCTAAATTTAATGTATTATTAAATCCATGAATGAAACATTTCATTAAGGAATGTCCTAGATATTGACTTTAGCTGAACCTTAAGGTAAAAAATATGCCCTCAATTTTATATCTGGGGTGACTCGAGAAAGATGCATTGCTTACCAAAACAAAAATGTATGAAAGATACCTCCAAATTATAATGAGGGAGCCAATGGCCTAAAGTGCGAGCGAAGTCCAAAGCAAGGAGTTTAATATAGAAGGATTCTCATCTCGTAATTTATCACAATAACTCACATGGTGAGATTTCAATATACTTACCACAGCTACTTGCCGCCTATACTGCTATTGAAGTCAAAATTTGGGTATAAAAACATTGATATCACAAAAGCAGGGAAAGCTACAGCCACAAACATCCGTATATACACCTTCAGACCATTTTTTTATCAATTTAAAACAAATTTTATGATGATTGTTCAGGCTTTGAAGAAGGAATTAGAATTTTAATTTAGGAGGGAATATCTTTCTCGAGGGTGTGACTCCAGTCACCATTTTTTTTTATATCAACAGTTGGTCAAATAAAAACATTGGTATCATGAAGGAATGGGCGGCTACAGCTATAAAATTTCTTACATACACCCTCAGACCATTTTTCTTCAATTTAAAACAAATTTTATGACGATCGTTCAGGTTTTGAAGAAGGAGTTCAGATTTTAAATTAGGAGGGAAAACTGTTCTCAAGGGAGTGACTCCAGTTGTCATTTTATAAAAAGTCAAAAGTAGGTATAATAAAAACATTGATATCAGGAATAAATTGGAAACTACGACTATAAAATTCTTTATATACACCCTCATACCATTTCTGATTAATTTTAAACAAATTTTATGACAATTGATTGGGTTTTGAAAGAGGAGTTTGAATTTTAAATGAGGAAGGAAGACCATCTTCGAAGGTGGGACCAGGTTGAAGATTTGATAAGAGATTAAGGTCTTGAATAGAGGTATTGATCATAACAAAACATTGAAAAAGTCTGAAGGCAACTTGAGGTGGGATATTTAAACATTTTATTTCAAACCATATGGGTCAGAATACCTACATTTATCATGATGAAATGTTGAAGTGATTGAAATTGTCTGCCATTAACAGGGCAGGCTCAGCATCAATGAAATGCATCATGGGTAATCTTGTTGTATATCACCCCTTGCAACATTTTTATTATTGTACTATGTAAAATTGCACAAGATTCCAATCCTTGCTAAATATAAATCCTTGTCCAAAGCAAAAGTATAAAGTTTCCTTTAGCCCTTTCCAACAAATTAGACCATGCCATTTATCATTTTGCCAAGTTTGTTTTAAGAAATTTTTCATCAGTAATAAGTGGAAGACGGCAAATGGAATTCAAAATATTCGTAAAATTACTGGAAGAACTGTTTCAGGTTTTTAATCAAGATCTTTCCAACTGGGAGTAGATTTTTTAAAAAATAATAGACTTCTTTTAAACATTTTGTGTAGCCTGCATTTTTAATATTTCTGAAGGTTCAATGTACCCTGATGTAGTGTTTTGCCTGCACGAAGTTTCTCAAGTGACAGTATGATGAATTTTTAGACGAATTTCTATACATTTAAGGGCAAACTTTTCTCGCTTATGATAATATGAGTCACCATGAAGGTGAAACTCTAATTAAATTTTAGAGCTGCTTGGGATAGGGGCTAAAATGTGTAACCAGTACCCATAAAATATCTGAGCCGTTCACTCTTGTAACATGTTTGATCTGTGTCCATTGGCACCTAGAGACAGGAGTCTGCTCCCCTTATATACATTTTTATAAAAACTGTATGTAAAATTGTAGGATTACAGGTCTATGGTAAATATTGAAGAAAGGAAATGTTGAAAATGGTTACTTGATTTCAATGGAACCATGGATGTTGCATAAAAAATTATGGGAGCCAGTGGGGAGTGTTGTATAAAGTCCCTGGTGCCAGTGAATTATAAACTTTTATGTTAACAATAAGTTGATAAACTAATCATAAGTTATTTTCACATACACATGTACTGAATTTACACACACAGATGAACTGACACTCTAGTGCATGGGTAATCAATTTTAAATCAATTACCACTCATGTGTGTTTATATAAACAAATTAAAAATTAAATGATGAACAGTTGTTTTTTTATAATTGGTAATTGACTTACACATACTTGTCAAGGACAGTTATAAGTGATTGGTCTCTATTGTTTTTGCCTTTGTTTTGATATTTTAGAATTTATTTTCAGACAACAGACTTTCAATTTTTGCAGATAATCTATTTCATTATAGTGTCTCATTAATGAATATGAATAAAAGTATAAGTTTATATCAAGTTATAATGTTGAACATACATGTATAAGTCAAACATGATCACTGTAGCCTGTACTGTGAGAACATACTGTAATCAGCTGATTTTCAATATTCATGGTTACCATACATGTAACTGCATAATATTACTTTCAAATGCAAGAACAAAATTATCAATATATCACCTTTTTGTTGCCATGGTTATAAATGGAGAAGATATTCTTACTTAAATCAGCAAATATAGGGCAAATTGACTCAGTGATAAAGAAAATAATGGTGCAAACATGTACTAGGGTGAACAAGATTCAGGGCGAACAGACCAAGATTGTACCTGTACCAACTTTTCCTCGTATCGAAATACTATTTTGTTAATCTCTTCATTATTACTTGATACTTGTACATTTTTGTTTATTTCCAGCTGAAAGTAGGTACACACTCACAAAATTACATGATGGCTAGGCTAGAATCAATGAATTTTAAAATGTTTTTCGAAAAATTGATTTTTAATTGATATTCTGTTTTCAAAAGGTCTAAAATGTGTAACCCTAAATTCACGTACCTTAAATCAAAGTCCGGTATTTTTGTTATCTGTACATTTTTGTTATCTGTACAATCTTAATGCATACTTTGTATTTCACATTAGAATACTAAGTATTATAATATTATCAAAATATTCATGGATTTTAAATTAAAGTTGCAAAATACTGTTTTTGAGACTTCCTTTTTCATCGTCTTCATTCTTGAGTTGGCATTCTTTGCTGGTACAGAGATTGATGCTAGGTATGGTATGGAGTTCAAACTCTGACACTTTTAAGTCCCTACCAAGCAGCGGTGGTGTCATTATACTGCAGGAGTTGGAGAAAATTCACAAACATTTTCTGCAATCTTACTAATTTTTTTGGTTTTTTGTCTAAGGGTAAAAGGTAAATTTTATATAACGTTGGTGAATACTAGTCAATGATGAACATACTTATATTGGGAACCTATTATGCCAGGCTGGTAAATCTGTAAAGCCTCCAGACAAGGGTATGTATCTAGAAACCTGTTAGACACATATATGGGACTCAAACCCACCGTGGTGTCAGTAGTGTGATAACCACCTGGCCATCTTTGCATCTTTGCTTTGCTTTGCATCAGCATGCACATTAAGTATCATATGTTAAATTGGGAATTTTTTTATTTTAATATGTAAGCGTAGATGTCTAACCTACAAAGGGATATATCCCAATGTTCTTTACATGTTAAAACCTTTTATGCAGTGCTACTCCTTAATAATGGTTTATTACTAAGGGTTTCAGTAAAATTTTAAGGAAAGGTAAGGCATCTGATGTAGATGTGCATGATGGAAGATCAACTGTCATGTTAATATTTTGATAACCTTGTTCTATTGAGCAAGTTCAACCTACCCAAATTAAAAACTTCTTAGTTTAACACATGTTGAAAAATACATAAAATTTTGTTGTTCTTAGGTTAACTTAACTTCTACTTGTTGGAATTTTGATTTTACTTGTCCTGGGATATAGGACAACCTTTAATGTCAGACCCTGATGCAAGGGGTTCATGATCAAGGCTTGTAAGAGCAACTTTTTCTAAACCAGTATTGTTATTGAAATGCATCTGAAGGTCCGGTTAGGTTGTACTCATTTCTTGATGTACATGAATGAAAATAAATAGTGTCTGAGAGACAAGAGAAGATTATCAAACTTGAGGGTTTACATGATTTTATTCCACTTAAATCAGTTGACTTATTATGAATGGAAAATGATTAGTTGTCCTCACCACTAGAAGTGATCTATGATCTATTTTCAGAAGAACTTTCATTATAGTGTTTGTAAATTGTAGATTAGTATCTCTGAAAATCTTTTACAATATGGTGTTCATATTCCTTCATTTATTACCGGTGTTCATGAATTTAAAATTAAAGGGTTCACATTTCATTCATTTATTTTATAGGTTTTCCTGATGTCAGAACCAGAAAGTCTTACAGAGGTACCTTGCAAAGTTCAACACTTAAAATAGTATTTTCCATTTCAACATATTTTTACATGTAGCATCTAAGAAAGGTTTTGCTCTATATGCTACTCAAATTGAAATTTTAAAATTAGATATAGTGTATGAATGGATGTCAAATCCGTAAAACCATTATTTTAGAATACAATATTCATCTTACAGTTATGATTATATGAAGGTACTGACAAGGCTTTAAAACCTAGAACACGGATGAGACAAGTTCAAAACGAGAGAACAATTAATTTTAAATAAATGTATAATACCTATTGGAATTTCTTTTATTTTGTTTATTGTACATGAATTTATTTTAGGTTATTGTATGGAAGCGGTACAATGATTTTAAAGAGCTGTATAAAGGGCTGATTAATCTGCACAGAGCTTTACACAGAACTGTTTCCTTCCCTTTGTTTGCCAAGCCTAAACTATTTGGTAAGGTCATACCAGTGAACCCCACCCCACACATGTATAGGACTTTGTTGAAATTTGTTTAGGAAGGTTTAGCATTTTCGTACAAAAACGTGCATGAAGAAATAAAATTATTGTTCGAGTCATCAAGGGAACCAAGGTTATAGTGGCAATCAAAAGAATGCAATCCAGGGACAAAGACCATGCATGGAAAACAGACATACACAACAAAGAACATAGAGTAACTAAAATCATACATACAAAGTAACAAAAGCAAATCAGCAACTCGGACTCCACTAAAAACTGGGAGCATGGACCAGGTGAACTGGTAAGGTAAGCGTCCTCTGCTTTTCTAGAAACACCCGCCGAGTTGCTCAGGACTCCAAAGGGAGATAATCCAACTTAAGGACTTAAGATGCCCAACTGATCCTATACTGGTGAGGGATTTTGATTAAATATAGAAAGGTTGGGCATTAGATGTGTATGAAGGAATATTGTTATAAAATATATAGCCTGTGCATTCATTTCTTTTACACTTTATTGGCTATTAAATAATATTTGGATTCTGAAAACATTCTTCAGTCCACTTTATCCCAGTGAAAAATTATAATTACACAATCTCTTATCGAAACTATTATTCATGCATTGTAATGTAGTCCAATGTCATTTTAGAATTAAATCCCCAGAAATCATAAGCATGTCATATTACAATAATTGGTTCCTATTTTCAGAGTACAATGACTATATTACTTCTTGATTCTTTAAACTCTTTATGTTGTAATGTTGAGGTTATAATGTAGACCATTAACCTGTTTTTTTCTTAAACTCTTGTTTTTCATTTAGGAAATGTATCTTACCAACTCTGAAACATTGTTTAATGTCAAGTAGTGAATTTATAGTTATAGTTTTGAAAATATATCATTGGACAGGAAGGTTTGAAGAAGCTGTCATTGAAGAAAGAAGGAAAAGTGCCATAGATTTACTAGTGTTTGTTGGTGGGCAACCACATCTCTATAACTCCAAGTTATTTGATGAATTTCTCAAAGTATGTACATATAAGATAACATTTTAATTGCTTCATAGAAGCATTGTAAATGATTTTTCATTTAAAAAAAAAAAATCTGCATTTTCAGGTTTATATACAAGGCCTTGAAAATAAAAGTTTATTTGTCTACTCTACTACAACCAAGAAAATGGAAAATACTTCCTTGAAATTTGAGCTTAAGAGAATAAAAGAAATAAGTTGCTTCAGATATACCTAGTCAAAAATCGGTGGGTGTGAGAAGAACAAACAAGTACAAAAATATATATATCAGTAGCAGAGTCTTGTCTATAAATAGTTTTGGGGAAACTCCTAAACTATAGGCACAATATTATCTTGTTTGTATGTACAAACTAAATTACAGAAGAAAATTTAAATTGTCAAGCAACTTCCCATTCTTGCACTTTTCTGTTTTTTTTTTTTCAGTTAAAGTACAGTATTTTATCCCACATGTTAGCTATTGCCATCACCTGGCATCCTTGGTCATCTGTTAACAATTCTTCTAATATCTGCTCTGCAACTGCTCAACAGATTTTAATTGAAGTGAAAAAAAAAAGAATGTCACGGTCAGACACATTGCTAAATTCTATGACAATTGGTCTGGCTTTGGTTTTGTCTTCACTTTTCAAGTCGATATGCTTTATTCAGTTTTTAGCTTCCTACTAGCTTCATCTACTTCAGCTTGTCTTCACAAAATTTTATAATAGTTTCGATAGAGCTTTTGTTCATTAAATTTGGAACATTTTCAGCATCTTGCTACATCCTATCCTGTGCCTCTTCATTTTCAGCTGTAAGGGTTTAGGTTTTTTCATCTATCACAAAAAGTAATAGATTCTGCATTAAGTTTTGGGTTTCAATGTCCAAGTTTCTCTTTGTTGTCATTTCC
The DNA here is from genome assembly GCA_037379345.1 of Perna viridis. Lineage (NCBI taxonomy): Eukaryota > Metazoa > Mollusca > Bivalvia > Mytilida > Mytilidae > Perna > Perna viridis. The sequence continues at coordinate 6,265,581 of CM074512.1, forward strand.
ACCCCTACAGTCAATGTTTCTATGTTTGTCTTTTGTGCTAACAAGAATTGTGCACTATGATATAACCAACTTATTCTGTCTAAACAGGGGCTGCTCTGGCTTCCAAAAGACAGTATAGTCCACTGATGAATTATCTTTGTCAATTCATCAAAATAACCTCTCCATTCATGATATACATGTACCCAAGATTCGCTCTTGATGCATGTATAAAGCAGGTTTTTTGCTCTAGTCTGTCGCTTTCATATGCATAAAATAAAAAAGTACTACTCCAGAAACAGGTATTTTACTTCTATAAAAGACTTTATATTACTATTCTCATATAGTCAGTGATTTTAAAACATGTTCACCTTCATCCTTTATGGGCTAATTTATCTAATACAATATAAATTATTTTTTTATTTTTAACAAACTTGATTCTTTTTCTCAAGTGATAAAATTTCTATCAAACTACATTTTGTACCATTGACCATTAACTGTGTCCCTGTTTAATTTTCTTGATATCTGAATAGCATTTCTTTAATTAGATTTTGGGAATCCCCATTCTATTTGTTTACCAATTTTCCCGCCAAAAAAGTCACATGGCAAAATTGTAAACAAATATCATCCATTTTCTTTTATCAATTGTTTCATTTTGAAGTATTTAGACATTTCCTGGTGGGATAATCATTGTTAATTGGATTTAATTTATTCTGTTATTAGGTAAGTCTGTTTCTGAATTTATTACATGGTTAAACAGGCTGTTAAACTTGTGTGTGGCCACGTGCACATGGCCTTAATTGTGTTAACCTTTGACCAGATGATGAGAGTTTTGATTGGCTCAATAATATATTTACATTTGATTGACACCTCCCATGAGGATATTGTCAGTCACGGTTGCCTGGTCTAATTACCTTTAATTGCCTTTAGTCGTAAATTGGTCATAGTCAATTAACTCTGACCAGGTGTCAACACAAATTTAGAGAGAATATCCGTTGCTGATAAACTTCCTGTCAGTTTTAATATACAAAACCTAGGCATCAAGAAAATCGCCAACTGGCTATTTTTGTCGCCAGATAAAATAAAAAATCGCAAATTGCGACATTGGCGAAGCCCAGCGCGACCCCTGCTTTATTGTTTGTAATTTTGTTGTCCATTCTGTTTAACATAAAGTAAAATTTATCTAGACAGGATTCAATTTTATCTTGTGAAGATAATTTAGTTTCTACCCACTCCATCTGCATATGAAGTTCCTCTAGCAAATTATAAACTAATAAGATAAGTGTAAGTACAATGTTTAAAAAGTTGGATGATTAATAGTTAACAGTTTTGCATTTTTGTTCTTTTTGATGGTTGCCATCACAATTTGTGCCCAATGTAATATTTTTATATACAGTCTGTCTGTATGGTAGTCATCACTATGTTGTTATCTGAATAGCACCTTCATTTTTTGTCAAATCTTTTATACTTAGATGGTGTTGGCAACTATAAAGGCTTGCATGGAATTTTTTCTCAGATATATGTTGAGGGGAATGACTTCTTTGACTGAATGTCCAATATAAGGGTGGAAGGGTCACTGAGGTGGTTTCCTTTAATGTCTTTTGTAACCAACTTGTTTTAGGAAGTTTAATACCCATACAGATATGTACAGAAAAAAGTGGGTGCGGCTAAAGAATACAGAAAAATGTGTATATGCACTATAAAGAGCACAATTTGTTAACACCTTGTTTTTTATCCTCAAATAATGATTGCATGTACTTGTGCTGAACTCCAGTTTACTTCTTATTTTATTATTTATAAAAATTTGCTTAAGTAAAACATATATTTTAAAAATTGAAATTGATGATATTTGTTGTTATTTAGGGTGGTAAAGTAAGAGAAGGAATGTCAGGAAAAGTCTTAAAACCATCCAAACTGGATATATCTCAGTCATTAGTTAGTCCACAGAGTACAGAGCCTAAACAACCTGTTAAATATCCACCTATGCTGGATAACTCTCCGAAGAGTGATGGTCAACACAATGGGTAAAATATACTTTATGATATTTTTTATTACAATTTAAATATTTTTCACTACAACCAACTTTCTGATTATACTGCTTTTGACCTGCCATCTGTTTGTTTGTAAGTCAGTTTGTCAATGCTTCTGTCATTGTGTCAGAGTTGGATTGCTGCTTGGATAGTGCCTCCATTCCTTTACAGATTGAGTTCAAACTTTGATGAATGGTATTAAAGTAACAATTGAATCTTGGATAATATTGATTCCAACAGAAATCAGTGTAGGGAGACCACTTTTTTTGGGAGGGGGACTTAGTTCAAAATAATTTATTTAGGCTTGTCACCTGGATAACACATCCATTTAAAAAAATATTTGCAAAGAATGTAGTCCAATAGGAGTCAACAATGGATGTCAACTAAAATTGTGAGGGTGAATGGGGTATCAACTGAAGTTCTTTAATATAAATTTTTATTATTAAGTTCATTCTGTGAGGAAAACTTGTGTTGTGTCCAAATTTAAACATAATTCAAATTCAAAGTTGCATCAAGAGCTTGAGTGTTGTGTCCAAACTTGCTTAAACTGTTCAAAGTTTGACCTTTGCTGTAATTTCAGGTTAATTTTCAATCTGTTAATTTTTTTCAGTTTATTATACTGAAAAAAAAAATGTGTCGATTCTGTAACTTTATATTGCCTTTAAAAATAGAGTGGGTAAACAACCTCAAAACAATGTGTCTCATAACATGGTTGATGACCTTAACCTTGAACTTTGACCTTGAAATCAAACATATTTCAGTTTAGTTGTTTCCTAATGTAATGAATCTTGTCTACATGTTAATTTCTTACATAAATGTATGTTTGAGTTTTGTTAAGAGTTTATTGAATGTCAGTATAATAAACAGAAAATAAAGTTTTTTTACAAGCTAGTTCATTATAAATTTTGTAGAGAGAATGGTGATGAGTTAGAAGGTGTATGGAACTTTCCACAGATTCCAGACAATATCAGTCTGAACTCATTTGATGACACAGATGAGTCTGAAGTTATTGATGCAGAGTCTATTCTCAGTACATCACTACCAGAGATGGATATGACATTATTTGATCCGTTACAAGACAAAGGACCCCCTACTCCTGGACTGAAGGCTAGTAGTAGCTGGCTATTTCAGGCCATGGATACATGTGCTGGTACTAATCATTTTTATGAAATGGTATTATTATACCCACGCAAACAATATTTGAGGGGTGGAAAAAAATCACCTTGTCTGTCTGTCTGTCTGTCCACATTTCTTGTAAGCGCATCTCCCGCTTAACGCTTTAGGGATTTTAATGAAACTTTAATAAAGGATGGTTGGGCATCAAATGTAGATGTGCATGAAGGAATACAGTTACTGTTGGATGACTTCAATGGAAGATGATTGATTTATGGGTTATATTTATTTCATTTGAAGCAGGGGATATTTTTTTTTTTGAGTTTGCTCATAATATATATATCTAGTTGTACACAATGCTTTCTAGTTTATTAGATGATGTTCATACTCTCCTCAAAAATACAAAATGATTGGAAGTTTCATTTTTCCAAATATCATGATATACTGTAGGGGGATTACACTACAGGCCTGTTTTATCAATTAAAGAAGAAAATCACTATTTATTGTAATGACAACACTGGCATGACTGAAATTGATTTGTTAGCCTGATATTCTTTTTGTAGTTCTTTTCTTTGGACGTAATGTTGTATGATGCTGTTTACATATAATGAATTAATTTTATCTCTTAGATACATGACTGAAAAAGATGAAGATTGAAACACCTCTTTAGTATTATTGTTTGTAATGCCTATCAAATGACTTCGTTTTCTGCAAAAAAATAATTTGTTTTGTACACAGTTCTGTAAAAGTTTGTTTCATTAACACATTCCGAAAAAAAAAACAAAACAGTAAAACATAGCGGACGAGGTTAACAAGATTAAAACTCAGTCCTCAGTATATGACTGTTGAATATTTGGGAAATGTATCAGAAACTGAATGTACAACTGTATCTCCGAGTTGAATACTTTACTGTATCGGACATTTGACCCAATGTTGTTTCATGATCTGTCTGACGAATGCCAATTTTGTCTGATATGTCCATCAGTCCAACAGTATTTCGCATTGACTGCAGTACACAGTATTTTTGTGTAACTAATTAGACTTATTCTTCTTATTATGTGAGTTTAATTATTCCTAGTCTCGTGCTGTTATACTATTAAACACAAGAGGTATAAAATGAGAGATATGTAAGCTAGATTACACAATATTTGACACATTTTGACAAAGACAATAATTGGATAGGTTTGGGTGCGATGCAATATCAGATGCCTTTAGGTAAAAATATTAATTGGACATATTTTATGTGATTTAAATTAGACATGTTTAATGTTGACTTAATTTATGTGCTGCATTTTAGTGAAATAAGTAAATTTGGGTGGATCATACCTGTTTTTTTTTTTCTGGAGGTGGATGTACATGTTTGAAAGTAACATACAAACAGGTATGAAATAACTGGAGTAAAATTAATCCATAACTGTATCTTTGTTTCCTTAAATATGTTTGCTCAACATGTTAGACATGACAAAACAGCAAATTTTAGTTAGTTAGTCATTGAAATATAAACTGTCATCTATTACAGGTATAGAAAATAATGCAGGGCAGGTACAGTCTGTAGGAGAGACTGATGATGACAAGGTAATCACATAGGCCTTTCTTATCTACCTAATCAATTTCTTCACAGTAAACACAATTGATTAAAATGTTATTTTAGATCAGAACACTCCTTCATATTATTTTTCCTTATATTAAAGTATATAAATATATTGCCTGAAAGAAGATTTATGATAGCACAGATTTGAAGGTTGAGACAAGTTATCACAAATATTGAGCCCTGACTTGGAAGAGATATGATCACCAATATTGACTTGGATGAGATGTGATACTTTCTGATCATTGTGTAGTCAAAGAAAAATCAGTATAAAACTTGCTTATGTATCATATCTTATCAAAACTATGCATTCATAAATACTTTTGGGGTTTCATCAGAACCACAAATTTCATCAGAAAGCTATATGAGTTAATTTGTGGTATTTGTATTTATAGCCACCAAGCTTTAATCTAGATGGTCTGATTGATATCCAGTCCCCCCCTGATCAAGTTGTACAGACACCAGATTTGGATATTATAAAACCAAGGACTGCATCTGGAGTTGAAATTGGCAAAGGTGATCTTGACCTTTCTTGGAATAGTAGAACATCATCATCATCAAGTCGTACTTCTAGTGTCAGTTCATCTCCCAAACATGGCCCCAAAAAAAGTCCAACCCATCGTTTCAGATCTGGAACAAATGAGAGTGTATCTACAATGGATCTTGGTGGAAAGGAAGACTATATATATCATGCTGCAGATCAAATATGTTTAGCTCAGGAGTGTGAAGCCAGCTCCAAATTTGAACTGGCTTTCTCATATTACAAGAGTGGAGTTGGAATACTTCTACAAGGTGTTCAAAGTAAGTCAAATTATTTTAGTTTTACCTGCTTTCTTCAATCACAAGTCATATATTTTACAAAATGAATTATAGAAACTCTTTATACCTTCATAATAGACTACAGCTTTAAAAATACTTTTTAGTCTTTTTTTATATTTAAGATGATAAAAACAAAGCACGAAGAGATGCAGTGAGGAGGAAGACAGCCCAATATTTGATGAAGGCAGAGGATTTATACAATAGACATCTGGCAAATGATACTGCTGACGATAAAAGATGGTCTGTAAGTATACAATATACATCTGGCTAAAGATAAGATGGTCAGTAGGAATACAATACACATTTAGCCAAAGATAAGATGGTCTGTAGGTATACGATACACATTTAGCCAAAGATAAGATGGTCTGTAAGTATACGATACACATTTAGCCAAAGATATGATGTCTGTAGGTATACGATACACATTTAGCCAAAGATATGATGGCCTGTAGGTATACGATACACATTTAGCCATAGATATGATGGTCTGTAGGTGTACAATACAAAACTTTGGTTGCTGTCTGGTACTGTGGCTTTATGTACTGTAAAAATCAACTGTAGAAAGCATCTTTATTAAGTTAATTTTATCCTATGATTATTACGTGCACTTGACTTTTTTTCAGACCACAGACAATATTCTATCACCAACTGGTGACCTTGACCCAACTTTGAACTTTATCAGGGCTCCTGTATCAGAGATGAAGAAATTGAAAGTACTAGGAACTATTGACAAGGTGTTACTTGTAATGGATAAATCCTCAGATCAAACTTATGTTATAAAGGTTTGCAATTTAGTTACTTCATATTTTTGTACTTTACTTAAGAAATAATTCCTGGATGCCAGGCTTTATGCTTATTTTAACATACATGTAAGTAGGCACAATATTTGTCATTATTTTTCTGCGAGCATTAGGAAGGTGTAAAACCTTGACAAATATAGTGCCTACCCATGTTAAAATAAGCATGTATACGGTCAGCAACTGTGTAAAAAACAGTCAACACGGTCAACTTCCCTACCCTAAATACATTTTGTCATTGTGTACATATGTAGATTATGATAAGCTCATTGTTTAGAGAGAGTAATATGATTGAATGTTAGCTGATGACCAGACTGACTTTAAACATCCCAGACACTAGATTGTGTTCTTCGATTGATCTTTGTAATGCATTGTTCTGACATATATCTAATCATTCAGATGGTTCCTGCCCAGCTCACTTCACGCAACAATGCAACGGTCACATATAATTTTTACAGGTTGTACTTTAAATAAAAACACTGTTATTAGTGTTTAAACTAAAGGAATACCAAAAAAAAACTTTTGAATTTGGAATAAAACTTATTTCGTCTTTTACATCATTCCTAGAGGTGCAGTGGAGGACCCTTGCATTTTTTTTTTAGGTTTTTGCCCCACCTTTTTTGAGAGGGGGAAATGAGTGTTACCATTAGAACTGATAAAAGGAGTTAATTATTGATCTAATTTTGATGATTCAAATATCAATGTTTTCTTATGAAACTCTTTTCTAAATGTTCTAAATGTTTATTACATGGTAGATTTATGTGATAATAAATTGGGCCACACTCCAAAAGGTCATCTTTTTAATTTTTAGTCAGCGTATGAAAATTATTTTATAGAACTCATGAAGTTTCAATCAGATTTCAGATATCTCGTATGTTTTTTTTAGGTATAAGGGGGTCAAAGGGGCCATACCCTCAAAAATATTTTTTTTTTATTTTTGTCCATTTTATTGGATTTCATATGAAAATTCCTGCCTGCAACTTTCTGTCAGATTTACATCTCATATTGTCCTCCATGACGCTTCGCAAGAGGACATGGAAATGCCGGGTGTCCATCTCTCCGCTTTTTCAAAACTTTTTTTTGTAATGCTTTTATTAAATAAGTTTGTTTTTGGTATGTGGCCTTATTATGAAGAGTTACAAATTGAGTTTGACTTTTGTTATGGTTGAGTGATTTTTATGGAAGTTATGGCCCTTGGACTTAGAAAATTTCAGTGAATTTACAGTTTTCCGCACCTTTTTTTTGTAATGCTTTCACCTATTGATTTTAAATTTTGCATGTAGTCTTACTATGAGAAGTTACAGATTAAGATCGACTTTAGTTACAGTTTAATGATTTTTACAGAAATTATGGCAGTTGGACAGTGAATTTAAAGTTTTCCTCATTTAAAAAAAAAAAAATCAGGATTGTTAGTCACAATAAGTAATTGATCATAGTGCACTTCAATTTTTTTTCAAAAATGTTCCACCTGCCATTAACTTAAGCTCTGAATACATGCAGTAGTTGGTACACGGTATTATATATTTCTAAAATTCAAGTTTAGACTTAGAAGTCTTAATTGTATGTTAAATCTCTTAAGTTAGAATGGAATGAAATATGTACATACACAACCGTCTGATATGCCAAACCACTCAGAATTTAACACTAATAAATCTATTATGGTATTTCATTGTTGCTTACAAAAGTAAAGCTTTCTTATCTATATCCACTTTCATTTTGTTTCAGACTATTCACAAGTCAAGTGTATGCAGCAAATATCATAGAACAATTATGCCATTATCCTGCCCCTATATGGTCAACCTTCACAAGTTCTATGAGACAGACAATGCTGTTTTTTTACTGCTACAGCATGCAATGGGAGGTAAACTATGGAACTACATTGGAGAGTATCTACAGTACAGTAGAGCTAACCATGACATAGATGATATTCCTTATCTGTCTTCTAATGTTTATTCTGGATGTAACATGTCAACAAAAGATAAACAGACAGTAAGCAAGTCACCACCTGACCAAACTTTGGATGATTTATCAAGTGATAATCAGTTTGAAGAAAATAAACTGTCTGACACAATTAGTGATATAAGTGATAAATCTACTGATAAGCCAGACTATAACAGAATAACAAGCTTATCATCAGATGAAAACATGGAGGACAATGATATACATGACTTTACAGAACAGAAAGAAACAGATGTTTTTCAGGAGATCTTACTCAATAATCGAACAACATTAGAAAACTTTAGTATAAACAGTATTGATAGTAATGAAGGGAGACCACGAATGGATAGCGTGATATCAGATAATATAGTTATTGACAGCATTCCTGAAGAGACTGAGACATCTCCAACCCACCAACCTAACAATCAAACAGATCACTGTAATGCCTTCAGTACTGATGAAGGGAGAATAGAGAGGTCAGATTCTACTGGAGATCCTGATGCTGAAGCTATTGTTCAAAATGCTAAAGATTTGTTAAAAACTGTAGAACGAACTTTGTCACAATCGGATTCAGAAGTAGATAAATGTATTATATATCATGACAATATAAAATCAGCAGATAAACTTCATGACAGTTGTGATACGTTAATTGACAATGAAGAAGTCAGTATTTATGATATTAATAGGTCATTTTCTGACACTAATAGTGATAATGAAGGAAAGCAGTATGTAGAGACTAAGAAAAGAACAGGTACAGTGCAATCTTCATCATCAGAAACTATTTCAGACAAAACTGGAAGTGTGAAAACATCAAGATCATCCACAATGACTGAACCTATCAAAGCAAAACCACAAACACTATCTAGAATGAGCTCCAAAGAATTAAGTCGGTCAGCTTCATTTGAAAGAGAATTAAAATCTCCACATTTTTCAAGACAGCGCACAATATCGGATGTGTTTCGGCAGTTAGATTTAGCCATGTCTAGTCCGGAACAAGTCAAATTACCAGATACCTGTATAAAACAGTGGGTAGCTGAAATCATAATAGCTGTGTCTAGGCTACATGCTGAGGGCATCATTTGTAGGTAGGTTCAGTAGTTGTGTCTTGGCTACGTGCTGAGGGCATCATTTGTAGGCAGGTTCAGTAGCTGTGTCTTGGCTACATGCTGAGGGCATCATTTGTAGGCAGGTACCGTAGCTGTGCCTAGGCTACATGCTGAGGGCATCATTTGTAGGCAGGTTCTGTAGCTGTGCCTAGGCTACATGCTGTTGGCATCATTTGTAGGCAGGTTCTGTAGCTGTGCCTAGGCTACATGCTGGGGGGGGCATATTAATTTACCCCTGTCCATCCATTCAACTGTCCCTCTGTCAATCCGTCCGTCTGTCTGTCATGCCGTCCGGATTACACACGATCATGGCTTGTCCAGCTATCTCCTCATACAGTTTTTGAACTACATCTAAAATACTTTACAGGATATTTCTACACATAATGAAGGTGTGCAGGGCCAAAGAATTTTGATTTTTGTGAAATGTTACGGAAATTGATGATAGTTACACTTAAGTCATTTTACTCAGGATATATATGGATCATGGCTTGTCTGGCTATCTCCTCGTACAGTCTTTGAACTGCATATAAAATATTTTACAGGATATTTCTACACATGATGAAGGTGTGCAGGGCCAAAGAATTTAGATTTTTGTGAAATATTACGAAAATTGGTGATAGTTACACTTTGTCATTTTACTCAGAAATATATGGATCATGGCTTGTACGGCTATCTCCTCATACAGTTTTTGAACAACATCTAAAATATTTTACAGGATATTTCTACACATGATTGAGGTGTTCAGGGCCAAAGGATTTTTATTTTCGTGAAATATGGAAATTGTGAAATCTAGGCTTAGTCATTTTCATCAGAAATAGAGCTATATGGCTTGTATGGCTGTTTCCTTATCTAAAATATTTTTTTCAGGGTGTTCCTACACATAATGATGGTGTACAAGGTCATAGGATCTCGATTTTCATGAAATATTACGGAACTGGGTGATAGTTGGACTTTGGGATAATATGGAAATGGGTGATACTTTGTAATTTTTGTCAGAAATATATCCCAAGGAACACCGTTATGGATTTGTTATTGGGGATATAAACAGTCTGTCCATCGGTCCTCTTTTTTTTTCATCACAACTAGTCTGACACTACCAAACAGAATTTCATGACACTATGTGGCCAGGATACAATATGTAGATATGCATACATTTAGGAATTTCTGATCCCCAAATTGATCCCCAAATTTTTCGAGTTATAGTACTGGAACAGTTTGTCATTGCAAGTCTTGGAAGGATTGAGCTGAACCAAAAGACCATGAGTATCACAAGTCTTGGAAGGATTTCTGAATCTGCGAACCATGTCTTCATAAAAAAATAAACATGTTCTTAAATTGGCAAAGCTAGCGAGCGGGGGGCATCATCAGTGTCTTACAGACACATTTGATTTACTTTAAAAAAAAAAATCACTACTAACAAACGAGGCGGGGGCTCCTGTGATAAACAGGGCTTCTAGTTTTAAATTTTCTTCCCTGAAACTGCTCAATTGATTATTACCAAATTTTATCACCAACATCTTTTGGGTATTTTCTTCAAAAAATTGTCAACTATTTAGATCAAGTCTTTAATATGGCTGCCATTGATATTTTTAGACAACATGGGTCAATTCACCAATTTCTGCATACATATATATCTCAAAAACTACTCTGTATAAGAGATACTGAAAAATGAATCTGACCTTCCTTCTTCAGCTTGAAGAAATTTATAAAATATATGTTCATATGTATTTATAAAATTAGTATTCATAAATGTGTTTTTCTATAATGGACCAGTTATATGTCTTAAAGCTATAATAATGGCCTAAGGAAGTCTGTAAAGGTCTTAGGCAATGCCACAAGGTACCATACCACAAAATTGAGATTGTAATTGATTTTTGGGGTTGTGATTTGAGTTGTTAAGCAATGATTATCCAAAAAGGGACCAGAAGCAAGCATTTTCATGATGCCTAGACAATGACTTGACTACTAGTGAATGGATCTTTTTTGAAATTGTACCACATGGTGCCATACCCTCAAAAGGAGACTGGGATTGATTTTAGGGATTATTGTTTGAACTATTCATGAATAAGGGACCAGACAGGGACCAGAGCTGTATAAAGCTTGAATAGTGTGTACATACTGTTCAGCGTTTGACCTCTGTGGTCATGTCCAGCAATGCCTTGCAAAGCATTTTAATAGTCTTAATTTAAATGTGTCTAAAAAATGGTTATTTAAAGGAACTTAAGCATAATTTCGAATTTTGATGCAGCCATGAAAATACTTCAAAATAAATAATTTGGTTTCAGTTTATTATACCCCACACAACGAAGTTGCGAAGGGTATAATGTTTTTGAACCGTCCGTTTGTCAGTGTCTGTCAGTCCGTCTTCAGTTTTCCGGACTTTTTTTCTAAAACTTGCAGATATTGACATGTTTTTTGGTATATAAGTTCGCTATGATGAGTTACAGGTCAAATTAAACTTTCGTTCCACTCTGATGATTTTTACCAAAATTACTGTCCTTGAACTTAACAAAATTCTCAGAAATAACAGTTTTCCAGACTTTTTTGTCTAAACGCTTGCAGATATTGATATGATTTTTTCATATACAAGTTCATCTTGATAAGTTATAGATCAAGTATTTGTTTCGTTTTGCTCCGATGATTTTTACCGAAATTATGGGCCTTGGAGTTAACAAAATTCACAGAAATAACAGTTTTCCGGACTTTTTTTTCTAAATGCTTGCAGATTTTGACATGATTTTTAGTATTTAAATTCACCATGGTCAGTTACAGGACAGGCTGTAGTTGGTTCTGGTCCAATGATTTTTACCAAAATTACGGGCCTTGAACTTACCTAAATTCACAGAATTAACAATTTTTCTGACTTTTTTTTTTCTGAACGCTTGCAGATTATGACATTTTTTGGTATATAAATTCACCATGATGAGATATAGGTCAGGTGTACGTTTTGTTCCGCTACAATGATATTTACTTTGGATTAACTAAAACTCAAAGAAATCACAGTCTTGAACTTTAAACTACCATTCGGAGTAACAGAAGTTAGTTGGAAGATAAAGGTCTAAAGCCTAAAAAACACTCCTATTCCTTTTTTTATTGGAGTCCTTCTACATGTATTTCTCTTACGAAAAAATTTACGTTAGTATCCAACATGGGGAAGTGTGGGGTATGTGAGCATGCTCACTGAGGTTCTTTAATTTATTCAACAGAAGATATTGTTGTAATTAACTCATTGATATAATTTCTATTTGTGTATAGTATGGAGACACTTCCATTAAAAAGTATGGTTGGATAATAATAACCAACACTAACACAATCATTCATTTGACATAGTTATTATATTCAGGACTATATATACAAGTTAGAGTAAAACCTTAATGGATAAGAAAGGATGGGGCAAGTGTGAATGATCCCCCATTAGTTTCTTTGAGTTAAAATGGTCCTTTTACCTTGGGCCACTGTAATTTAGATTTTTTGCTGTCGTATTTTGTTATGATGTTATCATCATCGTTAATTTTGCATTTCCAAGCTATATTTTTGGTTATGTTATGAAATTTTGATATTTTGTTATAGTACTACAAAAAATTTGCCGTTTTATAATGGTATCATGCTATTATCCTTCTTGTCATCTGTAGACACTTTGACCTTTCAGTAACTTGATGATGACAGTGTACATTATGTATGTGAAATTGGTTTAGATATTACTGTACAAAATCTCATATTTTGAACTTTTCTTCTATTAGGGGAACTAAAAAAAAACAATATTTTTTACAGACCGATGGCATTTTTACCAGACATGTTCATTGGTTCTTGGGTATTTTCGATTTCACTGATATAAGTGTATCGATCTTTATGAAATGATACCACTAGGTGCCCTGCCACAAAAGGAAACCTGGGATTGTTTTTTAGGGTTGTGACTTGAAGGGAACAAAAAGGGGCCAGAAACATGCATTTAGGGGCAACTATTTCACTATACCTGTGTATTATAATGTTGTTTAGGAGCCAACTGCAGCCTATCCTGTGGTGTGAGAGTTTCCTCGTTGTTCAGTGAATATCCATGGGTGGCCTTGAGCTGACATTTTTCATCCTGATGGGGTTGTTCATAATCACCATATCCAACACCATATTTGAACTGATGTCAAAAACATCCCCGCCTTTACTAAAAATAGAACATAGAGGGTCAGACAGAAATTTTTCCCATATATTTCCAAAGCCATTAGGTTGACATAGGGTAAAAGTGTTCAAAATCATGAGAACCATCTGTGGTCAAATTTTCGTGTTAATTTTTTAAGCCGTGTTGGAGTTACTACATTTTTTCAATGTTTTTTGGCAATTTTTAACAAATTTTTTTACCAATTTGAACCCAACTTGGTATGGATGTTCCTTAGGGTATTCTGCATAGAACTGATATGGGGATTTCTTATCTGTTGAGAAACATAGCCGCTGATACTAAAAATAGAAATATAAGGGTCAAACAGAAGTTTTTCGCATATATATATCTTAAACTGTTAGGTTTAACCAAATTCTGTCATGGATGTTCAGCATGATAAGGTTTATCCATTTTCAAATTTTCCTTTAAATCTATTTAGGTCTCACTAACCACTTCTGGGTCAAATGGCCACCCCTCTATGTAGTACCAAAAACAAACTGAACCTAGACCTATGCATTGCAAGTGCATTATTTGTATGTATTCTGATTAAAAGTAGTTAAAATAAAGCTGAGACTGTGTACTTTAAAATCATATATATATAATTTACTACAAAAGTGTATGAATATTGTTTACATGTGTGAGTAATTTGCCTCCTTGCTGTCAGTCAGCAGAAAAGGTAAAAATGTTGATTTTCAGTGTTTTTTATTCAAGTAAATTTTATGAAGAATTTTTACGGACATCGTACCAATAGAGTAATGATTTTGAAAGCCTTATTTTCCAAGCTTTGCAATGGTATGCAGTTTAAGGTGTCATTTCACAGTGAAACATTGAAAATTACTTGTTAAACATGTAAAGTAAAGGAATTGTTAGGAGTGGTTACTGAGAACATAAGCTAAATTATGGTTTATTTCAGAGAAATGCATACAAAGTGATTTATGAAGGCACCACTGAAATCAGAACTTTTTTCTTGAACTGAATTCAAAATATTGTGCAATATTGTTTCAAAGTCAGTTGTTGCGCCCGTAATGAACTGTAAGTCCCTACTAATATTGTGTCTGAATTTGCCACAAGTGAACAGATTTCTGCAGTTGTATCATACTGTGCTCAGCTCTTTATCCATCTTGTTTTTGTGGCATTTACATACAGGGCAGTTTGAAACTGGATTTGCCTGATACTGTTTTGCACTGAATTGGTTGGAATAAGAAGATATATCATAGGCGACATTCATATTCACTTCCACTTTGGAAAAGTTCTTCAATTATATTGAGATCAACTTGGGTCAAAAGGTGTAAGATCGTGTGACATTGCAATGGGAGCCATGGGAACAGAAACTTGATTTGATAACTGCCAGAAAATTTTAAATGACACATATATTATAAAAGCATTTCACATGCTTTAACATTTGGAGACATATTTCCACAAAACTATTGCTGTAGTGTTCTTGCAGCCTTTTAATATGATATCCTTTAAAATTGTAAACCAGTTTTCACCAAATTGGACATTAATGGAGAATGTGAAAGTCGTCTATTGCTTTTGTAATTTTCCTGACAATGTAAAGTTTTCTGAAACATTTAAAGTCGCATAGATTTAATTTTCAGGTAGCCAATCCCAGCAGGGAAGCGACTTCTGTGTGCTCAACGTAAAGAACAAATTCTTAATGAATCAGTGAGCTACTCAATAAACTCTGATTAGTCGAAAAAACTGAGTTATAACCTCATTACTGTTCTCATTAAATTCAGTTAAAGGGATGATTTTATTTATACCAGTTTGAAACTCTGTTATTTAGTGATAGTTTAACCTTATCCAATAAAATGACCTATTGGCATACTTATGTGATAAAAAGGATACTAAACCAAAACAAAAATAGATTTATGAACAGTTTCAACATTTTTGAATGTGTCTAAAAGGTGTCACAAAATATTTCAATACAACTTTCAATGACTTCTTACAAAATATGGAGGTTTGACTGTGTTCAATCAAGCCATGTCATTATCTAAAGTTGTCTTGATACAATAGGCTTTCATTGCTGGAATGAAAGAGTAATCAAGGAAACCAAGGTTATAGCAGTAATCAAAGAGTAATCAAGGAAACCAAGGTTATAGCGGTAATCAAAGAGTAATCAAGGAAACCAAGGTTATAGTGGTAATCAAACGAATGCAGTGCAATCCAGGGACAAAGACCAGACATGGAAAACAGACATACACAACAAAGAACACAAAGTAACTAAAATCATACACACAAAGCAACAAAAGCAAATGAGGAACTCGGACTCCACTAAAAACTGGGAGCATGGACCAGGTGCACCGGT
Organism: Perna viridis; assembly: GCA_037379345.1. Lineage (NCBI taxonomy): Eukaryota > Metazoa > Mollusca > Bivalvia > Mytilida > Mytilidae > Perna > Perna viridis. Next base: position 6,281,403 of record CM074512.1, read on the forward strand.
AGGGTAAGCGTCCTATGCTTTTCTAGAAACACCCGCCGAGTTGCTCATAAAAAGTCAAGTCCGGGGTAGACGAAAGAGGAAAGGAAAACTATGACATGTTGAACAAATCAGTTTTCGTGGCGCAGATGGATACACCATAACAATCCACAAGTTCATGATGATGACCATAAAACTCCTGTAGTGATGACTTCAATCTTGTAGCAACATAACCCTGTTCCAGAAGCCTATTTGTTAGAATTCTACTGCGATACAAAAAGTCTGCATAGTTTCGGCAAGCTGTTGCATAACATATGAGTTGTGATATGAACACTTCATACGCAAATGCTGAAGGGATGTTGCCACAGATGAAAGGAAAGTTGACAAATCTGAATGAAAAGTCATCACGTTTGTGGTAAAGTTTGGTTAATAGTTTTCCTTTACCATTGGTTTCTAAGTGTTGGTCAAGATATGAGGCTGACTTCACAGTATCTGTATTATCCTTTATCACAAGTTCTTTGGGGTAGATGTGATGTATCAAATCCCCGAAATTAGGATTGTTTAAAAATAATACGTCATCTATACAGCGGAAACTGAAATTAAAGGATCTAGCTAAACTGTATTTTTTCTTTCGGATCAGATCAGCTATAAAGTCAGCCTCATAAGAGTGAAGGAATAGGTCAGCAAGTAGAGGAGCACAATTTGTTTCCATTGGAATGTCGACCGTTTGTTGAAAAATGCATCCACCACACTGGACAAATATGTTGTCAATTAAAAATTCCAGCATTTTGTGAACATCTTCTGTATATTTGGAAGATTAAAGTTGTTGATGCATGTGTTAAAAATCTCCTTTGAGATGTGATGAGTCAAGTGTTTAAGGCAGAATTAGCACATTTTGCTCTAAGATGTCCATGTTTTGCATGAATGAACTACAAAAAATGGTTTTGTTGGCAAAGTGAGCACACATTTTCCATGTGTTATGCAGTACTCATGTTGATTTGACCAAGTTTAGAGTGGAATTTGATTTAAAACTGATCATACTTCTTTTGGATTTTTTGGATATTGATATTTCTTTTGATTACTTGTTCTTCCAGAAGTAGGCCTTGCCTGTTTGAGATGGCCCGAATAAGACAAGGTCATGGGCACTTGTCTTTAATCATTCTCTTAACCAATGAAAAATCTTAAAAGTGGCAATGTCATAGACATATTCAAAACCACAGCAAGAGATAATTTACTGTTTCCAGGAATGGCGGTGTTCTCTAGGAAAATATTTGTTTCACAGAAGAAACAGGTTCTAATACTTGTTGCAGAACAAAGATCGGGTTATCCTTCACTCGTTAGAGAAATTCTTGGTCTTTTCTCTGGTTCTGCTATGTTCCACTGGTAAAAAAAGACTAATCTCTGGTGAAATATGACCTGATCTTTAATCTTCACTCAAGTAAGAACCTATTAGTCTTTATTTGTTAAGAATTGATGTATCTATGTTTAATTACAAACAAACACTCATACATTGACATTGATCTGTTTTATTTCAGCTTCTTTCACAGCTGAAGTTTATGAAAACAAATAGTAATATATGATACTTATGTTTTTTTTTATAGGGATTTACACCCAGATAATATTTTGCTGGGAGAGAATGGTCATATCTTGTTGTCATATTTCTGTCAAATAAGTCTAACTGACAATGTACTTAATGTAGAAGCAGTAGACCAGCTGTATGTTGCTCCAGGTATGTAGATGTTACCTGCTATACTGGTACACTGGCATAGTGTTACAGTAGTGTAACTACCTGGATTTACAGGTGTACCACTAAAATGCTACCATTGTATGATAACCTTGATTTACAGGTGTATCAGTACAATGCTACCATTGTGTGACTACCTTGATTTACAGGTGTACCAGTATGATGTTTATAGTTGTATGTGACATTACATTTGTAGTCTCTGGCTGTTTTTCTGACATTGGAAGGTTATTTTTTTTTATAACATCCTAACTGTTGGATAAGTTTTTTGACACTATTCTTAAATGTTGGATGGGTTTTTTGACACTTTTCCTGTTGGATAAGGTTTTCCACACTATTCCTAACTGTTGGATAGGTTTTTGATGCTATATATAGTATTGTTTTGACCTACTTGATATTAATGACTTAATATATCAAGTTGTATTCAAGACCTTTTTATGGGGATTCATTTGTTTTTTCTGCTGACCAGTTATTTTTTTAAACTCGAGAAGCAAAGGACATAAAAAAGGGATGAATTGGCTCACCTCGACCCCCTGTGTGCTGGCCTATAAAAATTAAAATTTTCTTGATCCTGTTGAGGTCATTTACTATTTAACAACAAAATGACTGTACATTACAGAGGTGAATAGTATTGGTAATTACACTGAGGTATGTGATTGGTGGAGCATTGGAACTTTACTCTACGAGCTTGTCACATTAAGGGTAAATATTACTTTCAAGAAACACTAAAATATTTGCTTTTCTATATAGAAAATGGTAATTCTGCTACATGCTGGCAACATTCTGATAACTTTAAAACATTGTGACTCTCAATAAAAAGTGTCAGTCAGTGACAGTATACCACTTGTAAATATGTGACTGTTTTAATATTTGCAGTATAAAATAATATTATCATGTCTTCACCAAACCAAACAGTAATACTCACTGTCTTATTTGTTTGTCTATTTACATTTTTTGTAAGCACAACTACTCCTTAACCACTCAAGAAATTTGGAAAAAGAATTACAGGAAGGTTGGGTATCATATGTTTACATGCATAAAGAATTTACATTTATCGTCAATGGAATCCAAGTGAGAAAATGCAACTTTAGAATTTTACATGTTAATACCTCATGAGTGCAACTCCTTCTAAACCACTCTAGTGATTTTTATGAAATTTTATAGGAGGTTTGTCATCATATATAGATGTGCATGAAGGAATATAATTATTGTCGGAGGACTCCACATTGAAACTATTATACTTGGTGTTTTAATATTGATATCTCCATTTTAAGGGGGTATACTGTTTGTGAGCTTGCTCACAGTTTTTTTTTATTAATAATACATTGACTACAATAAGTGTTCTGGTAGGTAAGGACATAAAACATGACTTGATACCAAATTTTACATGGGCATGCAAGAGTAATCAAAGGAACCAAGATTTGATCGGGAATTAAAAGAACTGTATAGTTGCTAATTTTGACGTAGTGCTAATTTTGGAATATTTTGGTGGTCTGTCCAAAAATGCCAAAATAAATTCCATTAAATATGTACTCTGGGCTTAAGTACGTAATGCACCACTTAGCCTCTGCCAAAATTAGAAACATCAAAATTTAGCATATACAATCAACAATTTCTTCAATTTCTAAATTTGAAGAATTTTACAAATTTTTTGTTGATTTTTCAGGTCTTCCTAAAATATGCAGCACAAGAATTTTAAAATTTGAATAGGCTTTTTGGCACAGTAAAAAGTTAAACCTTTTTTTTCTCATTGAGCAGAGTTTGAAGAGTTGCCATCCGGGTGGGATAACTCAACATACACAATTGTATCTACCTAGCAACGTCTCACCTGAAGTACAAAGTTTACTTCATCAGGTAACAATTTGTTTGACATATTTTACCAAACATGTATATCAGTAAACCCATATTCAGTGACTGAAGTTACATTTCATCTGCTATATTTTCAAGATGTAATTCTGTCATATGATTACAACACAATGATTTATATTTATTGCTGGGTGATAACTGAATACCACTGTCCATTCTAAACTCTGTAGTATTAATGTTTAAATAAAACAAGACACCCTTATCCCTTTTCTTTTATTTCAGTGTTATGGGGTGTGAAATGCCAAATTGTTGAAATGGACATATTTTGTGTGTAGAACATCTTTTCAAAGTAAAACTTCCTAGGTGAAGATTTAAAAACTGATGCTTAAGCATTCTTAAAAATGGTAATTGAATTATTTTTCAGCTGCTTTGCTTCAATCCGAAAGAACGACTGGGTTCTGGTATAAATGGATGTGAAGATGTAAAGGCTCATCCATTCTTTGCAAGCATCAATTGGAACCAGCTGGAAAAACCTTCCTCTTCATAGAAAAACTGAACGTCTGCTGACAACCATTATGTTTTTGACCAGTTGATTTTGTGTTATGACCTCTTAAACTACATATGTACAAATTGTTTTGTTAAGTCTATTTCATGGGATTGTTTAAAATATTAATGTGGTAAGTATGTGTATCATACCCTGTATGTTAAACATCCCAAACACACCATTTTCTAATCCCAATAAAGCAGTAAGTAGAGTAGGATTCTTTGATGTTCACCTGTGTTATTATCATCTTTTTATGCTCATTTTGTATTTACTTTTTTTCTTTTTTTTTAAATTGGTGTTTTGTCATGAAAAGTCTTACTTTTAATACATAAAATTGTGTTTTGTTTTGATACTAAGGAAATTAATACTAAGCTTATACTTGGTATAAGTTCAACCAAATTTACTGAGGTTTTTTGTCTTCTGTACAGGTCTATGGGGCACCGAATGGGACTCTTGTGGTTTTGTACTCAAAATTCAATTTTGTACAGACAAAAGTGAATTATGTTCAACAAAACTGAATTCAGATTAACAGAATTTATAAAATTCTACAAATTTTCAATTTTGTGTCACAAAAGTCAATTCTGTGGCACAAAATTCAATTTTGTGAGGCAAAATTTAATTTTGTGTCACAAAAATCTATTTTGATAAAATTGCTATTGTACGTTTTCTATGAGATTTGTTTTATAAAACAGGTTTAAAAACGTGATTTTTCCACTTATGATTTATTGGGATTTCTCCTTGTGAATCACATGATCATTTCCTGACATCTTTCGACTTAACTATAAAATGCTTTGCCCGACCTGTTAATCGCAACCAAATTTATTAAAATTTGACAAGGTAATTTGTATTAATGTATTTGTCCCAAATTTTGCTGGAAAAAGAAATAAATGTCAGATTAGCCAAGACAATCATAGTAGAAAGGTGTTGTGCAGTGAAATTTGTTAATCTGTCAAAGTCAGCGAAAGATTATTTTGTTCCACTATCCCTCACAATTTTTTGCCAGATACAAATAGATTCCTTATTCCATTCCTATTTTATTGATGTATGACACAAGAAATTCGGTTGAGTGGAACAGGTCGAGCGAGATGAAAAACCGATATGGTACGTGTCTAACTTTTTATTTCACTTTTGATTACAAACGCTCAAATAATCCATCTTTAGATTCAAGATTAAGTGACACAGTGGGTAATACGATTACAGTATATGATATTTCTTTCACTTATATGCTTTATTTTAATGGTGCACATTTGAGCCATATCCACTGTATTGCAGTGAATGCTCTAAGTTTGTAATACAAGTGTACATGATGCTGCACATTTTGAATTAATTTGCATATCCAAATGATTCTGTAAACAAATTTGCATACAAAATTGACTTTTGTGACACAGAGTTAAATTTTGTCTCACAAAATTGAATTTTGTGACATAAAATTGAATTTTGTCTCACATTTTGATCACGAAATTAATCAAGTCCCATTCTGAGCCCTGTACAGATCTGGCCAACATGCTTATAAAGATATAAAACCAGTGTTTTTGGAACCAGTCGCCTGCCAATACCAATCTAACAAAACAAAGTAGTTCCAAAGATGTGATTAGTAGACAGAAATTCTGTGTACATGGTGGTAGGAACGATCAAACAGTAGGATGTCCCCATTCCGTGTACATGGTGGTAGAAACCATCATACAATAGCATATCACCATTCTCTGTACATGGTGGTAGGAACCATCATACAGTAGGATATCCCCATTCCATGTACATGGTGGTAGGAACCATCATACAGTAGGATATCCCCATTCTCTGTACATGGTGGTAGAAACCATCATACAGTAGGATATCTCCATTCCGTGTACATGGTAGGAGCCATCATACAATAGGATATCCCATTCCCTGTACATGGTGGTAGGAACCATCATACAGTAGGATATTTCCATTCCGTGTACATGGTGGGAGGAACCTTCATACAGTAGGATATCCCAATTCCGTGTACATGGTAGGAGCCATCATACAGTAGGATATCCCCATTCTCTGTACATGGTGGTAGAAACCATCATACAGTAGGATATCTCCATTCTGTGTACATGGTAGGAGCCATCATACAGTAGGATATCCCCATTCTCTGTACATGGTGGTAGAAACCATCATACAGTAGGATATCTCCATTCTGTGTACATGGTAGGAGCCATCATACAGTAGGATATCCCCATTCTCTGTACATGGTGGTAGAAACCATCATACAGTAGGATATCTCCATTCTGTGTACATGGTAGGAGCCATCATACAATAGGATATCCCATTCCCTGTACATGGTGGTAGGAACCATCATACAGTAGGATATTCCCATTCCGTGTACATGGTGGGAGGAACCTTCGTACAGTAGGATATCCCAATTCCGTGTAAATGTTGTAGGATCCTTCATATATTAGTATTTTATATTGCCTGTTTAAGCATTATTTGTGCATGATTTAAAAAATATCTGTTCTGAATCCACCAAGTGGGTGTTACCAAATTCAGTCACCGGCATTCTAGGGTATCTACTGTGAATTGTATCGATTATGCTGATTGGGCAACAAAGTGGTTGCCATGTTTGTTTATAGATCATAAAGGTAAAACCACCTATTTTAAGTTATATATCAAAAACTATTGAGGATGGGGGATATTAAAGATATTTTTCTTCAGCTTAGGAGCTCTACAAAAGTCTTCATTAAGTCGAAGTTGTAGGCTAGTTTCTTATTACTTAGTAGTTATCGCCATTGAAAGGTGAGCAAGAGGTTTTTGGTAAATACATTTTGTAGTGACCAAATTTTCTTATCAGTTCCTTGCCCATTTATTTTTGGTAATTTCCACCAAAAGCTGGTGTCAGAAATAAGCATCTGCTTAAACTTTGAATGAATTACTTATAATTTCAAGCAATAATAATCTTTGACCACTTTACTACTTTTCAGTCACTCCTACTGTGGTAAACATATATACTGTTAATCACAATCCAGATATTAAATCGTATCATCTGCAGATTGAGTATAGCATTTCTATAATTGCTCTGTTTTAGGTTTTACCTCTTGGTTCATAGCAAACTTGAGTGTAACATGCCTATAATTGCTCCGACTGTTTTAGGTTTTACCTTTTGTCAAAACCAAGCTTGAGTGTTACTTGGCTATAATCGCTCCGACTGTTTTAGGTTTTACCTTTTGTCAAAACCAAACTTGAGTGTAACATGCCTATAATTGCTCCGACTGTTTTAGGTTTTATCTTTTGTCAAAACCAAACTTGAGTGTAACATGCCTATAATTGTTCCGACTGGATTAGGTTTTACCTTTTGCCAAAACCAAGCTTGATTGCAACATGCCTTTAATTGCTTCGACTGTTTAAGGTTTTTAACTTTTGTCAAAACCAAGCTTGAGTATAACATGCCTTGAATTGTTCCGACTGTTTTAGGTTTTATCTTTTGTCAAAACCAAACTTGAGTGTAACATGCCTATAATTGTCCGACTAGACCAGTTTTTACCTCTCGGGTCATTAGAAGCTTGAGTGTAACATGCCTTTAATTGCTCCTACTGTATTAGGGTTTACCTCAAGGGTCTTAGCAAGCTTGAGTGTAACATGCTTATATTTGCTTCAACTGTTTTAGGTTTTACCTCACGGGTCATAGCAAGCTTCACCCATTGAACATTTTATTAAATTGATTTGAAGCCTTGAGAGTATCAAATGTCAGCTACACTTGTACAGTAGTAATTGTTATATGTGATAATTGAAGTGCCACAATTCCATTTTATTATGCTTAATGTTTTGATATATTTTTGTTATCGGTGTTCACAATATTTTTACAAATAAAAATGTTATATTTATATTGTGCAATAAAAGTGGAATAAGATATTAAAAGTTTTATGGAGAGTCTCTATTTTTAGTATGTCCAACAGTGCAAGTCGTTTACATATTACATGTACAATAGATTTGTTTAATCACACAGAGTAAACATAAGAGTGAAAAAATTGACGATTGTTATTTAAGTAGGCTTCAGTGGCGGATCCCTGACCCCACTCCCCGAAAAAAAAATGTTGAAATTTTTTTTGTTGATTATGAAAAATACCTCACACCGGAAATATCAAGAATATTGATAATATATTGAGGAGGAATGACCCGACCAGCGAAAGCTATATTTTTATATAGCCTAGCTGGCCGAGTGGTCTAGGGCGCAGGACTTTGTGCAGGCGGTGTTGCCATAGATGTCACAGCGGTAGGAGTTCAAGTCCCGCGGAGGGAACGACCGAAAATTTGCATTGCAAATTTGACAGTTCTAACATGGTTGGGAATTTTTCAGACCTTTCTATACGTTTACATATCTTCCCTCTATCAATTTGATCCGATGGTGCAGTGTGGCGAATAGAGTCGTCACATTCTGAGACATATATATATGTTCATCCCTCCCCCCCTCCGCGAAAGTAGGGTTTATAGCCAAGATTCCACTCTGTCAGTCCGTCCGTCCGTCCGTCCGTCTGTCAATCTCTCCGAACTATTTTCTAAGCAGCTTGCTGCATTGTTGTAAAACTTTGTGGATGCAATATGTGCACACTATCAGAAATTTATGTTGAGACAAAAAATGTAGAAATGATAGCTGTTGAAGTTCGGCGCTTACAGCAAAACCTGGTCTGGCATCGGTTTCACAAGAAGTCGGAAGTGTGAAATTAATCGAAAATCATGACGTCACAATGCTATTTTAGTTTATGACGTCATTACTTACGACCAACTTTACTCTTGCGACTTTGTGAAATCGAGACCTGGTGCGTTGTCCGCAGCTCCTCTTTAATGATTACAGGATTGTTATGAAATTCGAGTGTTAAGGTAAAAGGTTAAGGTAAATTTTATTTAACTTTGATGATTACACATGCGTGTTCAATTCAACAATTACCATACCTGGATACATGTGGGACTCGAACCCACAGCGGAGTCTAGCTGTGATTTCAAGTCCTGTACCATAATTATGACATTCTGTTCTTGTGTTGTCAACAAAGATGTTACTGATTGGTGTTTGGTGTTTTAGAAATGACAGTAGATTGTATGTCAAAAATGCTTAGTCTATCCACTATAAATTTGTGTCCAGTATGTGTCGTTGGGAGACGTATTGCTATGCATAGAAATCTTAAAATGTTTTTGACTTGACTCTAGAAATTTTGGGCCAAGTTTTTGCATGATTTCCAGTAAATTGATTTTGATAAAAGTAAATGGAATTTAGAATTGTACCAAAAGATGCCATACCACAAAATATTAGTTGATTTTGAGGGCAGTGATTATAGCCTTTACGAAGTTATATCCCCAAAAGAGGTCATATGGCTACGCAAACAATTTTTATACGAACATGAAAACTTGAGCAAAACTTTCTGTTTGAAATTTTAACACATTGTTCTTAGGGACATGGAGGAGGTTTTGCCCAGCCCCTATTGGAAATTAGGGGCTAAAGGGGGGATAGGTGTTAGAATCGATAGAAAAAGCTTATTGTTGATCAGATTTTTATAATTCAGATGTACAGTGTAGATCTCTGTTCCTTTTAAATATGTTTTGACGGGGCAGGCTTATCTTTAAATGTTTTGGAGTTAAAGGGGTACAAAATTGGGCTACGCCCCCAAAAAATCGACTTTTTAAGTAGCGGTCAGACAGGAGATGATTCATGCGTCAAAAACTCTCCGAATTCAATTTTATTTCTTGTTCAGAAACAGTCACTGATCACATAACAAGTCTTAGATTTTCATTTTGGTTGTTGCGCTTTTGAGATAAAAAATATATAGATTGTACGGTTTTTAGTCATTAGGGGTCGAAGGGGCCATACCCGCCCCCAAAAAGACTTTATCTTTTGCCCGGTTTCGAATTTTTTTTTATTGGATTTCTTATGAAAAACAGATTTTAGACATCTCTTTTGATTTTCGAATTATAAGGGGTCATTCCCAAGACAACCGACTTTATTTTTGGTGTGATTTCGGAAAAAAGTTTCATATTGAAATAGTTTATATGATGGTTACAGGTCAACATGGCTTGCTCTGACTGACTTCATATTGAAAAAGTTTACGTGATACTTATATAAACATGGGTTTCTATAACAGAGGTTGTTGTACAAACCGATATTTATTTTATCTATTGATAAAGAATTATAGGTTAACATGGCTTGCTCCATATTTCGTTTGGAATTGAATGGCTTAAGTTTGATCTGCAAAGGTTCCTGAGGTGGGGAATCCATGTTATGAATTTGGCTTTTTGTCCCCATTGCATCTGGCGGTGCCATTTGTTCATTTTGATGTAATATGTAATTTATGTTACTCTTTCTTGTGATTTCGAATAAATGACCTTTCAATCAAAATTTGAGTTCTTTCAGCGTAATACCAAGCTACAAACAAAGCTGGTACTTATGCATTCTGTATACTTGATATTCTATGGTGGAATGAAACTTGGCTGACAAAAAAATCTTTTGAATCCCAAAAAAATTGTTCAAAAGTCAAAGCATATTTAAGTAAGTTAATAACTTGATTCAATGCAGTATTTAAGAAAGTCAATTTTCGCTAATAATTGTTTGACATGTTACATTACCATATATGGTAATAGGATAAAACAAGATAAAATGTTAATGTCATCTAAACTGTGTAGGTTTGTATTTATACGAGCAAATGATGGAATGAGTCATTTCATATGTTTTGAAATAACAGATGATTTATATTGTAGAAGGCTAATATTTCTTTGTCCATTATGAGTAAAAGAAAACATAAAGCAAAACGCGAAATACTTAAAGCTAGTATTGGTTCTTCTTAATGTGCATCCAAAGTCTTTTGAATGACCTGTAGTAATTAATCGTTTATTGGATTTTTAATTAAGCATTTTCTAGAAAATGTCTTTAAATTTTCAAAATTAGATCTTCACCTGTTAAGTCATTGAAATATATTGTTAAAGTTGACAAAAAAAATGTAAAATGATAAAATGCTTAAAATTTTATTGCATTCATTGTTTTGTAAAATTTAAAACAACATAAAACAAAATACAAATTATAGTGGTATCAATTATCACAAAAAAGTCTCGTGAAGTAAAGTCCATTTAACGGCATTTTCCCTCCACTTGCCACGAGTTGGCAAGTTTATTGACATCACTAGTAATGTGTCGGTCTGATGTCATCATATCGTTGTAACGTTCGTTGTCATGGACACCTAAAAGTTCGACAGTTCTACCATGAAACCAGTGGCTGACGTCTACTTCGTAAGATTGTTCTTTTAAGTCATTAACGATGCTAAACCCTTGACAATCGACAAAGATTGCATCTCCGACTTGAGAAACTCTTACTTCGTCGGAAACATAGGGAAGTTTCTTTTGAGAACCATCCACACGTACCTAGAAAATACATGATACATAGTTTAAGTTACTATTATGTGGCATGATACTCTTTGAATTTAAAAAGAAAAATATATAATGAATTATGTAATGAAGGCAGTATGCATACATGGATAACGAGCAAGTAACGAATATGAAATAGTGTACGCACAAAATGTAAAGTTGACAAGAACCAAAATTCCTTTACGACACCAGTCAATTACACTATATTACTCGCCCCGTGCAGGTCCGGGTGTTAAAAGAATAGGCCTGCAGCAGCGCTAAGCTTGTAAAAGGCGACTAAATAGTGCTCAGAATCCTAGCCGGGGGCTAGGGCGCTTTGCCCACAGAGCAACTGGGATGTGTGCCCCAGGTTGTTGAATGGGGTACCCTTGGCGTGTTACATGCTGGGGTTGTCAGGCTATAATACGGAAAACCTGACCGCAAACCATAGTGGTGCACCGTGTTGGGAAAGATGCCACGTTCCTCGCACGTTAAAGAACCCTACTGTGGTATTCTCCCTGAGTAGGAACCATAGGGCTCCGCCACAGGAGGCTAATTTGCCCGACCCTACCCACCTCTCCCTATTTCCAGTGGCAATCAAACTTTGTCGACCCCATTGTCCTTGTGTCCCACCCCTTTTTCATTTCATCATCATTTCATGTTCATTTTATCGTCAATTTCATGTTCATCGTCTGAATATAGCTGAAATATTGCTGCTCGGACGTTAAACCCCAACAAACAAACAAACACTATATTACTACAAATTATGTGGACGTTGATGAATAAATGAAGAATAAAGAACCTCATTCAAAATTAAGTGTGAAATACAGTGACATATATAATATGTGAGTTTTAAATGGAAACTAAACTGATCCTTAATTTCATAGTCAATGTACATTGAGAGTTCTGGAAATTATTTTGGACGTAAATGTGTATAACAGCATGAATGATTTCCTATCCATTGACACTAATATGATTTCTTCAGAAGAAGATTCTACCTTAGGTATAAAACTTGTGTCTTAATATACTTGATTTTCTTTTCATGAAAAAGAAAAAGATAAGTGTTTATGCTTACCATTCCATTAGGTAAAACTTGAACATTTTGAGTGGCTGACAATACAATGAGCTTCTTCTTTTGTCTTGCCATATAGTTCAGGATAATGCTGAATTTATCATGCCCGAAGTCACGTGACAAAACGTAACTACATTTGCCATTAAAGTCAAATTCTTGACCATCAAAGGTTGTGTAACGATTGCCACGAATATAAGCATGGGCTGCAAAATAAATATTAGCTTCGTTAAGAATTTCTTTAAATAAAAAAAAAACATTCCTAATCATGATTAGTTCTTTTACTTGCAAGCAAAATATACTTCCCTAAATACTTCCTTTTGGGACGCTTACCCAACCGATGCACCTGGTCTATGCCCGTTGTTTTTAGTGGAGTCGGAGTTGCTCATTTACTTTTGTTACTTTGTATGTATTATTTTAGTTATGTTTGTTGTTGTGTTTGTCTGTTTCCCATATCTGTCCCTAGCCTGGATTACATTCTTTTTATTTCCGCTAGAATATTGGTTCCCTTCATTACTATTTTTGAGACAATGGTATTATTATTAAATGTACATGTTATAATTTCTATAAAAACAGGAGATGTGTAATGATTACCAACGAGACAGTCATCCACCAAATATCTAGCAACAAACAATTAAGCTTCTATGGGTTACCCTACGGTCTTCAATGATGGGCAAAAATGCATAGTTCCATTTTCCAGGTGTAAATTTGTCATAGAAAAATAAATTTTTCCTACCTCCAAAGTTTGGTAGTACGTGAGGTGACCAGATATCGTCCCACGATACGCAGTACTCTGCGGCTGAGTTTTTTTTTCTAATAAGCAGTAAACAGTCATTTCGATATCTCTAGTCAATTCAATGATGTCGGCCTTCATTTTCTGGACATGATTTCTAAAAATAAAGAAATAGTATTTTATGGCATGATACCTTTTTTGTATTTTTTTGTATTTTTATAAATATAAGACAGAGACAGGTATACAGTTCACACACCATGAAATATAATCATACATGTGTTTAAATAAAGGAAAAAAGTATACAATATTTTAATATTCAGATTGTTATTGATAACTGAATTATTACTGATATAAATAAAATCAGGACATACTCAACTCAAAGTTTGATGGTTTATTTCAAAATTTTTAAAAAAATCACTGAAAATTGCTTTTGGTTCATTATCTATATTCATAAAAAAATATTCAGCCATCATCGAAATATAATTCACTTCTTTGTTAATATCTTTGTCTATAAAGGTCAGAACAACATCTCTTGAAGATATTAGATATTCCATAACCCAATGACATGACAAATATACTAATGCAACCCAGAAATCCCTGCTGTACATACAGTTATAAAAACTTTCTTTCCTTTCATAGCTGGAATTCTATTAGACTACATTTAAAAAGGAAAGCGTTAGTATCCAAAATTCAATGGATCAATTTGTTTTAAAATTTTGTAATTTAGAGGGTTTTTTGGGGGAAATGACATATGTACTCTTATGAATTAAGTGCCATTCCAAATCATCTTCGTCTAAAACTGCCTTCCATTTTTATTGAACTGTGAAAGGACTTTCATTCTGTTGGTCCACGTACAATTTGTAAAAAAAACATTTGAACTATTTCTGTTAGCTTATTAATTTATCAACACATTTATTTCCAATTATATCTAGCCTACATCTATTTTCTAAAATAGAACTTTTCCATTTCACAGGTATGGCATGTACGATAGCATAATATTCTAATAAATTTTAAGCCATGACATCTTGAAGATTTGCAAAATGAGAATATATGAGGAAATGATAACCTCCCTCCTCTAGTGTATGACTGACTAGGTTTCTTTTATATTTGATACGACATGATATGTATTTGTATATTATGACCAACTGAATAAGAAAGGACTTGTTCATTAACTTATTACGATACCGGAGACCAATGGAGATTTATTTAAATTGAATAAAGTTACATTTATTTGCCTTGCCTAAAAAATATATATTATTCGTTATGTAATTGTCTCACCTGATAATTTTTTGAGTTGTCTTGAAATGTGAGTCTTTGAGGTAATAAACATTATTCGCCTTCATTCGCCTGAGGTCGGTAATTCTATTAGACAAGAATTTCATGTATGGCTTTAGATCTTCTTTGATTGCTGTAACAATTATGGAGTGTTTGTGTTGAACCTCCTGTTCTACTGAAATCCAAGTGGTCTCCAAAACTTTGTTAATTCCGTCTCCATATTTACGGATTTTATTCATTCAAGCAACCTGGAAGTGTAAATTATTAACATGCTAATCAAACAGTTTACCTTCCCCTGGCTTGCCGTATCTACTGTACACAAGTAAATTAAAGGGGTTTACTGTTGAAGTCTATCATTATAAAACAGAGACGTCACACTGAAGTATCTAATATGAGAAAATCCTTACCAAAAATAAACACAAAACCCAGTAACTTACATCACACAGGAACAATTATTGAATTTAATTATAGAAATCCACTGAATCTATCTACACGACATCTATATATCAATCCCCCGCCTTTTCACTCAAGTTTGTTTCAAATTACACATACTTTATCATAATTCCTATTTTAAAAGAAAAAGTATTATCTTCTTCCTTTAGTTAATATGAGGCAGTATAGTTAGACATATGTAACTACACCTAATATCTATAGAAATTATCGCATCTGGTATTTCATTGCTATTATGAACGATTGTAGTTTTTAAGCACTTTCGATAACTATACGACAAACGCGATGACTTTTCGTTCGGTATTATCAACTTTCATTCCATCTGTGGCAGCATCCCTTCAGCACCTGCGTATGGAGTTTTCATATAACAACTCATATGTTATGCCAGAACTTGTCGTAACTACAGACTTTCTGTACAGCGCTAGACTTCTTACAATTAAGCTTCAGGAACAGGATTATGCTGCTACACGATTGAAGTCATCACTACGGAAGTTTTATGGTTATCATAATGAATTCATGGATCGTTACGGTATATCCATCTGCACCATGGAAACTGATTTGTTCAACGTGTCAAAGTTTTCTTTTCCTCTTTCGTCTACCCTAGTGTTGAATTTTTATGAGCAACTCGGCAGATGTTTCTAGAAAGGAAGAGGCCGCTTACACGTCCGGTGCATCGGTCCACTATATCAATTTTTAGTTGAGTCCAAGTTGCTCTTTTACTTTTGTTGCTTTGTACGTGTTATTTTGGTTCAATTTATGTTCTTTTTTTGTATGTGTCAGTATTCCATGCCTGTTCTATGTACGTTCTTTTTTTATTTCTACTAGAATCTTGGTTTCCTTGATTACTCTTTCAGTTTGAAACTTTGTTATTTGTTTGTTTTTGTCTTTTTGTAGAAATGTCTTATTTACTCTTTGGCGTTGAAATAAATCATGCAGAGGTATTACCTTGACTGTTTTAAGAAGGTCAGGGTTCCAATGGAATGAAGTATTCTTGAAGTCTTCAGGCGAAGGTTAAGAAGGGTATCAGCATTTCTCTTTTGGTTCACATTTCTGTATACTTCAGCTGTAAGTCCGGTACTATCAGCCAGTGTAGCATTTACATAAAGAATATTCTGTGGATTGTCTGTAATAATTCAAGAAACATCGCTGACAATCTTTATTTGTCCATTGAAGAATTCATCGCTTGAAATTTTGAAAGGGAAAACATGTAAGACAAACACAATACACAAACGTGTACAACAAGAAAGAAGTTCAGTTCATGAAATGAAAATCATCATAATTATGAATTATATACATGTACTACCGAATTTAAAGTTCATGTATTAAAAGCTACATCGATTTAGTCTATTACCGCATCCAAAGGCATCCATTTTGTAATAATTTTCTCTTTTTGTGTAGGGGATAGGTAACAAGTAGAATATTTATCAATCTTAATACAATGTTTTAAGTATTCTATTCCAACATTAACACACGGATTAAAATTTTTACATCTGCGCTTAAATACCGGTATATAATACTTCAAAAACTGTAGCACATGGTTAATCATATTTTTAAAAGGATGTTCCTCATGTACCCCAAAAATAATGTCTTTTGCATTGAAAGGTATTAAAATACCTAACTCATCAACCCATTTTTTTAAAAGAAAGCCAAAAGCTTTGAACCACATTACCCCCTCCCAAAAAAATGTGAACAAGTTTCTTTTTTGTCTCTAAGCAAAAAGTACAGAGCTCAGTCTCTTTTAAGTTACATTCACATAAAAGCGAATTACATGGAAGAATCCTATCAAGTAATTTGAATTGGATTTTTTTTGTGGCTAAAAAGGCCATGGAATAATAATTATGCCAATCGTCTAGTTCAGAATTCAAATCGTTTTTCCATTTTTGTTGGGAATCGATATTATTGTCCTTTTTCTTCTCTAAATATAACATAAAAATATCATAATTTTTTGGCATTTTTCTTGATAAAATCTATCACTTTATCTTCAATGTTTGGCAATTTATTACAATTACCAATTAATGCTTTCCATCTGTCTGGCATGGCACTGATAATTCCATAATACTATAAAAAGTTAACATTTACATTGTATTCTCTTTTAATTTGTCATAAGAATAAAAACTATTCTGATTAGATATCAGATCAATTATAAAAAAAATATACCATTCTCAAATCAGTTCTAAATCGTTGGGAATTTTTCAGACCCTTCTATAAGTTTAAATTATCTTCCCTGTATCAATTTGATCCGATAGAGCAGTGTAGCAAATAGAGTCGTCAATTGTGTATATTTGTTTTGATATTTTGATAAACGACGACCAACGTTAGTTTGAAAATCTTCTTTTAAAATCCCCTAGATTCGCACTGTTCCTTTTGATGTTGAGAACATGGAGCGACTATTAAATTATAAAGTTTCTGTTGAGAAAAAAAATCCAAACGTTTTTACTATGTCAAAGTATGAAATAATCACGGAAGAAAATGCAGTCAAACCTCGGTAGCTCGAACTCGAATGGACTATTGAAATGTGTATTCGAGTTATCGTGAGTTAGAGAAATTGAAGTTCGTTAATTTCCGGATTGTTTTCGTTGCCGGTCCGAGTTCGACTTTATCGTTAGAAATTGCTTACTTCCTGCGGAGTTTTGTTAGTTCTAGCAAGGATTTACATTTAACTCCTTCGTTCTAGGATATTTTTCATTCGCTTTCGGAAGGTTATGTTAATTTGTGAACATTAAAAAATTCTGTATTTGCTTTAAAAAAAACTTTCAGAGTTCGAGATTTGGTCAATAATTCTGACCCATATGCTTTGAAAAAAAAAACCAAATTAAATATCCAACCTCAAGTTGCTTCCAGACTTTTTCAATGTTTTATTTTGATCAATACCTCGATTCGAAACCTTAATCTCTTATCAAATTTTCAACCTTGTCCCACCTTCGAAGGCGGTCTTCCGTCCTTATTTAAAATTCAAACTCCTATTTCCAAATCCCATCAATTGTCATAAAATTTGTTATTGATTAAAATAGTATAAGGGTGTATGTAAGGAGTTTTATAGCTGTAGCTTTCCCTGCTTTTGTGATATCAACGTTTTCACATGCCTAGGTTTTGACTTCTGACTGTGTAGTCCCGCCATCGAGGGTGGTTTTCCTCCTCATTTAAAATTCAAACCCCTTCTTCCAAACCCGAACTGTCGTCATAAAGTTTGTTTCAAATTGAACAAAAATAGTCTGAGTGTGTATGTAAGGAGTTTTATAGCCGTAGCTCTATCTTCCTTCTTGATTTCAACGTTTTTATTTGACCTATTTTGACTTTTTAAAAAATGGCTCCCTCGAGGACAGTTCTCCATCCTAATTTAAAATTCAAATTCCTTGTTTAAAGCCCGAACGATCTACATAAAATTTGTTTTAGATTGAACAAAATAGGCTGAGGGTGTTTAAATGAAATTTTTAAGCATTCTTTCGTGACGTCAACGTTTTTATTTGACCAACTGTTGATTTAAAAAAGGACAGCCGGAATTACGCCCTTGAGAAAGGTATTCCCTTAAAATTCTAACTCTTTCTCATCACTTTCTCTAACGATCATCATAAAATTTGTTTTAAATTGGTAAAAAATGGTGTGAGGGTGTATATAAGGATGTTTATAGCTGTAGCTTCCCCTGCTTTTGTGATATCAATGTTTTATATGACATAATTTTGACTTGAATAGCAGTAGAGGCGGCAAGTATCTGGGGCGAGTATACTGAAATCTCGCCACGCGAGACATTGCGATAATTTACGAGATGCGAATCAGTCTATATTTAACTCCTTGATTAAAACTATCCTATTAGTCCGTGCGAGACCCGACAGGGTAGTCAAGGACGTTAAAAACACCCTTAGTTAGTAACTATCTTATTATTCATGACTGTAATACTATTCGTAATTAACTAAAATGGCATTTTGTTTAATGTTAGGGTTTCAGTGGTTCACACCTTTTACTATCCAAGCTGACAAAATGGCTGGCGAGTTCGAGTTAATGAGGGTTATTCCCTAGATTCATTACCGAACGGACCGACTAGGTAGTTGGAGTGTTCGAGAAATCCAAGGTTATTTATAGTGATTAGATAAAGTTTGATACTAAATCCAGGATGTTCGAGCCATCCGAGTTCGAGCGAGCGAAGTTCGAAGTAAATGTGGTTACCATATACTTGAAATTTGACTTTGAAAATCATAAGCCACAGGTGAATCAGGACATGCTTATCATCCCACAGCATCTGATGTCACTCCCGGTAATGTGGTGGAAGTTCATAACACAAGTGCGCTTAAGATTTTGCGTGCTGACCTGTTTTTATTATCTTCAGCATTACATTTTAATGTATTTAATTCTACTGTTGTGTATGTAAGCTTTCTTTGTTTACAGATTCTATATTTTTTGTCCGTGTCTTTGCTCTCCCCCTTCCGGAATTCTGTTGTCTCTGTATTGCCTTACTGTTTTGACGCTTCTTAGTTTTTTTTGCTGATGTTTTCGAAATTGTCGTTCATGTCTGCAAGCACCATGAATGCAGTCGTCGATGTAAGACCCGACAGGGAAGTCAAGAACGACCCCACATCAGCTCCTTGAATGATTTTACAGACGTCTGCGTCTCTAGCATTGTTATTGTTAAGCATAAATTAGGGCAGATAAATATTGCAATCAGCTCCTATACATTAAATGAAATACCTATTACCTTTCTCGTTACATCCCAAATCCTTTTATTTTGCTGCGGTTGTATTTTTTTTTCATGTGCTAATATATTAGTACTGGTTTTGCTTTGTACGGACGAGCCAGAAAAATGTTCTAAATATCGTCTGGTATCATTGAATATGGACCAGAAATGGAGTCTTTTATTATAAAACAAGTGTAGACACAGACTGGCATTGCCCGAGGGGCAAGTATGGACGAAGACTGGTATTGCTCAAAGCGCAAATTTGGACATACATACGATTTGTCTTGAACGTGTTTGCATTGTCTTGAAAACTTCTCCATTTACTGATATCAATAATTGAATTATGCACATGTTGAAAAATATCCATTAAGATGTGTTATATATAATTACTTAACATCTAAATGGGGAACAAATTCCACTATGGGTTGCCATAAGACAAGTCATATACA
This sequence comes from Perna viridis, assembly GCA_037379345.1. Lineage (NCBI taxonomy): Eukaryota > Metazoa > Mollusca > Bivalvia > Mytilida > Mytilidae > Perna > Perna viridis. The sequence continues at coordinate 6,301,453 of CM074512.1, forward strand.
TATTAGAAGGCTTCTTCCTTGAAGGTGTACTTGCATGGGTGTGTTGAACTTGCTTTGTTATGTTAAGGATTGGCCATATACAGGTTAGCTGGTTAAATTCTGGACTCTCATTTAAAAAAAAATTTTTTTAGATTAACAGAAACCTACAGTGTGGTATCTGTCAGTTACATGGATGGCCTTTATTCTAAAATGGTAGGGGCCATAAACTCAAAATCAAATAAGAGCAATTCTTTAGTACTAAAAAATTTCATAACAATTGATCAACCATAACTATAAAGTCCTCGCAGGAAAACCAAATGAATATTCTAAAATGGTAGGGGCCATAGACGCCGCTGACGGTGACGCCGCTGTCAGCACCATACCAATATACAATGTTTTGCGGTAACACTATTACATTAAATATATACATATATTTAGGCTAATTTAGGGGTTTGGGAATAATCAATTTTCAATTCCCTAAAAAGCCTGTCAATTATTCTTCCTTAGGACCAACTTGGTAGTGTGTGATTTGCTAAGAATTTACGTCTATAAGGTCTTTGTTTTTACATTAGGCCTAGTTAAACAGTTCTATAGCAAAAGAGAATAAAACTGCATAATGGAAAAAAATTCCCACCTACAGACAGATAACAGATAACATTCGAAATTCTTATGAAACAAAATTACAATACCGATATATGAAGGACTTTAAGACTAAATCCATCTATTGAGACGGATTGATATAAGACTTTCAGTCTTGTTTCTGAATCCTGTGATTAATTTGCAATTGTTCGTCTATTGTTTTGGTTAGATGTTAAAACATGCAAATTACTTAATAAATATGTTTAAACTAAATCCATCGATACTGGCTCACAGTTAACACTTTAAAATCAATATTTCAACTAAATCTTGTATCAAACAATTTTAATCAACTTCTAAATAGTTATATACATTTATAGCCTGAAAATTGTTTCCTTGGACAAAAACTGTATACTATAGTACTTGTTTTGCAGCTGTATAAAATATATCCAGAGGCAGTGCCAATATCGTTTGGTTTCAGAACCAACGTAACATGTATGTACATTCAGCATTTCAAAACACTGTCATTGATTTTTCTTTAGAATCTCTATTTCAATAAATCCTGTAAATCTTCACAATTTAATAAAACTTAGTTATTTTTATGTGTGTAGTATTAATGTCTTGATGCTAAACGAAACCTTCACCCTTTTAACAGAAAAGCGATTCATTAATATTTGTCTATCTGCATTTATTTTTTATACTTTACAAAAATAATAAAAAATGAGTTTTTTTTCCATACATGTAGTTGTATATCAATGCCTGCGTTTGTTGATTGAGTGTATGATGTTACTTTACATCTATAATCATATAAAGTAAATCCAACTGTACAATTCAAAAGCAATGTCTATTGAATATTCTAAGACAAACATCATCTGACATCACTATGGCTATAAAACATTTTTAAAGAACATTGCATGTGCAATGTATTTTATCTTGTATGCGCATATGTGTACAAGATCATAATAAAATGAGCTCAGACCAACGCCATCAAAACAAAAAATACCTCAAGCGCAGAATCCCAAAAGAGATTTGGCCGTGGACTAAGTCTAAAATTATTACAATGTATTTGTTTAGTCTTTGCATATTTGGTTTTAATTGTATTCTGAGTTTGGTGTCACTATAATGACTTATTTCATTTCAAAAGGTTTAAATAAAAATAAAACCCTACCTACCGACCTAACAAAATTTCAGAATCGGAAACATAACCGGCCTTAGAGTTTCTCATCAACCAGTAAACTGACTTACCTATCTGCCTTACATGCACTTGAAACTGTTGATTTTATCCCTAAAGTATTTTGCTGAGTCAAAGATTCAGCAAATGCTGTAGGCTGTACAATATAAGCGTGCAGATCACAAACTGGATCCCTAGGTCATGGATCGACATCAAATCTTTAATGAATTGAATGAATGAACGTGGTCACCTGATTACTGTAATTTCCTCGAATACACCATGACCCACATTCACGGGTATGGCTATGCTCGGGGACTGTGTAAAGGCTTCGATTCTTTACACCGTCCGTAAGAGACCCCAAATGATAGCCAATAGCGTTAAGAAACCCCCGAGTCCGGCATGAATTACAAATACCACATATGAGTGCAAACCGGGTCTAACAGTATTCAGTATATGTTAGCACGAAAACAAAAATTAAACCGAGTATAAGAATAGTCAGCTGATGGTCAGCGTCTCTCATATCTTGCAAATGATTGGCTAAAAGTGTGTTACGAAAGATTTTTAGGGAAATTTAGTGGTTAATATCCACAAATACAGTCGAATTATCAACTAAATCACCTACTAGAAGAAACAATGTCCTATGTAGCTTTATAATGCACAAAATGAAGGGTGTAACGGATATGCGGAAAGTGCTATCATTTTCAATTTTATTGTTATAGTGTTATTTAACAATAATAAGTCTTTGTTGTCGCATACGTTGTTGGGAAAGACATTTACATGTTTTTTTTTACCAACACATGTAAGTACATATTTTTTCCGTAATTCAACTTATTTTAATTTCGCGACCTTATATGGATCCTCAATGACTGGGAAATAATTTACATAATTATTTGCATAAATTTTATTGACTAACTCATATCATTGCACGTTTTTTTTCTACTTTCATCTACCTCAACGTGACATCTTATGAGCATGAGCAACTCTGTGGGTGTTTCTATAGAAGAGGACGCTTACTTTACAGGTGCACCAGTTACATGCTTCCCCTTTTAGTGCATTAGTTGCTCCTTTACGTTTTTTTCGTGTTATTTTCGCTAGTAAACATGTTACACTACCGTATATCGTTGAATAACACTATAACAACAAAGTTGACAAAAATAGCACTGTCCGTTACTCTTTTCTTTTATGACTCATTTTGTCCATTTCAACATAAACTTTCTACAAACATGTTGTTTTTAATGTGTGAAAATGATTTCTCAATAATGCTCAAACGCATTACATGCCTTGAACGAGCTATATCGAAAAAAAAAACATTGCTATTTTTACACAATTGGAACATTAACCAATCAAATTTATTACTCTCAGCACCTAACGATCTGTTGCCTACACTCATGATTTATCATCCATTTCATATTCATCGCCTGAATATAGCTGAAATATTGCTGCTCGGGCGTTTAACCCAAACAAACAATCAATCAATCAATCAATCAACCTACACTCATGCACACAATTTGACGCTTAGATAAGTTTACAGTTGTATACCATTTTGGTCCTTGGTCTTAGAAATTTGTTGTCATATTACTAGGTCAATTCATAGATAGGTTTACATGCTCTAAGTTTTCAGTTGAGTCCGATTTGCTCATTTGCTTTTGTTACTTTGTATGTATGATTTAGTTACTTTATGTTCTTTGTTGTGTATGTCTGTTTTCCATGTCTGGTCTTTGTTCCCGGATTACATTCTTTTGATTACCGCTATAACCTTGGTTCCCTTGATAACTCTTTAGGTATAACATGATCTGATATGAGAGCGTGTAAACAAACGACGTAATTTAAATTTTATGAAGAATTGGAGCTGTAACATCAACGAAACAAAAGTAAAGGGACGCCATCTTGAACGATAGTAACATACTGAACACACTGACAAACGAAAATATCCTTTGGACATAAATCAGTACATATTCAGCAGTTAGTTTCAACTGATTTGATGCAATTTCTTTTTGACAAGTTATCTTAAATTTTGATAGGATAAAACAAAATAAAAAGTGATTATCAGCTAAACTGTGTAGGTTTGAATTCATACATGCAAATGATAAAAGTAGTCATACCATATTTTGAAAAAAAAATGACAACATTTTCCCGTAGAAAGGTGGTATTTCTTTCCGCATTCAAAGAATTGAAAAAATAAGCAAAAGGCAAAATATTTTACAGCTAATATCTGTTTTCTTATATCTGCATGTAAAGACTTTTGAATGACCAATGGGAATTAATCGCATATTCGATTTTTGTTTCATATTCAAGAAAAGTTTTTTTAAACTTTCAAAAAGGAGATAAAAAGTGCAAAACTAGCAGTGTCGACCTTTTAAATCAGAAAAAAATACTTAAAGATATTGTCATTGTTGACAAAAAAGTAAAATGATAAAATGCTTAAAATTTTATTGTATTCAATGCTTTGTAAAATAAAAAAAAGAATAAACAAAACCAAATACAACCAAATAGAAATTATAGTGGTATCAATTATCACAAAAACGTCAAGTCAATTAACGGCATTTTTCCTCCACTTGCCACGAGTTGGCAAGTTTATTGACATCAGTGGTAATGTGTCGGTCTGATGTCATCATATCGTTGTAACGTTCGTTGTCATGGACACCTAAAAGTCCGGCAGTTCTACCATGAAACCAGTGGCTGACGTCAACTTCGTAAGATTGTTTCTTTAAGTCATTAACGATGTTAAACCCTTGACCATCGATAAAGATTTCATCTCCGACTTGAGAAACTCTTAGTTCGTCGGAAACGTAGGGAAGTTTCTTTTGAGAACCATCCACACGTACCTAGAAAATTCATGATACATAGTTCAAGTTATTAGTATGTAGGAAGTTACTCTTTGAATTTAAAAAGAAAAAAAATAATGAATTATATAATGAAGGCAAACATGGATAAAGGGCAAGTAACAAACATGGATAACGAGCAAGTAACGAACATAGATAACGAGTAAATAACGAAAATGAAATAGTGTACGCACAAAATGTAAAGTTGAGAATGACCAAAATCCTTTACGACACCAATCAATTACACTATATTACTACAAATTATGTAGGCGATGATGAATAAATGAAGAATAAAGAACCACATTCAAAATTAAGTATGAAATACAGTGACATAATATAATATGTGAGTTTTAAATGGAAACTAAACTGATCTTTAATTTCATAGTCAATGTACATTGAGAATTCTGGAAATTATTTTGGACGTAAATGTGTATAATAGCATGAATGATTTCCTATCCATTGACACTAATATGATTTCTTCAGAAGAAGATTCTACCTTAGGTATAAAACTTCTGTCTTAATATACTTGATTTTCTTTTCATGAAAAAGAAAAAGATAAGTGTTTATGCTTACCATTCCATTAGGTAAAACTTGAACATTTTGAGTGGCTGACAATACAATGAGCTTCTTCTTTTGTCTTGCCATATAGTTCAGGATAATGCTGAATTTATCATGCCCGAAGTCACGTGACAAAACGTAACTACATTTGCCATTAAAGTCAAATTCTTGACCATCAAAGGTTGTGTAACGATTGCCATGAATATCAGCATGGGCTGGAAAATAAATATTTGCTTCGTTAAGAATTCCCTTAACAAATAGGCTTTTGGAACAGGGTTATGTTGCTACAAGATTGAAGTCATCACTACAGAAGTTTTATGGTCGTTATCGTGAACTCGTGGATCGTTATGGTGTATCCATCAGCACCATGAAAACTGATTTATTCAACGGGTCATAGTTTTCCTTTCTTGGGTTGTCTACCCCGGACTTGACTTTTTATGAGCAACTCGGCGGGTGTTTCTAAAAAACGGAAGACGCTTACCCTACCGGCGCACCTGGTCCTACTCCCAGTTTTTAGTGGAGTCCGAGTTGCTGATTTACTTTTGTTACTTTGTATGTATGATTTTAGTTACTTCATGTTTTTTGTTGTGTATGTCTGTTTTCCATGTCTGGTCTTGGTCCCTGGATTACATTCTTTTGATTACCGCTATAACCTTGGTTCCCTTGATTACTCTTTTAAAATAAAAAAAAACATTCCTAATCATGTTTTTTTTGTACTTCTAGGCAAAATATAATTCCCTAAATACTTCCTTTTGGGACGCTTACCCAACCTGGTCTATGATCCAAGTTTTTAGTGGAGTCGAAGTTGCTCATTTACTTTTGTTACTTTGTATGTATTGTTTTAGTTATGGTTTTTGTCGTATTTGTCTGATTCCCATATCTAGTCTTTGTACCTAGCCTGGATTACATTCTTTTGATTTCCGCTAGAATCTTGGTTCCCTTGATTACTATTTTTGAGACAATGGTATTATTATTAAATAAACATGTTTTAATTTCTATAAAAACAGGAGATGTGTAATCGTTACCAAAGAGACAGTCTCCACCAAATATCTAGCAACAAACAATAAAGCGTCTACAGGTTACTCTACGGTCTTCAATGATGGGCAAAAATGCATATTTCCATTTTCCAGATGTAAATTTGTCATAGAAAAATAATTTTTTCTTACCTCCAAAGTTTGGTAGTACGGCGTGTGACCAAATATCGTCCCATGATGGTAGAGGATTTATGTGTGGGATCAGAGATCTGATATTTTCCAATGGATTAATCATTCTGTCGATTTCTAGGAGAGATTTCATCTCCAACGGTAGATATATGTCCATTTCAATATGACCCTTTTTGGGGTCATACACAGTAATTTTAGTTTTCTTCATATCAAGTATGATGTCTCTAAGATTGCTGAAGTCCTCTTCAATATCTTTTTTGATGAAGTTGACGAATTTGGCAAACACTGAGTGAATATTTTTTTCAATTTCCCAGTATTTGTACGCTGATGATGCCTGCAAAAATTATTGTATTAAGTACATCTCAAAAGACAAAAAAGAAAATTAATGAAAAATAAACATAAACAAAACATAACAAAAACGTAAAACTCCATAAAGAACAAATGTTCCAATATATTTCGACGACAAAAAGTGTATATTTTATTTTGAGGTAAAATCATTTACATGTATTGTGTTATACTTAATTTCTTATTTACTTTTTATCAACATACGCAAAGGTCAACAGTATTTCAAAAATCTACGACATACCATGTTATAAACTGATGTTGGCATAGTTTTGGTAAGTCCGCTTTTGATAGTTTCTCTTGTATTGTATATTACAGTGTTGTACTGGTCAGCCATTTCTTTCAAAGGAATTGTGGGTAGTCTTGATTTTACAGCATTTATAATTTTGTTGCTAGACAGTGAGGAAACTGAAGCTGAAATTGAAAGTTGTCATGTTTTTTTCACACTGTTCATCACTTAACATATGCTTTATGAAATTCACCAGAAAATAATGGTGAGGATAATGGAGCTTTTGTTATGATTTAAAGTGAAAAGTAGTTTTTCAATTTTTTATGTCGGATGAAAGGCAATATAATTTTCAAAATATTGTCAAACATAATGTACAGTCATAGAGTAACAATTTATATCGTAAATAACAAAAGGAAAACGAAACAATAAAACAAAAAAAAATCAATGAATCAAAAAGAAAGATGTTATGAAGTCGCACGATTTGAAAAGCGCGTAAATTAAACGAATATAAAGAAATTGTTTTGATACAATAATTTTACTGGTAAAACCAATTATATCGTTTATTTAAAAAAATCGATTGAGTAGGTCATTTACCTGTTACTGGCTTCCCATACTTGTTGTAAACTCTTTCAATTGATGTCGACAGTTTGGATGATTCGGAGTGGACGAAATCAGCAATCTGAGAGTAATATTGGAGTGATAAGTCCTCCGTCAGCTGAAACAAACGAAGTGTTACGCTGTAAAGACCAGCAGATACTTTCATTATATATCAAGTTAACATTTTTTAACAATATTTAATTTTGTAAGACAAAACAGATATTTCTGTGGTAGAGAAAATTAAATTCAAATACCTTGACAAGTTGTGTAACCTCAGCTAGGTACAGATTGTATCGTGTCATATCGATATCTCTGGTCAATTCAATGATGTCGGCCTTCATTTTCTGGACATGATTTCTAAAAATAAAGAAAGAGTATTTTATGGCATTACACCTTTTTGTATTTTTATAAATATAAGACAGAAACGGGTATATAGTTCACACACCATGATACTTAATCATACATGTGTTTAAATACAGAAAAAAAGTATACAATATTTTGATATTCAGATTGTTATTGATAACTGAATCATTACTGATATTAATAAAACTCAAAGTTTTAATGGTTTATTTCAAAATTTTTAAAAAATCACTGAAAATTGGTTTTGGTTCATTATCCATATTCATAAAAAATATTCAGCCATCGTCGAAACATAATTCACTTCTTTGTTAATATCTTCGCCTATAAAGGTCAGAACAACATCTCTCCACACCAAATGACATAACACATATACTAATGCAACCCAGAAATCCCTGCTGTATATACAGTTATAAAAGTATGAAGAAAACTTTCTTTCCTTTCATAGCTGGACTTCTATTAGACCACATTTGAAAAGGAAAGCGCTAGTATTCCAACTTCAATGGATCAATGTTTTTTGGGGGGATGCTATATCTACTCTTATGAATTAAGTGCCAATTCAAATCATCTTCGCCTAAAACTCCCTTCCATTTTTATTGAACTCTGAAAGGACTTTCATTTTGTTGGTCCACGTAGAATTTGTTAAAAAAATATTTGAACGATTTCTGTTAGCTTTTTAATTTATCAACACATTTATTTCAAGTTATATCTAGCCTACATCTATTTTCTAAAATACAACTTTTCCATTTCACAGGTATGGCATGTACGATAGCATAATATTCTAAGACATTTTAAGCCATGACATCTTGAAGTTTGGAAATTGAGAATATATGAGGAAATAACCCTACCTCCTCTAGTGTATGACTAACTATGTTTTTTTTTATCTTTGATACATAATACGTATTTGTATATTTGACCAATTGAATAAAAAGGACTTCTTCATTAACTTATTACGATACCGAAGAACAAAGGAGATATATTTAAAGGTACATTTATTGGCATTGCCTAAAAAGATATATTATTCGTTAATGTAATTGTCTCACCTGATAATTTTTTGAGTCGTCTTGAAATGTGAGGAAATGTCTTTGAGATAATAATCATTATTCGCCTTCATTCGCCTGAGGTCGGTAATTCTATCAGACAAGGATTTCAGGTAAGGCTTTAGATCTTCTTTGATTGCTGTAACAATTATGGAGTGTTTGTGTTGAACCTCCTGTTCTACTGAAGTCCAAGTGGTCTCCAAAACTTTGTTAATTCCGTCTCCATATTTACAGATTTTATTCATTCCAGCAACCTGGAAGTATAGATTATTAACATGCTAATCAAACAGTTTACCTTTCCCTAGCTTGCCGTATCTACTGTAGACAAATAAATTAAAGGGATTTACTGTTGAGGTCTACCATTATAAAACAGAGACGTCATACTGAAATATCTAATAAGAGAAAATCCTTACAAAAATAAACACAAAACCTAGTAACTTACATCACACAGGAACAATTATTGAATTTAATTACAGAAATCCACTGAATCTATCTACATGACATCTATACATCAATCCCCCGCCTTTTCATTCAAGTTTACCTCAAATTGTACATACTTCATCATAATTCCTATATTTTTTAAAAATTTATTTATTATTTTCTTACTTTGGCTAATATGAGACAGTATAGTTAGTATCTGTAACTACACCTAATTTTGGTAGAAATTATCGCATCCGGTATTATATTGCTATTATGAACGATTGTAGTTTTTAAGCACTTTCGATAACTATACGACAAACGCGATTACTTTATTGTCAACTTTTCTTTCATCTGTGGCAGCATCCCTTCAGCACCTGCGTATTTAATTTACATATCACAACTCATATGTTATGCCAGAGCTTGCCGTAACTACGCAGACGTTTTGTACCGCGCTAGACTTCTTACAATTAGGCTTCAGGAACAGGATTATGCTGCTGCAAGATTGAAGTAATCAATACGGAAGCTTAATGATTATGCTAATGAATTCGTGGATCGTTACCGTATATCCATTTGCACCATTAAAACTGATTTGTTCAACGTGTAAAAGTTATCTTTCCCTCTTTCGTCTACCCTGGTGTTGACTTTTTATGAGCAACTCGGCAGATGTTTCTAGAAAGGCAGAGGACGCTTACCCTACCGGTGCATCGGTCCATTATCCCAGTGTTTAGTTGAGTCCAAGTTAATCCTTTACCTTTGTTGCTTTGTACGTGTTATTTTGGTTCATTTTATGTTCTTTTTTGTATGTGTCATTTATCCATGTCTGGTCTGTGTACGTTCTTTTGATTTCCACTAGAATCTTAGTTTCCTTGATTACTCTTTCAGTTTTTGTCTTTTTTTTCTTGTAGAAATGTCTTATTAACTTTTTGGCGTTGAAATAAATCATGCAGAAGTATCACCTTGACTGTTTTGAGAAGGTCAGGGTTCCAATGGACTGAAGTATGCAGTATTCTTGAAGTCTTGAGGCGAAGGTTAAGAAGGGTATCAGCAATTCTCTTTTGGTTCACATTTCTGTATACTTCAGCTGTAAGTCCGGTACTATCAGCCAGTTTAGCATTTACATGAAGAATATTCTGTGGATTGTCTGTAATAATTCAAGAAACATCACTGACAATCTTTTAATTTATCCAATGACGAATTCATCGCTTAAAATACGGTAGTCAGTTTATTCACTTAACATTGCGTTTCATATCCAATATAAAATAAATGGTTCTTATACAAACAAATGCTCAGTTTAAGATATTATTATTTTCTCAAGTTAAAAAAATGATATTGATTTGATGAAGGAGAATTGTCTTGTACTGGTGAAACATAACTAGCACAGGAAAAATATCAATTTGAGCAGTCAGAGTATTTGTAATTAACGTACCAATATCGTAGTTAATGCTTGCATCAAGACTGGTGTCTGATGGGTCGAGGACGACCTCAGCATTGATAGGTTTGATATTGTCATACAAGTTCTGAATACTGATTCTGTAAGGTGCTGATGTCTGTAGTTGGCCTTTCACATTGATTGATTTGATTGGAGAATCAAGCTGAAAAAAATCAAAGCACATGATGCAATAATTCACAAACCTTATAATAGTCTGAACAAACTTAAGAGACACAAAGATGCGCTATAATTGATTTCATTGATTGAGATCTTTACTTTTCTAGTTCAAATATGTTTAAAAAGTTAGTATGACTTTTTTGTAAAACTCACTATACAAGGAGTAATTAATGCAAAATACTTTTAAACACAATTCATTTTAATTATTATTCACCTCCAGTTTTAGTGTGTTTTTCAAACTGTTAATTTCAGTCATTAACACAACGTTTTTAGTCTGTCTGTCTGATGTGAGGTATTTCACATCTATTGAAGCAATTTTACTGTATTCAGTAGATTCTAATCTTGATGCCATTTCTACGTCAACGGTTGTGTAAGGATGTTTGATTCCAACGTTAAGATTGTAGTTTGTCTCACTACCAGATGAATTGTCTTCTAGTTTTGTGGTCAGTAATAATGTTTTGGAAGGATCTCTGGGGTATCGTAAGGCAGTTGTCCCATCTAACAAAATTCCTCCTTTATTGACTTTAACGTGCGAGTCCAGATGTACGTCCTTAAATAAGAAATCGAAATATTTAAATAAACGAAATAGATTTGCACTTGTAAAACAGTTTTCTATGAAAACAAATACGTTGAATGGTTTGAAACATGTAATACTGATTTCAGATCAGTTGTATGTGTAAAGTTAATTGAAAAAAAATCGATTTTGGTAATGAAAACAAAACAATAATAGTATTTAGTTTTAACTTTTAAAAAAATAAATGAACCTTATAATTTGATTGTTTTTTTTTTATATTATTCTTTCATATACCTGGCCAATACTTGGCATCTCAAGGATAACATTTGCTTCAACACCTTCATCACTTGGATTGATCTCTCCTTTAACAGTCACTTTCTTTGTCTGGTCTCTATCTGCATCCCAGTAGAAGGCAGTAGTTGCCATCGTAGAACCAAGACGCTTTTGAACTTCATTGGAAACCATGACCGACCTAGAAGGAAATCTGAGCTTAATACTTGAGGCCCGTTCATCTTCAGTGTGTTTACAATCAAATGTGTATCCAAATACATCCTTGTTACCCACACTAACATCGAAGGTGGCAAAATCTTTCTTGTTATTCTTTTCAAGTTCACCTCTAAAGCCGAACGACTTTTTCGGGTGAGTCAATCTGAGTGCTATACTACATTTGTCGTCGTTATGGTTCAGATAGGTTTCCATGTCAATGCTGCTGTCGGTTTTGTCTGTATTCCAATTCAAGCTAATGTCAGTATTCATTTTACCAGCCTCCATATTTCCACCGATCCTAAAGTTCATAGGTCTGGGATGTCGTGTAATAATTGAAACGGTATGATGCTCTGCTTTGGTGTAAACAGCATCAAGGTCTATCAAATGCTTTGCATTGTGTTCCAAGAAGATAGATACCATTTTATTATCGTCAGAATTTTTATGTCCAATGTCGATCTTTGCCATTTTCAAGCTTTTAAATGGAGTTGAAATAACCAATGAATTTTTTATACCGTTAGTTACATCACAAGTTGCATCAAGTGATATTTTATTATCTTTGTTCCAACTAGTTTCGACATGTGATTTGTATTCTCTGCCTGTTTTCTGGTTTACCAAGGATGCACTCACACGTTCTAAATGTTTGAAACCTGTTGTAAGAATTGTTGTAGTCTCCATGTCCAAAATAGAAGCATATCGGAGATGTATTTCTGAATAGACAGGTTTGAATAACGGAGTGGTTAATTCAAAAGTGACCCGCAGATCATGTCGGTCACCAGAGCATGACATTCTTACATCAGAAGATTCAAAACCATTGAATGGTGTTAGTACGGTGACTCTGGCTGTCATAGGACTGCTATCAACATCAATCAAAGTTTTGAAACTAAGGGCTTGGTTATTAAGTTTCGCTGATGTTTCTAGATTGTAAATGTTGTTTCGACTTTCAAGGAATCCTTTTGCAGAAAAACGTCGTGCTATTTTGAAAGGAGTGTTAAGTTCCATACTCAGGGATTTGGATGTCAGTTTGAAATCCCCAACTAGTTGAATACCAGTTGAACATTCGTAGCTTGTGAAAACAGTAGCAGTTGTATCAATATTGTGCCTATAGATAAATCTCATCAGCTCATGTCCTTTGATAGGTGTTTTCACTTCAGCTTTGATATCAGCTTTGTTGTAGCCTTTGTTAAATACGTTAACGCTTATTTCGTAAACTTTTTCTGGAGAAAGGGAGAAAACGACAGAGTTTGAAATCGTGTTTGCCTTAATGGCATACTTTACTGAAGCAACCATGGATCTAATAGATCTGAAAGGCGTCTGAATCTTTATCATTGCTTCAAATGAAGGTTGTACTTTAAATGTAGATTCTAGTCTTATCTCATTATTATCCAGTTTGGTTTTAACCATGACGCTCATGTTATTAAAAGATCTTGCTCCTGAAATTTCCATTTCTGCCCTTTTTACTGTTCCCGAAACACTGATATCTACTGATGATGTAGCTTTCGCTTGATTTCTTGTGCTAATGTCAAAATTAGTAGTTGATGTGAAATAGTTTTCACTGCCGATGGATGCAGAGAAAGATGATGTGAACTTCTGAAAAGAGCCTGATGTATCATACTTTATGTTAATGTCTTCAACAACTGCAGTTTTCAGATCCAAATTTCCTTGGATAACACCCATGCTTCCAACGTGTTCGAAAGTCAAGTCATAAATTGTTTGGCTTTCAATTTGAACATCTGACGTTAACAGGAAATTTGTAGGGTTGTCGTTAAAGTTAATGTTGAAGGACATATCACTAATACCAGAGAATGGTGTCTTTACGTTAACCTTTCCATTGAATGGAAGGCTTTTATCGAAGGAAGAACTTATTTCAAAACTCTTAGATCCAATTCTCCCATTAATCTGAAGTGAGGTTGTTTTACCTCTAGTGTCATACTGCATATTAGCAGAAACGTCTTTATATCCTTGGAATGGTGTATCAATTGACATTTTAGCATCAATCATGTCATAAGATACAACTGAGAAGTCACCAGACATAGCCTGTCCGTTGTAGTCTACATTCAGGTTCAACGAGTTCTGAAAATCAGCAAATTTACGGACGATCAAAATCTTGCAATTATGTAATGAAGAACCATCAACGTTGACCAAAATAGAGGCACCAAGTTTATTTTTGGTGAGCTGAAATGAAGATGTCACTTCGACATCTTTTGTGTAAGGTGTTGTTAAGGAAAGTTTAGCAGTATATTTATTATCAAATGACAGAACTGCTGCTAAAGTTGCTTTCTTATCGTTGTATGATGATTCTGTTTCTATACCAAATCGTGAACCTGTTGTTATAAAGTTAAATTTTGAACCTATGTTATAGTTCTTACGACCGTAGTTAATCTGGACATTGGTGGTGAAAGCAGTGGGTTGCCCTCTGTACTGAATGTTGCAAGTCACGTCATTCGTCCATGGCGTTTTAATTTCAAGATTACTGGAAAACCCAGACACAAAGTCAACAGACAAATCGCCCGACACTGTTTGACCATTGAAACTGACTTCAACTATGGACTTAAAGCTATCGGAGTTTTTCATCATATTTAAACTGACATGTCCTGTGTGTTTAATAGATCCGTAGCTGGCCGCAATGTTAGACGTAAATGCTTTTGGGGTTCTTTCAGTTGTAAGAGACGCTCTCAAATTCTTTGTCCATGATGATTTTATGTCAAGTTTTCCAGAAACTGTTGATTTTGTGTTAAAGGCAAAGTTTGCTGAACAAGATTTATCATTATAGTTCACGTTTATTTCGGTTTTAAACTTTCTGATGGAACCTCTTGTTTTGAAATCAATCGTAGCATCATGTTTGAGAGATCCGCCATATCTGATCTTTATATCTGATTTTAAGCTAAGATGGTTATTTGCAAGATTTCCAGATACGACAACATCGTCATAAAATGGTGTCTTTAAACGGAACTGAACTGTCAACTTATCCTTTGAATTAAAAGATAGAGAAAATGACCCTCTCTGTTTGTTGTATTCAAGAGAACCCATCGTTGATAATTTTTTCAATAAACCATCGAATCCGAATTGAAAGCTAGTATCATGTTGAAGTTTTCCCCCATAGGTCACTTTCAGGCATGTCTTGGAATGCTTAAGGTTACCTTCTGTAGAAAATGCAATGATTATATCATCTGTAAACGATGTTTTGGTTGTCAACTTGCCTTCAATTAAATCACTCGTGCTGTCGAAAAAAGCTGTGACTGCTACATTCTTCTTGTTGTACATTAGTGATGTTTCACCTGTGAACTTGCTCATAATACCAACTGCTTTAAATGTAAAACTTGCATCGTGTTGAAGTTTTCCACTGTAAGTAATTTTAAGGCACGACTTGAAATTATTCAGTTTGCCTTCATGAGAAAAGTGAATATGAACATCTCCGGAAAAGGGTGTTTTCACCGTCAATTTCCCTTCAATAAACTCAGAAGTGTCGAAAGCAACTACTGCTGATGTCACTTTGTTATTGTAGGTCAAAGACGTTTCTGTATTAAATTTCGCTAGAACACCATCGTGATTAAATTTCAAACTAGCATCATGCTGGAGTTTTCCACTGTATGTCATTTTAAGACATGACTTGAAATTCCTTAGTTTGCCTTCATGAGAAAAGTGAATAATCACATCATCAGAAACAGGTGTTTTCACCGTCACTTTCCCTCCAATGAATTCAGATGTGTCGAAAGTAATTTCGGCTGATGTCATTTTGCTGTTGTAGGTCAAATATGTATGTGTATTAAATTTAGCTAAACCACCATCGTGATTAAATTTCAAACTAGCATCATGTTGAATTTCTCCACTGTATGTTATTTTGAGACATGACTTGAAATTCCTTAGTTTGCCTTCATGAGAAAAGTGAATGATCACATCATCAGAAACAGGCGTTTTCACTGTCAATTTCCCTTCAATCAATTCAGATGTATCGAAAGTAATTTCGACTGATGTCATTTTGTTGTTGTAGGTCAAAGATGTATCTGTGTTGAATTTAGTTAGACTACCATAGTGATTAAATTTCAAATTAGCTTCATGCTGAAGTTTTCCACTGTATGTTATTTTGAGACATGACTTGAAATTCTTTAATTCGCCTTCATTAGAAAAGTGAACAATAATACTGTCTGTTACAGGTGTCTTCAGAGCAGCCTTTCCTTCAATACTGTCTGTGGCTTTAAATGAAACATCAATGGAAGCCTGTTGTCCGTTCAATCCAATTTCTGCATATGTGTTGAAATTTGTTAATGTTCCTTCATGACTAAAAGATCCTTTCAATTCAAATGATCGTTTTCCATATGTCAATCTACTCATCGAATGGAAGTTTTTTACTCGTCCTGAATGTTTTATTAAGGCAGAGAAATCTTGTGTATATGGTGTTTTCAATTCGAGTTGTCCGTCAATATTATTTGTACCGTCGAAAACAACTTTTATACTGTTTTTTTTATTAATGATTATTGCTTCAGCATATGACCTGAAATTGTTAATTTCTCCATCAAAGTCAAGTTTTCCTGAAACTCGTTTACCATTATACACAGCTTGTGCTGAAGATTTAAGAGACTTAAAGTCTCCAATGGTAGAGAATGTCACTTCCATTTCATGTTGTTTAGCTCCGTTATATGTCAGCTGAGACAGTGAGCGGAAATCACCGAAGTCATCGTTATTCGAAGTTGCGAAAATGATGTCCTCTGTAAATGGAGTTTTAATCACAGCATCAATCTGTATTCCATTAGTCAAGTCTGTTGTCACTTGCCCAGTTATCTTATTGTTACCATATTCAGTTTCGACAACTGATTTAAAGTTATTTTTAGTTCCATCATGATTAAGTTTTAGAAGAAGGTCTTTGGTGTATGGACTTTTAACCGTTGCCCTGATATCGACACGGTCGGCAAAAGTACTTGTAAGATCTGCCTCAGCAACCTTCCCATTGACGGATATTTCAGCATGACTATCAAAGTTATTTGGAGTCCCTGCAATACGTGTAGATATATCACCCGATTTAAGATAACTGAATGGGGTTTTGATAGTGAATGAAGCTTTTGCCATGTCACTCACTGAAAATAGTAAATTCGCTTCGATTTTCTGTTGATTAATTCCAGCTTCTATTTGCCCGTTCAACTTTCTCTTTGATCCAGATTTAGAATACGTTAAGTATATTGTTTCTACATCTTTAAATGGTGTTAACATTATGATCTTTCCTTTAATGTCTGACTTGCTTTCCATTTGTGTCTCCAGAGAAAGTTTTTTCTTCCCATAAAATATCTGGACTAAAGCTTTGTTGTTTAACATTCCTCCATCATATTCGTAAGTTCCTTGAATCTTAGGCAGGTTACCAGCTTTCAAAGACATGGTTCCAAACGGAGACCCCTTTCGTCCAATTAACGAGTCAAAAGAAAAAATAGATTTCTTGCCATAATCAATGTTTATTGAAGTCTTCATTTTACCTCCATCGTTGTGATGAACATTTGCTTTTACGGTGTCAAAATATGGTGTCATAAATGTGAATTTTCCTTCGACCCCACTAATAGTATTAAACTTGAGATCAGCGAAGCTTTTTTTCTTGTTAAAAAGCAGATTTGTTCTAGAATGGAAGTTGTTTATACTGCCACTGTATGTAAAGGACACTTCTGTAACTGGGTATACTTTTGAAGGTATTGAAATCTTGGTTTCTGCGGACAGCTGATTCACAGAGTCAAAGTTTAGTTCAGCTATATATTTGTCCTTATTTGATGCAATATTCAATTTCATATTGAAGGCAGTTAAATGACCAGAATGTGAAAAGGAACCTGTCACCCTTTCATAATTTTTGAATGGTGTCATTACTGTTATATCAGTGCTTCTTGTTTGTCTGTCAACCAAGAAATCTACTGAAATTGTATCTTTCTTGAAGTAAGTTATCTCCGCATTTGTCTTTATCTTTTTAGAAGATACATCGTGCTGCAGAGACGCTTTTACGTTTTTGTAACCAGCATAAGGAGTCTGTGCATCAATCAAAATATCGATAGATGGATTTACAACAACATTCACATCCCCAGCAATTACATATTGCTTTCCCCGGGAAAATTCGGCGTGAGACTGAAAGTTGGTTAATGTTCCTTCATGGGAAATTTCTGCATTCATTTTTTTCCAGCCAGCAAATGGAGTCTCTAGTGAGGATGCCCACATAATTTTAGAGCCTAAAGATGTCTTCATATTGGATTTTATCATATCTTTTCCTCTCTTAACACTCGCATCGCATTTAAAATTCTTCCAATTCCCCTCATGCTTAACATTAGCGACGACTTTCTTAAATCCTTTGAACGGCGAGACAAAAATGAGGGTTGCTTTCATGACTTTTGCCAAGCGGAAGTTCAAATCGGTACTGATTTTTTCTTTTTTGCTAAAAATCAAATTAATTCTATTTCTAAAACTTTTGAGTTGCCCTTTATGAACGATATTCAATGTCATATCATCAAAGAACGGAGAAGCTAATTTCAAGGATGCCTTTGTACTCTTGCCTGTGATCAGTGCGATATCAGCTGAATTTGGTTTCATTTTTCCGTAAACGTATTCTGCATGGGTTTTCAGATTCTTTAGAGATCCTGTATGATGGAAGGAGGCTTTAAAATCTTTTATATAGGCAGATTTGATTATCAAAGATCCTTGCATCTTGGCAAGATTTTTGAAAATAACTTTTGCCTCGTGTGGTTCTCCTTTCTTAAACTGGGTCTTCATTTCAGTACTAAATTGTTTAAGGTCTCCCTGATGGGTGGCTTCAAAGCTTATTTTGTCTAAATTAGGACATTTGTATGAAATAGCTGCTTTAAAATTCTTAGCCTTGTTGTTCAAAGCAAAGTCAAAAACATGCTTCTGATTACCTTTATACTTCAGTTCAGCGTGAGTTTCGAAGGAAGGATATTTTCCTTGGTTGAAGAAAGATAAACTGACTGGATAGTGGAATGGACTTGTCAAAGTGGCAAACCCTTCGGTTTTTTTGTTTTTGTTGAAAGCAAAATCAACGGAATAATGCTTTCCTTTCGGATACTCAATACCTAAAGATGAAATCAATCCCGTTGTTTCGTCAACTTTATGTTTAAGTGATGCCGATGCGTGTCGTAAGGCTCGGAAAGGAGTCTTGATTTCAAGGGAAACCTCGATATTGTTAATATTCATTTGATGAGTTGCTTTTCCAGTAATGAATTTGCTTGGCATGTATTCAATATTAGCTAGTGTTGTAGTAAGTTCTCCTTTCCTTTGGCTAGAAATCGTAACTTGACTGTATGGAAGGCTTTCAAATGGAGTTTCAATTCTTAGGTTTCCATCGATGCTGCCATACATGTTAAATGCACCTGAAGCAAGGAGTTTTTTTGTTGTTGGCTCTGCCTCGACACTGCCAATAAAGGAAAACGATCTGCGGTCACCTTTAGCTTCTAGTACTGAGTTAATAGTCTTCATTGTTTCGTATGGTGTAGCAATGGATGTTGTGAAAACAAAATGGTCATCAATTCGGAATTTGTTTTCTACTGAAATTTTTCGTCCTGTTGAGTAGTCCATTGACACCAACGTAACGATTACACCGTCAATATTACTTTGCTTTGCCACCATAACAATATCATCTGCAAATGGTGATGAAACCTTCAAGAACCCTTGTGGATATCCAGATGTCATATCTAAAGCTGCATCTGCGTGGACTTTCTGACTATCTTTCGCCAAATCAAGGTTTATTTTTTTCACTGGATCAGTGGTATAGCTTAGGTCTGCTGTATATTTAGTTCCCATTGGACATGTGTACGATAGGGCGGATCTTTTTTCTGATTTTTTATTAGAGAGTTGAAAAGATCCAGACATAGTTCTCATCCCTGAAAACGGGGTTACAATGTTCAGAGTTCCCTCAGAGAAACTGTCTCGCATTATATAACGTGATTTGAGTACGATGTTTTTCCTAGGCAAATATTCAATGTTCAATTCAGATGATGTCATTCCAGATGCAAGTTTGCTGTTTACTGTTACTTGGCTGTATGGAATTTCCGAGAATGGAGTATCAAGTCGAAGTTTACCACTCAGTCCGCTGACTGTGTTCCATTCAGAGCTAAGCTTAACTGTGTTTGCCTCTAAATATGCCATACCATTTCCGTTTTGTAATCTGAACAATCCTTCTATTTTATTGATATTTTGAATTGAAGAGCTGAGAGATATTTTTAAAAACTTGACGTTATCCCATTTATGTCTTTTTTCAACAGATAGTCTTTCTTCATTTCCGTACTGAAGAGAGGTAGATAACAGCATTTCATCATCGTTAGCACCACCAGCTATAATTACTATAGGTTTGGTAAATGGTGTCTTTACCTTAATTTTACCGTTTTGTCTGTTCTGCTGTCGGTCAAAGGAACCTGATATGTCAATTTGTTTTTCATTCATTTTCATATTGACCTGGCCTGTCATTGGATATTTTTGATAGTCTGAAACAACTAAAATCTCGTTTGAAACACCAGAGGAAGACAAAGTGGTCTTGAAATTAACTTGTCCAACTTTTCTGTTGTAAACAACTTTACCAGACATGAGGGGTTTTCCTCCTAGAGAAGCACTTATTGAACTGTCAACTAATGATGGCTGGTGGGTGTGATCAACACGGAGAAGAATTTCTTCGTTGAAAGGAGATTTTAGTTTAAAACTGACAGATATTCCACCCTGTTTTAATGTCAGGGCCTGTCGTCCACTTAAATCTATTTCGAAAGGTTTTCCTCCGATATTTGTGGTAAACTTTGAAGTTATTTCTCCGCTAGAATGGATATGATCCCATTTTGTCCTGAATGTATTCCGTCCAGCTGTAAGTATTACTTTGCCGTTTGTTTTGAATCCTGCTCTAGTAAATTTGTGACTTCCTTTTCCTTCATACATAAATTTCTCTCCATTAAGGTCAAATGTAATGGAGTTGTAGAATTTATTATCTGATAGTTGATTGGTAAGAGTCAGGGACGATGAGCCGAGTCTATGGTAGGACGTTTTAATACTGACTGATCCTTTTATGTCATTGATATTATTGTTGTTTAAGTCAACTGTCAGATGAACGTTTTCCTTGTTAAGTTGCGCTTTCAGACTTGATTCTAGTTTGGTATTGAAAGTATGATTGATTTCAATAGATGACGATTTAATGCCAGTAAAAGGTGTTATAAGAGTAACCGCTCCATTGATGTTTTCTCTCCCAAATGGTTTGTCAAGTCTCACTGTTAAAGCAACTTTCTTAGAATTACCCCATGACAACTCAATTTCATTTGTGTATTGCCTATCAGAAGATACAAGATTGTACTTAAGCAGTCCATCTTTAGATAAAGCCTGCATACGAATTTCTCCAGATTTTTTGCTATCGTCATCAGCATGGATAAGATCGAAAGCGAATCTAGATTTACCTCCAACGGATACATCGAAATGACTCTTGGTTTCTTTGCCTATAACGTGGTTGTAGTGAGTGTTAATATTCTGAATTGGATTAGTAACATCAAATGTAGCACTGACCTCTTTTGCGTCCTTATTGATAACTTCTCCGACTAGTTGAATCCTTTTTGATGGATCTATGTCAGCATCCCATTTGAAGTCAACTTTCCCAAAGTATTTGGGATGATTTTTTTCAGCCTCGATTTCAGCTATGATACGGGTCTTATCAACTCTGATATCACCACCTACTTTGATCATTGTGCTAGGTTTGTACTGTGAGGTAAATGCCATTGCTAAACGTTTTCCTAATTGCACACCTACGCGAAAGTCACGTTTTCCTCTGTTCAACTGACCAGCTATAGTGAAAGTTTTCATGTTTGGAAGGGAAATGACATTAGAAATATCAAATTCGTTAGTTGAAGCCACTTTAGCTGTTGATATAACAGAGGCCTTTGTCTTTCCTATAACGGCTGAAAAGTCATTACGATACTTTTGTTTGTTTTGTTGTATGAACACGTTAGAGAAGGTCATCGATCGTTGATTCCAAGACATCGAAATTCCCCCGGCAATTGACGATAATTTTTTACTCTTATCTTTAAGGAATACTGATGCTGAAGTGGTGTGTTTCTTTCCTATAGACATTGAGAGTGTAGTATCAAGAGATTTCTTGTTGTGACTATGGCTTCCTTTAATTTGCACATCTATACCCTGTCAAAACAAAAGAAACTAGATTTATAGAGGTCAGACAAGCAAAAGAGGAAAGAATATTTTTACTTAATTTTCTTTAAAAATGGTTTATACGACATTTTAATATTTCATTTGTTTACTTCAAAATACTCACTTTTTCACATCAACCATAGGTACATTGATTAAAAACATATTTCAAAAAATATAGAAGCAACACATAGATGGTTATTGATATAAAGAAAGACGCTTACTGTTTCGGGATGTTGGAGTTGTGCATTAAGACTAACATCACTTGCTCTCCATGCCAACTGATGTTTGACAACCGATGAAAAATTGATAGTTTTGTCTAGGTTTTTCTTATTAGCTCCATATTTGACACTGACGTCAGACTTGGTCAGCTTGGCGTTGCTCAAAATGTTGACTCCAAGATTGAGGTTTAGGTAAGACATCTTTTTAAAGTTTAAAACTCTGTTAAAAAAAAATAAAAGAAATGACATCACGAACATCTCAATAGAGACAATCATTTAAAATATAAACACTAAAACATCCTTTTTGCTGTGGCGATGATATCCAATTTTCTCTACATCCAGGTAACTTTAAAAAGTTATTCAAACACACATTAAGCTATGCCAGTTAATTAGGTCCTCAGACCTTTTCGGCACATAAACTGATGCGAAATGGAGGCATTGTATTACACCAAAAAAGGACGAGACAGATATTTAAATTGGGCAAAACCCAAAGAAGGTGAAGATTTGTTTAAATTTTATCGATATGCAACTAGTTGGGGCCACAAGGCATCATTAAAAGGGATTAAATTTCATACTTAAAAAATTGTTTTAGCGACCATTTATTATTCTTACCCATTTCCTTTCACTGTTGTAACCTTCTTCGTACTTCTCCAGTTGACCTTGGAATTCATTGTGATTTTGTCACGTGCAACTCGTGGAATGATGTAATCTATATTGGTCCTGGTAATTATAGATGTTGGCCTCAGAATAAAGTTTGCTCTCCCCTTGGTAGTAAATACGGGCGACTGAATGTTTATCTTGGACTGCAATCGTGTTTGCTTGGCATTTCCGGTGTCTCTTACTTGGACTGCAAGTGAGCACGTATGTTTTATGCAAATATTGGCAAAAAGCATTGTTTCTCTTGGAAAGAAACACGCTGTTACCAGGAATGAAATAGCGTCCAAAATGACATATAGTAAAAATGCCGTTTATTGACATGACCTGCGTATTTTACTTAAAATAGTTTTTATGGTGAAAGAGAGATATGTTGTATTTCATTTAACAGATAAAAAATGTTTATATCAACAGTGTTAGATACGCATATTACGTCAATAAATGGTAATTCTCTAAAATGACCTTAATAAGGATATCCTGTTATTTCTATTGCCTTACAAATAAAATAAACTTAGTAAAACAAAGTAACACCGTGTTTAAGCTATTTCATTTGAAATGAAATATGTTTTTTATTAAATTTCTTGTTGTTTCATTTTTTGGTGTTACGTTTTGTTTACCTTATGTTCAGTTATCGTTTATATTCGGTTTTTGATGCACCAGATTTGTTCCGTTATTGACGATATTATTGCCGATATTTATAATTATTTTAGAGAGAAGATTTCTTGCTTTATGCCATTAAAAGATTAAATGTTATTCATATGTAATGTTACTTACCAAGATATTTCATTGGTGATTTAGTAAGACCAGTTACCGTCAAGTCCACTTTAACTGCTTGATTGAATTTAACTTCTACGGAACCTCCAAGTCCCATTACGTCCTTAGAGAGAGCTTTGATGGAAACAAACGGGCTGTATCTGAGTGATTTTTTAGTTTGAAGGGTTTGAAGTCTGGTCTCAAAACTGTATTCCTCCTTCTTACTCAAGGATACGCTGGCTTTTATAGACCTTATTACCTTTTTATTCAATACTGATACTGTGAACAGAATATATCCATATATAATATTTATATCACAGACATTTCAATAATAAACTCTTTAAGATTTGAAACAAGATTTCTTTTTTTTTTACTTTTGAGAATTATTAGTATGTGAATTTTTATTATACCGATGACGTCCTGCAAATGCCTTCTGATTTGGAAAATAAATAACAAAAGTGCGAAAAAGTATCACAAAAGCCCGGCAATGCAGATTTTACTGTTTTTTGGCATAACCTTGCTAAAACAATCTTCCCAAAATAAGCTGTTGTGGATTTTTCTGTCTTGCATTCTCAATGGTGTTATGTTCTTCATTTCTTAAAGTTAATGTATTAGCCATTGTTTTATATAACTTACCTCTCATATTGATAGTATCCTTTGACACTCCGTAGACAGAAACAACAGCATCAAGAGTTTTTCCCGCTAAAAACTGAACAGTTCCGTCAAGTTTAATATTATCGCTTCGTGGTATAATTATTTCTAACGTTGGGGTGTAGATCCAAGTGGAAGATTTCTTCTGTTTTGCTATGGCAGCATTTACGGAATATTCTCTCTGATCAATTGTAAGTTTACCATTTAATTTTCTCTCCTTTGTCACAATAGCGCCTAAAATTAATTTCTGTATAAGTTAGCAATTGCAATTATAATCCTAACAAGAATAAATAATTGAATCGATTTTAATGTTTATCTATTTTCTCTTTATTATTTGGACGCATTTTTGAAAACTTATATAAAACTTACAGAGAAAATGATTTCTTGATTTTGAAGTAAAACCTTACCATTGAATGCTGCTTTTTTCCATGGAGACAACATGACCATCTCTAAATTGTGTTTATTCAAGTTCAAGTTCAATCCAACTTTCATCTGTCTGTCGACCTTAGATCTTGGGGTGTTAAATTCGGCATTCACCGATACAAGGGATTTCGTCTGAAAAAGATATGTAAACTATTTATTTGTTTGTTTGTTTGTTTGTTGGGGTTTAACGTCCGAGCAGCAATATTTCAGCTATATTCAGACAATGAACATGAAATCGATGATAAAATGAACATGAAATAATGAAATGAAAAAGGGATGGGACACAAGGACAATGGTGTCGACAAATTTAGATTGCCACTGGAAATAGGGAGAGGTGGGAAGGGTC
Organism: Perna viridis; assembly: GCA_037379345.1. NCBI lineage: Eukaryota > Metazoa > Mollusca > Bivalvia > Mytilida > Mytilidae > Perna > Perna viridis. The sequence goes on from CM074512.1 coordinate 6,326,501, forward strand.
GGGCAATTCAGCCTCCTGTGGCGGAGCCCTATGGTTCCTACTCAGGGAAAATACCACAGTAAGGTTCTTTAACGTGCGAGGAACGTGGCATCTTTCCCAACACGGTGCACCACTACGGTTTGCGGTCAGGTTTTCCGTATTATAGCCTGACAACCCTAGCATGTAACACGCCAGGGGTACCCCATTCCACCACCTGGGGCACACATCCCAGTTGCTCTGTGGGCAGAGCGCCCTAGCCCCCGGCTAAGGTTCTGAGCACTATTTAGTCGCCTTTTACGATAAGCTTAGCGCTGCTGCAGGCCTATTCTTTTAACACCCGGACCTGCACGGGGATGTAAACTATTTAGGTTATTGTTGCCACTGACTTCCAATCTAAAAAAGTTGCTGCTATTCTTATAATATTAAAGATTTGTGCGTGAAAAGGTTGATGGTCCCACACTGTTACTCTTATAAATGTTTCTTTTTAAATGATCATTTTTTTATTATCTCAATTATCTCACCAACACATGTTAATTGACTGTTGCAATAAATTTCTTTATCAGTTTAAGAATGTTGTTGTGAATGTAATTACCTTAGCAAACTTATACTCCATTTTGTAGCTATTATGAGAATCCCTCTTGTAAAGAGTAATTCCAGCTCTGACAGGACCCGTTAGTGGAAAATATGGAGCATCACTTTTTATTGAAGCATTTGGGTAAGAGATTTCTCCACACATTTCTAGACCGATGACCTGAGCAAGTGTGTCACCTGTACAAATTTTTTTCGTCTGTCTGTTTTTTGTAACCATTTTCTGTTCTTTGGCTTCGTCACGATGAACAGTGAAAAAACTTGTTCTACAATGCGAAACTTAAAGTTTTAAACAGCAAAAAGATGTTTTAAAAGGGGATATTTTTTTTAATGTTTAGATAATTACTTTAGTTCAGTATGTACTCTACTCTGACCAGTGAAAACCATTCGTATTTCACTGTACTCACAGATTTTATTCGCTTAGAATTTTTGTTATTGCTTTTTTTTACTAATAGGATTGAAATAATGAAGTTCTGTGGTTCGTCAACAATCTCTGCAGTTTTGTGGTAAATTTAGTAAAGGGGTTATGTTTTACCTTGCTTCTAGGATCTCCGTCTTCATGTCTGGGGTTTTCCATTCAGCACTTAACAGTTGTCCTCCCTTAAGTTCAATATGACCTTCAAGAGCGGAAGCTGAGTTCATTGATGAAATCATCTTCATTCCAGCTTTTGTGACAAAAGCGTCGACACTCATCAGACTTGTAACTTCAATAGCAGCACTGGACAAATGTAATGATAAGAATTAACACATATTGGTAATATAATTTAAGATCTTGTACAGCAACCATATAATGCTATCAAATCAAAAGTAATGACAAGAATTTACATTGTGTATTATAACAATAAAAGAAACAATAAAAATATAATGTTTTAGAAAATTACCTAGGCTTAATTTTTCCGTTGACAGAGATGGTCCTTGGGTTTGATCTTAGTTGTCTTAGATCCATTTTACCAGAGGCTGTGAGATGGACAGTAGCACTACCATCAACACTTATGTTCAGTGGGAATCCAGTCATTGTTGGTATTATCACGCTGGTGTCCAGAAACATAATGTTCTGGGTCATGGAATAATCTTGTTCTTTCGCAAGGTTGATAATGAAGTCTAAAATGTTGAAGTTCTTTCCCTCCAATAAGGTTTTAACATCATCAGAGTTGATGTACTGTAGTTCATTTCCAAAGATTCTTAGATACATGCTTCCTCTCAAATCCTCCATCGTTTTACCGTACTGGAAGACAATATACGAATTAGTTGTATGCTTTTCTACATAGAGTTTACAGGAAATTCACATTACAACAAACTTAGATATAAAGAATTCACAATGTGCAAGTTTTCAATCAACTTGAATACATACTCATGTAGTTCTTTTGAGTACTTTAAGTAAAAAAAAAACTATAAGGACGTCTTTGTTTTGTCTTGATAAATACATCATTAGCTAAAGTGTTATTATTAATATATTATATTCATTATTTAATACCTGTTCATTCAGTTTATTCATGGCCTGGTTACTTATACCCTTTACGTTCTGCTTTGTAGCTTCTTTAGCTTTTCCGAAGTATCCCTCTGGGCCAAAATAGGACTCAAGGAAGTACTCTAGTCCTTCAACTCGTCCTCCAAGCTCAAAAAGGTTTACTGATTGTCCAAATAAGTCAAAAGTGACGTTGGTGGTAACTGATCGTGGTAGGAAGGATTTGGATGACCAGATAAGGTTACTTTCAATAGAAGCACCGGTGTTGATCTTATCTAGGAAAAATGACGCCTCATAGTTTCTGGAATATTTTAGCTTTTCTAAGTTGAATTCTTTCTTCAGAATCTTGTTTGTCAGTATTCTTTTGATATTTTGTTTCAGAGGACTTGAAGTCTCCATAAGATTTTTCAGGTGTGTCCAGACAAATGACCCGACTTGGTTGACATCTTCTGACTCCAGTGTTGTCTGTATGCGTTTGAGTATTGAAGTTGAAGGACATTTCATCAAATTTAGGTAGGCCGCAATTCTCAGTTCAGAATCTTCGTCGCGGTTTGTGTAAAGCGACATTAAGTCATTTCTCTGGAACAAAAATGTTTCCTACTTACACGAGTATAAATAAGTGTATGACGTTATTGAAAACAATCCTCACCAGTCTCTTACACAAAGAAAACAAGCCTGACCGTAGCCTCCATTTAGTAAAGGTAAGCACTTACCTCACCAGAATAACGATCATGTATTTTTATTATCATTGATGTTATTTATATTTATTTGAGCTTAATGATATTCCATCACAGTTACTTATTTTAATAAATAATTGTCCGGTTAATTACAAGGTATAAAAATATAAAGAAATCTTAAGTTGAACCTATCTATCGATACTGATTGCATTTTATTAAATTGAGTTAGTTTTGATGGATATTTGCATATGTCTTTTTTTGTTCGAATAATAATGCCATCTCTGTAATGAAAATATAAAAATGGGAAGATTTCAAGGCTCGTAAAGCTGGCCCATCATTATATTCCTGAAATACTTAGCGTATCACATTTGCCTGAAATCTTGAACCAATAAAACAAGAATAAAATAAAAAACTCGTGACTTGCTTCATTCGACAATTCTCCTAACATAAACACATAAGTCTACCTTCAATAATCTAATATATTTTATCAATTTCGAGATTCCTGATTATTCTTTTTTCGCTGAAAAAAAAACATGCATATTAAATAAGAATGATCTACCCCCCCCCCCCAACCATTAAAACAGAAAAAAATGGATAACCGGACAAGAGGAAGAAACAAATAGTCCTGTAAAATATATTGTAAATGATACATACACTTTCGTCACATGGCATACGTCTGAAAGCTTGAGCTGCAGCAAGCCGCACTTCAGTAGGGTTTTCCTTCTTGGTCAAACAACTGCTGATTACAGGGATAGTAGAGACAAATCCGGTGTTACCAAAGGCGCGTAGAGTTTGGATTACCTGTTAAAGAATCATTCTATTGCAGATTTTGTAGCACTTGCTTATTGACAATAAGCGAACTTTAATTATTGTTTAGTTCAAAATTCAGTTCACGTGTGTATCACATGTTTATACAATACGCTACGAAAAACACAGAATAGAAAAAAAATGCATAGTCTTGTTGTTTAATTGTTTTAGACAAGGATAACTTATCTTATCCACTGCTTAATGACTTAATGACATACATTGTTGACATTGTTCTCATCCACATAGCAACCAACAGCAATTTTGTCCTCCAAGATGGAAATAAGGTTGATCATGTCAAGGTCGTTCGTACACTGTGATGTCTTACAGTAGGTGTTTATCAAAGAGGAAACAGCTAGCATGGCTTGACCATTCTTAGTGTTAGTCATCAGAGGCTGACATAAAAAAAAACAATTGAAATATGACATAATGATAGCGTTATACAGTATATGTTATAATGAAAATAAATCGTTGTGCTTTCTTAAACTATTTGTTTTGTCTATTTCATTAAAAGCAGCGATTATTTGAATAACAACGTGTTTTGTTTTGCTTTTTTTTACTTTTTTTCAAGACTGCTAGACATAAAATATAGTGTACCTTGAGCTCCATCAGCATATCTTTAGTTGGATTTTGGATGAAAGCTAGGCTAGTGAGCCACATGTCTGCTTCGTTTCCGGTAACCTCATTGCTATTGATTAGATTTGTAAGCATTCTCAAAGACGCTTGGGTACCAACCATAGGAATGGCATCAAGGAAATATTTCCTTAAAAATAAAGTAACCTGTCATTTAAAAGGTGATATTGTAAAGAAGCATTCAACAAAACACAATTTATGTAAACCTTAAAAAAAACAATTAATTATATTCGGTAAGGTAAGTGTATTTCTGATAACAATGTTACTTACTCGATATTTTTGTTGTCTGCACACACATTTCCAGAGTGGACCTTTTTATGTACTTTGTCCATTGCATTAGTACTTAAAAGCTTCATCGATTTGACCAGACTAGAAAACTGTGAAGCCGTTGAAATTTGTACGTGGTCTTTGGATGACTGACAAATCTCCTGGAGTTTACTGATTACCTCTTTCTGTGCACTTTCTGAATTGGTGTTGTCAATGGTGTGCTCAAAAGCCAGAGATGTTCTCCTTGACACAGACGCTGCAAGATTATTGTTTCTCAAATTGTATTCTTGTATTAATTATACGAGGGAGTTAAAATTAAAGTAATTTGGTCATTTATGGAAGATTTCAATCTCAGGAAAAAGTTTAAGATTGCTTCGAAAATGTTTATAGAAAAATTCCACATACACTGAAGGGCATTATGAAACAAAAAGAGAGTAACATTGAAGCCATTAAAGATAGAACAAGATTACCTCCAGATGGACTTGTCTTGTGTTCACTGACGTACTTCAGAGTTTGTTTTGTGTCAGTTACAGCCCCGCTGGACTCTCGTGAAAATGGCCTTAAAACGTGTTGTTCATCACAATCGCTGCTCTGAAGGATACCAGATTTGCTGATTCCCTGCTGGCATACGTGGGTACTCTTCACCAACGGTAAAGACTGTATCTCCTGTATACAAAAAATATTTTTGGTTTACTGCCAAAGAGTTAATGTTGGTGATGCCCAATACCAAGAAAGTAATTTAAAAAGAAAAGAAATTATTTTTGTCATCAATGTCTGCTATACACCTGGGTACTAGTACATGTATCTACTAGCAGATCTGAAATGAATCTGATATATTGTTTTCAAACCAAATTGGTGGTTATACAATCGTTCAGCAGATTAAAAGTTCACATTAATTTAGTATTTGAATTTGTTGTAACTAACAAATAACGGAATGATAAGAGTTAGGTGCAAGACTTACAGAGGGGACTCTATATGGTGTTCCTTGCATGGCAGTTCTGTAACCATGGCGATCAATACATCCCATCATGTTCTTGGTCTTTTTTATTGTCATCGTGTACCATCCATTAGATTCGACAGAATAATCAACTCCACAGCTTCCTGTTACATCCACCTTGAAATTAATTGCCAAATTTTAAAATATTCCCCTTTTTTCGGCTGCGTTTTATAATGAAGTAAAGACTTGTGATCGATAAGACAAACTCGATAATAATCATTCACAAATAAAACAAAAAAATAAGGAACGGGCTATTATTCAAATAGGAATACCTACGACTAGCATTTAACTGTGTATATGGTCTTTTATACCATTCACTGCAACTCTGTACAAATGTTATTAAGCATACCATGATGTATGGTTAATTTAACGTACCTCTTGAGTTTTCTTTTCCTGACTGAAGTCGTCCATCGAGTTTTGAAATGCAGAAATAATCGACCGTTTGATGTTCAAAGCCCAAGTTTGTTCCTCGTCAGATGGGCAGATTTCTTCAATGAGACCATCTTGGAAAGAGAACATCAAAGAATGTTTCTCGAGGCTCTGTCTGAATTTTTCTGTGACGTCAGCGTTTCTTATTGACTTTGGTAATTTTGGGTCAGTTTCGGTCAAGACCACATCAGATACCTAAAGCATGCATGGTAAAATAAAAATAAACAAACTGTGAATGTATCTGGTTTCAACCCAGAAATGTATTGTCAGGATGTTTTATTATTTGCCTATATAGGTACAAATTTTAACTGGTTTCATGATTACATGCATTTGAATAGTTCTCACAACTTTAAATTAACGAACTTCGAAACATAATATCATGAACAAAGCAAACGAACAATATAATCGTCATATTACTATGTTATATGTTGGTAAATATGCGCCTTAAAGTGAAGATTTTATGCTTTTTACTAGAAAAGGTGATTACTGTTGTCCTATTTATACAGTTTAACATTCAAGACTTTGTTAAATGATAAATTTATTATACTTGTCATATTTCCCTAATATCAGTCGAACTAGTGACTGAATGCATGATGAGGGAACCTGCTTAGGATATACATGCATGCAGTTTATAAAGATGCCAAGTACGATGACATAGTTTTTATTATTCTCTTACCCGCAATACAATATCACACTTAGATAGAACCTCGATATGAACTTTTGCAGCCATGTTGATTTCTGCTTTGTCTTCAGCGGATCCGTGAATTGAAGTCGATACCTTCGATGTGTAGTCATAGTCGTATGTTTTTCCAGTTTCGTATCCAAATTTCGTTGAAGCTGAAAATCAAAGTCAAAACACATTTTTGAATCAATTTATCACAGTGGAAGTGTCGCAGTTTCTCCGTCAGATTTATTCGTGTGTGTAAGCTCGAATAAAGAGTTATTTCGTATCTCTCTTAGTTGTTTAAAGCGCCATGTGAAAGACTTGTTTTTCCTTGATCGGAAATCGAGTTATAATTGCATATCATTCATGTAAAAAAGTGGGGTATCTAGATCGTATTCCATTTCATTGACATTAAGAATTATACAGATGAGCTCAAGTACCCCTCTTTAATCGAGAATTTCCTCACCTGTACATTGTCGAGAACATGTATCTGTTTTCGGTAAAGTAGCTAAAAAGAAAGTAATAAGAAATATAGATTTGGTTAACACGCAGTGTCTATGACAAACGGCGATACATTGTTTCAAAATATTCCAATGACATTAAAAATCAAAGTACGGTTGTACTGCAAACCTTTATTTGGAATCATTTTGCTAGCCAAAGTACATGGAAAGAAATGAATTAATAAATTGATGTACACTTAAGTCAAATAAATATAAACAGAATCGTGATCATTTATTTCGAGAAATATACAGATTCTTTTTGGGTGTATTGTGGTTTTAATCCCATACCATTTGTTTGTTCTAAACAATTTGCCAATATCATGTTCCTCTTGTGAACCAAACGAAAGTACCACTACCTCTAGTAAGTAATGTAGTTATCCAGGCTATCAATTTTCAATTTCATATACATGGTATCAAAACTTCATATGAAAAAAGAAATTATATGAGCCTTAATATTTATATATTTTTGTCTTTCACAATTGATAAATAAATGATAGACTGCTCCTTTAAAAATTAAAAAAAAATCGAAGAAAACAAAACAGAACAAAAACATGCAAATGTATACAAAAAATAGACTTACCTGCATGGCTGAGTACCACTAGGGCGCATATAGCAATAACTGTTTGACCCATATTGGGCTATTTGTGTGGGTTTCTGTATTCTGGAAGTACTGTGTAAGGACTGGTCTTTTATAGTCGATTAAAGATAACGGGTTGCTGACACAGTTTGGACAAAGGGATAAATTTCGCGATAATATACCTATTATTACTTATTATCCATGTATTGTAAAGTTCATATCAAAAGTTATCTATCCAATATTTCATAATCAGCAAAATTAATGCTCAAATATTGAGATGATAATCATTTCACAATCAGTGCAAGTTTTACTTTAATAATATATTATAATGTATTGATATGTATACATAAACATATTGGAAAAGTTTACGTATATTGTATGCCCAATTTAAACAAAATGTATATATTTTGTACTGTTTGTTTTATCGTTCTTTGAAATCCATTGGAATCCACATATGAATAGAATGTTGTCTCAATAGTATACTGACAACGCTAATCGAGTAAAGGTCGTCTCTTTTTAAAGTATGAAGAGTTTTCAGTAACATAAAGCTTCTTGTTTTTTTTTATAAGATTCATTCTAAAATGTTCCATGAAGACAAAATAGAGGATTATTAGGAAGTAAACCATCTCGACCTAAAAGGGTATTTATACTGGTGAAACCATCCTTTAAATGTATTTTATTCTACTGTTGTGTATGTAAGCTTTCTTTGTTTACAGATTCCATATTTTGGCCGTGTCTTTGCTCTCCCCCTTCCGGAATTCTGTTGTCTCTGTATTGCCTTACTGTTTTGACGCTTCTTAGTTTTTTTTTGCTGATGTTTTCAAAATTGTCGTTCATGTCTGCAAGCTCCATGAATGCAGTCGTCGATGTGAGACCCGACAGGGAAGTCAAGAACGACCCCACATCAGCTCCTTGAATGATTTTACAGACGTCTGCTTCTCTAGCATTGTTATTGTTGAGCATAAATTAGGGCAGATAAATATTGCAATCAGCTCCTATACATTAAATGAAATACCTATTACCTTTCTCGTTACATCCCAAATCCTTTTATTTTGCTGCGGTTGTATTTTTTTTCATGTGCTAATATATTAGTACTGGTTTTGCTTTGTACGGACGAGCCAGAAAAATGTTCTAAATATCGTCTGGTATCATTGAATATGGACCAGAAATGGAGTCTTTTATTATAAAACAAGTGTAGACACAGACTGGCATTGCCCGAGGGGCAAGTATGGACGAAGACATACATACGATTTGTCTTGAACGTGTTTGCATTGTCTTGAAAACTTCTCCATTTACTGATATCAATAATTGAATTATGCACATGTTGAAAAATATCCATTAAGATGTGTTATATATAATTTCTAAACATCTAAATGGGGAACAAATTCCACTATGGGTTGCCATAAGACAAGTCATATACATATTAGAAGGCTTCTTCCTTGAAGGTGTACTTGCATGGGTGTGTTGAACTTGCTTTGTTATGTTAAGGATTGGCCATATACAGGTTAGCTGGTTAAATTCTGGACTCTCATTTAAAAAAAATTTTTTTTTAGATTAACAGAAACCTACAGTGTGGTATCTGTCAGTTACATGGATGGCCTTTATTCTAAAATGGTAGGGGCCATAAACTCAAAATCAAATAAGAGCAATTCTTTAGTACTAAAAAAATTCATAACAATTGATCAACCATAACTATAAAGTCCTCGCAGGAAAACCAAATGAATATTCTAAAATGGTAGGGGCCATAGACGCCGCTGACGGTGACGCCGCTGTCAGCACCATACCAATATACAATGTTTTGCGGTAACACTATTACATTAAATATATACATATATTTAGGCTAATTTAGGGGTTTGGGAATAATCAATTTTCAATTCCCTAAAAAGCCTGTCAATTATTCTTCCTTAGGACCAACTTGGTAGTGTGTGATTTGCTAAGAATTTACGTCTATAAGGTCTTTGTTTTTACATTAGGCCTAGTTAAACAGTTCTATAGCAAAAGAGAATAAAACTGCATAATGGAAAAAAATTCCCACCTACAGACAGATAACAGATAACATTCGAAATTCTTATGAAACAAAATTACAATACCGATATATGAAGGACTTTAAGACTAAATCCATCTATTGAGACGGATTGATATAAGACTTTCAGTCTTGTTTCTGAATCCTGTGATTAATTTGCAATTGTTCGTCTATTGTTTTGGTTAGATGTTAAAACATGCAAATTACTTAATAAATATGTTTAAACTAAATCCATCGATACTGGCTCACAGTTAACACTTTAAAATCAATATTTCAACTAAATCTTGTATCAAACAATTTTAATCAACTTCTAAATAGTTATATACATTTATAGCCTGAAAATTGTTTCCTTGGACAAAAACTGTATACTATAGTACTTGTTTTGCAGCTGTATAAAATATATCCAGAGGCAGTGCCAATATCGTTTGGTTTCAGAACCAACGTAACATGTATGTACATTCAGCATTTCAAAACACTGTCATTGATTTTTCTTTAGAATCTCTATTTCAATAAATCCTGTAAATCTTCACAATTTAATAAAACTTAGTTATTTTTATGTGTGTAGTATTAATGTCTTGATGCTAAACGAAACCTTCACCCTTTTAACAGAAAAGCGATTCATTAATATTTGTCTATCTGCAAATATAAGAAAAGAAAAAGAGTAGACATTTATTTTTTATACTTTACAAAAATAATAAAAAATGAGTTTTTTTCCATACATGTAGTTGTATATCAATGCCTGCATTTGTTGATTGAGTGTATGATGTTACTTTACATCTATAATCATATAAAGTAAATCCAACTGTGCAATTCAAAAGCAATGTCTATTGAATATTCTAAGACAAACATCATCTGACATCACTATGGCTATAAAACATTTTTAAAGAACATTGCATGTGCAATGTATTTTATCTTGTATGCGCATATGTGTACAAGATCATAATAAAATGAGCTCAGACCAACGCCATCAAAACAAAAAATACCTCAAACGCAGAATCCCAAAAGAGATTTGGCCGTGGACTAAGTCTAAAATTATTACAATGTAGTTGTTTAGTCTGCATATTTGGTTTTAATTGTATTCTGAGTTTGGTGTCACTATAATGACTTATTTCATTTCAAAAGGTTTAAATAAAAATAAATCCCTACCTACCGACCTAACAAAATTTCAGAATGGTGATCGGAAACATAACCGGCCTTAGAGTTTCTCATCAACCAGTAAACTGACTTACCTATCTGCCTTACATGCACTTGAAACTGTTGATTTTATCCCTAAAGTATTTTGCTGAGTAAAAGATTCAGCAAATGCTGTAGGCTGTACAATATAAGCGTGCAGATCACAAACTGGATCCCTAGGTCATGGATCGACATCAAATCTTTAATGAATTGAATGAATGAACGTGGTCACCTGATTACTGTAATTTCCTCGAATACACCATGACCCACATTCACGGGTATGGCTATGCTCGGGGACTGTGTAAAGGCTTCGATTCTTTACACCGTCCGTAAGAGACCCCAAATGATAGCCAATAGCGTTAAGAAACCCCCGAGTCCGGCATGAATTACAAATACCACATATGAGTGCAAACCGGGTCTAACAGTATTCAGTATATGTTAGCACGAAAACAAAAATTAAACCGAGTATAAGTATAGTCAGCTGATGGTCAGCGTCTCTCATATCTTGCAAATGATTGGCTAAAACTGTGTTACGAAAGATTTTTAGGGAAATTTAGTGGTTAATATCCACAAATACAGTCGAATTATCAACTAAATCACCTGCTAGAAGAAACTATGTCCTATGTAGCTTTATAATGCACAAAATGAAGGGTGTAACGGATATGCGGAAAGTGCTATCAGTTTCAATTTTATTGTTATAGTGTTATTTAACAATAATAAGTCCTTGTTGTCGCATACGTTGTTGGGAAAGACATTTACATGTTTTTTTTTTACCAACACATGTAAGTACATATTTTTTCCGTAATTCAACTTATTTTAATTTCGCGACCTTATATGGATCCTCAATGACTGGGAAATAATTTACATAATTATTTGCATAAATTTTATTGACTAACTCATATCATTGCACGTTTTTTTCTACTTTCATCTACCCCAACGTGACGTCTTATGAGCATGAGCAATTCTGTGGGTGTTTCTATAGAAGAGGATGCTTACTTTACAGGTGCACCTGTTACATGCTTCCCCTTTTAGTGCATTAGTTGCTCCTTTACGTTTTTTTTTTGTGTTATTTTCGCTAGTAAACATGTTACACTACCGTATATCGTTGAATAACACTATAACAACAAAGTTGACAAAAATAGCACTTTCCGTTACTCTTTTCTTTTATGACTAATTTTGTCCATTTCAACATAAACTTTCTCCAAACATGTTGTTTTTAATGTGTGAAAATGATTTCTCAATAATGCTCAAACGCATTACATGCCTTGAACGAGCTATATCGAAAAAAAACATTGCTATTTTTACACAATTGGAACATTAACCAATCAAATTTATTACTCTCAGCACCTAACGATCTGTTGCCTACACTCATGATTTTTTATCCATTTCATATTCATCGCCTGAATATAGCTGAAATATTGCTGCTCGGGCGTTTAAACCAAACAAACAATCAATCAATCAATCAATCAATCAACCTACACTCATGCACACAATTTGACGCTTAGATAAGTTTACATTTGTATACCATTTTGGTCCTTGGTCTTAGAAATTTGTTGTCATATTACTAGGTCAATTCATAGATAGGTTTACATGCTCTAAGTTTTTAGTGGAGTCCGAGTTGCTCATTTGCTTTTGTTACTTTGTATGTATGATTTAGTTACTTTATGTTCTTTGTTGTGCATGTCTGTTTTCCATGTCTGGTCTTTGTTCCCGGATTACATTCTTTTGATTACCGCTATAACCTTGATTCCCTTGATAACTCTTTAGGTATAACATGATCTGATACGAGAGCGTGTAAACAAACGACGTAATTTAAATTTTATGAAGAATTGGAGCTGTAACATCAACGAAACAAAAGTAAAGGGACGCCATCTGGAACGATAGTAACATACTGAACACACTGACAAACGAAAATATCCTTTGGACATAAATCAGTACATATTCAGCAGTTAGTTTCAACTGATTTGATGCAATTTCTTTTTGACAAGTTATCTTAAATTTTGATAGGATAAAACAAAATAAAAAGTGATTATCAGCTAAACTGTGTAGGTTTGAATTCATACATGCAAATGATAAAAGTAGTCATACCATATTTTGAAAAAGTGACAACATTTTCCCGTAGAAAGGTGGTATTTCTTTCCGCATTCAAAGAATTGAAAAAATAAGCAAAAGGCAAAATATTTTACAGCTAATATATGTTTTCTTATATCTGCATGTAAAGACTTTTGAATGACCAATGGGAATTAATCGCATATTCGATTTTTGTTTCATATTCAAGAAAAGTTTTTTTAAACTTTCAAAAAGGAGATAAAAAGTGCAAAACTAGCAGTGTCGACCTTTTAAATCAGAAAAAAATACTTAAAGATATTGTCATTGTTGACAAAAAAGTAAAATGATAAAATGCTTAAAATTTTATTGTATTCAATGCTTTGTAAAATAAAAAAAAGAATAAACAAAACCAAATACAACCAAATAGAAATTATAGTGGTTTCAATTATCACAAAAACGTCAGGTCAATTAACGGCATTTTTTCTCCACTTGCCACGAGTTGGCAAGTTTATTGACATCAGTGGTAATGTGTCGGTCTGATGTCATCATATCGTTGTAACGTTCGTTGTCATGGACACCTAAAAGTCCGGCAGTTCTACCATGAAACCAGTGGCTGACGTCAACTTCGTAAGATTGTTTCTTTAAGTTATTAACGATGTTAAACCCTTGACCATCGATAAAGATTTCATCTCCGACTTGAGAAACTCTTAGTTCGTCGGAAACGTAGGGAAGTTTCTTTTGAGAACCATCCACACGTACCTAGAAAATTCATGATACATAGTTTAGGTTATTAGTATGTAGGAAGTTACTCTTTGAATTTAAAAAGAAAAAAAATAATGAATTATATAATGAAGGCAAACATGGATAAAGGGCAAGTAACAAACATGGATAACGAGCAAGTAACGAACATGGATAACGAGTAAATAACGAAAATGAAATAGTGTAAAGTTGAGAATGACCAAAATCCTTTACGACACCAATCAATTACACTATATTACTACAAATTATGTAGGCGGTGATGAATAAATGAAGAATAAAGAACCACATTCAAAATATATAATATGTGAGTTTTAAATGGAAACTAAACTGATCCTTAATTTCATAGTCAATGTACATTGAGAGTTCTGGAAATTATTTTGGACGTAAATGTGTATAATAGCATGAATGATTTCCTATCCATTGACACTAATATGATTTCTTCAGATGAAGATTATACCTTAGGTATAAAACGCCAACTTCTGTCTGAATATACTTGATTTTCTTTTCATGAAAAAGAAAAAGATAAGTGTTTATGCTTACCATTCCATTAGGTGAAACTTGAACATTTTGAGTGGCTGACAATACAATGAGCTTCTTCTTTTGTCTTGCCATATAGTTCAGGATAATGCTGAATTTATCATGCCCGAAGTCACGTGACAAAACGTAACTACATTTGCCATTAAAGTCAAATTCTTGACCATCAAAGGTTGTGTAACGATTGCCATGAATATAAGCATGGGCTGGAAAATAAATATTTGCTTCGTTAAGAATTCCTTTAACAAATAGGCTTTTGGAACAGGGTTCTGTTGCTACAAGATTGAAGTCATCACTACAGAAGTTTTATGGTCGTTATCGTGAACTCGTGGATCGTTATGGTGTATCCATCAGCACCATGAAAACTGATTTATTCAACGGGTCATATTTTTCCTTACCCTACCGGCGCACCTGGTCCTACTTCCAGTTTTTAGTGGAGTCCGAGTTGCTGATTTACTTTTGTTACTTTGTATGTATGATTTTAGTTACTTCATGTTTTTTGTTGTGTATGTCTGCTTTCCATGTCTGGTCTTGGTCCCTGGATTACATTCTTTTGATTACCGCTATAACCTTGGTTCCCTTGATTACTCTTTTAAATTAAAAAAAACATTCCTAATCATGTTTTTTTGTACTTGTAAGCAAAATATAATTCCCTAAATACTTCCTTTTGGGACGCTTACCCAACCTGGTCTATGATCCAAGTTTTTAGTGGAGTCGAAGTTGCTCATTTACTTTTGTTACTTTGTATGTATTATTTTAGTTATGTTTTTTGTCGTATTTGTCTGATTCCCATATCTGGTCTTTGTACCTAGCCTGGATTACATTCTTTTGATTTCCGCTAGAATCTTGGTTCCCTTGATTACTATTTTTGAGACAATGGTATTATTATTAAATAAACATGTTTTAATTTCTATAAAAACAGGAGATGTGTAATCGTTACCAAAGAGACAGTCATCCACCAAATATCTAGCAACAAACAATAAAGCGTCTACAGGTTACTCTACGGTCTTCAATGATGGGCAAAAATGCATATTTCCATTTTCCAGGTGTAAATTTGTCATAGAAAAATAATTTTTTCTTACCTCCAAAGTTTGGTAGTACGGCGTGTGACCAAATATCGTCCCATGATGGTAGAGGATTTCTGTGTGGGATCAGAGATCTGATATTTTCCAATGGATTAATCATTCTGTCGATTTCTAGGAGAGATTTCATCTCCAACGGTAGATATATGTCCATTTCAATATGACCCTTTTTGGGGTCATACACAGTAATTTTAGTTTTCTTCATATCAAGTATGATGTCTCTAAGATTGCTGAATTCCTCTTCAATATCTTTTTTGATGAAGTTGACGAATTTGGCAAACACTGAGTGAATATTTTCTTCAATTTCCCAGTATTTGTACGCTGATGATGCCTGCAAAAATTATTGTATTAAGTACATCTCAAAAGACAAAAAAGAAAATTAATGAAAAATAAACATAAACAAAACAAAACAAAAACGTAAAACTCCATAAAGAACAAATGTTCCAATATATTTCGACGACAAAAAGTGTATATTTTATTTTGAGGTAAAATCATTTACATGTATTGTGTCATACTTAATTTCTTATTTACTTTTTATCAACATACGCAAAGGTCAACAGTATTTCAAAATTCTACGACATACCATGTTATAAACTGATGTTGGCATAGTTTTGGTAAGTTCGCTTTTGATAGTTTCTCTTGTATTGTATATGACAGTGTTGTACTGGTCAGCCATTTCTTTCAAAGGAATTGTGGGTAGTCTTGATTTTACAGCATTTATAATTTTGTTGCTAGACAGTGAGGAAACTGAAGCTGAAATTGAAAGTTGTCATGTTTTTTTTTCGCACTGTTCATCACTTAACATATGCTTTATGAAATTCACCAGAAAATAATGGTGAGGATAATGAAGCTTTTGTTATGATTTAAAGTGAAAAGTAGTTTTTCAATTTTTTATGTCGGATGAAAGGCAATATAATTTTCAAAATATTGTCAAACATAATGTACAGTCATAGAGTAACAATTTATATCGTAAATAACAAAAGTAAAACGAAACAATAAAACAAAAAAAAATCAATGAATCAAAAAGAAAGATGTTATGAAGTCGCACGATTTGAAAAACGCGTAAATTAAACGAATATAAAGAAATTGTTTTGATACAATAAATTTTACTGGTAAAACCAATTATATCGTTTATTTAAAAAAATCGATTGAGTAGGTCATTTACCTGTTACTGGCTTCCCATACTTGTTGTAAACTCTTTCAATTGATGTCGACAGTTTGGATGATTCAGAGTGGACGAAATCAGCAATCTGAGAGTAATATTGGAGTGATAAGTCCTCCGTCAGCTGAAACAAACGAAGTGTTACGCTGTAAAGACCAGCAGATACTTTCATTATATATCAAGTTAACATTTTGTAACAATATTTAATTTTGTAAGACAAAACAGATATTTCTGTGGTAGAGAAAATTAAATTCAAAATACCTTGACAAGTTGTGTAACCTCAGCTAGGTACAGATTGTATCGTGTCATATCGATATCTCTGGTCAATTCAATGATGTCGGCCTTCATTTTCTGGACATGATTTCTAAAAATAAAGAAAGAGTATTTTATGGCATTACACCTTTTTGTATTTTTTATAAATATAAGACAGAAACGGGTATATAGTTCACACACCATGATACTTAATCATACATGTGTTTAAATACAGAAAAAAAGTATACAATATTTTGATATTCAGATTGTTATTGATAACTGAATCATTACTGATATTAATAAAACTCAAAGTTTTAATGGTTTATTTCAAAATTTTTAAAAAATCACTAAAAAATTGGTTTTGGTTCATTATCCATATTCAAAAAAAATATTCAGCCATCGTCGAAACATAATTCACTTCTTTGTTAATATCTTCGCCTATAAAAGGTCAGAACAACATCTCTCCACACCAAATGACATAACACATATACTAATGCAACCCAGAAATCCCTGCTGTATATACAGTTATAAAAGTATGAAGAAAACTTTCTTTCCTTTCATAGCTGGACTTCTATTAGACCACATTTGAAAAGGAAAGCGCTAGTATTCCAACTTCAATGGATCAATGTTTTTTTGGGGGGATGCTATATCTACTCTTATGAATTAAGTGCCAATTCAAATCATCTTCGCCTAAAACTCCCTTCCATTTTTATTGAACTGTGAAAGGACTTTCATTTTGTTGGTCCACGTAGAATTTGTTAAAAAAATATTTGAACGATTTCTGTTAGCTTTTTAATTTATCAACACATTTATTTCAAGTTATATCTAGCCTACATCTATTTTCTAAAATACAACTTTTCCATTTCACAGGTATGGCATGTACGATAGCATAATATTCTAAGACATTTTAAGCCATGACATCTTGAAGTTTGGAAATTGAGAATATATGAGGAAATAACCCTACCTCCTCTAGTGTATGACTAACTATTTTTTTTTTTATCTTTGATACATGATACGTATTTGTATATTTGACCAATTGAATAAAAAGGACTTCTTCATTAACTTATTACGATACCGAAGAACAAAGGAGATATATTTAAAGGTACATTTATTGGCATTGCCTAAAAAGATATATTATTCGTTAATGTAATTGTCTCACCTGATAATTTTTTGAGTCGTCTTGAAATGTGAGGAAATGTCTTTGAGATAATAATCATTATTCGCCTTCATTCGCTTGAGGTCGGTAATTCTATCAGACAAGGATTTCAGGTAAGGCTTTAGATCTTCTTTGATTGCTGTAACAATTATGGAGTGTTTGTGTTGAACCTCCTGTTCTACTGAAGTCCAAGTGGTCTCCAAAACTTTGTTAATTCCGTCTCCATATTTACGGATTTTATTCATTCCAGCAACCTGGAAGTATAGATTATTAACATGCTAATCAAACAGTTTACCTTTCCCTAGCTTGCCGTATCTACTGTAGACAAATAAATTAAAGGGATTTACTGTTGAGGTCTACCATTATAAAACAGAGACGTCATACTGAAATATCTAATAAGAGAAAATCCTTACAAAAATAAACACAAAACCTAGTAACTTACATCACACAGGAACAATTATTGAATTTAATTACAGAAATCCACTGAATCTATCTACATGACATCTATACATCAATCCCCCGCCTTTTCATTCAAGTTTACCTCAAATTGTACATACTTCATCATAATTCCTATATTTTTTTAAAATTTATTTATTATTTTCTTACTTTGGCTAATATGAGACAGTATAGTTAGACATCTGTAACTACACCTAATTTTGGTAGAAATTATCGCATCCGGTATTATATTGCTATTATGAACGATTGTAGTTTCTAAGCACTTTCGATAACTATACGACAAACGCGATTACTTTATTGTCAACTTTTCTTTCATCTGTGGCAGCATCCCTTCAGCACCTGCGTATTTAATTTACATATCACAACTCATATGTTATGCCAGAGCTTGCCGTAACTACGCAGACGTTTTGTACCGCGCTAGACTTCTTACAATTAGGCTTCAGGAACAGGATTATGCTGCTACAAGATTGAAGTAATCAATACGGAAGCTTAATCATTACCCTAATGAATTCGTGGATCGTTACCGTATATCCATTTGCACCATTAAAAAGTTATCTTTCCCTCTTTCGTCTACCTTGGTGTTGACTTTTTATCAGCAACTCGGCAGATGTTTCTAGAAAGGCAGAGGACGCTTACCCTACCGGTGCATCGGTCCATTATCCCAGTGTTTAGTTGAGTCCAAGTTAATCCTTTACCTTTGTTGCTTTGTACGTGTTATTTTGGTTCATTTCATGTTCTTTTTTGTATGTGTCATTTATCCATGTCTGGTCTGTGTACGTTCTTTTGATTTCCACTAGAATCTTAGTTTCCTTGATTACTCTTTCAGTTTTTGTCTTTTTTTTTCTTGTAGAAATGTCTTATTCACTTTTTGGCGTTGAAATAAATCATGCAGAAGTATCACCTTGACTGTTTTGAGAAGGTCAGGGTTCCAATGGACTGAAGTATGCAGTATTCTTGAAGTCTTGAGGCGAAGGTTAAGAAGGGTATCAGCAATTCTCTTTTGGTTCACATTTCTGTATACTTCAGCTGTAAGTCCGGTACTATCAGCCAGTTTAGCATTTACATGAAGAATATTCTGTGGATTGTCTGTAATAATTCAAGAAACATCACTGACAATCTTTTAATTTATCCAATGACGAATTCATCGCTTAAAATACGGTAGTCAGTTTATTCACTTAACATTGCGTTTCATATCCAATATAAAATAAATGGTTCTTATACAAACAAATACTCAGTTTAAGATATTATTATTTTCTCAAGTTAAAAAAATGATATTGATTTGATGAAGGGGAATTGTCTTGTACTGGTGAAACATAACTAGCACAGGAAAAATAACAATTTGAGCAGTCAGAGTATTTGTAATTAACGTACCAATATCGTAGTTAATGCTTGCATCAAGACTGGTGTCTGATGGGTCGAGGACGACCTCAGCATTGATAGGTTTGATATTGTCATACAAGTTCTGAATACTGATTCTGTAAGGTGCTGATGTCTGTAGTTGGCCTTTTACATTGATTGCTTTGATTGGAGAATCAAGCTGAAAAAAATCAAAGCACATGATGCAATAATTCACAAACCTTATAATAGTCTGAACAAACTTAAGAGACACAAAGATGCGCTAAAATTGATTTCATTGATTGAGATCTTTACTTTTCTAGTTCAAATATGTTTAAAAGTTAGTATGACTTTTTTGTAAAACTCACTATACAAGGAGTAATTAATGCAAAATACTTTTAAACACAATTCATTTCAATTATTCACCTCCAGTTTTAGTGTGTTTTTCAAACTGTTAATTTCAGTCATTAACACAACGTTTTTAGTCTGTCTGTCTGATGTGAGGTATTTCACATCTATTGAAGCAATTTTACTGTATTCAGTAGATTCTAAACTTGATGCCATTTCTACGTCAACGGTTGTGTAAGGATGTTTGATTCCAACGTTAAGATTGTAGTTTGTCTCACTACCAGATGAATTGTCTTCTAGTTTTGTGGTCAGTAATAATGTTTTGGAAGGATCTCTGGAGTATCGTAAGGCAGTTGTCCCATCTAACAAAATTCCTCCTTTATTGACTTTAACGTGCGAGTCCAGATGTACGTCCTTAAATAAGAAATCGAAATATTTAAATAAACGAAATAGATTTGCACTTGTAAAACAATTTTCTATGAAAACAAATACGTTGAATGGTTTGAAACATGTAATACTGATTTCAGATTAGTTGTATGTGTAAAATTAATTGAAAAAAAAATCGATTTTGGTAATGAAAACAAAACAATAATAGTATTTAGTTTTAACTTTTAAAAAAAATAAATGAACCTTATAATTTGATTGATTTTTTTTTATATTATTCTTTCATATACCTGGCCAATACTTGGCATCTCAAGGATAACATTTGCTTCAACACCTTCATCACTTGGATTGATCTCTCCTTTAACAGTCACTTTCTTTGTCTGGTCTCTATCTGCATCCCAGTAGAAGGCAGTAGTTGCCATCGTAGAACCAAGACGCTTTTGAACTTCATTGGAAACCATGACCGACCTAGAAGGAAATCTGAGCTTAATACTTGAGGCCCGTTCATCTTCAGTGTGTTTACAATCAAATGTGTATCCAAATACATCCTTGTTACCCACACTAACATCGAAGGTGGCAAAATCTTTCTTGTTATTCTTTTCAAGTTGACCTCTAAAGCCGAACGACTTTTTCGGGTGAGTCAATCTGAGTGCTATACTACATTTGTCGTCGTTATGGTTCAGATAGGTTTCCATGTCAATGCTGCTGTCGGTTTTGTCTGTATTCCAATTCAAGCTAATGTCAGTATTCATTTTACCAGCCTCCATATTTCCACCGATCCTAAAGTTCATAGGTCTGGGATGTCGTGTAATAATTGAAACGGTATGATGCTCTGCTTTGGTGTAAACAGCATCAAGGTCTATCAAATGCTTTGCATTGTGTTCCAAGAAGATAGATACCATTTTATTATCGTCAGAATTTTTATGTCCAATGTCGATCTTTGCCATTTTCAAGCTTTTAAATGGAGTTGAAATAACCAATGAATTTTTTATACCGTTAGTTACATCACAAGTTGCATCAAGTGATATTTTATTATCTTTGTTCCAACTAGTTTCGACATGTGATTTGTATTCTCTGCCTGTTTTCTGGTTTACCAAGGATGCACTCACACGTTCTAAATGTTTGAAACCTGTTGTAAGAATTGCTGTAGTCTCCATGTCCAAAATAGAAGCATATCGGAGATGTATTTCTGAATAGACAGGTTTGAATAACGGAGTGGTTAATTCAAAAGTGACCCGCAGATCATGTCGGTCACCAGAGCATGACATTCTTACATCAGAAGATTCAAAACCATTGAATGGTGTTAGTACGGTGACTCTGGCTGTCATAGGACTGCTATCAACATCAATCAAAGTTTTGAAACTAAGGGCTTGGTTATTAAGTTTCGCTGATGTTTCTAGATTGTAAATGTTGTTTCGACTTTCAAGGAATCCTTTTGCAGAAAAACGTCGTGCTATTTTGAAAGGAGTGTTAAGTTCCATACTCAGGGATTTGGATGTCAGTTTGAAATCCCCAACTAGTTGAATACCAGTTGAACATTCGCAGCTTGTAAAAACAGTAGCAGTTGTATCAATATTGTGCCTATAGATAAATCTCATCAGCTCATGTCCTTTGATAGGTGTTTTCACTTCAGCTTTGATATCAGCTTTGTTGTAGCGTTTGTTAAATACGTTAACGCTTATTTCGTAAACTTTTTCAGGAGAAAGGGAGAAAACGACAGAGTTTGAAATCGTGTTTGCCTTAATGGCACACTTTACTGAAGCAACCATGGATCTAATAGATGTGAAAGGCGTCTGAATCTTTATCATTGCTTCAAATGAAGGTTGTACTTTAAATGTAGATTCTAGTCTTATCTCATTATTATCCAGTTTGGTTTTAACCATGACGCTCATGTCATTAAAAGATCTTGCTCCTGAAATTTCCATTTCTGCCCTTTTTACTGTTCCTGCAACACTGATATCTACTGATGATGTAGCTTTCGCTTGATTTCTTGTGCTAATGTCAAAATTAGTAGTTGATGTGAAATAGTTTTCACTGCCGATGGATGCAGAGAAAGATGATGTGAACTTCTGAAAAGAGCCTGATGTATCATACTTTATGTTAATGTCTTCAACAACTGCAGTTTTCAGATCCAAATTTCCTTGGATAACACCCATGCTTCCAACGTGTTCGAAAGTCAAGTCATAAATTGTTTGGCTTTCAATTTGAACATCTGACGTTAACAGGAAATTTGTAGGATTGTCGTTAAAGTTAATGTTGAAGGACATATCACTAATACCAGAGAATGGTGTCTTTACGTTAACCTCTCCATTGAATGGAAGGCTTTTATCGAAGGAAGAACTTATTTCAAAATTCTTAGATCCAATTCTCCCATTAATCTGAAGTGAGGTTGTTTTACCTCTAGTGTCATACTGCATATTAGCAGAAACGTCTTTATATCCTTGGAATGGTGTATCAATTGACATTTTAGCATCAATCATGTCATAAGATACAACTGAGAAGTCACCAGACATAGCCTGTCCGTTGTAGTCTACATTCAGGTTCAACGAGTTCTGAAAATCAGCAAATTTACGGACGATCAAAATCTTGCAATTATGTAATGAAGAACCATCAACGTTGACCAAAATAGAGGCACCAAGTTTATTTTTGGTGAGCTGAAATGAAGATGTCACTTCGAGATCTTTTGTGTAAGGTGTTGTTAAGGAAAGTTTAGCAGTATATTTATTATCAAATGACAGAACTGCTGCTAAAGTTGCTTTCTTATCGTTGTATGATGATTCTGTTTCTATACCAAATCGTGAACCTGTTGTTATCAAGTTAAATTTTGAACCTATGTTATAGTTCTTACGACCGTAGTTAATCTGGACATTGGTGGTGAAAGCAGTGGGTTGCCCTCTGTACTGAATGTTGCAAGTCACGTCATTCGTCCATGGCGTTTTAATTTCAAGATTACTGGAAAACCCAGACACAAAGTCAACAGACAAATCGCCCGACACTGTTTGACCATTGAAACTGACTTCAACTATGGACTTAAAGCTATCGGAGTTTTTCATCATATTTAAACTGACATGTCCTGTGTGTTTAATAGATCCGTAGCTGGCCGCAATGTTAGACGTAAATGCTTTTGGGGTTCCTTCAGTTGTAAGAGACGCTCTCAAATTCTTTGTCCATGATGATTTTATGTCAAGTTTTCCAGAAACTGTTGATTTTGTGTTAAAAGCAAAGTTTGCTGAACAAGATTTATCATTATAGTTCACGTTTATTTCGGTTTTAAACTTTCTGATGGAACCTCTTGTTTTGAAATCAATCGTAGCATCATGTTTGAGAGATCCGCCATAACTGATCTTTATATCTGATTTTAAGCTAAGATGGTTATTTGCAAGATTTCCAGATACGACAACATCGTCATAAAATGGTGTCTTTAAACGGAACTGAACTGTCAACTTATCTTTTGAATTAAAAGATAGAGAAAATGACCCTCTCTGTTTGTTGTATTCAAGAGAACCCATCGTTGATAATTTTTTCAATGAACCATCAAATCCGAATTGAAAGCTAGTATCATGTTGAAGTTTTCCCCCATAGGTCACTTTCAGGCATGTCTTGGAATGCTTAAGGTTACCTTCTGTAGAAAATGCAATGATTATATCATCTGTAAACGATGTTTTGGTTGTCAACTTGCCTTCAATTAAATCACTCGTGCTGTCGAAAACAGCTGTGACTGCTGCATTCTTCTTGTTGTACATTAGTGATGTTTCACCTGTGAACTTGCTCATAATACCAATTGCTTTAAATGTAAAACTTGCATCGTGTTGAAGTTTTCCACTGTAAGTAATTTTAAGGCACGACTTGAAATTATTCAGTTTGCCTTCATGAGAAAAGTGAATAATAACATCTTCGGAAAAGGGTGTTTTCACCGTCAATTTCCCTTCAATAAACTCAGAAGTGTCGAAAGCAACTACTGCTGATGTCACTTTGTTATTGTAGGTCAAAGACGTTTCTGTATTAAATTTCGCTAGAACACCATCGTGATTAAATTTCAAACTAGCATCATGCTGGAGTTTTCCACTGTATGTCATTTTAAGACATGACTTGAAATTCCTTAGTTTGCCTTCATGAGAAAAGTGAATAATCACATCATCAGAAACAGGTGTTTTCACCGTCACTTTCCCTTCAATGAATTCAGATATGTCGAAAGTAATTTCGGCTGATGTCATTTTGCTGTTGTAGGTCAAATATGTATGTGTATTAAATTTAGCTAAACCACCATCGTGATTAAATTTCAAACTAGCATCATGTTGAAGTTCTCCACTGTATGTTATTTTGAGACATGACTTGAAATTCCTTAGTTTGCCTTCATGAGAAAAGTGAATGATCACATCATCAGAAACAGGTGTTTTCACTGTCAATTTCCCTTCAATCAATTCAGATGTATCGAAAGTAATTTCGATTGATGTCATTTTGTTGTTGTAGGTCAAAGATGTATCTGTGTTGAATTTAGTTAGACTACCATAGTGATTAAATTTCAAATTAGCTTCATGCTGAAGTTTTCCACTGTATGTTATTTTGAGACATGACTTGAAATTCTTTAATTCGCCTTCATTAGAAAAGTGAACAATAATACTGTCTGTTATAGGTGTCTTCAGAGCAGCCTTTCCTTCAATACTGTCTGTGGCTTTAAATGAAACATCAATGGAAGCCTGTTGTCCGTTCAATCCAATTTCTGCATATGTGTTGAAATTTGTTAATGTTCCTTCATGACTAAAAGATCCTTTCAATTCAAATGATCGTTTTCCATATGTCAATCTACTCATCGAATGGAAGTTTTTTACTCGTCCTGAATGTTTTATTAAGGCCGAGAAATCTTGTGTATATGGTGTTTTTAATTCGAGTTGTCCGTCAATATTATTTGTACCGTCGAAAATAACTTTTATACTGTTTTTTTTATTAATGATTATTGCTTCAGCATATGACCTGAAATTGTTAATTTCTCCATCAAAGTCAAGTTTTCCTGAAACTCGTTTACCATTATACACAGCTTGTGCTGAAGATTTAAGAGACTTAAAGTCTCCAATGGTAGAGAATGTCACTTCCATTTCATGTTGTTTAGCTCCGTTATATGTCAACTGAGACAGTGAGCGGAAATCACCGAAGTCATCGTTATTCGAAGTTGCGAAAATGATGTCCTCTGTAAATGGGGTTTTAATCACAGCATCAATCTGTATTCCATTAGTCAAGTCTGTTGTCACTTGTCCAGTTATCTTATTGTTACCATATCCAGTTTCGACAACTGATTTAAAGTTATTTTTAGTTCCATCATGATTAAGTTTTAGAAGAAGGTCTTTGGTGTATGGACTTTTAACCGTTGCCCTGATATCGACACGGTCGGCAAAAGTACTTGTAAGATCTGCCTCAGCAACCTTCCCATTGACGGATATTTCAGCATGACTATCAAAGTTATTTGGAGTCCCTGCAATACGTGTAGATATATCACCCGATTTAAGATAACTGAATGGGGTCTTGATAGTGAATGAAGCTTTTGCCATGTCACTCACTGAAAATAGTAAATTCGCTTCGATTTTCTGTTGATTAATTCCAGCTTCTATTTGCCCGTTCAACTTTCTCTTTGATCCAGATTTAGAATACGTTAAGTATATTGTTTCTGCATCTTTAAATGGTGTTAACATTATGATGTTTCCTTTAATGTCTGACTTGCTTTCCATTTGTGTCTCCAAAGAAAGTTTTTTCTTCCCATAAAATATCTGGACTAAAGCTTTGTTGTTTAACATTCCTCCATCATATTCGTAAGTTCCTTGAATCTTAGGCAGGTTACCAGCTTTCAAAGACATGGTTCCAAACGGAGACCCCTTTCGTCCAATTAACGAGTCAAAAGAAAAAATAGATTTCTTGCCATAATCAATGTTTATTGAAGTCTTCATTTTACCTCCATCGTTGTGATGAACATTTGCTTTTACGGTGTCAAAATATGGTGTCATAAATGTGAATTTTCCTTCGACCCCACTAATAGTATTAAACTTGAGATCAGCGAAGCTTTTTTTCTTGTTAAAAAGCAGATTTGTTCTAGAATGGAAGTTGTTTATACTGCCACTGTATGTAAAGGACACTTCTGTAACTGGGTATACTTTTGAAGGTATTGAAATCTTGGTTTCTGCGGACAGCTGATTCACAGAGTCAAAGTTTAGTTCAGCTATATATTTGTCCTTATTTGATGCAATATTCAATTTCGTATTGAAGGCAGTTAAATGACCAGAATGTGAAAAGGAACCTGTCACCCTTTCATAATTTTTGAATGGTGTCATTACTGTTATATCAGTGCTTCTTGTTTGTCTGTCAACCAAGAAATCTACTGAAATTGTATCTTTCTTGAAGTAAGTTATCTCCGCATTTGTCTTTATCTTTTTAGAAGATACATCGTGCTGCAGAGATGCTTTTACGTTTTTGTAACCAGCATAAGGAGTCTGTGCAGCAACCAAAATATCGATAGATGGATTTACAACAACATTCACATCCCCAGCAATTACATATTGCTTTCCCCGGGAAAATTCGGCGTGAGACTGAAAGTTGGTTAATGTTCCTTCATGAGAAATTTCTGCATTCATTTTTTTCCAGCCAGCAAATGGAGTCTCTAGTGAGGATGCCCACATAATTTTAGAGCCTAAAGATGTCTTCATATTGGCTTTTATCATATCTTTTCCTCTCTTAACACTCGCATCGCATTTAAAATTCTTCCAATTCCCCTCATGCTTAACATTAGCGACGACTTTCTTAAATCCTTTGAACGGCGAGACAAAAATGAGGGTTGCTTTCATGACTTTTGCCAAGCGGAAGTTCAAATCGGTACTGATTTTTTCTTTTTTGCTAAAAATCAAATTAATTCTATTTCTAAAACTTTTGAGTTGCCCTTTATGAACGATATTCAATGTCATATCATCAAAGAACGGAGATGCTAATTTCAAGGATGCCTTTGTACTCTTGCCTGTGATCAGTGCGATATCAGCTGAATTTGGTTTCATTTTTCCGTAAACGTATTCTGCATGGGTTTTCAGATTCTTTAGAGATCCTGTATGATGGAAGGAGGCTTTAAAATCTTTTATATAGGCAGATTTGATTATCAAAGATCCTTGCATCTTGGCAAGATTTTTGAAAATAACTTTTGCCTCGTGTGGTTCTCCTTTCTTAAACTGGGTCCTCATTTCAGTACTAAATTGTTTAAAGTCTCCCTGATGGGTGGCTTCAAAGCTTATTTTGTCTAAATTAGGACATTTGTATGAAATAGCTGCTTTAAAATTCTTAGCCTTGTTGTTCAAAGCAAAGTCAAAAACATGCTTCTGATTACCTTTATACTTCAGTTCAGCGTGAGTTTCGAAGGAAGGATATTTTCCTTGGTTGAAGAAAGATAAACTGACTGGATAGTGGAATGGACTTGTCAAAGTGGCAAACCCTTCGGTTTTTTTGCTTTTGTTGAAAGCAAAATCAACGGAATAATGCTTTCCTTTCGGATACTCAATACCTAAAGATGAAATCAAGCCCGTTGTTTCGTCAACTTTATGCTTAAGTGATGCCGATGCGTGTCGTAAGGCTCGGAAAGGAGTCTTGATTTCAAGGGAAACCTCGATATTGTTAATATTCATTTGATGAGTTGCTTTTCCAGTAATGAATTTGCTTGGCATGTATTCAATATTAGCTAGTGTTGTAGTAAGTTCTCCTTTCCTTTGGCTAGAAATCGTAACTTGACTGTATGGAAGGCTTTCAAATGGAGTTTCAATTCTTAGGTTTCCATCGATGCTGCCATACATATTAAATGCACCTGAAGCAAGGAGTTTTTTTGTTGTTGGCTCTGCCTCGACACTGCCAATAAAGGAAAACGATCTGCGGTCACCTTTAGCTTCTAGTACTGAGTTAATAGTCTTCATTGTTTCGTATGGTGTAGCAATGGATGTTGTGAAAACGAAATGGTCATCAACTCGGAATTTGTTTTCTACTGAAATTTTTCGTCCTGTTGAGTAGTCCATTGACACCAACGTAACGATTACACCGTCAATATTACTTTGCTTTGCCACCATAACAATATCATCTGCAAATGGTGATGAAACCTTCAAGGACCCTTGTGGATATCCAGATGTCATATCTAAAGCTGCATCTGCGTGGACTTTCTGACTATCTTTCGCCAAATCAAGGTTTATTTTTTTCACTGGATCAGTGGTATAGCTTAGGTCTGCTGTATATTTAGTTCCCATTGGACATGTGTACGATAGGGCGGATCTTTTTTCTGATTTTTTATTAGAGAGTTGAAAAGATCCAGACATAGTTCTCATCCCTGAAAACGGGGTTACAATGTTCAGAGTTCCCTCAGAGAAACTGTCTCGCATTATATAACGTGATTTGAGTTCGATGTTTTTCCTAGGCAAATATTCAATGTTCAATTCAGATGATGTCATTCCAGATGTAAGTTTGCTGTTTACTGTTACTTGGCTGTATGGAATTTCCGAGAATGGAGTATCAAGTCGAAGTTTACCACTCAGTCCGCTGACTGTGTTCCATTCAGAGCTAAGCTTAACTGTGTTTGCCTCTAAATATGCCATACCATTTCCGTTTTGTAATCTGAACAATCCTTCTATTTTATTGATATTTTGAATTGAAGAGCTGAGAGATATTTTTAAAAACTTGATGTTATCCCATTTATGTCTTTTTTCAACAGATAGTATTTCTTCATTTCCGTACTGAAGAGAGGTAGATAACAGCATTTCATCATCGTTAGCACCACCAGCTATAATTACTATAGGTTTGGTAAATGGTGTCTTTACCTTAATTTTACCGTTTTGTCTGTTCTGCTGTCGGTCAAAGGAACCTGATATGTCAATTTGTTTTTCATTCATTTTCATATTGACCTGGCCTGTCATTGGATATTTTTGATAGTCTGAAACAACTAAAATCTCGTTTGAAACACCAGAGGAAGACAAAGTGGTCTTGAAATTAACTTGTCCAACTTTTCTGTTGTAAACAACTTTACCAGACATGAGGGGTTTTCCTCCTAGAGAAGCACTTATTGAACTGTCAACTAATGATGGCTGGTGGGTGTGATCAACACGGAGAAGAATTTCTTCGTTGAAAGGAGATTTTAGTTTAAAACTGACAGATATTCCACCCTGTTTTAATGTCAGGGCCTGTCGTCCACTTAAATCTATTTCGAAAGGTTTTCCTCCGATATTTGTGGTAAACTTTGAAGTTATTTCTCCGCTAGAATGGATATGATCCCATTTTGTCCTGAATGTATCCCGTCCAGCTGTAAGGATTACTTTGCCGTTTGTTTTGAATCCTGCTCTAGTAAATTTGTGACTTCCTTTTCCTTCATACATAAATTTCTCTCCATTAAGGTCAAATGTAATGGAGTTGTAGAATTTATTATCTGATAGTTGATTGGTAAGAGTCAGGGACGATGAGCCGAGTCTATGGTAGGACGTTTTAATACTGACTGATCCTTTGATGTCATTGATATTATTGTTGTTTAAGTCAACTATCAGATGAACGTTTTCCTTGTTAAGTTGCATTTTCAGACTTGATTCTAGTTTGGTATTGAAAGTATGATTGATTTCAATAGATGACGATTTAATGCCAGTAAAAGGTGTTATAAGAGTAACCGCTCCATTGATGTTTACTCTCCCAAATGGTTTGTCAAGTCTCACTGTTAAAGCAACTTTCTTAGAATTACCCCATGACAACTCAATTTCATTTGAGTATTGCCTATCAGAAGATACAAGATTGTACTTAAGCAGTCCATCTTTAGATAAAGTCTGTATACGAATTTCTCCAGATTTTTTGCTATCGTCATCAGCATGGATAAGATCGAAAGCGAATCTAGATTTACCTCCAACGGATACGTCGAAATGGCTCTTGGTTTCTTTGCCTATAACGTGGTTGTAGTGAGTGTTAATATTCTGAATTGGATTAGTAACATCAAATGTAGCACTGACCTCTTTTGCGTCCTTATTGATAACTTCTCCGACTAGTTGAATCCTTTTTGATGGATCTATGTCAGCATCCCATTTGAAGTCAACTTTCCCAAAGTATTTGGGATGATTTTTTTCAGCCTCGATTTCAGCTATGATACGGGTCTTATCAACTCTGATATCACCACCTACTTTGATCATTGTGCTAGGTTTGTACTGTGAGGTAAATGTCATCGCTAAACGTTTTCCTAATTGCACACCTACGCGAAAGTCACGTTTTCCTCTGTTCAACTGACCAGCTATAGTGAAAGTTTTCATGTTTGGAAGGGAAATGACATTAGAAATATCAAATTCGTTAGTTGAAGCCACCTTAGCTGTTGATATAACAGAGGCCTTTGTCTTTCCTATAACGGCTGAAAAGTCATTACGATACTTTTGTTTGTTTTGTTGTATGAACACGTTAGAGAAGGTCATCGATCGTTGATTCAAAGACATCGAAATTCCCCCGGCAATTGACGATAATTTTTTACTCTTATCTTTAAGGAATACTGATGCTGAAATGGTGTGTTTCTTTCCTATAGACATTGAGAGTGTAGTATCAAGAGATTTCTTGTTGTGACTATGGCTTCCTTTAATTTGCACATCTATACCCTGTCAAAACAAAAGAAACTAGATTTATAGAGGTCAGACAAGCAAAAGAGGAAAGAATATTTTTACTTAATTTTCTTTAAAAATGGTTTATACGACATTTTAATATTTCATTTGTTTACTTCAAAATACTCACTTTTTCACATCAACCATAGGTACATTGATTAAAAACATATTTCAAAAAATATAGAAGCAACACATAGATGGTTATTGATATAAAGAAAGACGCTTACTGTTTCGGGATGTTGGAGTTGTGCATTAAGACTAACATCACTTGCTCTCCATGCCAACTGATGTTTGACAACCGATGAAAAATTGATAGTTTTGTCTAGGTTTTTCTTATTAGCTCCATATTTGACACTGACGTCAGACTTGGTCAGCTTGGCGTTGCTCAAAATGTTGACTCCAAGATTGAGGTTTAGGTAAGACATCTTTTTAAAGTTTAAAACTCTGTTAAAAAAAATAAAAGAAATGACATCACGAACATCTCAATAGAGACAATCATTTAAAATATAAACACTAAAACATCCTTTTTGCTGTGGCGATGATATCCAATTTTCTCTACATCCAGGTAACTTTAAAAAGTTATTCAAACACACATTAAGCTATGCGAGTTAATTAGGTCCTCAGACCTTTTCGGCACATAAACTGATGCGAAATGGAGGCATTGTATTACACCAAAAAAGGACGAGACAGATATTTAAATTGGGCAAAATCCAAAGAAGGTGAAGATTTGTTTAAATTTTATCGATATCCAACTAGTTGGGGCCACAAGGCATCATTAAAAGGGATTAAATTTCATACTTAAAAAATTGTTTTAGCGACCATTTATTATTCTTACCCATTTCCTTTCACTGTTGTAACCTTCTTCGTACTTCTCCAGTTGACCTTGGAATTCATTGTGATTTTGTCACGTGCAACTCGTGGAATGATGTAATCTATATTGGTCCTGGTAATTATAGATGTTGGCCTCAGAATAAAGTTTGCTCTCCCCTTGGTAGTAAATACGGGCGACTGAATGTTTATCTTGGACTGCAATCGTGTTTGCTTGGCATTTCCGGTGTCTCTTACTTGGACTGCAAGTGAGCACGTATGTTTTATGCAAATATTGGCAAAAAGCATTGTTTCTCTTGGAAAGAAACACGCTGTTACCAGGAATGAAATAGCGTCCAAAATGACATATACTAAAAATGCCGTTTATTGACATGACCTGCGTATTTTACTTAAAATAGTTTTTATGGTGAAAGAGAGATATGTTGTATTTCATTTAACAGATAAAAAATGTTTATATCAACAGTGTTAGATACGCATATTACGTCAATAAATGGTAATTCTCTAAAATGACCTTAATAAGGATATCCTGTTATTTCTATTGCCTTACAAATAAAATAAACTTAGTAAAATAAAGTAACACCGTGTTTAAACTATTCCATTTGAAATGAAATATGTTTTTTATTAAATTTCTTGTTGTTTCATTTTTTGGTGTTACGTTTTGTTTACCTTATGTTCAGTTATCGTTTATATTCGGTTTGTACTGATTTTTGATGCACCAGATTTGTTCCGTTATTGACGATATTATTGCCGATATTTATAATTATTTTAGAGAGAAGATTTCTTGCTTTATGCCATTAAAAGATTAAATGTTATTCATATGTAATGTTACTTACCAAGATATTTCATTGGTGATTTAGTAAGACCAGTTACCGTCAAGTCCACTTTAACTGCTTGATTGAATTTAACTTCTACGGAACCTCCAAGTCCCATTAAGTCCTTAGAGAGAGCTTTGATGGAAACAAACGGGCTGTATCTGAGTGATTTTTTAGTTTGAAGGGTTTGAAGTCTGGTCTCAAAACTGTATTCCTCCTTCTTACTCAAGGATACGCTGGCTTTTACAGACCTTATTACCTTTTTATTCAATACTGATACTGTGAATAGAATATATCCATATATAATATTTATATCACAGACATTTCAATAATAAACTCTTTAAGATTTGAAACAAGATTTCTTTTTTTTTTTACTTTTGAGAATTATTAGTATGCGAATTTTTATTATACCGATGACGTCCTGCAAATGCCTTCTGATTTGGAAAATAAATAACAAAAGTGCGAAAAAGTATCACAAAAGCCCGGCAATTCAGATTTTACTGTTTTTTGGCATAGCCTTGCTAAAACAATCTTCCCAAAATAAGCTGTTGTGGATTTTCCTGTCTTGCATTCTCAATGGTGTTATGTTCTTCATTTCTTAAAGTTAATGTATTAGCCATTGTTTTATATAACTTACCTCTCATATTGATAGTATCCTTTGACACTCCGTAGACAGAAACAACAGCATCAAGAGTTTTTCCCGCTAAAAACTGAACAGTTCCGTCAAGTTTAATATTATCTCTTCGTGGTATAATTATTTCTAACGTTGGAGTGTAGATCCAAGTGGAAGATTTCTTCTTTTTTGCTATAGCAGCATTTACGGAATATTCTCTCTGATCAATTGTAAGTTTACCATTTAATTTTCTCTCCTTTGTCACAATAGCGCCTAAAATTAATTTCTGTATAAGTTAGCAATTGCAATTATAATCCTAACAAGAATAAATAATGAATCGATTTTAATGTTTATCTATTTTCCCTTTATTATTTGGACGCATTTTTGAAAACTTATATAAAATTTACAGAGAAAATGATTTCTTGATTTTGAAGTAAAACCTTACCATTGAATGCCGCTTTTTTCCATGGAGACAACATGACCATCTCTAAATTGTGTTTATTCAAGTTCAAGTTCAATCCAACTTTCATCTGTCTGTCGACCTTAGATCTTGGGGTGTTAAATTCGGCATTCACCGATACAAGGGATTTCGTCTGAAAACGATATGTAAACTATTTATTTGTTTGTTTGTTTGTTTGTTGGGGTTTAACGTCCGAGCAGCAATATTTCAGCTATATTCAGACGATGAACATGAAATCGATGATAAAATGAACATAAAATAATGAAATGAAAAAGGGATGGGACACAAGGACAATGGTGTCGACAAAACGTGGCATCTTTCCCAACACGGTGCACCACTATGGTTTGCGGTCAGGTTTTCCGTATTATAGCCTGACAACCCCAGCATGTAACACGCCAGGGGTACCCCATTGCACCGCCTGGGGCACACATCCCAGTTGCTCTGTGGGCTAAGGTTCTGAGCACTATTTAGTCGCCTTTAACGACAAGTTAAGCGCTGCTGCAGGCCTATTCTTTTAACACCCGGACCTGCACGGGGATGTAAACTATTTAGGTTATTGTTGCCACTGACTTCCAATCTTAAAACAGTTGCTGCTATTCTTATAATATTAAAGATTTGTGCGTGAAAAGGTTGATGGTCCCACTCTGTTACTCTTATAAATGTTTCTTTTTAAATGATCATTTTTTATTATCTCAATTATCTCACCAACACATGTTAATTGACTGTTGCAATAAATTTCTTTATCAGTTTAAGAATGTTGTTGTGAATGTAATTACCTTAGCAAACTTATACTCCATTTTGTAGCTATTATGAGAATCCCTCTTGTAAAGAGTAATTCCAGCTCTGACAGGACCCGTTAGTGGAAAATATGGAGCATCACTTTTCATTGAAGCATTTGGGTAAGAGATTTCTCCACACATTTCTAGACCGCTGACCTGAGCAAGTGTGTCACCTGTACAAATTTTTTTCGTCTGTCTGTTTTTTGTAACCATTTTCTGTTCTTTGGCTTCGTCACGATGAACAGTGAAAAAACTTGTTCTACAATGCGAAACTTAAAGTTAATATTTTAAACAGCAAAAAGATTTTTTAAAAGGCGATATTTTTTTTAATGTTTAGATAATTACTTTAGTTCAGTATGTACTTTACTCTGACCAGTGAAAACCATTCGTATTTCACTGTACTCACAGATTTTATTCGCTTAGAATTTTTGTTATTGCTTTTTTTTACTAATAGGATTAAAATAATGAATTTCTGTGGTTCGTCAACAATCTCTGCACTTTTGTGGTAAATTTAGTACAGGGGTTATATTTTACCTTGCTTCTAGGATCTCCGTCTTCATGTCTGGGGTTTTCCATTCAGCACTTAACAGTTGTCCTCCCTTAAGTTCAATATGACCTTCAAGAGCGGAAGCTGAGTTCATTGATGAAATCATCTTCATTCCAGCTTTTGTGACAAAAGCGTCGACACTCATCAGACTTGTAACTTCAATAGCAGCACTGGACAAATGTAATTATAAGAATTAACACATATTGGTAATATAATTTAAGATCTTGTACAGCAACCATATAATGCTATCAAATCAAAAGTAATGACAAGAATTTACATTGTGTATTATAACAATAAAAGAAACAATAAAAATATAATGTTTTAGAAAATTACCTAGGCTTAATTTTTCCGTTGACAGAGATGGTCCTTGGGTTTGATCTTAGTTGTCTTAGATCCATTTTACCAGAGGCTGTGAGATGGACAGTAGCACTACCATCAACACTTATGTTCAGTGGGAATCCAGTCATTGTTGGTATTATCACGCTGGTGTCCAGAAACATAATGTTCTGGGTCATGGAATAATCTTGTTCTTTCGCAAGGTTGATAATGAAGTCTAAAATGTTGAAGTTCTTTCCCTCCAATAAGGTTTTAACATCATCAGAGTTGATGTACTGTAGTTCATTTCCAAAGATTCTTAGATACATGCTTCCTCTCAAATCCTCCATCGTTTTACCGTACTGGAAGACAATATACGAATTAGTTGTATGCTTTTCTACATAGAGTTTACAGGAAATTCACATTACAACAAACTTAGATATAAAGAATTCACAATGTGCAAGTTTTCAATCAACTTGAATACATACTTATGTAGTTCTTTTGAGTACTTTAAGTAAAAAAAAACTATAAGGACGTCTTTGTTTTGTCTTGATAAATACATAATTAGCTAATGTGTTATTATTAATATATTATATTCATTATTTAATACCTGTTCATTCAGTTTATTCATGGCCTGGTTACTTATACCCTTTACGTTCTGCTTTGTAGCTTCTTTGGCTTTTCCGAAGTATCCCTCTGGGCCAAAATAGGACTCAAGGAAGTACTCTAGTCCTTCAACTCGTCCTCCAAGCTCAAAAAGGTTTACTGATTGTCCAAATAAGTCAAAAGTGACGTTGGTGGTAACTGATCGTGGTAGGAAGGATTTGGATGACCAGATAAGGTTACTTTCAATAGAAGCACCGGTGTTGATCTTATCTAGGAAAAATGATGCCTCATAGTTTCTGGAATATTTTAGCTTTTCTAAGTTGAATTCTTTCTTCAGAATCTTGTTTGTCAGTATTCTTTTGATATTTTGTTTCAGAGGACTTGAAGTCTCCATAAGATTTCTCAGGTGTGTCCAGACAAATGACCCGACTTGGTTGACATCTTCTGACTCCAGTGTTGTCTGTATGCGTTTGAGTATTGAAGTTGAAGGACATTTCATCAAACTTAGGTAGGCCGCAATTCTCAGTTCAGAATCTTCGTCGCGGTTTGTGTAAAGCGACATTAAGTCATTTCTCTGGAACAAAAATGTTTCCTACTTACAAGAGTATAAATAAGTGTATGACGTTATTGAAAACAATCCTCACCAGTCTCTTACACAAAGAAAACAAGCCTGACCGTAGCCTCCATTTAGTAAAGGTAAGCACTTACCTCACCAGAATAACGATCATGTATTTTTATTATCATTGATGTTATTTATATTTATTTGAGCTTAATGATATTCCATCACAGTTACTTATTTTAATAAATAATTGTCCGGTTAATTACAAGGTATAAAAATATAAAGAAATCTTAAGTTGAACCTATCTATCGATACTGATTGCATTTTATTAAATTGAGTTAGTTTTGATGGATATTTGCATATGTCTTTTTTTGTTCGAATAATAATGCCATCTCTGTAATGAAAATATAAAAATGGGAAGATTTCAAGGCTCGTAAAGCTGGCCCATCATTATATTCCTGAAATACTTAGCGTATCACATTTGCCTGAAATCTTGAACCAATAAAACAAGAATAAAATAAAAACTCGTGACTTGCTTCATTCGACAATTCTCCTAACATAAACACATAAGTCTACCTTCAATAATCTAATATATTTTATCAATTTCGAGATTCCTGATTATTCTTTTTTCGCTGAAAAAAAAACATGCATATTAAATAAGAATGATCTACCCCCCCCCCCAACCATTAAAATAGAAAAAAATGGATAACCGGACAAGAGGAAGAAACAAATAGTCCTGTAAAATATATTGTAAATGATACATACACTTTCGTCACATGGCATACGTCTGAAAGCTTGAGCTGCAGTAAGCCGCACTTCAGTAGGGTTTTCCTTCTTGGTCAAACAACTGCTGATTACAGGGATAGTAGAGACAAATCCGGTGTTACCAAAGGCGCGTAGAGTTTGGATTACCTGTTAAAGAATCATTCTATTGCAGATTTTGTAGCACTTGCTTATTGACAATGAGCGAAATTTAATTATTGTTTAGTTCAAAATTCAGTTCACGTGTGTATCACATGTTTATACAATACGCTACGAAAAACACAGAATAGAAAAAAAATGCATAGTCTTGTTGTTTAATTGTTTTAGACAAGGATAACTTATCTTATCCACTGCTTAATGACTTAATGACATACATTGTTGACATTGTTCTCATCCACATAGCAACCAACAGCAATTTTGTCCTCCAAGCTGGAAATAAGGTTGATCATGTCAAGGTCGTTCGTACACTGTGATGTCTTACAGTAGGTGTTTACCAAAGAGGAAACAGCTAGTATGGCTTGACCATTCTTAGTGTTAGTCATCAGAGGCTGACATAAAAAAAAAAACATTGAAATATGACATAATGATAGCGTTATACAGTATATGTTATAATGAAAATAAATCGTTGTGCTTTCTTAAACTATTTGTTTTGTCTATTTCATTAAAAGCAGCGATTATTTGAATAACAACGTTTTTTGTTTTGCTTTTTTTTTACTTTTTTTCAAGACTGCTAGACATAAAATATAGTGTACCTTGAGCTCCATCAGCATATCTTTAGTTGGATTTTGGATGAAAGCTAGGCTAGTGAGCCACATGTCTGCTTCGTTTCCGGTAACCTCATTGCTATTGATTAGATTTGTAAGCATTCTCAAAGACGCTTGGGTACCAACCATAGGAATGGCATCAAGGAAATATTTCCTTAAAAATAAAGTAACCTGTCATTTAAAAGGTGATATTGTAAAGAAGCATTCAACAAAACACAATTTATGTAAACCTTAAAAAAAAACAATTAATTATATTCGGTAAGGTAAGTGTATTTCTGATAACAATGTTACTTACTCGATATTTTTGTTGTCTGCACACACATTTCCAGAGTGGACCTTTTTATGTACTTTGTCCATTGCATTAGTACTTAAAAGCTTCATCGATTTGACCAGACTAGAAAACTGTGAAGCCGTTGAAATTTGTACGTGGTCTTTGGATGACTGACAAATCTCCTGGAGTTTACTGATTACCTCTTTCTGTGCACTTTCTGAATTGGTGTTGTCAAAGGTGTGCTCAAAAGCCAGAGATGTTCTCCTGGACACAGACGCTGCAAGATTATTGTTTCTCAAATTGTATTCTTGTATTAATTATATGAGGGAGTTAAAATTAAAGTAATTTGGTCATTTATGGAAGATTTCAATCTCAGGAAAAAGTTTAAGATTGCTTCGAAAATGTTTATAGAAAAATTCCACATACACTGAAGGGCATTATGAAACAAAAAGAGAGTAACATTGAAGCCATTAAAGACAGAACAAGATTACCTCCAGATGGACTTGTCTTGTGTTCACTGACGTACTTCAGAGTTTGTTTTGTGTCAGTTACAGCCCCGCTGGACTCTCGTGAAAATGGCCTTAAAACGTGTTGTTCATCACAATCGCTACTCTGAAGGATACCAGATTTGCTGATTCCCTGCTGGCATACGTGGGTACTCTTCACCAACGGTAAAGACTGTATCTCCTGTATACAAAAAATATTTTTGGTTTACTGCCAAAGAGTTAATGTTGGTGATGCCCAATACCAAGAAAGTAATTTAAAAAGAAAAGAAATTATTTTTGTCATCAATGTCTGCTATACACCTGGGTACTAGTACATGTATCTACTAGCAGATCTGAAATGAATCTGATATATTGTTTTTAAACCAAATTGGTGGTTATACAATCGTTCAGCAGATTAAAAGTTCACATTAATTTAGTATTTGAATTTGTTGTAACTAACAAATAACGGAATGATAAGAGTTAGGTGCAAGACTTACAGAGGGGACTCTATATGGTGTTCCTTGCATGGCAGTTATGTGACCATGGCGATCAATACATCCCATCATGTTCTTGGTCTTTTTTATTGTCATCGTGTACCATCCATTAGATTCGACAGAATAATCAACTCCACAGCTTCCTGTTACATCCACCTTGAAATTAATTGCCAAATTTTAAAATATTCCCCTTTTTTCGGCTGCGTTTTATAATGAAGTAAAGACTTGTGATCGATAAGACAAGCTCCATAATAATCATTCACAAATAAAACAAAAAAATAAGGAACGGGCTATTATTCAAATAGGAATACCTACAACTAGCATTTAACTGTGTATATGGTCTTTTATACCATTCACTGCAACTCTGTACAAATGTTATTAAGCATACCATGATGTATGGTTAATTTAACGTACCTCTTGAGTTTTCTTTTCCTGACTGAAGTCGTCCATCGAGTTTTGAAATGCAGAAATAATCGACCGTTTGATGTTCAAAGCCCAAGTTTGTTCCTCGTCAGATGGGCAGATTTCTTCAATGAGACCATCTTGGAAAGAGAACATCAAAGAATGTTTCTCGAGGCTCTGTCTGAATTTTTCTGTGACGTCAGCGTTTCTTATTGACTTTGGTAATTTTGGGTCAGTTTCGGTCAAGACCACATCAGATACCTAAAGCATGCATGGTAAAATAAAAATAAACAAACTGTGAATGTATCTGGTTTCAACCCAGAAATGTATTGTCAGGATGTTTTATTATTTGCCTATACAGGTACAAATTTTAACTGGTTTCATGATTACATGCATTTGAATAGTTCTCACAACTTTAAATTAACGAACTTCGAAACATAATATCATGAACAAAGCAAACGAACAATATAATCGTCATATTACTATGTTATATGTTGGTAAATATGCGCCTTAAAGTGAAGATTTTATGCTTTTTACTAGAAAAGGTGATTACTGTTGTCCTATTTATACAGTTTAACATTCAAGACTTTGTTAAATGATAAATTTATTATACTTGTCATATTTCCCTAATATCAGTCGATTTAGTGACTGAATGCACGATGAGGGAACCTGCTTAGGATATACATGCATGCAGTTTATAAAGATGCCAAGTACGATGACATAGTTTTTATTATTCTCTTACCCGCAATACAATATCACACTTAGATAGAACCTCGATATGAACTTTTGCAGCCATGTTGATTTCTGCTTTGTCTTCAGCGGATCCGTGAATTGAAGTCGATACCTTCGATGTGTAGTCATAGTCGTATGTTTTTCCAGTTTCGTATCCAAATTTCGTTGAAGCTGAAAATCAAAGTCAAAACACATTTTTGAATCAATTTATCACAGTGGAAGTGTCGCAGTTTCTCCGTCAGATTTATTCGTGTGTGTAAGCTCGAATAAAGAGTTATTTCGTATCTCTCTTAGTTGTTTAAAGCGCCATGTGAAAGACTTGTTTTTCCTTGATCGGAAATCGAGTTATAATTGCATATCATTCATGTAAAAAAGTGGGGTATCCAGATCTTATTCCATTTCATTGACATTAAGAATTATACAGATGAGCTCAAGTACCCCTCTTTAATCGAGAATTTCCTCACCTGTACATTGTCGAGAACATGTATCTGTTTTCGGTAAAGTAGCTAAAAAGAAAGTAATAAGAAATATAGATTTGGTTAACACGCAGTGTCTATGACAAACGGCGATACATTGTTTCAAAATATTCCAATGACATTAAAAATCAAAGTACGGTTGTACTGCAAACCTTTATTTGGAATCATTTTGCTAGCCAAAGTACATGGAAAGAAATGAATTAATAAATTGATGTACACTTAAGTCAAATAAATATAAACAGAATCGTGATCATTTATTTCGAGAAATATACAGATTCTTTTTGGGTGTATTGTGGTTTTAATCCCATACCATTTGTTTGTTCTAAACAATTTGCCAATATCATGTTCCTCTTGTGAACCAAACGAAAGTACCACTACCTCTAGTAAGTAATGTAGTTATCCAGGCTATCAATTTTCAATTTCATATACATGGTATCAAAACTTCATATGAAAAAAGAAATTATATGAGCCTTAATATTTATATATTTTTTGTCTTTCACAATTGATAAATAAATGATAGACTGCTCCTTTAAACATTAAAAAAAATCGAAGAAAACAAAACAGAACAAAAACATGCAAATGTATACAAAAAATAGACTTACCTGCATGGCTGAGTACCACTAGGGCGCATATAGCAATAACTGTTTGACCCATATTGGGCTATTTGTGTGGGTTTCTGTATTCTGGAAGTACTGTGTAAGGACTGGTCTTTTATAGTCGATTAAAGATAACGGGTTGCTGACACAGTTTGGACAAAGGGATAAATTTCGCGATAATATACCTATT
Organism: Perna viridis; assembly: GCA_037379345.1. NCBI lineage: Eukaryota > Metazoa > Mollusca > Bivalvia > Mytilida > Mytilidae > Perna > Perna viridis. Next base: position 6,368,104 of record CM074512.1, read on the forward strand.
ATTACTTATTATCCATGTATTGTAAAGTTCATATCAAAAGTTATCTATCCAATATTTCATAATCAGCAAAATTAATGCTCAAATATTGAGATGATAATCATTTCACAATCAGTGCAAGTTTTACTTTAATAATATATTATAATGTATTGATATGTATACATAAACATATTGGAAAAGTTTACGTATATTGTATGCCCAATTTAAACAAAATGTATATATTTTGTACTGTTTGTTTTATCGTTCTTTGAAATCCATTGGAATCCACATATGAATAGAATGTTGTCTCAATAGTATACTGACAACGCTAATCGAGTAAAGGTCGTCTCTTTTTAAAGTATGAAGAGTTTTCAGTAACATAAAGCTTCTTGTTTTTTTTTTATAAGATTCATTCTAAAACATTCCATGAAGACAAAATAGAGGATTATTAGGAAGTAAACCATCTCGACCTAAAAGGGTATTTATACTGGTGAAACCATCCTTTATTTAAGCAATACAGTTTTTTTATTTTTCAAATTTCTGTACTACCATTATATATCTATATTTAAACGTCATCTGGATATTCACGATAATTTTCCAATATTTAAATCTAATAAATGACATTTCTAGTATAGCAGTTAGTATTCAAAGCTGTCAAGTTGTAAGTAAGCAACTTTGCACTACATTTTTAGAACAGATTTTGTATGGACTATAGAGTTTCAGATATACAATATGAAGGAGGGTATACAAAAAAACGGAAGATAATACTAAGTTGAAATGGTATAAGGAGAATATGTATCTGGATGAAATGTTAGCCCAAGGCCATCCATTGGTCTTCAATGAACGACGAGGAAACCTTCACACCACAGTGCAGGCTACAACTGGCCCCAAAACATCATTATACACAGGTACAGCGAAAAAGTTGCCCCTATATACTCAAGAAACTAAAGGTGATCGAAATAAAACATACAGAGGCCAGAAATTCGTGACTGGGATAGGCGCAATAAATGCGGCGGGGTTAAAGTACTTTGGCGTGAGCATAACCCTTTCCTTTTACAATCTGGCCACTGCGGAAAAAAATTTCACAATTAAACACACCTAGAAATCAGTCTAACAAGATCTGAGTCCCTTGTTAAAACGGAAGTAAAGAAATTGATTATAAATAACACTTAAGTGTACAAACTAAGGACTACTAGCAGTTAACTGATATGCCAGCTCCAGACCAGTTTAATCCTACAAAAGTTAAGTCCCTTCGTATGTAAATTCAATCCCAATTCTTCCCATGCGGGGTTCATACAATAAGGACACAACCCATGTCTTGACAAAAACGCCTTTTAAATATATAGTGTTTTAATTTCTATGTAAAGACCCTATGAGAAAATCAATGGGTCTACCAAAAAATGCCATCCTTAACGATTAGACAACAATATCATAACTATATTCCTTACGAATGAACCTATTTAACGGTTTAGTTAATTTATAGGGTGTGTATCGAGCATTCCGTGCTTTACATAGAATATTACCGTAAAACAAAGAGTGGGAGATATCCGCACGTACTAATCCTTTACAAGTAAATCTGAATTTGAGAATGAGTTCCTTGTTTCGTTAAAAAAAAATTGTGAATATTTTTACGAGCGTGTGATATCGAAAACCTTGATGTAGCAATTTATCGGTTATATAAAGATTCCTTTCGTTAAAATCAGAAACATTCTTACAAATGCGAGCAAATCGAACACATTGATTGTTACAAGGGGATGTCACCTAAAAACGGATAGTTAACAATAGGGAAAGAAAAGTCATCCCTTTTATCGTAAATTTTAGTATTAAGTTTACCATTATCGATATGACTACTAAGATGAAGAAACGGATATTCTTTTTATTATCAATATTAGCTTTATTCAAAGACAGTTCTACAGGATATTTAATTTTTACTTTCGAAAATGTTTCACGTACGTCAAAACATCACACAGACCGAAGGGCCAATAAGATGATTATTTCTCTAGTATAAGTACTAATACTGGAATAGGCATTTAAAAATGCATATATTGCACTAAAGTAGGTATAAAATTGTCTTTAAGTTAGATTAAATATTTAGTCTTTCGTGCAAACTTTCCCGGCACGTGCCAGCAATCCCGTGAGTAACAGGCCATGTCTGAATAAACTGAGTAAATCGAATCACTGATATTTGAAAAAAGAATCATATACATCAAATAGTTGACCATTCTAATAATTATAATTATTTAATAACAAGGAAACAATGTATTGGAGAGTTTTGATATGTATATCATAGTAGACTCCACATATTTTCTGGAATCAATTTTCACGATGTCTTTTGCGTTGATTTTGTTTGCAACTCTGGTAAATTCGCACTTCGACGGGCTTCACCACATTTTGATTGCACAACATTTTGGAGGTCTTACAATTAGATAAATTCTTTATGCTCAGCATATATTTAAAACAAGCTTTGATGTAAAAAGTGTGTCTCTTAGAGTGAACAAATAGTTTGTAGATTCCTGTTGCAAACAACGATCGTTTCAAGTCTACACAATGGACTCTAACAATGCTGTGCAAATGATGTCGACTTAAGTACTTTGGTTTTCTTTTTTCCAACCATTCCCCAAGCTTCGAGTATCGTACTGTAGTTGCTTAGTTTTCATTTTTGTTCTTTACTGAGACAAAGGCCACGCACACATAACGAATTCATCTATAGTACTTACTTCAGTCCGTAAGATACAAATTGATGTCATTGTATTTATGGTATGAATTTGTCGCATATAGCAAATGGTTGGAAAATTCTTTTGTACAGATTTTAACAAAAATGGTGATTTTTGGTAAAAATTTGTACTAATAGAATCCTCCAACCATTTGCTGTATGCGACACTTGTGTAATAAATTTCAAAATTTAAAACATATGGAATAAAGCCTGAACTTTCTCTCTCGGACATTCTCCCGTCGAAACACTGATGAATTTAAAAAAGCATTTGAAAATTGCTGTAAATTGTTTAGAAAATCTAGGATAATCAATTGATAATCATGAATAACCAAAATATTATAACTCATACCAAAAACCTCGTTAAATCTAGGCGTTCTTCGGCACTTGTAATCATATTTTGGTTATTCACTCTTTTCAATTAACTTTTGGAGGAACCACGAGCCTGACAGGAAAAACAGACTAAAGACATTTTTTTCGTTACCTTAACATTGTTCATATGTATTCAAATTTTAAGAAAATGGTATTTCTTCAAGTTAAAAATCGTGTTAACATCTCATACTGTAAAAGCGAAAAAAGCGATTTCAAATTACATGAAACCTTTAATGAATACATTATCTACAATAGTCTCTAAAAGTTTCAAAACTGAATGAAAACCAAGGTACCGGCTGTCCACATAGCTGATTTTAAATCAGAACGAGGGAAGTTGAGAAAAGCGTATATCAAACTTTCTCCAACAGATAAGAATTTAGTGGGTTTTTTTCAAACTGCTTAAATACATGTGAGTAAATTTTCAAGGTTTTCATATTTTACAACATTTCCCTGGTCTCCATATTTTACAATATTTCCCTGGGCTCCATATTTTACAGCATTTCTCTGGGCTTCATATTTTAGTTTTAAATTAAAAAATAAAACATAAAACAGAACTTCAGAGTTAAACAGGTTCTCCCTTCCAAATACTATGCTAAGTTACATTAGTGTAGCCAAACCAAGCGGAACACAACAGGAGACCAGTTTACTTCAAAATCAGACAAAGATGTGCAAATCGAAATTTTTGTCCATCTCCTACCATTAAATAGAAAAAGTGTCAAAAATATGGTGGTTTTATTGTATTTCTTAAAAATGTGTTGTTTGAAAATATTCAAGTATTGAAAAGTTCCATCTGATAATGCTCTATGGTTTGTCGCGAAAATATATTGGTTATGATCCTATTTTATTTGGTTCAATTTATATTTCGCCTGAAAATAGTGAATATTGTGATATTTTTTATGTGATATAAGAAGATATCGTGAAGCGCATTACAGAGAAGGGCTATAAAGGCTGCCTTTTTGGAGACTTCATTGCTTGAGCTGGTCCTAAAGAAGACTGTAAATTTAGATGATTATTTTGTAATGCTATTCAATTAGATGATATCAAATCTTGGTAGGTTATGTGTTGATTGTAATCGTTACAACTACGATATTTTTATCAATAATTATGGTAATCGTTTACTACATTTGTGTAAAGACTTAAATTTGTTGATAACTAATAGTAAAGTTGGTCAAGATTAGCAAAAATGGACATTCACATGTAAAGAATCACCCAGTATTGATTGCTGTATTTTATCATCTTTTTAACTAGTGTCAATTATTTTGTAATTCATTATGTAATGATGATAAAATCACTTTTTCCTAAAAAAACTGAGTAGTAACATAATTGCTATGTAAAACAAGGGAATATAAGATATTACATATGTAAACAAATTAAAATGGAAAAATGAAAATTGTCTACAAAGTGAAATAGCTTAAACTCTAACCGGTGATACCCATATGAAGAAGGGATTTTCCAAGAAAAAAGTTATGAACGTTTCAGGGCATGAAATAGAAATTTAAGATATTTTGCGGGAAATTTGATATTTTTAAACCTTTAAAAAACTTTATTCGCAAATTTTTGCATATTTTTGCATGGTTTCTATGGTAACCTTATTTGTTGTGGTTAAATGTTTTCCAGAAAATTTTAACTGCATTGGCTTGAGCTATTTCTAGATACATGTATATAGATTTACAGATGCTTGACAATTTTTTTTAAAGTGATGAATGTTACAAAGCGTCAGATTACAAGACCAAAATTAGGCAGTTCTACCATACTGTGGAGTGCTGGCTTAAAAATGTTGAAACTGAACAAAATGATAAGTCTGAAGATATTAATCCAAATGAATACTGAAACTAATACTGTTATTACTGAAATAGATGTACTTGATAATGTTGAATGTCTGAAATAGATGTACTTGATAATGTTGAATGTCTGAAATAGATGTACTTGATGATGTTGAATGTCTGAAAAAGATGTACTTGATGCTGATGAATGTCTGAAATAGATGTACTTGATGCTGTTGAATGTCTGAAATAGATGTACTTGATGATGTTGAATGTCTGAAAAAGATGTACTTGATGCTGATGAATGTCTGAAATAGATGTACTTGATGCTGTTGAATGTCTGAAAAAGAACAAGGCCTATAATACTGATATGATATGAAAAGAATTTCTAAAACATGCATGTGACATGTTATTGCCAGTTTTGTCAAATTTTTTAATGTATTTTTGATTCTGGTATTTTTCCTGATTCTTGGTCAGAAAGTATTATTATTCCATTATATAAGAATAAAGATGATCCATGTAGTCCTGACAATTACAGTATAACAATTTTAAGCTGTTTTGTTAAGCTTTTTACTTACCAATAACAATAGCCTTAATTGCTATTTAAAATTATGTTTAAAATGTATTATTTGAGGAACAAGCAGGTTGTAGAAAACACCATAGTACATGTGACCATGTATTCAATTAAAAATATTTAACTGACTTATATAATAGATGTATTAAAACTTTCATTTATTATCGCAAAGCTTTTGCCGTATGGCTCAAATTGTTATCAAATTGTATAGATGTTTACGATTATTCGTAGTACGTATATAAGTGCAAAATCCTGTGTTAGACGAAGTGTCGAATTATCAGATACTTCTTGCAACTCAAAATTTCAGTACTTGATATTTGCATATGATTTGCATAAATATGCAGTTATACGGCACGTAATGCTGCCGATCCTCGCCGTGTATACCACCATAGCGTCATAGTTTTAGCTTCATAAGAAATAAATGTACCTCTTAAGTAACAAACACATGTGTTCTACGTGTGTTTCTTGCTCGTACGAAAACGGGAAGTTTACATGAAATGATCGGTTAGCATTTAACATTAACAAGTTTCCGATTCAAGCACTGAAGCTCGTTACAGATCAGATCAGATCGTTACTGGTTCCCTTGTCAACATCATAAGCGACCCAAAGATCGCTACAACGTACCTTTTCAAAAATATATTATACATATGTCTATGCGTGTTTTTGCTTGTATATGAACGGGAAGTTTACATAAAAAGATAAAATGATCGGGTAGCATTGAATTTATGGAATATTACCTAACTAGTTTCCGATTCAAACACAGGCGTTCGTTACAATTGATTATATGAAGGTCACATATAATATCAGGACACCGATATCTATAATGTACACCATTGCCAGTTGTTTAATCTTGTTCCGGATGATTGAAAACGTTTGGGTCATAACGGTTTCGAACGAGTACGCAGGAACCAAGATTTCAGCGAAAGTCCCCCGATTTTAGAACATATCGCATTTGTATCATTTCGGATATTGAAAGTAAGCCAAAATCAGTGTCAGTGAATATTTGACGATTAGCGACTTTGAAGACTTAAGTCTTTGATTTTCTTTATTTTTAAATGACCTTGTAGAATGCATGTTTCATGCATATGACGGTTTACCAACTATTTACAATGCTGCAAACATATCTCTCAATACAAACGAATTACCAGTTTATTTGAAGTTGTATTTGTAACTTAATGCTGAGGACACTGCTATTTTAGCAGAATCTCAAAATGAGCTGCAAGCTGCTTTAAACGCTATGTACCTATATTGTAAAACCTGGAAATTGGTGGTAAATGCTACCAAAACCGAAATTGTAATATTTGGTGAAAAAATAGAAAATACTGTATTAACTTTCAATGGGGAAGTTCTTGATATTGTAGATGACTTTATATACCTAGAAGCTGTATTTATGTCAAATGTATCTTTTTGTAAAGAAATAAATTAGTTAATCAAACTCTGTACAACATTTTAAGATAAAGTAGAAAACTTAATTTACCTGTTGATATAAGTTAGAACACGTCCAAGTATAGCTTTAAGGTTGTGAACTATGGAGTTTCAATAATAATGATATTTTTTATTCTTTTGGTATACAATTTTACAAACAAATACTTGGTTTAAAGAAGAATTCAGTAAATTGAATTTGTTATGGAGAGTTAGGTAGACTTCCAATTGATATTGTTATAAAAAGTAGAATGAAAGGTTTCTAGAAAAAGATTATATGCAACAATCATGTAAAATTTGTGCTATATCGTATAAACATTCAAAATTCTTAACTTGTATAGACATTATACAGATATTTTGTTATCACAAAATAAACCATATAATTTAGCATTGTATAATATGATTAAAGAAAGGTTAGATGTGATCAGTTCAAACAGTCATAGTGTGAGAAATTATGTGATGCTGCAAAATGTTTGAATTGATCTGCCTTTTGTAATTATATATGTTTGAATCACATACTGATTTTGGGGGAGTAGATAGAGACGATCGTATTTGTGATATCTGTAATATGAATAGTATTGGTGACGAATTTCACTTTATTTTTATGTGAATTTTCTAATGAAGTTTCATTCATTATTTAACATTGATGATTTTAATACATGTTGCAAAATTTTGAAAAATGATATTGTCGGTTATTAACCATATTTTCAAATTGTTGCCTTCTTTTCTTTCCATATTTAACACTGTATGATGTACTTGTACACACTTTTGATTCTTTGCAAATATTAAAATAACTATTTAGATTTCTATCATGCTATATAATTGCTATAAAATTTCATTGTTTGTATTCACAAACTCCAACTGGGGTCTTGAGAAAATAAAACGTTCAAAGGTCAATTTGAATGTAGGACGTTTCGGACTGGGATGTTTCGGCCTAGGATATTTTGGCCTTAGATGTTTCGGCCAGGAAATTTAGAAAAGATAGACTTTTCAGCCAAAGTGTATTTATGTAATCGCACTTAAAGTTGGGCGCAAAACATCAATAGACAGGGTAGGGTTACATATTTTATTTCTAACAATGACACTGGATGTCTGGATATTACAAGAAAAAAAAACCTGCAAAATAAATACAATCATAAGTACTCTAACTTACAAACTTTTCAGAAAATATCAATTCTATATCAGACAAAATACAATTTATACATAAAACATCAACATTAACCGTGTACATGTAAATTCTGATTTTTAACACAGACTTTGTTCCGTGCCACATTTATTCCAGCTTACATGTATATAAAATATTCGCATCTTGCCACTTGATATTCGCATCAAGCTACATATATAAATATTACCAAATATGAAAAATAAAGTACGCTTGTAGTTTTTTACAAACTTCAACAATATAAACGCATATAAAATCGTAACACGCTATATCTTCTATATTATGCGGTAAGCAAACTAATTAACTATATACATACAAAAATAACTATACAATAAATTGACACTCTGCTTACATTACATCAAGGTGCAAAGGATGCAAAATCGTCTACAGTCTACATGCAAAACCTCAATCACAAACAGGTTAATCTATACTATAGGTGACATATCAAAATACCTGTAGAACAGAAATACCTTACATATAATATTTTGTCACCTGTATTAAATCACCTGTAAAACTGATTTGTACTTTTACGATAAAAATATAATTGATCCAGTTAACAAAAGTACTTACGGTTAACGAAAATGTTTACGATTGCCCTTTAACTTTAAAATGATCAAGACATTAAATCATTCATTCCGGAGAGCTCGAATACGCATTCACTCAGTTTATTTATTTAAACATTCTTTATACTGGAATTACGTTAAACTTGCTTATTTATGAAAATTGCATGAAAAACAATAAACGTTATTCTTTTATTAAATATGCACTGTATCATTAGATTTAAGCGTTTAACATCTACACAACGCACATCGCTCAATCATCATTCAAATAGGGGAAAATCATGCAAACACATTCCAATTAAAATATTCAGAATTCTGGCATATTATATAAATATATTAGTAATTTATGAGTAGAACTAACCTGTCAAGTTGCAGTAGAAAAACTCCAAGAATATAGTAAGATATAAGTTGAATTAAATATTTCCAAGACACATCTTATCTATCCGAGAAATTATTGAAGAGTGACATATAAAAGAACAAAAGAACTTTAGCGCCGAAAATATATCCAATAGAATTTAAAGAAAGAGAGCGGTCAAATCAACCATGAAATGGAAAACCCTTTGAATTCAATACAGTGAGATAAAAATTAACAGAACCACAGAAATAGTCATCGGTCAAAAAGTCATATAACCGTAAATCGTCAATTAAATATAAACTATAATTATTTGATAACCAGTTCCATTGAAATATCCATGAAACCATCTTTATTAGCCTAAGCAAATACAAATAAAATATAAAAACGAAAACAACAAATACAGTGAAACCTAACAAATTACTGTCTACCACATTTATTTCCAATGTAATTGGTCAAGTTCTATTAAAAGCCAATTCTGAGAAATTAAAAACTGTAATCTTTAATTCTTTAGCATAATTGATGTACTGTTTGGACAATAAAGTGTTTAAACTTTGAAAACTGGGAGCATGGACCAAGTGCACCGATAATGAAAGCGTCCTCTGTTTTTTTCCAGAAACATCCGTCAAGTTGCTCATATAAAGTTAGGAGTAGACGAAAGAGGAAAGGAAGAGCTCTGGCATAACGAATGAGCTGTGATATGAAAATTCCATAAGCAAGTGCTAAATTAGTATATTTTCAGACGAAATGTCCGTTAGCCGAAATTTCCTAGGCTATTACCTCTAACAAATAAATATATCCGCACACAAACCCGCATGCATCATCGACTGTAATCAACAACCTGTAGACATCAAAGAGTCTGTATACGGTATCGGGAACATTTTGCACAAAGACTAAATAACTGACTATTTATAACTATTTTTATTATTAACTTAGTGAATCATATGAATATTTACATGCATTTTGTACATTGGTATAACTTTTATTTGAGTACAATATCTTCTTATAGGTCGTAGTGCTACTTTTATGTCCGAAGTGCACTAAGACCGGTCTTTGCCATGATTAGACGGATCCGGTATGTGAACATAGCTGTACACGTTTGATTGCATTGCATTGCAATTTGTTCTTAATTGAACAACTGTGGATTATTGTTATCAGCCCCCCCCCCAAAAAAATAAGCCTTTGATTATATGAGTCATATGAAGTGAATCGTCTTCTAAACCATTGACACACAGGAATGTTGTAATTTTTTTCGATTTCAAATATCAAAATATCAAAATTGCCACTTTGTATCGGTTTTAATAGAATATGATGTGCTTCAATATCAATGATACATTTTACAACTTGATTGTTTCAAATAAACCGAACTATCAACCACATTAAACCCAAAGACTAAAAAATATACGTATATGCAACTTAGCCTTAAAAACTCCGTTTCTAAGCCACCTAGTCTCTGAATAAGTTGTTACCCAGCTGACAAATAGTCTTGAAACGCATAGCTTCCGAGACGCTAAGTCTCAGAAACACTGTGTTTCATGCAAGTCCAGAATTAATCACAAATCATCTGTTGGAGTGGTGCGACTATTCCCTAGCGCTAGGGAAATTGCACTTTAGGAACAACCCGGTAGTTTGCAACAATCCTAACAGCTTCTTAAAACTGCTTATTCTAAATAACAAGATCCGAAACAGGAACTTCTTCGTCTTGATTTCTCGAACTCACTTTTCGGCTTTATCCTTTATTCTACATTCTCTTCGCTATGGTTTAAAATATTGTGACGATCTTATCTTAGTAAGTAAAATTTATTTAGGAAAACACTTGTTATGTATGAATCGCCGTTTTTTTTTATAATTTTTATTATCCCCCTGTTTTCTTTCCTATTTGTGCACGTAGGTACGTCAATGCGTATATTACTAAGTTACTTAAAAATACGTTTTTAGAACATTCAAGAGTTGAATATAATAGTTTATGTCTATTTGTTTCGACCATGCCGCCGTTGTACCCTTCCTTGAGACATTAGGTTATTGTCAACGTCATCTTAAAGCAGGACAGTTAAATTTGAATCTTGAAACTCTTCCTTGGCTTAATAAAGAAAAATATGTGAATATTTGATCAATATAAAACGACGTGTTGAAATAAAAAAACTTGCAAGGAATTATTTTGGCGTTCTTTGTACCCTGTGAAGCCCCCAACACATCACCACGTTCAGATAAGAGACGTTAATGGCATTATTGGAAAACCAATCGACTTGTTTAGTACCATTCTGTGTAAGAGTAATCAAGGGAACCGAGATTCTAGCGGAAATCAAAAGAATGTAAACCCGGAACAAAGATCGGACATGGAAAACAGAAGAACACAACAAACAACATAAAGTAATTAAGATAATATATAAAGAGAAACAAAAGTAAGTCAGACTCTACTAAAACCTGAAAGCATGGACCAGGTGCACCGGTAGGGTAAGCGTCCTCTGCGTTTCTAGAAACACCCGCCGCTCATGAAAAGTCAAGTCCGGGGTAGACAAAAGAATCAGAATCAGGCAGTGGATGACATATCATAATTCTCAATTTGGTCTGTTTTTGCCTCAACTATATTCAATATATCTAGAAAACAACTGAAAAGCTATTTGAAATTTCCTAAAGCATCTGTGGCTTATATAGTTTTTGACTGGAAATCCCCCCCCCCATTTTTTCATAGTACATTTCAACTAAACTTGATTTATCAACATCTTAAAAAGGCAAATTTAACAAACACTTTCAAGGCTATCAAGTATGAATACTTGGTTAATGCAGTAAGATCTCTGTGTTTTCCCTTCATGTGACACACCTTATATACATTTAGCCCGATTTTTAGATGGAGAAGCACTTAAAAGTGTAGACAATGTTGCTTAGCCTATATACAGTCTATTGGCAAAATACGGGAGTATAAAAGCCTATATTTAGGGTCTTGGCATAAGATTCAATAGGTTCGTAACTTTTTATCCCTTAGGTCATTGTATGACTTAAGAGTCAGATACAGGATGCCCGGTTGTAAGCAGATTCTATTGTAACAAACACTCAATTTTACAACAACAACAAAAAAATAAATAATTTTATTCATCAAAGTCTTTAGTATAGCTCAGAAATTACAAATCATTGACATAGGAAAGTGAAAAATATATGTATGACCAAAACACACATTTCAACTCTAGAAAAACAGACCCATTCCAGTTGCACGTCTATATACACACTGGTATATAGGCATGCCCAAACCCCGTGCGGGCAACATTTGAGCCATGAATAATAACACCATCTCCAACTCGAATATTCCCACGACTGGTATGCCATTTCTGAGATAAAGAATACTACAGACACTGTGAAGTCAACCTAATATCTTGACCTACACTTAGAGATCGATGATAAAGGAAAACTACTGACCAAACTTTACGACAAACGTGATGACTTTTCTTTCAGAATTGTCAACTTTCCTTTCATCTGTGGCAACATCCCTTCAGCACCTGCGTATTTAATTTACATATCACAACTCATATGTTATGCCAGAGCTTGCCGTAACTACGCAGACTTTTTGTATCGCGGTAGACTTCTTACAGTCAAGCCTCTGGAACAGGGCTATGTTGCTACAAGATTGAAGTCATCACTACAGACATTTTATGGTCGCCATCATAAATTCGTGGATCGTTACGATGTATACATCTGCACCGTGAAAACTGATTTGTTCATCGTGTCATAGTTAGTTTGATTTTAGTTACTTTATGTTCTTTGTTGTGTATGTCTGTTTTCCGTGTCTGGTCTTGGTCCCTGGATTACATTCTTTTGATTACCGCTATAACCTTGGTTCCCTTGATTACTCTTTCCCCCACTTTAATCGTAGGACAGAGTAATTCCAAGCTTCTAGCGGAAATCAAAAGAAAGCAATCCAGGGACAAAGACCAAACATGCCAAACATGGAAAACAGACATACACAACAAAGAATTTTAAGTAAGTAAAATAATACATACAAAGTAACAAAAGCGAATGAGCTACTTGGACTCCACTAAAAACTGGGAGCATTGAACTGGTGCACCGGTATTGTAAGCGTCCTCTGCGCTTCTAGAAACATCCGCCGAGTTGCTCATAGAAAGTCAAGTCCGGGGTAGACGAAAGGGGAAAAGAAAACTATGACACGATGAACAAATCAGTTTTCACGGTGCAGATGGATATATCGTAACGATCCACGAATTTATGATGGCGACCATAAAATGTCTGTAGTGATGACTTCAATCTTGTAGCAACATAGCCCTGTTCCAGAAGCCTAACTGTAAGTCTACCGCGATTCAAAAAGTCTGTGTAGTTTCGGCAAGCTCTGGCATAACGTATGAGTTGTGATATGAACACTCCATACGCAAGTGCTGAAGGGATGTTGCCACAGATGAAAGTAAAGTTCACAATTCTGAATGACTTTACAGTGTCTGTAGTATCCTTTATCTCATGTTCTTTTGGGTAGATGCGATGTATCAAATCCCTGAAATTAGGATTGTTTAAAGATAATACGTCATCTATATAGCGGAAACTGAGATTGAAGAATCTAGCCAAACGATATTCTTAATTTCTGATCAGATCAGCCATAAAGTCAGTCTCATAAGAGTGAAGGAATAGGTCAGCAAGTAAAGGAGCACAATTTGTTCCCATTGGAATGCCGACCGTTTGTTGAAAAAAACGTCCACCACACTGGACAAATATGTTTCGATTAAAAATTCCAGCATTTTGTAAACATCTTCCTCTGTATATTTGGAAGATGATTTGGAATGCCTTGTTGTTGTCAAGGGACAACCTTGCCTCTCTTTCTTACTTACTGCCGTTATGTCTGCTGGCATCTAAGGCAGCAACAAAGGGTCTCCATTGGTGATTTGTTTAATGAGTTCGGTAACCCCTGGAATCCAAAACTCATCTTCGCCAATGTAGCATCATCACCTGAATGGCATTTATCGAGGAACAATCAATTTAGACAGTCTGTGCTTGCTTCGAAGGAGAATAAACTCAACTTTATTCCGTGTCTGTTTTAACCACTCACCCATTCTTTGTCCTACAGTGATGATCTCTTCTGCATTCAACGACAGACATAGACGTTCATATCTCATTGACAAGTCGTAGGTAACCTTGACACATGCTTAGTTCGGTTCCGGACGGTAATGAGGCTAGTCCGTGTGTGAGCAATACTCTTGAAAGTAGCAAAGTTGAGATCATTTAAGGGAGTTGGCATTAACATTTCTGTGAATGATTTGAGGAAAGCTGACATTTCTTGGATCAAGAATGTGCAAAAGGAGTTGCCTAACGACTTGTCAATAGATATGAACGTCTAGGTCCATAAGCAATGCCATTTTTGTGTTGATGCTACATTGGCGAAATTGAGACAGCAAATTAGAAATAAACAAAGTACAAGAATCGGAGTGAGCTCTAACTCAAATACCGTCTTGCCTACCGATCGTGCGTTGGGCGTTATGAAGGATTTAAAGGTTGACGATATAGATTTGATCGCAGATGTCCATGTACTGAGAAGTAAGTGGCTATTAGGTAGAGAAGTTAAAGAAACTAAGAGTAGAGGCGGTCATGTTCGTAGCTGTGTGGTCAAAACAGATAAAACACAGGTTGAGCTACCAATTACAAAATTGTGCTTGCTTGAACTTCCTGAATGATAATATTGTTATAACATATGAAATTATATTGATTTTCAAACTCAGTAGATTATATGCTATAAGGTCAAACGTTGAAAACTTTTATTACAAATATGTATTGTGTACTTATAGTTAATTTTAATGAATCTGTACCAATTCCATGGTGGAGGTTGCAAGAACCGTTTTTAAAAGGATCTTATTTGTTATTCCTGTTTGTATTATTGTCCATATGTGTATTTATACTATATAGTAAAAAATGCTCGTGACTTTAATTTGTAAGGGCTCGTTAACAATTATACATTTTTAATTACTAGTAATAGGTTACCGGGAAACGTCGTAACGTTTTTCCGTGAAATTGCACGTACTGTTACGTAAAACGTTTGTAACGTATATTGGGTAGAACTTGGAACTTGTATCGGCGATTTTTGTAAGCTGCGGATTTAGAGATTTGAAGACCAAAGTTGGTAAGATTAATTTATCTATAATTTGTATAAAAACATATTGTTTATGATCAATGGTATTTATCTAATTTAATAACCAACAACGTATCATTGGTTGTCAGAAACTTAAGAAATTGACTTCAGATGCATTATAATTATTGAAGGAAGTTTGTTTATTTCTATGTAATACCACTTATTTGATGTTTTGTTTTACTTAGTTATTTCAGAGAATCGTTCTAACAGCGTGTGGCCTATTTACTTTTACACACTGTGTGTTGAAATGTTGTGTTGGTGAAACGATGAAAAAAGTACGCATTACTCAATTATTAAAAGACTAAATCCTTAACAAATATATTTATTTTGAAAAAAACATTATACAATGACTAATATTAGGATAGAAAAACAAGTTTCGAACACTTGTATAAATTTCACATTTTAAAAGTAATCACCAGAGATTGTGGTAGTGAAATAATGAAACGTGGTGAAGAAAAGACCACACCAAGATACACATTATCAATTAATACTAGAAGAACCTAATCGACAATATCGCTAATAAATACTTGAAATAACAGTGGACCTTAGGAGCACCATATTTTTATCGATACCAAAAAGGATTTTCGTCCGTTTAAGACCATCCTTTGCATTCGATCTTTCCATTATCTATAAAACCATGATAGCATACTTCAATAGATATCCATTTTTTCTTTACTAACCAACCCTCGGTGCCAAACACGACCAGAAGGTTTGCTAATGTGGAAAATATAAGGAGAATGGGTATGGTGAATATGTCAAAGAGCCAACAACCACACCGGGATGAAAAATGTCCGCTCAAGGCCACACATGGGTCTTCAATGAGCAACGAGGAAAGCCTCATATCACTGGGCATGCAGTAGCTCGCGATAAAACAACATTATACACAGATACAGTGAAAACAGTTGCCTCTTCATGCTCCAGCAACATAAAGTTAACTGAAAGTGAAACAGATACAAGACAGGCAGAGGCCAGAAATTCTAGAGGCGGGCAAAAAACAAATGCGTCGGGTTTAAAGTTTTTTGGAGTGATCACAACCGTTCCTCTTTTAAACTGGCCATTGTGAAAAAATATAAACACAAATAGAGTACATATAAATCAGTTCAAAAAGGTCTCAGTCCCTTGTTAAAACATAGATAAGAAACTGATTGTACGTTACACAAATGCACAAACAAAGAACTACTAGCAGTTAATTGATATGCCACCTCCAGACCAGTTTAAATCTACGAAAAGATATGCCATCATCGTATGTAAAATCAATCCCAATTCTCCCCACGTATGGTTGATAACCAAAGTACATCATAAGTCATACAATAAGAACACAACCCATCATTGGGGTAAAACTGATGACCGTAACGACCGTTGCGGTCCTCCAAAGATGTTTAGTTAGTTTAAACATACTTTATTGCTAAAATTTACAGGCAATTTGATTGGACATAAGTTATACCAACTTACAAAGGTCCTTTCCACATAATTAATTACAAATATTTTATGAACATACGTCAGCAATAAAACATAATATACAATGTAAACAATTAATTGTGACAAAACTGAATCAAGAACAGTATATATATGTATATATGTGTGTGTGTGTGTGTGTGTGTGTGTGTGTGTGTGTGTGTGTGTGTGTTATCATATGTGATGAACTTGTCATTTCAATATCTGTGGCGATAGTTATCAGAACTAAAAAGAGTATAAAAGAGCGAAAATATGGGAAATTTTAACAGGATGAAGTTAAAATTGCTGCTGTGATCATCCTATGTCAAAACGCTTTGGTTGTTTGATGAATAATTGAACTGATTTAAATATATCTTTGTTTAAATCATCAGATAAGGTGTCATTTCCAAAAAGCAAAATTTCGATTGTTAGTTCTGGTAAAAAGGCAGTATTATTCTTCATTTATTTTTTTTCTTTTCTCTAAATATAAATATAACACGGAATAGATCTGCATTCAGGGCACTACACCTATGTCGAAGTTTCGTGTGTAGAATATTATGTAATCTATAACCTGTGAAATAATAAGAAGGAGGTTTATTATATATTTCAAATCGGTTGGCTTTTTTGAATCTAGAAATGGTTGGTAGATTACGTATATATGATTCCAAATTGTCCCAAAATCTAATCGCGGACGGGAAAAAAGAGTTGGAAAATAACTGTAATCTTGTAAATGGTTGCAGATAGTCAGAATCAGTTCCCAAGTTTCTTTGCCTTACATCTCGTTGAAACGGTGATAAACAGTCATTAAGATAAGATGGACAATCTTGATGGTGAATTTTATAAAACTCAGTCACATTCTTTTCCTTCTAGATTGAAGGGTTTCCCAAACCAGTTTCAAAATATAAGGATTCTATATTTGCAAATTTTGAAAGACCAGTGACAATTTTTGCCGCCTCATGTTGCACTCCTTCAATTTTGTTCATATCATCTTGTGTACAACCATCCCAAAGTTCACAGGCATATTTCAAGAAGGATACAATATAGGCAATGTATTTTTTTCCAGGTTCTGTCTTATATTTATACTAAGAATAAATTTAAATTTGCGCAGCATGGAAAGCTGATAGGAAGCGCTTTTTACTATATATTGAATATGAGAAGTCCAAGAACACCTCCTTTAATAGTACCGTACCTATATCTGATAGGCAATTTCCTATTAATACCTTTGGTTCCTGTTTGCCATATAATTTTCAATCCATTTTGATAAATTTTCAGATATACCATATGCCTTTATCTTTTAAATTAAGCCTTTGTGCTAAACGCGGTCAAACGCTCCGAAGACAGAGGATGGAAATACGGATAAAAGTATTTTTCGGGTAGCATATGGGTAAAATATATGATTCATGAGAAATAACATGATAAAAAATATCGACGGGATGACCGTCACGAAGAATGTAGGATAACCGTAACAGAACAATTGACTGACGAATGGGGTGGTCGTAACGATTTATTTGATACGAAATATTGATCAAAATATTGTAAAAATATTGATTTGGGTAAAAATACTAAAATAGTTACTGAATTGATCAATAAGTTTATGTGTTTATCCACGCAAGTAAAATAGACTGGGAAAACAGAAGAAACTACATTATTCTTATACTTGAAGTCATTATTTGCGAGTTTTTGTGCGTTCAAATTTGGTATTTTTATTTTTTTCTTTTGTTCCCTACATGTTTATCTCAGTATCAAATTAAGTGGAGTGTTAAAGTACATATTATAATTTTGTAATAATTTATGTTATGTAATATAGAAGGAGTATAACAATAATACATGCTTAAAATTAATTTTTAATGTTACAAATTGTATTTATAATATTACAAAATATTTTCTAATATTAAACAATTATTTTGTAATATCAAAAAGTATGTTTTCTAATATTAAAAAAAAGATTTTCTAACATTACAAATTCATTTTCTAGTATTACAAATTTTATTTCTGATATCGCAAAACCCTTTTTGATATAAAAAATTCAATTGAATTTCTGATATTAAAAAAAACATTTTTAATATCAGAAATTGATTTTCTAATATTAGAAAATAGAGTTGTTGTATACAATTACGATTTTTAATATAAGAAAATCAATTTGTAACATTTAAAAATGTGAGTACTTTTGCATTATTGCAAAATTATTTTTTAATATTATAAATTCATTTTCTCATATTACAAATTCAATTTGTAATATTACAAAATGTGTGGTATTTTTTAATATTATTAAATCATTCTGACACTATTACATACAACTGTACTAGCTTGAACTAATAGATTTGTGGTAAGTAAATTTACCACATTAATCTGCTTAATCACCAAAGAGTCTACCACTTAATGTTCTCCTGCTATTTGATATATGAACAAATGTTTACCACTTGTGTCTATTTTCTTATCATAGCTGTTTCTCATTTCACTTAAACGATCATATTCATAACAGTTCAGACCTCACATAGAATTATATTACGAAATTAGAAATTGTATGCCACACATACACTCTCTTCCGTATGCAAGCCAACAATATTGCCTAGCACACGCTACAGCTATACATGTACATTATCACAATGTTTCTGCATTACTTAGCACGGAGGTACTTTGTTGTTCGGCTGTTCCGTTAAGGGTTTTTGCTTATCATCAGAAAAGTTTTCAAAGATGAATCGCCGAATCCATTGATTCAACGTGGTATTTTTTTCAACGTTTGTTACGTTTAGGATTTTATCAATTTTAACATTATTAAGTGAAATAATTTGCGATTCTAGGTTTATCATTATTGTAAAGACGAAATATTTTTGTTTCTCATGTTACGGACATCTCTTGTCGCATGTTACAGTCATCCTTAGAAAAGAAAATTCTTCGTTACGGTCATTCTACTGATATGTTTACCCCTTAATTTCTAATTAATTATACATTTTACCCACATGCTTTCCGTTTCAAAAATCAGGCATTGATGAATGACTAACTATCTGTCATATTCATTTTTTTTAAATAATTTGAAAAGACAACTTTATTACAAAAAAATATTCTTACCCGAATTTCCATCCTCCATCTTGGGCCGTTACGGTCATCCGCTTCACCCCAAGTGAACCTATGTCATGCCGAAAACTGTTTTTAAATATAGTGTGTTAGTTTCTTTATATTATGACTCTATGAGCGAATCAGTGTTAACCTGAATAGTAATTTATCATTTACAATCATTACTATATCCCTTATGAATAAGCCTATTCAACGGATTAGAAAATTTACTGGGTGAGAATTGAGCTTTGTGAAGAATATTGTCAGAAAATATAGGGTGGGAGATACCCGCACGTATTAATCGTTTAAAAATAATTGGGTTTTTTTGGTTTTTTTGGTTTTTTGTTTTTTGTTTTTTTTTTGTTTGCTTTTTTGTTTTTACGAGCTTGTGATATCGAAATGCTTTATGCAGTGATTCCCGGTTATATAAAGATTTCTTTCGTTAAAACCGAAACATCGTTACAAATACAGGCAAATCGAACCAATTGTGTTAGGTAAACACCATATGATGGCGACAAGGAGACGTCACCATCTAAAAATGAGCGAACGAAAATTTTGTCTCACAGGAATTCGAATGCTGTAAGCATAACAAAAGAAATTCATTTAACGTATTTTCATATATAAATAATTCGTAAAATTGATTTAAAAGAATTCGAACAAATATTTTCACATCCCGATTTATCAAGGAAGCATTTGATCAGATGTTCGAATTTTGTTTCATGTGAAAGTGTTGTGTATAGGGTAGAAAAATTAAAAACTTTCAGACTCGAAAGATCCCAGATGGGCATACAATTTATCAAATACTCCAAGCGAGTTTTTAACCCTCGACTATATATTTTTATAAGCTTTGTTACAGAAATGTATAATTAGAATTTTTATGGTTTCGAGCGCACTAGTAAGTAAAATAGAAAGAAAGTCTGGTTGTTAAGTAATGACTTGCAGAGGAAGTAAATCTATATCTATAAGGTGATATGGGAAACCAGCACATAGTTGGGACTTTCATGCTACTAGGCTCAACTTGTAAAGAGGTAGCGACAAGTGCTTTTTGTAATTTTTGTTTATTTTTAAAGGGAAAACATGTAAGACAAACACAATACACAAACGTGTGCAACAAGAAAGAAGTTCAGTTCGTGACATGAAAATCATCATAATTATGAATTATATACATGTACTACAGAATTTAAAGTTCATGTATTAAAAGCTACATCGATTTAGTCTATTACCGCATCCAAAGGGATCCATTTTGTAATAATTTTCTCTTTTTGTGTAGGGGATAGGTAACAAGTAGAATATTTATCAATCTTAATACAATGTTTTAAGTATTCTATTCCAACATTAACACACGGATTAACATTTTTACATCTGCGCTTAAATACCAGTATATAATACTTCAAAAACTGTAGCACATGGTTAATCATATTTTTAAAAGGATGTTCCTCATGTACCCCAAAAATAATGTCTTTTGCATTGAAAGATATTAAAATACCTAACTTATCAATCCATTTTTTTAAAAAGAAAGCCAAAAGCTTTGAACCACATTACCCCCTCCCAAAAATATGAACAAGTTTCTTTTTTGTCTCTAAGCAAAAAGTACAGAGCTCAGTCTCTTTTAAGTTACATTCATATAAAAGCGAATTACATGGAAGAATCCTATGAAGTAATTTGAATTGGAAATTTTGTAAAAAAAGAATTTTTTTGTGGCTAAAAAGGCCATGGAATAATAATTATGCCAATCGTCTAGTTCAGAATTCGAATCGTTTTTCCATTTTTGTTGGGAATCAATATTATTGTCCTTTTTCTTCTCTAAATATAACATGAAAATATCATAATTTTTTGGCATTTTTCTTGATAAAATCTATCACTTTATCTTCAATGTTTGGCAATTTGTTACAATTACCAATTAATGCTTTCCATCTGTCTGGTTTCCATAATATTATAAAACGTTAACAATTACATTGTATTCTCTTTTAATTTGTCATAAGAATAAAAACTATTCTGATTAGATATCAGATCAATTATAAAAAGATATACCATTCTCAAATCAGTTCTAAATCGTTGGGAATTTTTCAGACCCTTCTATAAGTTTAAATTATCTTCCCTGTATCAATTTGATCCGATAGAGCAGTGTAGCAAATAGAGTCGTCAATTGTGTATATTTGTTTTGATATTTTGATAAACGATGACCAACGTTAGTTTGAAAATCTTCTTTTAAAAACCCCTAGATTCGCACTGTTCCTTTTGATGTTGAGAACATGGAGCGACTATTAAATTATAAAGTTTCTGTTGAGAAAAAAATCCAAACGTTTTTACTGTGTCAAAGTATGAAATAATCACGGAAGAAAATGCAGTCAAACCTCGGTAGCTCGAACTCGAATGGACTATTGAAATGTGTTCGAGTTATCGTGAGTTAGAGAAATTGAAGTTCGTTAATTTCCGGATTTGTTTCGTTGCCGGTCCGAGTTCGACTTTATCGTTAGAAATTGCTAATTTCCTGCGGAGTTTTGTTAGTTCTAGCAAGGATTTATATTTAACTCCTTCGTTCTAGGATATTTTTCATTCGCTTTCGGAAGGTTATGTTAGTTTGTGAAAATTAAAAAATTCTGTATTTGCTTTAAAAAAACTTTCAGAGTTCGAGATTCGGTCAATAATTCTGACCCATATGCTTTGAAAAAAACAAATTAAATATCCAACCTCAAGTTGCTTCCAGACTTTTTCAATGTTTTGTTTTGATCAATACCTCGATGATTCGAAACCTTAATCTCTTATCAAATTTCAACCTGGTCCCACCTTCGAAGGCGGTCTTCCCTCGAGGACAGTTCTCCTTCCTAATTTAAAATTCAAATTCCTTCTTTAAAGCCCGAACGATCTACATAAAATTTGTTTTAGATTGAACAAAATAGGCTGAAGGTGTTTAAATGAAATTTTTAAGCATTCTTTCGTGATATCAACGTTTTTATTTGACCAACTATTGACTTTAAAAAATGGCAGCCAGAATTACGCCCTCGAGAAAGGTCTTCCCTTCTAAATTAAAATTCTAACTCTTTCTCATCACTTTCTCTAACGATCATCATAAAATTTGTTTTAAATTGGTAAAAAATGGTCTGAGGGTGTATATAAGGATGTTTATAGCTGTAGCTTCCCCTGCTTTTGTGATATCAATGTTTTATATGACATAATTTTGACTTGAATAGCAGTAGAGGCGGCAAGTATCTGGGCGAGTATACTGAAATCTCGCCACGCAAGATATTGCGATAATTTACGAGATGCGAATCAGTCTATATTTAACTCCTTGATTAAAACTATCCTATTAGTCCGTGCGAGACCCGACAGGGTAGTTAAAGACGTTAAAAACCCCCTTAGTTAGTTACTATCTTATTCTTCATGACTTTAATACTATTAGTAATTAACTAAAATGGCATTTTGTTTAATGTTAGGGTTTCAGTTGTTCACACCTTTTACTATCCAAGCTGACAAAATGGCTGGCGAGTTCGAGTTAATGAGGGTTATTCCCTAAGATTTATTACCGAACGGACCGACTAGGTAGTTCGAGTGTACGCGAAATCCAAGGTTATTTATAGTGATTAGACAAAGTTTGATACTAAATCCTAGATGTTCGAGCCATCCGAGTTCGAACGAGCGAAGTTCGAAGTAAATGTGGCTAATTAACCATATACTTGAAATTTGACTTTGAAAATCGCCACAAGTCATAAGCCACGGGTGGATCAGGACATGCTTATCATCCCACAGCATCTGATGTCATTCCCGGTAATGTGGTGGAAGTTCAGAACAGAAGTGCGCTTAAGATTTTGCGTGCTGACCTGTTTTTATTATCATCAGCTTTACATTTAAATGTATTTTATTCTACTGTTGTGTATGTAAGCTTTCTTTGTTTACAGATTCCATATTTTGGCCGTGTCTTTGCTCTCCCCCTTCCGGAATTCTGATGTCTCTGTATTGCCTTACTATTTTGACGCTTCTTAGTTTTTTTTTGCTGATGTTTTCAAAATTGTCGTTCATGTCTGCAAGCTCCATGAATGCAGTCGTCGATGTGAGACCCGACAGGGAAGTCAAGAACGACCCCACATCAGCTCCTTGAATGATTTTACAGACGTCTGCTTCTCTAGCATTGTTATTGTTGAGCATAAATTAGGGCAGATAAATATTGCAATCAGCTCTTATACATTAAATGAAATACCTATTACCTTTCTCGTTACATCCCAAATCCTTTTATTTTGCTGCGGTTGTATTTTTTTTTCATGTGCTAATATATTAGTACTGGTTTTGCTTTGTACGGACGAGCCAGAAAAATGTTCTAAATATCGTCTGGTATCATTGAATATGGACCAGAAATGGAGTCTTTTATTATAAAACAAGTGTAGACACAGACTGGCATTGCCCGAGGGGCAAGTATGGACGCAGACTGGTATTGCTCAAAGCGCATATTTGGACATACATACCATTTTTCTTGAACGTGTTTGCATTGTCTTGAAAACTTCTCCATTTACTGATATCAATAATTGAATTATGCACATGTTGAAAAACATCCATTAAGATGTGTTATATATAATTACTAAACATCTAAATGGGGAACAAATTCCACTATGGGTTACCATAAGACAAGTCATATACATATTAGAAGGCTTCTTCCTTGAAGGTGTACTTGCATGGGTGTGTTGAACTTGCTTTGTTATGTTAAGGATTGGCCATATACAGGTTAGCTGGTTCCATTCTGGACTCTCATTTAATTTTTTTTTTTTAGATTAACAGAAACCTACAGTGTGGTATCTGTCAGTTACATGGATGGCCTTTATTCTAAAATGGTAGGGGCCATAAAATCATAATCAAATAAGAGCAATTCTTTAGTACTAAAAAATTTCATAACAATTGATCAACCATAACTATAAAGTCCTCGCAGGAAAACCAAATGAATATTCTAAAACGGTAGGGGCCATAGACGCCGCTGACGGTGACGCCGCTGTCAGCACCATACCAATATACAATGTTTTGCAGTAACACTATTACAATAAATATATACATATATTTAGGCTAATTTAGGGGTTTGGGAATAATCAATTTTCAATTCCCTAAAAAGCCTGTCAATTATTCTTCCTTAGGACCAACTTGGTAGTGTGTGATTTGCTAAGAATTTACGTCTATAAGGTCTTTGTTTTTACATTAGGCCTAGTTAAACAGTTCTATAGCAAAAGGGAATAAAACTGCATAATGGAAAAAAATTCCCACCTACAGACAGATAACAGATAACATTCGAAATTCTTATGAAACTAAATTACAATACCGATATATGAAGGACTTTAAGACTAAATCCATCTATTGAGACGGATTGATATAAGACTTTCAGTCTTGTTTCTGAATCCTGTGATTAATTTGCAATTGTTCGTCTATTGTTTTGGTTAGATGTTAAAACATGCAAATTACTTAATAAATATGTTTAAACTAAATACATCGATACTGGCTCACAGTTAACACTTTAAAATCAATATTTCAACTAAATCTTGTATCAAACAATTTTAATCAACTTCTAAATAGTTATATACATTAATAGCCTGAAAATTGTTTCCTTGGACAAAAACTGTATACTATAGTACTTGTTTTGCAGCTGTATAAAATATATCCAGAGGCAGTGCCAATATCGTTTGGTTTCAGAACCAACGTAACATGTATGTACATTCAGCATTTCAAAACACTGTCATTGATTTTTCTTTAGAATCTCTATTTCAATAAATCCTGTAAATCTTCACAATTTAATAAAACTTAGTTATTTTTATGTCTGTAGTATTAATGTCTTGATGCTAAACGAAACCTTCACCCTTTTAACAGAAAAGCGATTCATCAATATTTGTCTATCTGCAAATATAAGAAAAGAAAAAGAGTAGACATTTATTTTTTATACTTTACAAAAATAATAAAAAATGAGTTTTTTTTCCATACATGTAGTTGTATATCAATGCCTGCATTTGTTGATTGAGTAAATGATGTTACTTTACATCTATAATCATATAAAGTAAATCCAACTGTGCAATTCAAAAGCAATGTCTATTGAATATTCTAAGAAAAACACCATCTGACATCACTATGGCTATAAAACATTTTTAAAGAACATTGCATGTGCAATGTATTTTATCTTGTATGCGCATATGTGTACAATATCATACTAAAATGAGCTCAGACCAACGCCATCAAAACAAAAAATACCTCAAGCGCAGAATCCCAAAAGAGATTTGGCCGTGGACTAAGTCTAAAATTATTACAATGTAGTTGTTTAGTCTTTGCATATTTGGTTTTAATTGTATTCTGAGTTTGGTGTCACTATAATGACTTATTTCATTTCAAAAGGTTTAAATAAAAATAAATCCCTACCTACCGACCTAACAAAATTTCAGAATGGTGATCGGAAACATAACCGGCCTTAGAGTTTCTCATCAACCAGTAAACTGACTTACCTATCTGTCTTACATGCACTTGAAACTGTTGATTTTATCCCTAAAGTATTTTGCTGAGTCAAAGATTCAGCAAATGCTGTAGGCTGTACAATATAAGCGTGCAGATCACAAACTGGATCCCTAGGTCATGGATCGACATCAAATCTTTAATGAATTGAATGAATGAACGTGGTCACCTGATTACTGTAATTTCCCCGAATACACCATGACCCACATTCACGGGTATGGCTATGCTCGGGGACTGTGTAAAGGCTTCGATTCTTTACACCGTCCGTAAGAGACCCCGAATGATAGCCAATAGCGTTAAGAAACCCCCGAGTCCGGCATGAATTACAAATACCACATATGAGTGCAAACCGGGTCTAACAGTATTCAGTATATGTTAGCACGAAAACAAAAATTAAACCGAGTATAAGAATAGTCAGCTGATGGTCAGCGTCTCTCATATCTTGCAAATGATTGGCTAAAACTGTGTTACGAAAGATTTTTAGGGAAATTTAGTGGTTAATATCCACAAATACAGTCGAATTATCAACTAAATTACCTGCTAGAAGAAACGATGTCCTATGTAGCTTTATAATGCACAAAATGAAGGGTGTAACGGATATACGGAAAGTGCTATCATTTTCAATTTTATTGTTATAGTGTTATTTAACAATAATAAGTCTTTGTTGTCGCATACGTTGTTGGGAAAGACATTTACATGGGTTTTTTTACCAACACATGTAAGTACATATTTTTTCCGTAATTCAACTTATTTTAGTTTCGCGACCTTATATGGATCCTCAATGACTGGGAAATAATTTACATATTGATTAACTGATATCATTGCACGTTTTTTTTCCTCCTTTCATCTACCCCAACGTGACATCTTATGAGCATGAGCAACTCTGTGGGTGTTTCTATAGAAGAGGACGCTTACTTTACAGGTGCACCTGTTCCATGCTTCCCCTTTTAGTGCATTAGTTGCTCCTTTACGTTTTTTTTTTTTGTGTTATTTTCGCTAGTAAACATGTTACACTACCGTATATCGTTGAATTACACTATAACAACAAAGTTGACAAAAATAGCACTTTCCGTTACTCTTTTCTTTTATGACTCATTTTGTCCATTTCAACATAAACTTTCTACAAACATGTTGTTTTTAATGTGTGAAAATGATTTCTCAATTATGCTCAAACGCATTACATGCCTTGAACGAGCTATATCGAAAAAAAAAAACATTGCTATTTTTACACAATTGGAACATTAACCAATCAAATTTATAACTCTCAGCACCTAACGATCTGTTGCCTACACTCATGATTTATCATCCATTTCATATTCATCGCCTGAATATAGCTGAAATATTGCTGCTCGTGCGTTTAACCCAAACAAACAATCAATCAATCAACCAATCAACCTACACTCATGCACACAATTTGACGCTTAGATAAGTTTACATTTGTATACCATTTTGGTCCTTGGTCTTAGAAATTTGTTGTCATATTACTAGGTCAATTCATAGATAGGTTTACATGCTCTAAGTTTTTAGTTGAGTCCGAGTTGCTCATTTGCTTTTGTTACTTTGTATGTATGATTTAGTTACTTTATGTTCTTTGTTGTGTATGTCTGTTTTCCATGTCTGGTATTTGTCCCTGGATTACATTCTTTTCATTACCGCTATAACCTTGGTTCCCTTGATAACTCTTTAGGTATAACATGATCTGATATGAGAGCGTGTAAACAAACGACGTAATTTAAATTTTATGAAGAATTGGAGCTGTAACATCAACGAAACAAAAGTAAAGGGACGCCATCTGGAACGATAGTAACATACTGAACACACTGACAAACGAAAATATCCTTTGGACATAAATCAGTACATATTCAGCAGTTAGTTTCAACTGATTTGATGCAATTTCTTTTTGACAAATTATCTTAAATTTTGATAGGATAAAACAAAATAAAAAGTGATTATCAGCTAAACGGTGTAGGTTTGAATTCATACATGCAAATGATAAAAGTAGTCATACCATATTTTGAAAAAAAATGACAACATTTTCCCGTAGAAAGGTGGTATTTCTTTCCGCATTCAAAGAATTGAAAAAATAAGCAAAAGGCAAAATATTTTAGAGCTAATATCTGTTTTCTTATATCTGCATGTAAAGACTTTTGAATGACCAATGGGAATTAATCGCATTTTCGATTTTTGTTTCATATTCAAGAAAAGTTTTTTTAAACTTTCAAAAAGGAGATAAAAAGTGCAAAACTAGCAGTGTCGACCTTTTAAATCAGAAAAAATACTTAAAGATATTGTCATTGTTGACAAAAAAGTAAAATGATAAAATGCTTAAAATTTTATTGTATTCAATGCTTTGTAAAATAAAAAAAAAGAATAAACAAAACCAAATACAACCAAATAGAAATTATAGTGGTATCAATTATCACAAAAACGTCAAGTCAATTAACGGCATTTTTCCTCCACTTGCCACGAGTTGGCAAGTTCATTGACATCAGTGGTAATGTGTCGGTCTGATGTCATCATATCGTTGTAACGTTCGTTGTCATGGACACCTAAAAGTCCGGCAGTTCTACCATGAAACCAGTGGCTGACGTCAACTTCGTAAGATTGTTTCTTTAAGTCATTAACGATGTTAAACCCTTGACCATCGATAAAGATTTCATCTCCGACTTGAGAAACTCTTAGTTCGTCGGAAACGTAGGGAAGTTTCTTTTGAGAACCATCCACACGTACCTAGAAAATTCATGATACATAGTTTAAGTTATTAGTATGTAGGAAGTTACTCTTTGAATTTAAAAAGAAAAAAAATAATGAATTATATAATGAAGGCAAACATGGATAAGGGGCAAGTAACAAACATAGATAACGAGCAAGTAACGAACATGGATAACGAGTAAATAACGAAAATGAAATAGTGTACGCACAAAATGTAAAGTTGAGAATGACCAAAATCCTTTACGACACCAATCAATTACACTATATTACTACAAATTATGTAGGCGGTGATGAATAAATGAAGAATAAAGAACCACATTCAAAATCAAGTATGAAATACAGTGACATATATAATATGTGAGTTTTAAATGGAAACTAAATTGATCCTTAATTTCATAGTCAATGTACATTGAGAGTTCTGGAAATTATTTTGGACGTAAATGTGTATAATAGCATGAATGATTTCCTATCCATTGACACTAATATGATTTCTTCAGAAGAAGATTGTACCTTAGGTATAAAACTTCTGTCTTAATATACTTGATTTTCTTTTCATGAAAAAGAAAAAGATAAGTGTTTATGCTTACCATTCCATTAGGTGAAACTTGAACATTTTGAGTGGCTGACAATACAATGAGCTTCTTCTTTTGTCTTGCCATATAGTTCAGGATAATGCTGAATTTATCATGCCCGAAGTCACGTGACAAAACGTAACTACATTTGCCATTAAAGTCAAATTCTTGACCATCAAAGGTTGTGTAACGATTGCCATTAATATAAGCATGGGCTGCAAAATAAATATTTGCTTCGTTAAGAATTTCTTTAACAAATAGGCTTTTGGAATAGGGTTATGTTGCTGTAGTCATCACTACAGAAGTTTTATGGTCGTTATCATGAACTCGTGGATCGTTATGGTGTATCCATCAGCACCATGAAAACTGATTTATTCAACGGGTCATAGTTTTCCTTTCCTCGTTTGTCTACCCCGGACTTGACTTTTTATGAGCAACTCGGCGGGTGTTTCTAAAAAAGCAGAGGACGCTTACCCTAACGACGCACCTCGTCCATGCTCCCAGTTTTTAGTGGAGTCCGAGTTGCTGATTTACTTTTGTTACTTTGTATGTATGATTTTAGTTACTTTATGTTTTTTGTTGTGTATGTCTGTTTTCCATGTCTGGTCTTGGTCCCTGGATTACATTCTTTTGATTACCGCTATAACCTTGGTTCCCTTGATTACTCTTTTAAATTAAAAAAACATTCCTAATCATGTTTGGTTTTTTTTTTGTACTTGTAAGCAAAATATAATTCCCTAAATACTTCCTTTTGGGACGCTTACCCAACCTGGTCTATGATCCAAGTTTTTAGTGGAGTCGAAGTTGCTCATTTACTTTTGTTACTTTGTATGTATTATTTTAGTTATGTTTTTTGTCGTATTTATCTGATTCCCATATCTGGTCTTTGTACCTAGCCTGGATTACATTCTTTTGATTTCCGCTAGAATCTTGGTTCCCTTGATTACTATTTTTGAGACAATGGTATTATTATTAAATAAACATGTTTTAATTTCTATAAAAACAGGAGATGTGTAATCGTTACCAAAGAGACAGTCTCCTCCAAATATCTAGCAACAAACAATAAAGCGTCTACAGGTTACTCTACGGTCTTCAATGATGGGCAAAAATGCATATTTCCATTTTCCAGGTGTAAATTTGTCATAGAAAAATAATTTTTTCTTACCTCCAAAGTTTGGTAGTACGACGTGTGACCAAATATCGTCCCATGATGGTAGAGGATTTCTGTGTGGGATCAGAGATCTGATATTTTCCAATGGATTAATCATTCTGTCGATTTCTAGGAGAGATTTCATCTCCAACGGTAGATATATGTCCATTTCAATATGACCCTTTTTGGGGTCATACACAGTAATTTTAGTTTTCTTCATATCAAGTATGATGTCTCTAAGATTGCTGAATTCCTCTTCAATATCTTTTTTGATGAAGTTGACGAATTTGGCAAACACTGAGTGAATATTTTCTTCAATTTCCCAGTATTTGTACGCCGATGATGCCTGCAAAAATTATTGTATTAAGTACATCTCAAAAGACAAAAAAGAAAATTAATGAAAAATAAACATAAACAAAACAAAAACGTAAAACTCCATAAAGAACAAATGTTCCAATATATTTCGACGACAGAAAGTGTATATTTTATTTTGAGGTAAAATCATTTACATGTGTTGTGTCATACTTAATTTCTTATTTACTTTTTATCAACATACGCAAAGGTCAACAGTATTTCAAAATTCTACGACATACCATGTTATAAACTGATGTTGGCATAGTTTTGGTAAGTCCGCTTTTAAAAGTTTCTCTTGTATTGTATATGACAGTGTTGTACTGGTCAGCCATTTCTTTCAAAGGAATTGTGGGCAGTCTTGATTTTACAGCATTTATAATTTTGTTGCTAGACAGTGAGGAAACTGAAGCTGAAATTGAAAGTTGTCATGTTTTTTTTTCGCACTGTTCATCACTTAACATATGCTTTATGAAATTCACCATAAAATAATGGTGAGGATAATGGAGCTTTTGTTATGATTTAAAGTGAAAAGTAGTTTTTTTCAATTTTTGATGTCGGATGAAAGGCAATATAATTTTCAAAATATTGTCAAACATAATGTACAGTCATAGAGTAACAATTTATATCGTAAATAACAAAAGGAAAACGAAACAATAAAACAAAAAAAATCAATGAATCAAAAAGAAAGATGTTATGAAGTCGCACGATTTGAAAAACGCGTAAATTAAACGAATATAAAGAAATTGTTTTGATACAATAAATTTTACTGGTAAAACCAATTATATCGTTTATTTAAAAAAATCGATTGAGTAGGTCATTTACCTGTTACTGGCTTCCCATACTTGTTGTAAACTCTTTCAATTGATGTCGACAGTTTGGATGATTCGGAGTGGACGAAATCAGCAATCTGAGAGTAATATTGGAGTGATAAGTCCTCCGTCAGCTGAAACAAACGAAGTGTTACGCTGTAAAGACCAGCAGATACTTTCATTATATATCAAGTTAACATTTTTTAACAATATTAAAGACAAAACAGATATTTCTGTGGTAGAGAAAATTAAATTCAAAATACCTTGACAAGTTGTGTAACCTCAGCTAGGTACAGATTGTATCGTGTCATATCGATATCTCTGGTCAATTCAATGATGTCGGCCTTCATTTTCTGGACATGATTTCTAAAAATAAAGCAATCGTATTTTATGGCATTACACCTTTTTGTATTTTTATAAATATAAGACAGAAACGGGTATATAGTTCACACACCATGATACTTAATCATACATGTGTTTAAATACAGAAAAAAAGTATACAATATTTTAATATTGTATACAATATTTTAATATTCAGATTGTTATTGATAACTGAATCATTACTGATATTAATAAAACTCAAAGTTTTAAAGGTTTATTGCAAAATGTTTTAAAAAATCACTGAAAATTGGTTTTGGTTCATTATCCATATTCATAAAAAATATTCAGCCATCGTCGAAACATAATTCACTTCTTTGTTAATATCTTCGCCTATAAAGGTCAGAACAACATCACTCCACACCAAATGACATAACACATATACTAATGCAACCCAGAAATCCCTGCTGTATATACAGTTATAAAAGTATGAAGAAAACTTCCTTTCCTTTCATAGCTGGACTTCTATTAGACCACATTTGAAAAGGAAAGCGCTAGTATTCCAACTTCAATGGATCAATGTTTTTTGGGGGGATGCTATATCTACTCTTATGAATTAAGTGCCAATTCAAATCATCTTCGCCTAAAACTCCCTTCCATTTTTATTGAACTGTGAAAGGACTTTCATTTTGTTGGTCCACGTAGAATTTGTTAAAAAAATATTTGAACGATTTCTGTTAGCTTTTTAATTTATCAACACATTTATTTCAAGTTATATCTAGCCTACATCTATTTTCTAAAATACAACTTTTCCATTTCACAGGTATGGCATGTACGATAGCATAATATTCTAAGACATTTTAAGCCATGACATCTTGAAGTTTGGAAATTGAGAATATATGAGGAAATAAGCCTACCTCCTCTAGTGTATGACTAACTATGTTTTTTTTTATCTTTGATACATGATACGTATTTGTATATTTGACCAACTGAATAAAAAGGACTTCTTCATTAACTTATTACGATACCGAAGAACAAAGGAGATATATTTAAAGGTACATTTATTGGCATTGCCTAAAAAGATATATTATTCGTTAATGTAATTGTCTCACCTGATAATTTTTTGAGTCGTCTTGAAATGTGAGGAAATGTCTTTGAGATAATAATCATTATTCGCCTTCATTCGCTTGAGGTCGGTAATTCTATCAGACAAGGATTTCAGGTAAGGCTTTAGATCTTCTTTGATTGCTGTAACAATTATGGAGTGTTTGTGTTGAACCTCCTGTTCTACTGAAGTCCAAGTGGTCTCCAAAACTTTGTTAATTCCGTCTCCATATTTACGGATTTTATTCATTCCAGCAACCTGGAAGTATAGATTATTAACATGCTAATCAAACAGTTTACCTTTCCCTAGCTTGCCGTATCTACTGTAGACAAATAAATTAAAGGGATTTACTGTTGAGGTCTACCATTATAAAACAGAGACGTCATACTGAAATATCTAATAAGAGAAAATCCTTACAAAAATAAACACAAAACCTAGTAACTTACATCACACAGGAACAATTATTGAATTTAATTACAGAAATCCACTGAATCTATCTACATGACATCTATACATCAATCCCCCGCCTTTTCATTCAAGTTTACCTCAAATTGTACATACTTCATCATAATTCCTATATTTTTTTAAAATTTATTTATTATTTTCTTACTTTGGCTAATATGAGACAGTATAGTTAGACATCTGTAACTACACCTAATTTTGGTAGAAATTATCGCATCCGGTATTATATTGCTATTATGAACGATTGTAGTTTCTAAGCACTTTCGATAACTATACGACAAACGCGATTACTTTATTGTCAACTTTTCTTTCATCTGTGGCAGCATCCCTTCAGCACCTGCGTATTTAATTTACATATCACAACTCATATGTTATGCCAGAGCTTGCCGTAACTACGCAGACGTTTTGCACCGCGCTAGACTTCTTACAATTAGGCTTCAGGAACAGGATTATGCTGCTACAAGATTGAAGTAATCAATACGGAAGCTTAATGATTACCCTAATGAATTCGTGGATCGTTACCGTATATCCATTTGCACCATTAAATCTGATTTGTTCAACGTGTCAAAGTTATCTTTCCCTCTTTCGTCTACCTTGGTGTTGACTTTTTATCAGCAACTCGGCAGATGTTTCTAGAAAGGCAGAGGACGCTTACCCTACCGGTGCATTGGTCCATTATCCCAGTGTTTAGTTGAGTCCAAGTTAATCCTTTACCTTTGTTGCTTTGTACGTGTTATTTTGGTTCATTTTATGTTCTTTTTTGTATGTGTCATTTATCCATGTCTGGTCTGTGTACGTTCTTTTGATTTCCACTAGAATCTTAGTTTCCTTGATTACTCTTTCAGTTTTTGTCTTTTTTTTTTCTTGTAGAAATGTCTTATTCACTTTTTGGCGTTGAAATAAATCATGCAGAAGTATCACCTTGACTGTTTTGAGAAGGTCAGGGTTCCAATGGACTGAAGTATGCAGTATTCTTGAAGTCTTGAGGCGAAGGTTAAGAAGGGTATCAGCAATTCTCTTTTGGTTCACATTTCTGTATACTTCAGCTGTAAGTCCGGTACTATCAGCCAGTTTAGCATTTACATGAAGAATATTCTGTGGATTGTCTGTAATAATTCAAGAAACATCACTGACAATCTTTTAATTTATCCAATGACGAATTCATCGCTTAAAATACGGTAGTCAGTTTATTCACTTAACATTGCGTTTCATATCCAATATAAAATAAATGGTTCTTATACAAACAAATGCTCAGTTTAAGATATTATTATTTTCTCAAGTTAAAAAAATGATATTGATTTGATGAAGGGGAATTGTCTTGTACTGGTGAAACATAACTAGCACAGGAAAAATAACAATTTGAGCAGTCAGAGTATTTGTAATTAACGTACCAATATCGTAGTTAATGCTTGCATCAAGACTGGTGTCTGATGGGTCGAGGACGACCTCAGCATTGATAGGTTTGATATTGTCATACAAGTTCTGAATACTGATTCTGTAAGGTGCTGATGTCTGTAGTTGGCCTTTTACATTGATTGATTTGATTGGAGAATCAAGCTGAAAAAAATCAAAGCACATGATGCAGTAATTCACAAACCTTATAATAGTCTGAACAAACTTAAGAGACACAAAGATGCGCTATAATTGATTTCATTGATTGAGATCTTTACTTTTCTAGTTCAAATATGTTTAAAAAGTTAGTATGATTTTTTTTGTAAAACTCACTATACAAGGAGTAATTAATGCAAAATACTTTTAAACACAATTCATTTTAATTATTCACCTCCAGTTTTAGTGTGTTTTTCAAACTGTTAATTTCAGTCATTAACACAACGTTTTTAGTCTGTCTGTCTGATGTGAGGTATTTCACATCTATTGAAGCAATTTTACTGTATTCAGTAGATTCTAATCTTGATGCCATTTCTACGTCAACGGTTGTGTAAGGATGTTTGATTCCAACGTTAAGATTGTAGTTTGTCTCACTACCAGATGAATTGTCTTCTAGTTTTGTGGTCAGTAATAATGTTTTGGAAGGATCTCTGGAGTATCGTAAGGCAGTTGTCCCATCTAACAAAATTCCTCCTTTATTGACTTTAACGTGCGAGTCCAGATGTACGTCCTTAAATAAGAAATCGAAATATTTAAATAAACGAAATAGATTTGCACTTGTAAAACAATTTTCTATGAAAACAAATACGTTGAATGGTTTGAAACATGTAATACTGATTTCAGATCAGTTGTATGTGTAAAGTTAATTGAAAAAAAATCGATTTTGGTAATGAAAACAAAACAATAATAGTATTTAGTTTTAACTTTTAAAAAAATAAATGAACCTTATAATTTGATTGTTTTTTTTTTTATATTATTCTTTCATATACCTGGCCAATACTTGGCATCTCAAGGATAACATTTGCTTCAACACCTTCATCACTTGGATTGATCTCTCCTTTAACAGTCACTTTCTTTGTCTGGTCTCTATCTGCATCCCAGTAGAAGGCAGTAGTTGCCATCGTAGAACCAAGACGCTTTTGAACTTCATTGGAAACCATGACCGACCTAGAAGGAAATCTGAGCTTAATACTTGAGGCCCGTTCATCTTCAGTGTGTTTACAATCAAATGTGTATCCAAATACATCCTTGTTACCCACACTAACATCGAAGGTGGCAAAATCTTTCTTGTTATTCTTTTCAAGTTCACCTCTAAAGCCGAACGACTTTTTCGGGTGAGTCAATCTGAGTGCTATACTACATTTGTCGTCGTTATGGTTCAGATAGGTTTCCATGTCAATGCTGCTGTCGGTTTTGTCTGTATTCCAATTCAAGCTAATGTCAGTATTCATTTTACCAGCCTCCATATTTCCACCGATCCTAAAGTTCATAGGTCTGGGATGTCGTGTAATAATTGAAACGGTATGATGCTCTGCTTTGGTGTAAACAGCATCAAGGTCTATCAAATGCTTTGCATTGTGTTCCAAGAAGATAGATACCATTTTATTATCGTCAGAATTTTTATGTCCAATGTCGATCTTTGCCATTTTCAAGCTTTTAAATGGAGTTGAAATAACCAATGAATTTTTTATACCGTTAGTTACATCACAAGTTGCATCAAGTGATATTTTATTATCTTTGTTCCAACTAGTTTCGACATGTGATTTGTATTCTCTGCCTGTTTTCTGGTTTACCAAGGATGCACTCACACGTTCTAAATGTTTGAAACCTGTTGTAAGAATTGCTGTAGTCTCCATGTCCAAAATAGAAGCATATCGGAGATGTATTTCTGAATTGACAGGTTTGAATAACGGAGTGGTTAATTCAAAAGTGACCCGCAGATCATGTCGGTCACCAGAGCATGACATTCTTACATCAGAAGATTCAAAACCATTGAATGGTGTTAGTACGGTGACTCTGGCTGTCATAGGACTGCTATCAACATCAATCAAAGTTTTGAAACTAAGGGCTTGGTTATTAAGTTTCGCTGATGTTTCTAGATTGTAAATGTTGTTTCGACTTTCAAGGAATCCTTTTGCAGAAAAACGTCGTGCTATTTTGAAAGGAGTGTTAAGTTCCATACTCAGGGATTTGGATGTCAGTTTGAAATCCCCAACTAGTTGAATACCAGTTGAACATTCGTAGCTTGTAAAAACAGTAGCAGTTGTATCAATATTGTGCCTATAGATAAATCTCATCAGCTCATGTCCTTTGATAGGTGTTTTCACTTCAGCTTTGATATCAGCTTTGTTGTAGCGTTTGTTAAATACGTTAACGCTTATTTCGTAAACTTTTTCAGGAGAAAGGGAGAAAACGACAGAGTTTGAAATCGTGTTTGCCTTAATGGCATACTTTACTGAAGCAACCATGGATCTAATAGATCTGAAAGGCGTC
The DNA here is from genome assembly GCA_037379345.1 of Perna viridis. Taxonomy (NCBI): domain Eukaryota; kingdom Metazoa; phylum Mollusca; class Bivalvia; order Mytilida; family Mytilidae; genus Perna; species Perna viridis. The sequence goes on from CM074512.1 coordinate 6,405,433, forward strand.
TGAATCTTTATCATTGCTTCAAATGAAGGTTGTACTTTAAATGTAGATTCTAGTCTTATCTCATTATTATCCAGTTTGGTTTTAACCATGACGCTCATGTCATTAAAAGATCTTGCTCCTGAAATTTCCATTTCTGCCCTTTTTACTGTTCCTGCAACACTGATATCTACTGATGATGTAGCTTTCGCTTGATTTCTTGTGCTAATGTCAAAATTAGTAGTTGATGTGAAATAGTTTTCACTGCCGATGGATGCAGAGAAAGATGATGTGAACTTCTGAAAAGAGCCTGATGTATCATACTTTATGTTAATGTCTTCAACAACTGCAGTTTTCAGATCCAAATTTCCTTGGATAACACCCATGCTTCCAACGTGTTCGAAAGTCAAGTCATAAATTGTTTGGCTTTCAATTTGAACATCTGACGTTAACAGGAAATTTGTAGGATTGTCGTTAAAGTTAATGTTGAAGGACATATCACTAATACCAGAGAATGGTGTCTTTACGTTAACCTTTCCATTGAATGGAAGGCTTTTATCGAAGGAAGAACTTATTTCAAAATTCTTAGATCCAATTCTCCCATTAATCTGAAGTGAGGTTGTTTTACCTCTAGTGTCATACTGCATATTAGCAGAAACGTCTTTATATCCTTGGAATGGTGTATCAATTGACATTTTAGCATCAATCATGTCATAAGATACAACTGAGAAGTCACCAGACATAGCCTGTCCGTTGTAGTCTACATTCAGGTTCAACGAGTTCTGAAAATCAGCAAATTTACGGACGATCAAAATCTTGCAATTATGTAATGAAGAACCATCAACGTTGACCAAAATAGAGGCACCAAGTTTATTTTTGGTGAGCTGAAATGAAGATGTCACTTCGAGATCTTTTGTGTAAGGTGTTGTTAAGGAAAGTTTAGCAGTATATTTATTATCAAATGACAGAACTGCTGCTAAAGTTGCTTTCTTATCGTTGTATGATGATTCTGTTTCTATACCAAATCGTGAACCTGTTGTTATCAAGTTAAATTTTGAACCTATGTTATAGTTCTTACGACCGTAGTTAATCTGGACATTGGTGGTGAAAGCAGTGGGTTGCCCTCTGTACTGAATGTTGCAAGTCACGTCATTCGTCCATGGCGTTTTAATTTCAAGATTACTGGAAAACCCAGACACAAAGTCAACAGACAAATCGCCCGACACTGTTTGACCATTGAAACTGACTTCAACTATGGACTTAAAGCTATCGGAGTTTTTCATCATATTTAAACTGACATGTCCTGTGTGTTTAATAGATCCGTAGCTGGCCGCAATGTTAGACGTAAATGCTTTTGGGGTTCCTTCAGTTGTAAGAGACGCTCTCAAATTCTTTGTCCATGATGATTTTATGTCAAGTTTTCCAGAAACTGTTGATTTTGTGTTAAAAGCAAAGTTTGCTGAACAAGATTTATCATTATAGTTCACGTTTATTTCGGTTTTAAACTTTCTGATGGAACCTCTTGTTTCGAAATCAATCGTAGCATCATGTTTGAGAGATCCGCCATAACTGATCTTTATATCTGATTTTAAGCTAAGATGGTTATTTGCAAGATTTCCAGATACGACAACATCGTCATAAAATGGTGTCTTTAAACGGAACTGAACTGTCAACTTATCCTTTGAATTAAAATATAGAGAAAATGACCCTCTCTGTTTGTTGTATTCAAGAGAACCCATCGTTGATAATTTTTTCAATGAACCATCGAATCCGAATTGAAAGCTAGTATCATGTTGAAGTTTTCCCCCATAGGTCACTTTCAGGCATGTCTTGGAATGCTTAAGGTTACCTTCTGTAGAAAATGCAATGATTATATCATCTGTAAACGATGTTTTGGTTGTCAACTTGCCTTCAATTAAATCACTCGTGCTGTCGAAAACAGCTGTGACTGCTGCATTCTTCTTGTTGTACATCAGTGATGTTTCACCTGTGAACTTGCTCATAATACCAACTGCTTTAAATGTAAAACTTGCATCGTGTTGAAGTTTTCCACTGTAAGTAATTTTAAGGCACGACTTGAAATTATTCAGTTTGCCTTCATGAGAAAAGTGAATAATAACATCTTCGGAAAAGGGTGTTTTCACCGTCAATTTCCCTTCAATAAACTCAGAAGTGTCGAAAGCAACTACTGCTGATGTCACTTTGTTATTGTAGGTCAAAGACGTTTCTGTATTAAATTTCGCTAGAACACCATCGTGATTAAATTTCAAACTAGCATCATGCTGGAGTTTTCCACTGTATGTCATTTTAAGACATGACTTGAAATTCCTTAGTTTGCCTTCATGAGAAAAGTGAATAATCACATCATCAGAAACAGGTGTTTTCACCGTCACTTTCCCTTCAATGAATTCAGATGTCTCGAAAGTAATTTCGGCTGATGTCATTTTGCTGTTGTAGGTCAAATATGTATGTGTATTAAATTTAGCTAAACCACCATCGTGATTAAATTTCAAACTAGCATCATGTTGAAGTTCTCCACTGTATGTTATTTTGAGACATGACTTGAAATTCCTTAGTTTGCCTTCATGAGAAAAGTGAATGATCACATCATCAGAAACAGGTGTTTTCACTGTCAATTTCCCTTCAATCAATTCAGATGTATCGAAAGTAATTTCGACTGATGTCATTTTGTTGTTGTAGGTCAAAGATGTATCTGTGTTGAATTTAGTTAGACTACCATAGTGATTAAATTTCAAATTAGCTTCATGCTGAAGTTTTCCACTGTATGTTATTTTGAGACATGACTTGAAATTCTTTAATTCGCCTTCATTAGAAAAGTGAACAATAATACTGTCTGTTACAGGTGTCTTCAGAGCAGCCTTTCCTTCAATACTGTCTGTGGCTTTAAATGAAACATCAATGGAAGCCTGTTGTCCGTTCAATCCAATTTCTGCATATGTGTTGAAATTTGTTAATGTTCCTTCATGACTAAAAGATCCTTTCAATTCAAATGATCGTTTTCCATATGTCAATCTACTCATCGAATGGAAGTTTTTTACTCGTCCTGAATGTTTTATTAAGGCAGAGAAATCTTGTGTATATGGTGTTTTCAATTCGAGTTGTCCGTCAATATTATTTGTACCGTCGAAAATAACTTTTATACTGTTTTTTTTATTAATGATTATTGCTTCAGCATATGACCTGAAATTGTTAATTTCTCCATCAAAGTCAAGTTTTCCTGAAACTCGTTTACCATTATACACAACTTGTGCTGAAGATTTAAGAGACTTAAAGTCTCCAATGGTAGAGAATGTCACTTCCATTTTATGTTGTTTAGCTCCGTTATATGTCAACTGAGACAGTGAGCGGAAATCACCGAAGTCATCGTTATTCGAAGTTGCGAAAATGATGTCCTCTGTAAATGGGGTTTTAATCACAGCATCAATCTGTATTCCATTAGTCAAGTCTGTTGTCACTTGCCCAGTTATCTTATTGTTACCATATCCAGTTTCGACAACTGATTTAAAGTTATTTTTAGTTCCATCATGATTAAGTTTTAGAAGAAGGTCTTTGGTGTATGGACTTTTAACCGTTGCCCTGATATCGACACGGTCGGCAAAAGTACTTGTAAGATCTGCCTCAGCAACCTTCCCATTGACGGATATTTCAGCATGACTATCAAAGTTATTTGGAGTCCCTGCAATACGTGTAGATATATCACCCGATTTAAGATAACTGAATGGGGTCTTGATAGTGAATGAAGCTTTTGCCATGTCACTCACTGAAAATAGTAAATTCGCTTCGATTTTCTGTTGATTAATTCCAGCTTCTATTTGCCCGTTCAACTTTCTCTTTGATCCAGATTTAGAATACGTTAAGTATATTGTTTCTGCATCTTTAAATGGTGTTAACATTATGATGTTTCCTTTAATGTCTGACTTGCTTTCCATTTGTGTCTCCAGAGAAAGTTTTTTCTTCCCATAAAATATCTGGACTAAAGCTTTGTTGTTTAACATTCCTCCATCATATTCGTAAGTTCCTTGAATCTTAGGCAGGTTACCAGCTTTCAAAGACATGGTTCCAAACGGAGACCCCTTTCGTCCAATTAACGAGTCAAAAGAAAAAATAGATTTCTTGCCATAATCAATGTTTATTGAAGTCTTCATTTTACCTCCATCGTTGTGATGAACATTTGCTTTTACGGTGTCAAAATATGGTGTCATAAATGTGAATTTTCCTTCGACCCCACTAATAGTATTAAACTTGAGATCAGCGAAGCTTTTTTTCTTGTTAAAAAGCAGATTTGTTCTAGAATGGAAGTTGTTTATACTGCCACTGTATGTAAAGGACACTTCTGTAACTGGGTATACTTTTGAAGGTATTGAAATCTTGGTTTCTGCGGACAGCTGATTCACAGAGTCAAAGTTTAGTTCAGCTATATATTTGTCCTTATTTGATGCAATATTCAATTTCGTATTGAAGGCAGTTAAATGACCAGAATGTGAAAAGGAACCTGTCACCCTTTCATAATTTTTGAATGGTGTCATTACTGTTATATCAGTGCTTCTTGTTTGTCTGTCAACCAAGAAATCTACTGAAATTGTATCTTTCTTGAAGTAAGTTATCTCCGCATTTGTCTTTATCTTTTTAGAAGATACATCGTGCTGCAGAGACGCTTTTACGTTTTTGTAACCAGCATAAGGAGTCTGTGCAGCAACCAAAATATCGATAGATGGATTTACAACAACATTCACATCCCCAGCAATTACATATTGCTTTCCCCGGGAAAATTCGGCGTGAGACTGAAAGTTGGTTAATGTTCCTTCATGAGAAATTTCTGCATTCATTTTTTTCCAGCCAGCAAATGGAGTCTCTAGTGAGGATGCCCACATAATTTTAGAGCCTAAAGATGTCTTCATATTGGCTTTTATCATATCTTTTCCTCTCTTAACACTCGCATCGCATTTAAAATTCTTCCAATTCCCCTCATGCTTAACATTAGCGACGACTTTCTTAAATCCTTTGAACGGCGAGACAAAAATGAGGGTTGCTTTCATGACTTTTGCCAAGCGGAAGTTCAAATCGGTACTGACTTTTTCTTTTTTGCTAAAAATCAAATTAATTCTATTTCTAAAACTTTTGAGTTGCCCTTTATGAACGATATTCAATGTCATATCATCAAAGAACGGAGATGCTAATTTCAAGGATGCCTTTGTACTCTTGCCTGTGATCAGTGCGATATCAGCTGAATTTGGTTTCATTTTTCCGTAAACGTATTCTGCATGGGTTTTCAGATTCTTTAGAGATCCTGTATGATGGAAGGAGGCTTTAAAATCTTTTATATAGGCAGATTTGATTATCAAAGATCCTTGCATCTTGGCAAGATTTTTGAAAATAACTTTTGCCTCGTGTGGTTCTCCTTTCTTAAACTGGGTCCTCATTTCAGTACTAAATTGTTTAAAGTCTCCCTGATGGGTGGCTTCAAAGCTTATTTTGTCTAAATTAGGACATTTGTATGAAATAGCTGCTTTAAAATTCTTAGCCTTGTTGTTCAAAGCAAAGTCAAAAACATGCTTCTGATTACCTTTATACTTCAGTTCAGCGTGAGTTTCGAAGGAAGGATATTTTCCTTGGTTGAAGAAAGATAAACTGACTGGATAGTGGAATGGACTTGTCAAAGTGGCAAACCCTTCGGTTTTTTTGTTTTTGTTGAAAGCAAAATCAACGGAATAATGCTTTCCTTTCGGATACTCAATACCTAAAGATGAAATCAAGCCCGTTGTTTCGTCAACTTTATGCTTAAGTGATGCCGATGCGTGTCGTAAGGCTCGGAAAGGAGTCTTGATTTCAAGGGAAACCTCGATATTGTTAATATTCATTTGATGAGTTGCTTTTCCAGTAATGAATTTGCTTGGCATGTATTCAATATTAGCTAGTGTTGTAGTAAGTTCTCCTTTCCTTTGGCTAGAAATCGTAACTTGACTGTATGGAAGGCTTTCAAATGGAGTTTCAATTCTTAGGTTTCCATCGATGCTGCCATACATATTAAATGCACCTGAAGCAAGGAGTTTTTTTGTTGTTGGCTCTGCCTCGACACTGCCAATAAAGGAAAACGATCTGCGGTCACCTTTAGCTTCTAGTACTGAGTTAATAGTCTTCATTGTTTCGTATGGTGTAGCAATGGATGTTGTGAAAACGAAATGGTCATCAACTCGGAATTTGTTTTCTACTGAAATTTTTCGTCCTGTTGAGTAGTCCATTGACACCAACGTAACGATTACACCGTCAATATTACTTTGCTTTGCCACCATAACAATATCATCTGCAAATGGTGATGAAACCTTCAAGGACCCTTGTGGATATCCAGATGTCATATCTAAAGCTGCATCTGCGTGGACTTTCTGACTATCTTTCGCCAAATCAAGGTTTATTTTTTTCACTGGATCAGTGGTATAGCTTAGGTCTGCTGTATATTTAGTTCCCATTGGACATGTGTACGATAGGGCGGATCTTTTTTCTGATTTTTTATTAGAGAGTTGAAAAGATCCAGACATAGTTCTCATCCCTGAAAACGGGGTTACAATGTTCAGAGTTCCCTCAGAGAAACTGTCTCGCATTATATAACGTGATTTGAGTACGATGTTTTTCCTAGGCAAATATTCAATGTTCAATTCAGATGATGTCATTCCAGATGTAAGTTTGCTGTTTACTGTTACTTGGCTGTATGGAATTTCCGAGAATGGAGTATCAAGTCGAAGTTTACCACTCAGTCCGCTGACTGTGTTCCATTCAGAGCTAAGCTTAACTGTGTTTGCCTCTAAATATGCCATACCATTTCCGTTTTGTAATTTGAACAATCCTTCTATTTTATTGATATTTTGAATTGAAGAGCTGAGAGATATTTTTAAAAACTTTATGTTATCCCATTTATGTCTTTTTTCAACAGATAGTATTTCTTCATTTCCGTACTGAAGAGAGGTAGATAACAGCATTTCATCATCGTTAGCACCACCAGCTATAATTACTATAGGTTTGGTAAATGGTGTCTTTACCTTAATTTTACCGTTTTGTCTGTTCTGCTGTCGGTCAAAGGAACCTGATATGTCAATTTGTTTTTCATTCATTTTCATATTGACCTGGCCTGTCATTGGATATTTTTGATAGTCTGAAACAACTAAAATCTCGTTTGAAACACCAGAGGAAGACAAAGTGGTCTTGAAATTAACTTGTCCAACTTTTCTGTTGTAAACAACTTTACCAGACATGAGGGGTTTTCCTCCTAGAGAAGCACTTATTGAACTGTCAACTAATGATGGCTGGTGGGTGTGATCAACACGGAGAAGAATTTCTTCGTTGAAAGGAGATTTTAGTTTAAAACTGACAGATATTCCACCCTGTTTTAATGTCAGGGCCTGTCGTCCACTTAAATCTATTTCGAAAGGTTTTCCTCCGATATTTGTGGTAAACTTTGAAGTTATTTCTCCGCTAGAATGGATATGATCCCATTTTGTCCTGAATGTATCCCGTCCAGCTGTAAGGATTACTTTGCCGTTTGTTTTGAATCCTGCTCTAGTAAATTTGTGACTTCCTTTTCCTTCATACATAAATTTCTCTCCATTAAGGTCAAATGTAATGGAGTTGTAGAATTTATTATCTGATAGTTGATTGGTAAGAGTCAGGGACGATGAGCCGAGTCTATGGTAGGACGTTTTAATACTGACTGATCCTTTGATGTCATTGATATTATTGTTGTTTAAGTCAACTATCAGATGAACGTTTTCCTTGTTAAGTTGCATTTTCAGACTTGATTCTAGTTTGGTATTGAAAGTATGATTGATTTCAATAGATGACGATTTAATGCCAGTAAAAGGTGTTATAAGAGTAACCGCTCCATTGATGTTTTCTCTCCCAAATGGTTTGTCAAGTCTCACTGTTAAAGCAACTTTCTTAGAATTACCCCATGACAACTCAATTTCATTTGAGTATTGCCTATCAGAAGATACAAGATTGTACTTAAGCAGTCCATCTTTAGATAAAGTCTGTATACGAATTTCTCCAGATTTTTTGCTATCGTCATCAGCATGGATAAGATCGAAAGCGAATCTAGATTTACCTCCAACGGATACGTCGAAATGGCTCTTGGTTTCTTTGCCTATAACGTGGTTGTAGTGAGTGTTAATATTCTGAATTGGATTAGTAACATCAAATGTAGCACTGACCTCTTTTGCGTCCTTATTGATAACTTCTCCGACTAGTTGAATCCTTTTTGATGGATCTATGTCAGCATCCCATTTGAAGTCAACTTTCCCAAAGTATTTGGGATGATTTTTTTCAGCCTCGATTTCAGCTATGATACGGGTCTTATCAACTCTGATATCACCACCTACTTTGATCATTGTGCTAGGTTTGTACTGTGAGGTAAATGCCATTGCTAAACGTTTTCCTAATTGCACACCTACGCGAAAGTCACGTTTTCCTCTGTTCAACTGACCAGCTATAGTGAAAGTTTTCATGTTTGGAAGGGAAATGACATTAGAAATATCAAATTCGTTAGTTGAAGCCACCTTAGCTGTTGATATAACAGAGGCCTTTGTCTTTCCTATAACGGCTGAAAAGTCATTACGATACTTTTGTTTGTTTTGTTGTATGAACACGTTAGAGAAGGTCATCGATCGTTGATTCAAAGACATCGAAATTCCCCCGGCAATTGACGATAATTTTTTACTCTTATCTTTAAGGAATACTGATGCTGAAATGGTGTGTTTCTTTCCTATAGACATTGAGAGTGTAGTATCAAGAGATTTCTTGTTGTGACTATGGCTTCCTTTAATTTGCACATCTATACCCTGTCAAAACAAAAGAAACTAGATTTATAGAGGTCAGACAAGCAAAAGAGGAAAGAATATTTTTACTTAATTTTCTTTAAAAATGGTTTATACGACATTTTAATATTTCATTTGTTTACTTCAAAATACTCACTTTTTCACATCAACCATAGGTACATTGATTAAAAACATATTTCAAAAAATATAGAAGCAACACATAGATGGTTATTGATATAAAGAAAGACGCTTACTGTGTCGGGATGTTGGAGTTGTGCATTAAGACTAACATCACTTGCTCTCCATGCCAACTGATGTTTGACAACCGATGAAAAATTGATAGTTTTGTCTAGGTTTTTCTTATTAGCTCCATATTTGACACTGACGTCAGACTTGGTCAGCTTGGCGTTGCTCAAAATGTTGACTCCAAGATTGAGGTTTAGGTAAGACATCTTTTTAAAGTTTAAAACTCTGTTAAAAAAAATAAAAGAAATGACATCATGAACATCTCCATAGAGACAATCATTTATAATATAAACACTAAAACATCCTTTTTGCTGTGGCGATGATATCCAATTTTCTCTACATCCAGGTAACTTTAAGAAGTTATTCAAACACACATTAAGCTATGCGAGTTAATTAGGTCCTCAGACCTTTTCGGCACATAAACTGATGCGAAATGGAGGCATTGTATTACACCAAAAAAGGATGAGACAGATATTTAAACAGGGCAAAACCCAAAGAAGGTGAAGATTTGTTTAAATTTTATCGATATGCAACTAGTTGGGGCCACAAGGCATCATTAAAAGGGATTAAATTTCATAGCTTAAAAAATTGTTTTAGCGACCATTTATTATTCTTACCCATTTCCTTTCACTGTTGTAACCTTCTTCGTACTTCTCCAGTTGACCTTGGAATTCATTGTGATTTTGTCACGTGCAACTCGTGGAATGATGTAATCTATATTGGTCCTGGTAATTATAGATGTTGGCCTCAGAATAAAGTTTGCTCTCCCCTTGGTAGTAAATACGGGCGACTGAATGTTTATCTTGGACTGCAATCGTGTTTGCTTGGCATTTCCGGTGTCTCTTACTTGGACTGCAAGTGAGCACGTATGTTTTATGCAAATATTGGCAAAAAGCATTGTTTCTCTTGAAAGGAAACACGCTGTTACCAAGGATGAAATAGCGTCCAAAATGACATATAGTAAAAATGCCGTTTATTGACATGACCTGCGTATTTTACTTAAAATAGTTTTTATGGTGAAAGAGAGATATGTTGTATTTCATTTAACAGATAAAAAATGTTTATATCAACAGTGTTAGATACGCATATTACGTCAATAAATGGTAATTCTCTAAAATGACCTTAATAAGGATATCCTGTTATTTCTATTGCCTTACAAATAAAATAAACTTAGTAAAACAAAGTAACACCGTGTTTAAGCTATTCCATTTGAAATGAAATATGTTTTTTATTAAATTTCTTGTTGTTTCATTTTTTGGTGTTACGTTTTGTTTACCTTATGTTCAGTTATCGTTTATATTCGGTTTGTACTGAGATTTTGATGCACCAGATTTGTTCCGTTATTGACGATATTATTGCCGATATTTATAATTATTTTAGAGAGAAGATTTCTTGCTTTATGCCATTAAAAGATTAAATGTTATTCATATGTAATGTTACTTACCAAGATATTTCATTGGTGATTTAGTAAGACCAGTTACCGTCAAGTCCACTTTAACTGCTTGATTGAATTTAACTTCTACGGAACCTCCAAGTCCCATTACGTCCTTAGAGAGAGCTTTGATGGAAACAAACGGGCTGTATCTGAGTGATTTTTTAGTTTGAAGGGTTTGAAGTCTGGTCTCAAAACTGTATTCCTCCTTCTTACTCAAGGATACGCTGGCTTTTACAGACCTTATTACCTTTTTATTCAATACTGATACTGTGAATAGAATATATCCATATATAATATTTATATCACAGACATTTCAATAATAAACTCTTTAAGATTTGAAACAAGATTTCTTTTTTTTTTTACTTTTGAGAATTATTAGTATGCGAATTTTTATTATACCGATGACGTCCTGCAAATGCCTTCTGATTTGGAAAATAAATAACAAAAGTGCGAAAAAGTATCACAAAAGCCCGGCAATGCAGATTTTACTGTTTTTTGGCATAGCCTTGCTAAAACAATCTTCCCAAAATAAGCTGTTGTGGATTTTCCTGTCTTGCATTCTCAATGGTGTTATGTTCTTCATTTCTTAAAGTTAATGTATTAGCCATTGTTTTATATAACTTACCTCTCATATTGATAGTATCCTTTGACACTCCGTAGACAGAAACAACAGCATCAAGAGTTTTTCCCGCTAAAAACTGAACAGTTCCGTCAAGTTTAATATTATCTCTTCGTGGTATAATTATTTCTAACGTTGGAGTGTAGATCCAAGTGGAAGATTTCTTCTTTTTTGCTATAGCAGCATTTACGGAATATTCTCTCTGATCAATTGTAAGTTTACCATTTAATTTTCTCTCCTTTGTCACAATAGCGCCTAAAATTAATTTCTGTATAAGTTAGCAATTGCAATTATAATCCTAACAAGAATAAATAATGAATCGATTTTAATGTTTATCTATTTTCCCTTTATTATTTGGACGCATTTTTGAAAACTTATATAAAATTTACAGAGAAAATGATTTCTTGATTTTGAAGTAAAACCTTACCATTGAATGCCGCTTTTTTCCATGGAGACAACATGACCATCTCTAAATTGTGTTTATTCAAGTTCAAGTTCAATCCAACTTTCATCTGTCTGTCGACCTTAGATCTTGGGGTGTTAAATTCGGCATTCACCGATACAAGGGATTTCGTCTGAAAACGATATGTAAACTATTTATTTGTTTGTTTGTTTGTTTGTTGGGGTTTAACGTCCGAGCAGCAATATTTCAGCTATATTCAGACGATGAACATGAAATCGATGATAAAATGAACATAAAATAATGAAATGAAAAAGGGATGGGACACAGGACAATGGTGTCGACAAATTTAGATTGCCACTGGAAATAGGGAGAGGTGGGTAGGGTCGGGCAATTTAGCCCCCTGTGGCGGAGCCCTATGGTTCCTACTCCGGGAGAATACCACAGTAAGGTTCTTTAACGTGCGAGGAACGTGGCATCTTTCCCAACACGGTGCACCACTATGGTTTGCGGTCAGGTTTTCCGTATTATAGCCTGACAACCCCAGCATGTAACACGCCAGGGGTACCCCATTCCACCGCCTGGGGCACACATCCCAGTTGCTCTGTGGGCTAAGGTTCTGAGCACTATTTAGTCGCCTTTAACGACAAGTTAAGCGCTGCTGCAGGCCTATTCTTTTAACACCCGGACCTGCACGGGGATGTAAACTATTTAGGTTATTGTTGCCACTGACTTCCTATCTTAAAACAGTTGCTGCTATTCTTATAATATTAAAGATTTGTGCGTGAAAAGGTTGATGGTCCCACTCCGTTACTCTTATAAATGTTTCTTTTTAAATGATCATTTTTTTATTATCTCAATTATCTCACCAACACATGTTAATTGACTGTTGCAATAAATTTCTTTATCAGTTTAAGAATGTTGTTGTGAATGTAATTACCTTAGCAAACTTATACTCCATTTTGTAGCTGTTATGAGAATCCCTCTTGTAAAGAGTAATTCCAGCTCTGACAGGACCCGTTAGTGGAAAATATGGAGCATCACTTTTCATTGAAGCATTTGGGTAAGAGATTTCTCCACACATTTCTAGACCGCTGACCTGAGCAAGTGTGTCACCTGTACAAATTTTTTTCGTCTGTCTGTTTTTTGTAACCATTTTCTGTTCTTTGGCTTCGTCACGATGAACAGTGAAAAAACTTGTTCTACAATGCGAAACTTAAAGTTAATATTTTAAACAGCAAAAAGATTTTTTAAAAGGCGATATTTTTTTTAATGTTTAGATAATTACTTTAGTTCAGTATGTACTTTACTCTGACCAGTGAAAACCATTCGTATTTCACTGTACTCACAGATTTTATTCGCTTAGAATTTTTGTTATTGCTTTTTTTTACTAATAGGATTAAAATAATGAATTTCTGTGGTTCGTCAACAATCTCTGCACTTTTGTGGTAAATTTAGTACAGGGGTTATGTTTTACCTTGCTTCTAGGATCTCCGTCTTCATGTCTGGGGTTTTCCATTCAGCACTTAACAGTTGTCCTCCCTTAAGTTCAATATGACCTTCAAGAGCGGAAGCTGAGTTCATTGATGAAATCATCTTCATTCCAGCTTTTGTGACAAAAGCGTCGACACTCATCAGACTTGTAACTTCAATAGCAGCACTGGACAAATGTAATTATAAGAATTAACACATATTGGTAATATAATTTAAGATCTTGTACAGCAACCATATAATGCTATCAAATCAAAAGTAATGACAAGAATTTACATTGTGTATTATAACAATAAAAGAAACAATAAAAATATAATGTTTTAGAAAATTACCTAGGCTTAATTTTTCCGTTGACAGAGATGGTCCTTGGGTTTGATCTTAGTTGTCTTAGATCCATTTTACCAGAGGCTGTGAGATGGACAGTAGCACTACCATCAACACTTATGTTCAGTGGGAATCCAGTCATTGTTGGTATTATCACGCTGGTGTCCAGAAACATAATGTTCTGGGTCATGGAATAATCTTGTTCTTTTGCAAGGTTGATAATGAAGTCTAAAATGTTGAAGTTCTTTCCCTCCAATAAGGTTTTAACATCATCAGAGTTGATGTACTGTAGTTCATTTCCAAAGATTCTTAGATACATGCTTCCTCTCAAATCCTCCATCGTTTTACCGTACTGGAAGACAATATACGAATTAGTTGTATGCTTTTCTACATAGAGTTTACAGGAAATTCACATTACAACAAACTTAGATATAAAGAATTCACAATGTGCAAGTTTTCAATCAACTTGAATACATATTTATGTAGTTCTTTTGAGTACTTTAAGTAAAAAAAAACTATAAGGACGTCTTTGTTTTGTCTTGATAAATACATCATTAGCTAATGTGTTATTTTCATTATTTAATACCTCATTATTTTGATCAATATTTCATTAATATATTATATTCATTATTTAATACCTGTTCATTCAGTTTATTCATGGCCTGGTTACTTATACCCTTTACGTTCTGCTTTGTAGCTTCTTTAGCTTTTCCGAAGTATCCCTCTGGGCCAAAATAGGACTCAAGGAAGTACTCTAGTCCTTCAACTCGTCCTCCAAGCTCAAAAAGGTTTACTGATTGTCCAAATAAGTCAAAAGTGACGTTGGTGGTAACTGATCGTGGTAGGAAGGATTTGGATGACCAGATAAGGTTACTTTCAATAGAAGCACCGGTGTTGATCTTATCTAGGAAAAATGATGCCTCATAGTTTCTAGAATATTTTAGCTTTTCTAAGTTGAATTCTTTCTTCAGAATCTTGTTTGTCAGTATTCTTTTGATATTTTGTTTCAGAGGACTTGAAGTCTCCATCAGATTTTTCAGGTGTGTCCAGACAAATGACCCGACTTGGTTGACGTCTTCTGACTCCAGTGTTGTCTGTATGCGTTTGAGTATTGAAGTTGAAGGACATTTCATCAAACTTAGGTAGGCTGCAATCCTCAGTTCAGAATCTTCGTCGCGGTTTGTGTAAAGCGACATTAAGTCATTTCTCTGGAACAAAAATGTTTCCTACTTACACGAGTATAAATAAGTGTATGACGTTATTGAAAACAATCCTCACCAGTCTCTTACACAAAGAAAACAAGCCTGACCGTAGCCTCCATTTAGTAAAGTTAAGCACTTACCTCACCAGAATAACGATCACGTATTTTTATTTTCATTGATATTATTTATATTTATTTGAGTTAATGATATTCCATCACAGTTACTTATTTTAATAAATAATTGTCCGGTTAATTACAAGGTATAAAAATATAAAGAAATCTTAAGTTGCATTTTATTAAATTGAGTTAGTTTTGATGGATATTTGCACATGTCTTTTTTTTTGTTCGAATAATAATCCCATCTCTGTAATGAAAATATAAAAATGGGAAGATTTCAAGGCTCGTAAAGCTGGCCCATCATTATATTCCTGAAATACTTAGCGTATCACATTTGCCTGAAATCTTGAACCAATAAAACAAGAATAAAATAAAAACTCGTGACTTGCTCCATTCGACAATTCTCCTAACATAAACACATAAGTCTACCTTCAATAATCTAATATATTTTATCAATTTCGAGATTCCTGATTATTCTTTTTTCGCTGAAAAAAAACATGCATATTAAATAAGACTGATCTACCCCCACCATGAAAGCAGAAAAAAAAATGGATAACCGGACAAGAAGAAGAAGAGAAACAAATAGTCCTGTAAAATATATTGTAAATGATACATACACTTTCGTCACATGGCATACGTCTGAAAGCTTGAGCTGCAGCAAGCCGCACTTCAGTAGGGTTTTCCTTCTTGGTCAAACAACTGCTGATTACAGGGATAGTAGAGACAAATCCGGTGTTACCAAAGGCGCGTAGAGTTCGGATTACCTGTTAAAGAATCATTCTATTTCAGATTGTGTAGTACTTGCTTATTGACAATGAAAGAATTTTAATTATTGTTTAGTACAAAATTCAGTTCACATGTGTATCACATGTTTATACAATACGCTACGAAAAACACAGAATAGAAAAAAATGCATAGTCTTGTTGTTGAATTTAATTTTTTTTAGACAAGGATAACTTTTCTTATCCACTGCTTAATGACTTAATGACATACATTGTTGACATTGTTCTCATCCACATAGCAACCAACAGCAATTTTGTCCTCCAAGCTGGAAATAAGGTTGATCATGTCAAGGTCGTTCGTACACTGTGATGTCTTACAGTAGGTGTTTACCAAAGAGGAAACAGCTAGCATGGCTTGACCATTCTTAGTGTTAGTCATCAGAGGCTGACATAAAAAAAAACATTGAAATATGACATAATGATAGCGTTATACAGTATATGTTATAATGAAAATAAATCGTTGTGCTTTCTTAAACTATTTGTTTTGTCTATTTCATTAAAAGCAGCGATTATTTGAATAACAACGTGTTTTGTTTTGCTTTTTTTTACTTTTTTCAAGACTGCTAGAATAAAATACAGTGTACCTTGAGCTCCATCAGCATATCTTTAGTTGGATTTTGGATGAAAGCTAGGCTAGTGAGCCACATGTCTGCTTCGCTTCCGGTAACCTCATTGCTATTGATTAGATTTGTAAGCATTCTCAAAGACGCTTGGGTACCAACCATAGGAATGGCATCAAGGAAATATTTCCTTAAAAATAAAGTAACTTGTCATTTAAAAGGTGATATTGTAAAGAAGCATTCAACAAAACACAATTTCTGTAAACCTTAAAAAAAAACAATTAATTATATTCGGTAAGGTAAGTGTATTTCTGATAACAATGTTACTTACTCGATATTTTTGTTGTCTGCACACACATTTCCAGAGTGGACCTTTTTATGTACTTTGTCCATTGCATTAGTACTTAAAAGCTTCATCGATTTGACCAGACTAGAAAACTGTGAAGCCGTTGAAATTTGTACGTGGTCTTTGGATGACTGACAAATCTCCTGGAGTTTACTGATTACCTCTTTCTGTGCACTTTCTGAATTGGTGTTGTCAAAGGTGTGCTCAAAAGCCAGAGATGTTCTCCTTGACACAGACACTGCAAGATTATTGTTTCTTAAATTGTATTCTTGTATTAATTATATGAGGGAGTTAAAATTAAAGTAATTTGGTCATTTATGGAAGATTTCAATCTCAGGAAAAAGTTTAAGATTGCTTCGAAAATGTTTATAGAAGAATTCCACATACACTGAAGGGCATTATGAAACAAAAAGAGAGTAACATTGAAGCCATTAAAGACAGAACAAGATTACCTCCAGATGGACGTGTCTTGTGTTCACTGACGTACTTCAGAGTTTGTTTTGTGTCAGTTACAGCCCCGCTGGACTCTCGTGAAAATGGCCTTAAAACGTGTTGTTCATCACAATCGCTGCTCTGAAGGATACCAGATTTGCTGATTCCCTGCTGGCATACGTGGGTACTCTTCACCAACGGTAAAGACTGTATCTCCTGTATACAAAAAATATTTTTGGTTTACTGCCAAAGAGTTAATGTTGGTGATGCCCAATATCAAGAAAGTAGTTTAAAAAGAAAAGAAATTATTTTTGTCATCAATGTCTGCTATACACCTGGGTACTAGTACATGTATCTACTAGCAGATCTGAAATGAATCTGATATATTATTTCTTAACCAAATTGGTGGTTATACAATCGTTCAGCAGATTAAAAGTTCACATTAATTTAGTATTTGAATTTGTGTAACTAACAAATAACGGAATGATAAGAGTTAGGTGCAAGACTTACAGAGGGGACTCTATATGGTGTTCCTTGCATGGCAGTTCTGTAACCATGGCGATCAATACATCCCATCATGTTCTTGGTCTTTTTTATTGTCATCGTGTACCATCCATTAGATTCGACAGAATAATCAACTCCACAGCTTCCTGTTACATCCACCTTGAAATTAATTGCCAAATTTTAAAATATTCCCCTTTTTTCGGCTGCGTTTTATAATGAAGTAAAGACTTGTGATCGATAAGACAAACTCCATAATAATCATTCACAAATAAAACAAAAAAATAAGGAACTGGCTATCAAATCAAATAGGAATACCTACAACTAGCATTTAAATGTGTATATGGTCTTTTATACCATTCACTGCAACTCTGTACAAATGTTATTAAGCATACCATGATATATGGTTAATTTAACGTACCTCTTGAGTTTTCTTTTCCTGACTGAAGTCGTCCATCGAGTTTTGAAATGCAGAAATAATCGACCGTTTGATGTTCAAAGCCCAAGTTTGTTCCTCGTCAGATGGGCAGATTTCTTCAATGAGACCATCTTGGAAAGAGAACATCAAAGAATGTTTCTCGAGGCTCTGTCTGAATTTTTCTGTGACGTCAGCGTTTCTTGTTGACTTTGGTAATTTTGGGTCAGTTTCGGTCAAGACCACATCAGATACCTAAAGCATGCATGGTAAAATAAAAATAAACAAACTGTGAATGTATCTGGTTTCAACCCAGAAATGTATTGTCAGGATATTTTCCCCGAGCGTGAGAAATTTATTCCCCTGGCGTGGACTGAATTATAACTCCTAAATAATTCTCTGAAACCCTAATATTTATTATTTGCCTATAAAGGTACAAATTTTAACTGGTTTCATGATTACATGCATTTGAATAGTTCTCACAACTTTAAATTAACGAACTTCGAAACATAATATCATGAACAAAGCAAACGAACAATATAATCGTCATAATTACTATGTTATATGTTGGTAAATATGCGCCTTAAAGTGAAGACTTACTGCTTTTTACTAAAAAAGGTGATTACTGTTGTCCTATTTATACAGTTTAACATTCAAAACTTTGTTTAATGATAAATTTATTATACTTGTCATATTTCCCCAATATCAGTCGAACTAGTGACTGAATGCATGATGAGGGAACGTGCTTAGAATATACATGCATGCAGTTTATAAAATGCCAAGTACGATGACATAGTTTTTATTATTCTCTTACCCGTAATACAATATCACACTTGGATAGAACCTCGATGTGAACTTTGGCAGCCATGTTGATTTCTGCTTTGTCTTCAGCGGATCCGTGAATTGAAGTCGATACCTTCGATGTGTAGTCATAGTCGTATGTTTTGCCAGTTTCGTAACCAAATTTCGTTGAGCCTTAAAAAGTTCAAGTGAATGAATCTTTTAATTAATTTATGGAAGTCACTCTGAGTTTTTGTTCTTGCATATATTTCCAGATAGAGTAATTTCGTAATTCTCAGTTGTAAATAGCTCCATGTGAAATAGCTGGATTTGTTCTTGACGGAAAAATGGGTAAGGATTGCTTGTAAAGTGGGTTATCTAGATTCGATTGAAGGTCAATCAAAAGAAATCTCATTTGATTGACTTTTAAAACTACGCGATTGAAAAAAAAACATAAGTACCCCTCTTTAATGGAGAATTTCTATACATTTCCTCACCTGTACATTTCCGAGAACATGTAGCAGTCTTTGGTAAGGTAGCTAAAAAAATAAGAAATGTAGATATGAATAATACACAATATTTTCTAATTCAAACTGGTAATAGTTTGTTATTCTAGATTAAGCTTAAACTATGCTAATGGCGCTGAAAAAAATACAATTTAAGGTTGTAGTAATAAGGCTCGGAAGAATGGGTGATTTCTTATTCAGACTGAATTATTTTTTACGTAAGCTCGATTTTTTTTCTTTCAGGGACACCCAAAGTTAAACAAACATTACTAAGTAAGTAACGGTGAAGATATTCAATCAAACTTTTTCTGTCCAAGCCGAATGTTTTTTTTTCTTCTGTTAAAATATGGAATAATTCAAATTAAAAAAATCCTAGACCCAACGCCCCTCCCCCACCCCCACCACGTTTTCACTCCCAAACACCTACGCACTTGTCTAAAATATTGACCAACGTCAAGTCCTTCTTCCCCAATATATCATACTCTCACCCTTGTGAGAAATCATTGTAACAATAATGATATAAAACATGATATATGTTGTCTTACTTTTTACTAAACCAGCCAAAAATACGAAAATTAACAAAGATATATAAATGTATACAGCAATAGTCTTACCTGCATGACTGAGTACCACAAGGGCACATATAATAATAACTGTTTTGCCCATATTGGGCTATTCGTGTTGGTTTCTGTATTCTGATGTTATTGGAAAAGGACTGGTCTTTTATAGTCGGTAGAGATAACGGGTTGCTGACACAGTTTGGACGAAGGGGTAAATTCCGCGATAATGTACTATTATTACTTATTATCCGTGTATTGTAAAGTTCATATTAAAAGTTATCTATCCAATATTTCATAATCAGTTAAATTGATGGTCAAATGTTAATAAAAGTTCATTATTTCACAATTTCAATCAAACTTCTCGTCCTCTTTATAGAAATTGATCTGTTTCTATCCTACTTCCGGTTTGGCTATGTTGGAATCATTTTTTGTCATTTGACTCATCCTGGTTCCTTCGCATAGCAACCGATGTTACTTGTCTGTGGGATTTATTTCCTGTCAAATCAATCACCGCTGCATTGCCAAATGTGCTTTTCATGTATACGATTTAAAGGTTATACATGATTGATTGATTGATTGTTGTTGTTTATTGCCGTTTCGGCGACCAGGGCCATATCACGGCAAGAACATTTAATGCAAGGAAAACATTAAAAGCAAGATCAAAGTATCTTCATAAAATAATGAAATTAAAACAAACAGCTATTTACATATAAAAAGGTACATAAAAGGTGAACCTAAGACATAAAATACATATAGAAACATAACTTCGATAAAACATTTAAAATATTGAAAAATCAAGGAAGGTATCCAATTTAAATTTTATTAAATAAACCGATGTCCCACAAGAAATCGATAATGTTTTTAGATGAAACGGTCTTGAACAAATCAAACATATTGGCGCAGTCAAAATAATTTTGCCTGATGTTGGCAAAATCCACACAATCTAGAAGAACATGTTTGATAGAGAAAGGGCAATCACATGGGATACACTCAGGTGGAGGATCACCAACAAGCAAATGGCCATGTGTAAATCTAGAATGTCCAATGCGGCATCTAGTCATGACCACTTGCTCTTTGCGATTGCCCGACCCGGATTGATGAACGCCTAGATCGGGTTTTATGGAATTGAGTTTGTTGTGTTCAAGACCGTCCCATCGGTCCTGCCACATCTTTAAAATATATTTCCTTATTAAAGGTTTAAAATCGGTGTATGGCAAACTAACGTCCTTTATTATTTCATTTAATGCCTTTTTGGCAACCCTGTCTACAACTGAATTCCCCTGAATACCAACATGACTGGGTACCCAGAGAAAAACAATCTCTTTATCAAATTCCCGAAGTCGATGAATAAAATACAAAATTTGTAAAATAAGAGTGTTTTTCAGTTTGTGATTCTTAATTGCCAAAAGACAGCTCAAAGAGTCAGAACAAATAATAAACTGTGACAGATTAGATTGAGTAATCAATTTAAGTGCTAACAATATGGCTCGAGCTTCAGCTGTGAATATGGAAGCGCTCGATGGCAACCGTTCAGTTACAGTTCTGTCACCATGGACAGCAGCACATGCAACGCTATCGCCATCTTTTGAGCCATCTGTATACACCGTCGAAAAATCCGGATAATTTGCTTTAATTTCAGAAAATTTTTGTTGTAAAAATAAAGGATTGGTATCGGACTTTTTATATTCACGCAGATCAAAAGTGAAAGAAGGATGTGGAAGCTCCCATGGAGGGCATTTCGAAGTAACAACAGGTGTCACTGCATTGGTTTCCAGATGAATTGCTTCCAAATGAGGTTTTATTCGAATTCCAAAAGGAGGGGTTTTGCTTTCATGTTTTCGATAAATGTCGACATAAATAGGATTAATGACACAGTCGTAGGCAGGGCTATCTGGGTAGGCCATAAGTTTACTTACATATTGAAGACCTAATTTTAAACGTCTGTCTCCAAGGGATGGTTCATTTGCCTCGGCATAAAGGCTCTCAATAGGAGAGGTTCTGAAGGCACCAAGGCAAAGTCGCAACCCCTGGTGGTGAACAGCGTCTAAAATTTTAAGGTAAGATTTTTTGGCGGAACCATAAACAATAGATCCATAATAAAGTTTAGACCTAACCAAAGATCTATATAAATTTAATAAAATTGAGGTATCAGCACCCCAATCGGTACTGGACACCATTTTTAAAATATCTAGTGCCTTAAGACACCTAGATTTAAGTAATTTGATATGGGGAAGAAAAGAAAGTTTACTATCAAAAAGTAATCCAAGGAATTTTGTTTCTTCTACTATTTTGATTTTATTACCATAAAGAAAGAGATCTGGGTCCGGATGCAGCTTTCGCTTTCGACAAAAGTGCATACCAACAGTTTTAGATGTAGAAAACTTAAACCCATTCTCCAAAGCCCATTTCTCAATTCTTTTGAGGCAAAGTTGTAACTGCCTTTCAATATTACTCATATTTTGTCCCCTGTAGCAGATTAAAAAGTCGTCTACATACAAGGAACCGTCAATATTGTCCTTCAAAACTTGGGCTAAACTATTAATTTTAATACTGAAGAGAGTGACAGAAAGAATACTTCCCTGAGGAACACCCATTTCCTGTTCCTTCTCCTCAGAAAAAGTCGAATTTACCCTCACATTAAAATGACGATCTGACAAAAAATTAGACAAGAACAGAGGAAGTCTTCCTTTCAACCCCATATCAAATATATCTTTTAAAATACCATATTTCCACGTCGTGTCATAGGCTTTTTCTAAATCGAAAAAGACCGACACAACATGTTCATTTTTAGCAAATGCATTTCTGATGAGCGTTTCAAACCGGACTAAATGGTCAAGAGTACTTCTGCCTTGCCTAAAACCACACTGAATATTAGTGAGTAAGTTGTGCTTCTCAAGGAACCACACAAGGCGATCATTGACCATTCTTTCCATTGTCTTGCAGACGCAGCTTGTCAATGCGATCGGGCGATAATTTGAAGGATCCGTATGATCTTTTCCTGGTTTTGGAATAGGGACTACTGAAGCCGTTTTCCAGATGGACGGAACGTTACCAGAAGTCCATATATCGTTCATTAACGCAAGAAGTGTATGTAGAGATGGATCAGGAAGATGTTTCAAAAGTTGATAGTGAATATTATCTAGCCCACTAGCGGTATCGTGGGCTTTAGCCAGTGACGATTTTAGTTCCTCTATAGAAAATTGAGAGTTGTAGGATTCAGCATTATTTGACTTGAAGTTTAATTTTGTCTTTTCTGCAGATGATTTAATTTTTTGAAAATCCGGTTTGTAGTTAGTTGAGGATGAATGTTTAGCGAATGTTTCAGCTAGCTTATTGGCGATATCTTTTTCGGTGGTTAGAGTGGTATTACCAACTTTAAGGTGTTTCACTGAAGAATTCGAATTTTTTCCTTTTACTTTTCTAATAAAATTCCATACTTTATTGAGGGGAGTGTGAGATTTAATACTAGAAACAAAATTTTTCCAAGAGGTTCGTCTGGCTTGTTTACATGTACGTCGAGCTTTTGCTCGAAATATTCGGAAGTTTGACAGATTTGCTGGTGTAGGATTTTTGTCAAACCGGCGATGGGCCTTGTTGCGTTCTTCGATCGCTTTGTCGCACTCATCAGTAAACCATGGTTTACTAGGCCTTTTTGGATTTGTCGAGGTTTTAGGTATTGTTTTATTAGCAATTGATGTCAGTCTTTCATTAAATAATAAAATGGGATCTTCAACATCCTTCATCTTTTCTAATCGCAATTCTTCAAGACAGTGGGCTTCAAATGAAGCCCAATCTGCTTTCTCAAGTTTAAAACGAGGTTGACGTTCCTCCGTTTTGGAGGATAAATGCTCCAAAATAATTGGAAAATGATCACTCCCGCACAAGTCATCATGAACTCGCCATGTAAACTCTGAAAGTACGAGAGGATCACAAATGCTTAAATCAATAGAAGAATACGATCCATTGCCTGAATGAAGGAACGTTGAAGATCCGTCATTAAATATGCACAAATCTTCTTGCTGAAGGAGCTCCTCAACTTTTTTACCTTTATCATTCGTATGATTACTTCCTCATAAAGGATTATGAGCATTAAAGTCACCCAAAATAATAAATGGTTTGGGCAACTGTTTAACCAAATCAACTAATTTATTTCTGCACAAAATTGAATTTGGGGGAATGTAAATGGAACAAACGGTTATGGTTTTATCAAGGGATAACCGAACGGCCACTGCTTGTAGATCGGTAGTTAAAGGAACTGAACTATGTATTACTCTGTCCCTAATAAAAATGGTAGATCCACCAGCAGCTCGTTCATTTGCCTCAGCAAATGTACTATACATTGTATATCCTTTTACGGAAATTTGATCCGTTTCTTTTAAATGAGTCTCCTGGAGACATAATGCAACTGGTAAAATAGACTGAACAAGAAGAGTTAATTCCAAAATATTAGCCTTTAAACCTCGACAATTCCATTGAAGTAATTTGGCCATTTTTATGGGTGACGAATGGGGGATATTTTCTCTGACTTGGATCCGCGACCACGACTCGATGACCTTCTAGTACGAGTGCCACCATTAAGGTCAATTCGAATTGACTGAGCGCGCTGCTCCTTGTATTTTTTCATGGCAACAGGATCTGTTTGGTCAATCTGATCAAGGTCGGGACCCAGCCAGTTTTCACCTGGACAAAGTCCATGATCTGTTGTTTCCATGTCAGATTCGGAATCCGAGTCCGACACCACAGGCGACACAATCTGTCGCCTAGACTTGGATTTCTCCAAGTCTTCCACACGGAAATTTCCCAACTGTTTTGGGGGTTGGACATTCTTCTGCTGAGATTTGGAAGACGATGACTGTTGTGATGATGGAGATGATTTTGAAGATGATCCGGAATTTTGGGATGACTGAGTCTGGGAACATTGGTGAGATTTCTTAGCTCTGGCCTTTTTAATTTCCTCTAAACATTTTTTGGATGGTTTCATTATTTTGGTGGATACTTCAGTGGGCAGTTTGGCAAGACCATTGATGTCCTCTTTCCAACTCATGATCGTCTGCACCTCAACAGTCGAGGACAGACAAGCACGCTTTGCAACACTAGCATAAGATGTTTTGCCAGATGCAAGAAAATTGTTGGAAAGGGACCACTTCTGGCGAGCTTCACTATATTTTGTTTTCAGTTTTTATCTTTAAAATATCTTTTTCTTTCTTATAAAGAGGGCAATTTTTAGATGATGACATGTGAGCTTCCTCACAGTTTCTGCATTTCAGATCTTTTCTGCAGTCGATTCCCTCGTGTCCTTCTTCAGAGCATCGGAAACAAAACAGTTTTCCTCTACACTGGCCCTTTCCATGCCCAAACTTCTGGCATTTAAAACACCGAAGTGGGTTAGGAATATACAGACTGACAGCTGTCCTATATGGACCAATGTAGACATGAGATGGCACTGAAGTGGAACTAAATGTTAACAGGATTGTTCTCATTGGTGTGGTTGCATCTGCACGTCGAGAAGTAAACCTTTTCACTGACTTAACGCCTTGTGATTTCAGTTCCTCACAGATCTCTTCATCAGTCAAGGCGTCGAGGTCTCGACCCCGGTATTTAAGGACACCCTGTGACTGATTTAGTGACTTGTGTGCAGATGAAACCACATCAAGGTCACCAATCCTGGTTAATTTTAACAAATTTGATGATTGGCCAGGTCTGAGGCATTCAATTAAAATTCCTGATCTTATTTTCTTTGTATCTTTAACATCACCAGATACACCCTTGATAGTTTTCTGTATTAAAAAAGGAGAAAGTTCATTAACATTTTTGTCTTTATCTTTTGCAGAAATTACAATAAATCTTGGCCAGTTTTTATCACTTTCGTCAGAAGAATTGCAGACATCACTTTTTCGTTTTTTTGAATAAGAAACATTGGACTCCCCGTTGTTTTTTGTCGCCATGTTAAGTTTTAGTAAGTTTCATCGTCTCTGTTCCCCACCCGCCACCGAGTGCCAACACGGGCGATGCTAGGACTCTACGGATTTCCAGCAGATAGCATCAGGGATTCCAGAGACGACATACTCGAACAGAGCGTATCTATCAATGGCGCATAGACAGCGTACTACTCGATTGACCCATGAGCCACCGCCTTCTTCATTTGCCATTTGTAAGCTTTTGAAAATCTTAGAAACATTGGATTTAACAAAATGCCATCAGTAAAGCAGGTGGACAAATGAAGGGCATGGCGTGACCAGCCGATTGATCGAACCGGGTCCATCCGATCTCCCGTTTAGATGACCTAAGAGCCGAGTGGCATATACAGCCGTATCCTCGATCATCCAGCCATCGATGACACGGGGGTTACGTCACGACTGGAGTCTAGATACGACCTTCATCCACTAGGACCTCCTCGCCCACCAATAACTCACGGGTTGCAACTCACGGCAAACAAGTAGGTGAACCCACTTTTTATTTTAAACACCGGGCCCACGGTCGATTTCGGATCGCTTTAGTCTGGCCTCTAACCTTTGACCTTTCCAGCATGGGTAACCCTACCAGGAGAAAAAACTCCAGCTGGCATAGCTCTTAGGATCACTGAGGCACGCAAGCCCCCCTACCACGACAAGGATAGCGATCCACAGGGGGGAGGTTATACATGTATAAGAATGTGAAAAACAAAGCGAAAATGTATATAGTAAAGATACACTTTTATATTTGACACTGTTTCGTACGTGTGATTAGAATTTTTAGTGAAAATACTTATTTGTGATTTTAATTAATTTTATTGCTCTTTTTATTTGCTATAAATTTGATGTTGTGCAGATAGAGATAAAACGTTTTATGAACTGTTCTAGAGAAGAAGAAATTTCGTTCATTATGAAATAGATAAGAAGCACCATTTCTTCAAGAAAGTTTTTTCTATAAAAGTTATTCTTTGTGTTGCATAGTTAGGACATATTGAACAAAAGTGATGCTCATCCTCAAAATTACAATAGTGCATGATAAACAAAGGCGTTTATTCATTCCAACATTATTATATCTACCCTTATCTATAGCTAAAATATGGACAGTTGTATCGAATTAGATTAGTTAAGAATGGATCGATGTACAAATATTAAGATAATCAAGTCTTAACTTTAAAAGATGTGTGCATTACACGAGAACAAAAACTTCTTTACATGCCTCTAAAGAGCTATTCGCCATGTTTTGTTTATTTTTTTTATCATATAATCTTTGTTCATATAGTTCTTGGTAGAGATTCCTCATACTTTGTTAGAAATAATTCCAAATCATCTTCCAAATATACAGAGGAAGATGTTTACAAAATGCTGGAATTTTTAATCGACAATATATTTGTCCAGTGTGGTGGACGTGTTTTTCAACAAACCGTCGGCATTCCAATGGGAACTTATTGTGCTCCTTTACTTGCTGACCTATTTCTTCACTCTTATGAGGCTGACTTTATAGCTGATTTGATCCGAAAGAAAGAATATCGTTTGGCTAGATCCTTCAATCTCAGTTTCCGCTATATAGATGACGTATTATCTTTAAACAATCCTAATTTCGGGGATTTGATACATCGCATCTACCCAAAAGAACTTGAGATAAAGGATACTACAGACACTGTGAAGTCAGCCTCATATCTTGACCTACACTTAGAAATCGATGGTAAAGGAAAACTATTGACCAAACTTTACGACAAACGTGATGACTTTTCATTCAGAATTGTCAACTTTCCTTTCGTCTGTGGCAACATTCCTTCGGCTCCTGCGTATGGAGTGTTCATATCACAACTCATACGTTATGCCAGAGCTTGCCGAAACTACGCAGACTTTTTGTATCGCGCTATAAGTCTAACAAATAGGCTTCTGGAACAGGGTTATTTTGTTACAAGATTGAAGTCATCACTACAGAAGTTTTATGGTCGTCATCATGAACTCGTGGATCGTTATGATGTATCCATCAGCACCATGAAAACTGATTTATTCAACGGGTCATAGTTTACCTTTCCTCGTTTGTCTACCCCGGACTTGACTTTTTATGAGCAACTCGGCGGGTGTTTCTAGAAAAGCAGAGGACGCTTACCCTACCGGTGCACCTGGTCCATGCTCCCAGTTTTTAGTGGAGTCCGAGTTGCTCATTTACTTTTGTTATTTTGTATGTATGATTTTAGTTACTTTATGTTCTTTGTTGTGTATGTCTGTTTTCCATGTCTGGTCTTTGTCCCTTGATTACATTCTTTTGATTACCGCTATAACCTTGGTTCCCTTGATTACTCTTTCAATTATATTTATGTATTTGATTAAGGTTCAAGTCATTGAATCATAGTTTTCAATGGCGGATTCAGAAATTTTAAAAAGGGAGGCTCCAGAGGGATTAAGCAAAAAGGGGGTTCTAGACTGTTACATGTATTTGCTCATTAGTTGCCCAAATTTTACACGAACATTTTCCAAAAAACGGGGATTCCGACCACGGAACCCTCCCCTGTATCCGCCACTGGTTCATATAATAAATCTTTTACATGTGACAACTACATGCTACTGTCTGAATGTCAGAGACTACAGACCTTGTATGGTTTGGAATATGAATTCAATATTTTAAATATTAAGTAGGACTTAAAAGTACAAGGGAATATTATTTGTTTCTGGTACGCTGGCAATATTTTTAGTTTTCCATGTACTTCTAATATTTCTATTTCAAATTTTCATTTAGCTCAGAGTCATTGTAAATTGGTACAGCTCCCAAGCCTCACTTCCATGTGACAGGTTCGACTAATGCACCAAATAATGTTTCTAATATATGATATTTGTTTCTTTAACGATGTCCCATTTTTTTTTCGTTTTTAACAATAGTTTACCACTCATTCTACTAAATAGGAGCTACTCGGCGAATCTCGTTACAGAAATGAGAAACTTCATATGAAATAGGCGAAAAGAATCTGCCTGGAACAAATTCGACCCCTTTTTAAAATTACTTTCACTCAGCTCCTCCCTTGCTCAAAATTTATATGAGAAGTTACTGTTTGTTATATCTAAAAGTCGGTACAACATGTGCTCAGCCTTTCTAGTTACACAGACGTATGTACATTTAATGTACTGGTTCTGATTATATATATTATTTTGACAATCAGAACTACTAAGATAATCCCGTTTTCTTTGTTTGGTTTTGTTTGGTGTGTGTGTGTGTGTGTAGCCGTGCATGTGCAGCTGTTCTTTAACATTTAACTGGTTGTCACAATATCGAATTTACAGTAGACAAGTTTTCAAATAGTCATTATTTTTTTCACTATTTACAGTTGACAGGTTTTCTGGCCTTGATTTTCCCCATTGTATGATAATCAACACCATGCTGCAAATTATTCCGATTAAGGAAAGAGGCATTTACTTTTGGCGGGGTTCTGGGGTCCGTACATGCCCCAAGAAGCTGAGCAAATTATACAAAAACAAAATGATATCTACACCAAATAACTCAAGAATTTTAAACCATACTGAAAGGGGTAGTGTAGGATTCTGGTGAGTATTCTCCCTTCAAAGTTCATTTTAACAGCCTCATTTATTTAAGGGACCAGTTTACGACACTTGCAGCAGAATTTTATTTTTATTTGTATAGCGGAAATGGCTTATTGGTTCCAATTGTCGCTTTTTGTAAGTTGAGATGGTCAGTCAGAAATAAAATGCAAATTTATAACAATTTATTTCGCTACGGTAGAATTACATGTTCAGTGATATTTTAGTGTAATGACTGAAAACTAGATTCTGACCAGTTTATCTAAACACGGTTATCAGAACAGAGATGGACGTGTGTCATATCACCATCCCACAATGTCCTTCTTAGTATTCGTCAGGATACAAATATTTTTATTAAATATCAGTTATCCAATCTTTCTCCAAGTTTGAATTATTCAGAAACAACGGAAACTGGATAATTGATAAAGTAATGAAGATAAATGTTGAACAGGGAGCTTATATGAGCATTTTTTTTATATTTTGTCTGTTTTCGTTTTTGATGTTTGTTTTAGGACCTGCAGACGGGAGAATACAAAAAGTCCATAAATCGACAAATGATGAATCTTACAGGTTCGAAAATTAAGTATTAGGTATTTGTGAATGCTTAAACTATAATGGTATCATAATGATTCTTGTTTAGCATTGGTCTCTACACTCGGATCTAAATCTTTTTAATGACAGTGCCGGGGAATAACGAGGACTTTGGATATATTGTGATGGATAGTGGGCCTACGAGTCATTGCCCCCTTCCTGGCAGACAAATTATATTCTGAAAGATATCAATTTTCTGGAACTTTTTTTCAGTCGTGGTAGCACAGCCCAGTTTCGTCCATATTCCAATCTACGGCATTCCCAGGTAGCACAAACATGAAAAAAATGTTTTAGAAACGTTTCCTTAAAAAGACTGAAAACATTTTTAAGAAATGTCTTTAAAACGTAAAAATGTATGATTGCAGAAATGTTATAATAACGTTTTCAATAACCATTCACTATAATTTTATTATGACGTTTCTTTAAAAAGACTGAAAACATTTTTCAGAAATGTTTTAAAACGTTAAAATGTATGGTTGCAGAAATGTTATAATAATGTTTTCAACAATCATTCACTATAATGTTATTATAATGTTTTTCAATAACATTTTTTTAAATCAATCTAAACTATGAATATTTTAATGCAAAAATTGAATACACATACAACAGGTTTAACATGAGATAAGAAATTTGTAGAGTTCTCTATATTTTGTAGATGTAGCAACGAACTAAACGAATTTTCAAAAATAGGTTTTGTCGGTTCACTTATACATCGTCAGGCATCTCAAGCAATGTCCATTTCCGTTCTTTGGTTTCCTGAAAAAAATGTACATGATTATTGGGATAGGTACGATATACATACTTACAGTAGTTATGATTAAAACTAAAGGAAAAAATTATACATGCTATCAATTACAATATACTTGATTTTTTTATGCAACAGGTGTATGTGTCAATCATGGAAATACCATTGTCTGCTAGATTAAAACATGCTCTTTTGTATCAAGATTTTATTTGCACATTGAAAAACCATGAATTGAGTTTTTAAGCTGAAATTGTGGTGAGCAGAGCTATGTACACCTTTAAAATGTATGTCTTCAAACAGGAAGCCGATATCCATGGAACCAAACTTCATACAAGTGTTCTATAATTAAAGCTTTATTGAAGTTCAGCAAAAACGGAGGTGAATCCAAGAGGGGCACAGGGCCCCCATCGTATTAAAAAAAATAATTTGTTTTTATAGAAAATTAATGATACCACCAATAGTGAGCTACCTCAAAGGCCATATTTCCCCACCTTATCGGAGTTTCTGGATCTGCTACTGATTTACGTAAAACAGTCGTTGCATATTGCGGTCAAATGAATGAACTGATACACTAAAAGGCTAACAAATGCTATGATCCTTTGTCATGGTCCAATCAGATTCTCATCACTATATAAAACTTACCTTGAAAAAATATTAATCATCTTAGTGTGTTGGGCACATTAAATTACTAAAAACATTTGCACTTTATTAACTGGATCCAACCCCCCTCCCCCAGGGTAAAAGTCTATAATAAACAAAAAAGCGATTTTACAAAATTATGCAAAAAATCATAATATTCAAAACTTAGTACTCATAAACATAATATATTGAATTATTTATTTTCACTTTCCAATTATGTCTCTCATGCCCTCCATAAAAGAACGTCATATCCCTAACGAGAACGGATGACGTAGTACCCATAAGCTAGGTCACCTAACTAAAATATGTTCTTTCTTACAATGTAAACATGCAATCTCGCCAATCTTCTGAGAAAATAAAAACAAGGATCAGTTCTGATAATTACTTTAAAATTGTAGTTGATATGCTATCGAGAACCGATGACATCGGGATATAGGACGTTATTTGTGACGCTCAAATACACCTATTTATACAAAGTTCGGCAATATAAACATGTCAATTAATTCACTGAGACACTTATCTATCATAAGAAAATAATTAAAAGTTAAAAACTGACTCCGTGCGGGGTCAACACCTGGTTGTTTGATATCAATTTTGACATGTTAACTTTGTCATTTCGGACATACAATTGAATCAATATTATACAAAACCGGAAACGGAGAAACACGTAAATTTTCCTTAGCAGTACGAATTTTCGGCGCATTACAAAAACAAAATTAGAAATCACTTGAGTGTTTGTCTTCACAGCGTGATGTTGTCTAGTGACGGAAATTGTAAAATGACAATTGACCAGCTATGTTTATATAACAAGGTTACACAGACAATATTTATTCAAAGTACTTTGGCATACAGTTTTTAACTACCTAATTACAAAGAATTGTACTTACATCTTGCTGGACAGATCCAGTTCTTTAAATCGTCTTCAAAATAGTGTGTGCTCCTTGCACACGTGTGTAGGATAATACGCACACTGATAAAGATTTGCTCTAACCTATTTCAATAGCAGCATGTGGCACACCATTTACACTATTATCTTATTATTTCTATGGAGATGCCATCATCTATATATCATTGCTGTTGAATTGGTTAATTAAAAGACAACAGTAAACTGGGATGAATTTATTGGAAATCAAATATGCATGACAAATTAAGAAGACTAGCATTACATGTAAATTTATAATGCATGTGTATCCTTGTTCGGTCATTTTTTTTTTTTATTTTTAAAAAATGATGAAATTATATATAACCTCTATTGTCTTATAGAGCTAGATTGTCAGAATTTTAATTTCATGGCCCATTTATTTTTTTTCTGTATTTGATATTTATGAGAAAATTGGTTTTTTAAATATGTAATTTAAAATAGTTTAGAAACATTTTTTGAATTCGTTTTAAAACGTTTTTAAAAAGTAATATTAAAATGTTTTTCTTACATTTCTACAACTATTTATTAAACATTTCAGAAAACCGTATTAAAACCATACCTGGAAATGTTTTTAACCTGTTTCAAAGGAATGTAATGAAAACATCAGAAAATATTTTTTCGTAACATACAAAAAAATACTTTTATAACATATCCAAATAATGTTTAAAATGTAGATCCAAAAACATTACAGTGACATGTTACTTAAACATTTCAAAAACATTTCAATAAACAATTCTGAAAACCTTTTGCAAACTTAAACGGTAAAATGTTTCAAAAACGTTATCAACACATTTTGAAAAAAAATCAAAATGTTTTAAAAATGATCTGCTGGAAATGTTTCAGTGAACTACCAATAAACTTTAAATAAAATATTTCGGAAAAGGTTCGTGCTACCTGGGTTATTGCTAGATCTCAACGTTTTAGTTCACTGTGGCCGTTTTTCTTAAAATTAATATGTTTGTGTTTTACTACATGTACTAAGAATGAATCTTTGGTTAATCAGGTTTATCGTATTGAGCGATATTTGACCAGTTCCGGATTACGTTTAAAGACTATCATACATATGTGCTACGTCATTGCAAACACTGTCATTGCTCTTATTTTAAAATCCCACTCTCCCTATTGTACCCGCTCCTTTCCGCTGTTTGTTTTCTTCAATATGTTTTCAGGTGTAAAATGCAAAATAGATGCACGAGAAATTAATGGGACTAAAATCAGTGCACATCTCTATGCTCGATCACGCATCTACAAGTTTTTTTTTATCGGATTTGACTAATCAGCTTAAAGAAACGAACACTGAATTATTGGAATGAAGAGCTCGCTACCTTGAGGAAAAACTGGTGTCTCTAACAGATAGCTGTGGATTCGAAATGATGGAAATGTTTCCGTTCTCGATGAGCTGTACTAAGGCGAAGCCATCTCATGTCAACCTATGGGGCCTGTTCTGAACTATTACCAGTTCGAACTTGCTAGGTTAATAGTTCTTATACTGCTTTAATTATTCAAATCTGTTATCAAACTAGGTTTTCTTCACTCCCCTGATGTATTTGATAAGTGTGTCCCTATTTCTCCCATGATCAACCTAACGGAATTTTTAAGCTTCAATCGTTACCAGTTGAGCACAGTTTGTCCATATTCCAATCTACGGCATTCTGTTAATTCTTGACAGATCTCAACGTTTTTGTTCATTGTGGCCGTTTTCTTCAAATTAAAAGCTTTGTGTTTTACTACATGTACTAAGAATGAATCTTGATTAATTATTTGGTAGCCGTCAGTAATGAAACACGAAAGAGTCTATAAAATAAGTCTATATTCCCGCTCCACGTATGGACCTGTATCATACATATATCGTAAATGGAGATATAAACAGGTTGTGAGGATTTTGAGCTGATAGTCCTCTGCAGGTTAAAGTTAAGGTTAAGTCCAGAGAAGCCATTGAATGTTGTGATAATAGAATTGAAGCTTATGGGAAGTGGAGTTTCTAGTCTTTAAGGCAGAAAATATAAGAACTTTTGAAAATTCTTGCATAAAAAGGACAGAAAGATTGCTTGAAGAAACTCTGTTCAATTTTTACTCTTTGGTTCTTTCTGGTTATATTTCTGGCAAAGAAATGGTGTCTACCACCAAGAAACAACTTCATATTTAGTGAATACATTCATTTTTACATAGTTTATCATATATGAAAATATTTTTTTTCTTGGGTGAAGTTTTCCCGGTGTAAATATGTCCGAAAAACAAGAGAATTTACCATTTTCAGCAGTGTTTTGTTAAATGATGTATTATTGTGGTACTTTTGAGGATATACGCCAGTTCATTGGTATTAACAAAGGATGATTTTATTCTGTAGGTTCCATCTTTGAAGTAAATATCCCCACATTTCCAGTTTACAGAAACTATTCAGGTTTCAGTTTGGTTTCCAATAGTGGGCACGAGACCACTATTAATTTTCAAGTGCATTTCAATATACACATTTGAGCAGATTAAAAACTCCATCGGCGCAAACTGAATAAAACTTCTCTGGCCTAAAGATATATACAAACAGGATTTTATTTATAAATTGTTGAAAATTTTACCATCATTTTCTGAAATTAATAAAAATGACCCGGAGATGGGGCAAACGTGACAAATGAACTGAGTTAAAAGTCCTAAATTTTAACGTTCTTCCACTGAACCACATCACAACTTTTAGTCAGAATTGATTAATGAAAAAATAAATCCCATGTAATTTAACTTATTTTATACCAATTAGAGGCAAAACTGCAGCAAATAAGTTTCCAGTAAAAATTTGAAAAAAATGTGGAAGGTACCTACTACCAAAGTTGGAACTATATACAACGAAAACCAAGGGGAATTAATTGTGTTCTCGTACCAGCGGATCAAGAGGTACCAGTATCGTATTGCATATCCCTGAGCAGGTGTACGTCAAAACATGGATGCTACTGAAATACAGTGCTTTTTCTTTTTGCCTCTCTACAAACTAATGTTTTGTCAAAAGATATGAACAATGACTTATAAAATAGAGCAAACATCACACTGTAAGATGAAGAACTTTTTTAAAAGAAAATATAACATAATAACATAAAAATGTTCCACTGAAAAGGTTGGTTTGATGAGTGCAAATCGAAAATGAAAGTAGGGAAATGGCTATTTATAGTTTAAGACTACTTTTTGTCCAATCTTCGTGGACTCACCCTATTTTCTTTGCGGGAAATAATTTTTTCACATGTCCTTAGAAATGCTACATAAGTGAAAGTTTTATTGAATCAATTTACATATTTTTTTAAAAATCCTAAAAATATGCACTTCACTATAGAAGTCTATGGGAAAATTAATACGATACTGAGACCAAGATTTCTCCCCTTTAATGTCTACTTTTGCTCTCCGGATTTTGCCTTGATATTACCATTTGTTATATAAACTTCCTTTTTTTTTAATTATTAATTTCGGTTATTACCCTTTATTCGGTATATCAAGACAACCGACTTTAAACGACATAACTTATAGTACTTAGTGTGTTTCGGTTTTTGCAATATTTCATTACTTCCGGTTTTTTGTATTCCACTGTCTTAAATAAGTATTTTTTTTCCAGTGTTTGTAAAAGTAATTTGAATTATGATAGTAATAGATGTGACGGTTTAAGTATGATTTATAGCCTAAACTGATATTTATCTTCTTTTTCACTAGATCGGTATACATAATATGAGTTCAAGTCAAATAAATATCTAAATAAATAAGTAAACAAATGTACACGAAAAAAAGGAAAATTAAATATAAAATAGAAGTAGAAAAATGGTGGTAGTGAAGTTCAAATTCAAATGTTCATTTCATTGTCTATCAGTTAAAATGATATCGAATAATTTTAACCAAGTATTAAAATAATTGAATAAATAAATAAATATGAAAAGGAAGCTAACTGTTATATTCATTGCAAAGAGATTTCAAAATGGTCCATGCTTTATGAGGCTGAAGACTATCATGAACTTCTTTGAAGTAGGAAAACGCTGTGTCGTTGTTAAGCCTTTCTTTCAGGCGCACGTTTTTTAACGATTGATTTCCACTTTGACACACAGGGAAACTCACTTCTTGACAGAATTTCATCAAGGAACTCAGTCAGATCATATTTATATTCCGATGCTAATGATGTCGGGTACGAAACCTAAGAATTTTTTTGTACATTTTTGACGGTGTAGTAGAATTCTGGATAGAAGAATATCTTTCGGTAAGTAGTGTGGGGGCATATTGCATATCCGTCCAAAAAAAATAGTTTTTTCGTGTCAGTAACACTCTTGATAGATGACCATCCAAGGAGTGATGTGCATTTGTCAGTTCTGGTTAGTTTTGGTAGACCATTGAACGTATTTACACACATACCGATGAGTCCGTTCTAATAATGTCACTTCATGACTAGTTAAATTGTTCACAGTTCGCAGCTATATGAACCTTTACTGTAACATAGTTGAAGCAATATTTTGCTGCATGTAACTGGATTTAGTAACGACGGATGAATACCTAGTTTAATGACTGACATACAGACTGAACGCTGCATGCTGAAATAGTTCTTTCAATGGAGTTGAACTTGTTATGTAGAATAATGCCGACATGTTTCGTGTTTTCACTGACAGGAATGATTGATTTACTTATGCTAAGTTCAGGTGTAACACTTCTTTGTTTGAGGAGACATTTAAGACTAAACTCTTGCATGGCGAAATTTCGAATTTCCACTTTACGCTGTAGTTGTAACACATATTTATCATAATCTGCATGTCAGAGTGAAATGACGATATAAGAGCAATGTCTTCAGCTTGCACCGACAGCCAACTTGTAAGTCTAAAATCAATGCTCCTTTACCAGATTGTTATAATTCGTCTACCAAACCATTTATGTAGATTAGATAAAGCTTGACTGATAATGAAATACCCTGTCTAACTCTTCTTTCGAGATGAAATTGTCTCGATGTTATGTCATTACATCTGATACAACTATACAAGGAATCGTACATGTAGTCTATTAATTTCCACATTTTGCCACCAATTCCCAATTTGTTAAGTTTGATTTTAAGACCGCTGTGATCAACAGTATCGAACGCTTTTTTTACTATCTAATCAAAGTACTCATGTACTGAATCAATTTATATTGATTGGTTGGATTTTTACGCCTCAAATAATCTTTAAATTGCATTCTGATTACGGAGGACATTACAAAAAGAACACACCAATTGCATAATGCATTGAAGCAGTGTGCCACTTAACGTAATATTCAGGTTCGATGACGGTAAATGCGTAGAACACCTAGATAAATGAACACAAAACTCTCCAACATACTGCGTAATTGAACTACAAACTAATAGCTGGCCTTTTCCGGTTTCTAAATATTTTCAAGTCGAATTTTAATTTATCGTCCTCCAGGTCCAAACTGTCTGTCAAATCATCCAAACCAAAGCCCCCACAATCATTGAAATAAATCATGTCCTTAGATACATGTCCCTCTCCACTAGCTACATTCCTCAGTTGATTAGCTTTATAGCTCTAATGCTACAAGTTATCGCATAGACATCTATGTGTCATTTAAAGTGCTTAGTTTTTAGGCATCTAGTTCCAGACACACGTACATTAACATAAACGCCAAAGTCTAAGAATAGAATTTCAACAATTATGTATATTGCAGACAACTCTAGCAATGCACTGGAGCACCGGCAGCTCTAAAATCTTGCTCCATTACACATGGCCAAAATAGCCCAATAGAAGGATTATTAAAAGAAGCAATATCACCAGACCACACACTGACATCATTCCCGATGAATTCATCATCGAAATACCTATGCCATCATTTAAGCAAAATTTAATTTTTAGCTCACCTGGCCAAAGGCCAGGTGAGCTATTGCCGTCACTTGTCGTCCGTCATCGTCGTCGTCCGTCGTCGTCGTTAATAATTATACAAAACTCTTCTCCTCTGAAACTACTTGACTGATTAGAACCAAACTTGGTATGAATGTTCCTTGGAGTATCCTGCATAGAACTGATGTGGAGATTTTTTATTCGTCGAAAAACATGGCCGCCGTTACCAAAAATAGAACATTGAGGTCAGACAGTAGTTTTTCACATATATCCCCAAAGCCATTAGGTTTAACTAAATTATGACACTGGTAAAAGTGTTCAGCACGGTGAGATCTATCTCTGGTCAAATTTTGGTTTTAATCAGTTAAGCCATGTTGGAGGAATTGCCCTTTTTCAACGATTTTTGCAATTTTTAATGTTATTTCTTTCAAAAATCTTCTCCTCTGACGCTACTTCACCAATTGAAACCAAACTTGTTATGAATGTTCCTTGGGTATCCTGCATAGGACTGATGTGGGGGTTTTTGATTCGTCAAAGAAACATGGCAGCCGTTACTAAAAATATAACATAGGGGTCAGACTGCAGATTTTTGCATATATCTCCGAAACCATTAGCATTACCTAAATTCTGACACAGGTAAAAGTGTTCAGTATGATGAGATCTATTTCTTGTCAAATTTTGGTTTTAATATGTTAGGCCATGTTGAAGAAATTGCCCTTTTTCAACAATTTTCGCTATTTTTAATGTTATTTCTTTAATAAAAAATCTTCTCCTCTGATACTAATGAACCAATTGAAACCAAACTTGGTATGAATGTTCCTTGGGATATCCTGCATAGAAATAATGTGGGGATGTTTGATTCGTCAAAAAACGTGGCAGCCGTTACTAAAAATAGAACATAGCTGTTAGACAGTAGTTTTTCGCATACATCTACAAAACCGTTAGGTTTAGCCGAATTCTTTCATTACCTGAAATGATCCTTATTATTAGGACTATAAAAGTCTTTAAGGATAAAAGTTGTCAGATGATTCCTTGTAAGAGTTATTGCCCTTGATTGGAGAAAAATTACTTTTTTTCAAAACAGTTTTCAGTCAATATCTTGAAAACTATGATAGATTAAAAGAAACTTTCAATTGTTGAAATGATCCTTATAAGTCCTACCCAAGACTTCTTGAGTCAAAATTGTTGGACAACTTCTGGTTAAATTTATTGCCTTTGAAAGGCTAAATTCAACCAGGTGAGCGATTCAGGCTCCTGGGAAAGTCTTGTTTTATTACAGTTAAGTTCTCAGGAAAGGTTGTTTATTGAGTTTGTTTATTGGCGTAAATAACATGAAGTTAAATTTTATATATTAGAAATACCTATAAAATGGACCTATCCATCTGCATTTGAACATAACTGGGGTATGCCAATGGGACTATTTTATTGCGGTAGTGTAA
This sequence comes from Perna viridis, assembly GCA_037379345.1. Lineage (NCBI taxonomy): Eukaryota > Metazoa > Mollusca > Bivalvia > Mytilida > Mytilidae > Perna > Perna viridis. Next base: position 6,444,607 of record CM074512.1, read on the forward strand.
GATAATTGCAGATGCTATCAGGCTTTACAAATCTAAAGGCTCTGGCGACTGCTATAGCAATTCTGATCTTCGATCTAAATCGATAAAAAGGTGACAAGGACGTCGGAATTGCGTTCTCTGTAATGCTGTACAGCTTCTTGGAGGTTGAAGGACGCATATATGCTGCTTAAATGTTTCTGATATGAAGTTGTTCGTTTAATCTAACATCAACTTGTTTTTTTTTAAAGTTTGCATATACATGGAATGAGTGATATGTCACGGTACGATTCAACATTGTTCTTTGGCTTATTACCACCCTTGTACAAAGGAATCACAACACTTACTTTCCAGTCGCTTGGTATTATGCATTTCGTGAAAATTAGGTTAAATAGGTTGCACAAATGTTTTGATAAGAGACTACTGTCGTATCTGATGTGTTTATATACTAAACCGTCAAGTCCACATGCTTTTCCTCTTGGCAGACTGTTGAATAGTTTTATTAGTTCATCACAGGTTGAACTTTTTATTTCACCTCTCGTGCGTTCTGTAGCAACTCGTTGTTACTTATGTCGAGCGCTCCTTCTTTAATTTGTGCTATTTGTTCAGAGTGTTTAACAAATTCTTCACATACCTTGTCGGACTCTCTTATCACCTTCTCCTTCGATTTTAATATTACGTCATTTGATATTTTACTTCTACGTCCATTTATGATTGACCGTGCCAATTGTTGATCAACGTCTACAGACTTTTCAATATCTTCTGACAATCGTCTTATGTGTGATTCATTTGCACTTCTCAATTCGTTTCTGAACAAATTCTTCCAGTGTTTGTAAGCCACGTAAGATTGATATTGTGAGCCTCGTGGTCTCTTTTCATTTATCCAGTTAGTGCGGTCTTTTAACATGTCGCTATGCAATTGTAAATGATTCTCAGACCAGTAAGGTTTTAAATGTCGACGGAATTTCACATTTGGTAGAGTGTCATCGGCAGCCATTTTGATTGCATTTACTAGGATGTTGTAATAACTTTCAATGCTTGTTTGATTGAAATCTAAAGTCCATAAGTTGTGGGAAAGCGCATATGAGTAATCTGTTATTCTACCTTGCAACACGGCTTTAGTCCAAGCAACTTACGATTGCTCGTATTGGCTTGTGGATTTGTTTATTGTTTCGATTGCAATTAGGCTACTCAGGACAGGTCGATGATCAGACGTATTAGAGCTAGAATCGTGTAAAACAGTAACATTCTCTATTCCAAGTGGAGAACTACTGTCTATGATTATGTGGTCTATAGATGTGCATGGGCCACTTTCGTAGCCTTGGAATGTATATTTTGGGCCTGTATAGAATGTCTGCATATTCAAATAGATTAAATCTAGATCATTTAAGACAGTATTTAGATATCTACCTCGGTCATCTTATGTTATATCAAATCTTGGTCCTTTGATTTTTGTATTGAAATCACCAAGAAAAATTACTCACCATCGAGCTTATATGTAGAGTATATTTCATGCATAATGTTAACATTTTTTCTGAAGAGTTCGATGGACACAGATGCGGCCGGAAGATATACAGCAAAAATAAATAGTTTCTCAAAATTGGGCAATTGAATTTCTATACCGATTATTCTATCTGAATTAACTTCTATCTCACGAACCAGGTAGCGTTCAATCCGGATTGAAACCAATAAGGCAACCCCTTTCCTGTAATTACTGCATCTTTGATTTTGCGGCGCACATTCGTCGACACTCTTTGTATAAGCTTTAAAGTTTTGATCCAAAATTTTGGGGAAAATGTAAATTACATTGCCGTAACCAGTGTTCAGAGAGGGCACGAATTTTGTGAGTTAGTAGGCATTTGCATAAATACGGTACAGCGGACATAACTCCTTTACAGTTCCAGCACATCATATTTATTATGTTGCTCATGATTCGAACGTTTCATATAATGCTTCATGACATTCTGAATTTGCCGGACTGTTACTGACATGCGATCTAGGTACCCACTTACTTCGGGGGAACTCATCTTCCAACGCGAATACCTCTCGGCCAAAACCCCTTTTTCCGTGACAATTTGACTTTTTTCGCGCAAGACATTTAACTAAGTTGAAAAGGAGCATGCTCCTCCATGTGCGCAAAAACGTAGATGCGTGAATTGTACACCATTTATCAGTTAAGAAAGACCTCATGCCTTGCTCTGTGAAATTTGTGCTTATGCCAATAAAATACCTGTCCACACGATTAAATTTTGTACCATTGAATTCAGGGTCTTGACGAATGGAGACCATGTTCACGCCGCTACCAATATGAGTCGATATCTCATGCTGTACACGAAAGTCAATTTATTCTTTAATTTCGTTTTCTCTTCTGTAGGAAACATTTTGTGATTTAGAGTCAGACCAGCGCATTTGTCTGTATCCATCGTGACTCGTTTTGTACATGTAGTAAATCCCTTGATTTGTTTTTAGTTGGTGCCTTGTCCTGCGTATCATAAACTTTATCATGTGTTTCATCAAGAGGCCCTTGTCCTATTTTACATGGATTAGCGTTCTGTACATTTTGGTTCGAAATTGCACAAAATTCAGTTGTTCTTGGGTAAGTCACTTCAACCGGATTTTTCCTCGTTGTTGTTTTGTGTTGTATATGATTTGACTACTTCAGGTTTTTTCTTCATATGACTTACTGCTTTTTTTCAAAGGAATTAATTTTTCTCATGAGTTCTGTTACTGATTTGCTGCAAGAAGACACAAGGCTTTCTAGATGTTCGATAGCTGGAACATTTTCTTTGACTCTGTCATTTAGAATATCCACTTTCGCTTTAGCGAACTCACTTCCAAAAAGCGCTGATCAGAGATGTTTGTGATTCTGCTCGACTCATATTCAACTTTTTGACTAGTGTCTTTAATGGAAGATTTCAATTTGGATATTTCTGAACCTTGTGATTTTTGACATTTGCTGATGTTGCCAACTGCTTTCAACTCCAAATAAAGCATCAGTTAATTTACAGACTCTCTCACCAAGTCCAAGGTCATTGTTTACATTTACTTGACGTTCAAGTGTACTAAGACGGTCAAGTAAAGATTCGTAGCTTTTAGTGTCTGTAATAAAGTTAATCTGGTTTTGGAGATTGAGTAGTCTCGTTGAGTTAGTTCTTTCAATTTTGTGCTACTTATTTCAGTAACAGCTTTATTTAAGTATTCGCTGTTTTGGATGTATTCACCGCGCAAGTCACGGTCTATTCTGCATACATGTTCAGTTAAGTCAAGTCTACAGATGTCAGTCGTCTCACTTTGGGTTTGATGAGTATTGTTGTGTCTGGCGTTCCTAATATTCAGTACACCGTTTAAGTCATTATTGAAATCGCCAGTTGTAGCAACCTTTAGAACAAAGCAATCACGCGCTAGATTTACTGGTAACGAGACGCCATCTCGAGGCCGTTTTATTAGTCTACGCTTTAAACTGCAGTCTGTGTACGGGACTCCCGGTACAGACTTTGCGACGTTAAAGAGTTAAAGACGTAAGATTTCTAATAAGTCTGTATTACCACTGACATGATCTAAGAGCTTTGATACGAAAATGTCTTTAGGAAAAGCTAAAAGTTAGTATAGTAATTGCAAAACATTTTATACTTCATTACCAGTCTGGACTAAGGGAGACTCGGATTGCTGCATATTGCTGGGGACATCTGCACTCAGTTAAAGTTTGACAGGTTTCAAAGACATGCTTTCAGAAGTGTTTGATAGTTCAGTAATTTGTAACAACTTTACTATTCCGTTGTGAAACTATACATGTAGTTCAATTTTATTCAACACAGTACCATTATGAGTTAATAGTTGATCAATTGTTTAAACTGTCTTAAACAAGGTTCGCACAAACGACGATCTTGCCCGGAGGACTACGAGGTCCAAAGTCTAAATCCAGGGTTAACTTTTTAAGTACTCGTATAACGGTATTTCTAGTAAGTGTTCTGGTGATTTGTGTTAAGTCGTTGTGATGTTATGTAACTTGTGAAATAATAAATAAGTTCGCTACTCACAGTACATCCAACAATGCAAAAAAGAATTTGCAGAACACACTATCCTCTTCTTAAAACATTAACGTTCGAGAGTTTATTTAGATATGCAAACGTTAGTTACAACGCCAATCCGACATAACCTTTAAGGGATCGTTATGACCAGGACTGCCAAGGTTGACTATCTATGTTCTTAGCCAAAATAGATGATGCTTACTTTATTGTTGTATTGTAATTTCAGGCTTATTTATTTTACTGAATAAAGATCTAGAACCCTAGTAACATGTTAAATACGACCTGCTTTATTAACAATATGTCATGACAGTATTTTTTGAGTTTCGGTTTCTACAATATTATTTACTTCCGGTGTTCTATTTTTTTTTTTTTTTTTTTTGCGTGTGTATGTGTGTGTGTGTTTTGGTTTCTCTAACATGCCATTATTTCGTCTTTGTCCGTCCACTGAGTTTTGGATATTTTCATACCTTGAAATATGCTGCGTGAATGTAATCATACGAATTTAATCTTTTTAAAATTGTGAACATTTATTTACTTCTATAATACAAAGTATTTCAGTGCTATACATGTACCATGCTTCTTCTAAAGACATAAATAGGTACCATTCTTTTAAAGATGGACGTCACTAATTGACTGCATGCTATGAATAATGTTACTATTATATTATCATGTAGTTTCTTATGTCATATTATCATGGCCTGCTTCATAATAGATGTCACATACTTCAAAAAATCTGACCAAGAGTCTTCTACCTCCGGTGTCCATTTTTCTCCAAGAGTTACTTCAAATGCGTGCAAAAGTTGTGGAATTATCAGCTGAAAAAAAAAAAGAATTAATACTTTTTCAGACACGATTGCCATAAATTCGAACTTGGTGCTCGATTCATATGATAATCATATGGTAATCATATGACAATCATATGATATTGAACATACAATAGTCATATGATTATCATATGATTCTCATATGGTTATTTTGGCTTAAAAACATATGACAATCATATGTTTGTGAAAAACATATGATTATCATACGATAATCATGCGAAAATCATATGTATACCGAACATATGATTATTATATGGTGCTCGATTTATATGAACACCGCCGAATTGATTTCAATGAAACCTTAAAGTTTAATTAGCATTGAATATGTGCACCTTCTATTAAAGATTTTGATGTGATCTTTTCGACCTCGCACCAGCAATCATGGACTTAATCGTTCCTCTTATCCGCAAATCATTCAACATAACTGAATTGAATTTTAATTAAACTTTCACAGAATCTTTTTAATATATGAACATTGTATGTGCGCCCTCTTTTTTAGACTTTGATCCAAATCAAGTTAGAGGTCAAAAGGTGCTTGTTATCAAAAGAGGGCTCAGTTTTTCTAGTTTAAATTAAATGGATTTAACATTCCATATTTGAATTACAAGTACCAAGGAAAACGCAATGGTAGTGGAGGTCCGATTTTGTTTTTTTATTATTATCACCAATTCATTATGATATTCGCTGGGAAATATACAGTTGTTTAAGATAATGAAGATTTTCTAGGAGTTATTTGCACTACTCTGAGAGTGTTGTATTAAACCTGACCTTTTCTATACATTTGTTCGCTTCTTCGGTATTCTGTAACTATGATATTTTTATGCTTTATAACAGCTTGCTTTGGCATCAGGCATGTTTAGTGCTACTTTTGTAATCAGTCAACACTTTCACTGCGAAAGTTACCTTTTCCCGGGTAAAACATGGATAAAATTAAGTTTCCATGATTTATTCTTTAATTTATAGAACGGTCTTACGAGTTATTCAAATGGTGTCATCCTGGTCTGTCCACTTTTAATGGTGTCACCCCGGTTTGCCCACTTTTAATTGAAGGTTTAAATAGACATAGGAGATTGCGTTGTTTTAACAATTAAAGTTTGTTTCTGAAACGTAAATATAATTTTACCTTCAAATTTATGATCAACTATTAAATTAAGAGCAATGTGCATTTTTTTCTTTCCTCCTCACAATCAATTCTTTATATCCATTAGATAGAGGTTACAAGTACAAACTCAGTGTAGGATTAAACAATAAAGATAAAAAAAAACAAACAAATATAAATGAATGAATAAAAAATAGAAAAAAAATGTTAATAACAAATGTGCATTATATATGCACTATCTTACTATACAGTACTAGGCAGTAAGACAAAAAATAATATATATAGCACCATGTCTTGCTGACATCATTATAGGCAAGCAGTCGATGTAACCAAATGTTTCTCAGCATTAAATTTTATTCGTCTGCAGCGCGTACGAAGTGTATAACACAAGGTTCGAAATCAAAATCATCAAGATTCATAGGTCTCCCCCCAGCAAGAATAAAATATAGCAACTTTCAGTCGAAATAACTTAGTTCAACCTACAAATGTAAAGGGAAGTGATGTAAAAAAGTCACTCGCAATAAGTCGCCGGAAATAAAATCACAGTTTTTACATAAGTGGAGTCTTAATGAAAAATATCAATTGTAAATTATGAATTTGTACTTCATCATTCATTTTGTAGTATATTATACTGTAACTAAATATTTTTTTTTATTATTTTTTATTATATTTGCATATTGATATCTGAAAAATTGAAAGTTTAATTTTCAAATTAAAAAAATAATTAAATTTGACAATTAAAATATTTTCTGAAATATAAAAAAAAGAAGCCATTAAGTTTTCACTTATTACATGAACATGAAAAGGGGCCATATCTACCAGAACATATATTATATTGGATATGCACATCTTTCCTTTTTCTACATTTTTATACATCACAAGAAGACACAGGGAAAGCAATTTTTGCTTACAAATACATACAGAAACATACATTTTTATACATATATGACACATAGACTATACAACTTCATGGTTAGTGAACCCTTTGTACTTATTTTGTTTATACAACTGATTGATAATTGGGGTAATTCAAAGTGGGCAAAGCAGGATTAAACCATTCAAATATAATTTTTGGATAACAAGGAAGGCGGTGGTATAAATGATTTGTGACATGAATTGACCACACTCATTAATCGATAATTGACCAATGAGAGCTATACAGGCACGGGTAGCTCGTGCTCTCGTTCCGCTCGGAGTCATTTTCGTCAGAGGCGGAGTTATCCCCGTGCAATACAATGTACTAATGCTAATGAGGTTGGATACATATCCTTTTGTGGTAAGTTGGTGAGCGTGCTCAATATACACTTCCGCGAGGTAGGGCTTGGGTAGAACAAAAGAGGGTAGAAAAAAAGAATTTTCCACGCGGAAGTGTTTATAGAGCATGCTCTACGCATGCATTGACTAGCCCACCGTTAGCACAAAAGGGTCTATTCCATGGCAGTTTTCAATTGAGTTATAGATGGGAACACGTGACCTTTCATGCAATATCATACATTAATTCTAGTTATACTTGGTCTTCTTTTCATATTTATATGGGGAAAAGAGCAAAGGAAAAGTCTCAATTAATGTTACAATTAAGTATTTTTTTAAAATAAAACTTGGAACACACCTTACTACTTCTTAAATCATCTAAACTTGAAATCTCTGTTTACTTCATAAACAATGGAATGGAGATCCATAAACATTCCTAAGATCCAAAGGCAGAACTTTGTATAAAAAAATGTACAGTTAACGCATATCTTTAAAAAAAAAAAAAAAAAAAAAAACTTACGTCAAAATATTGAACTTGAATGTTGAATACAATGTGTTTCTGACCAAGCTCTTTCATCAATCTATCTAGTTTATCAGTGTTTTCTAGTCTTGCAATGCATTTTTCTAATGTCCCCATAACACGCAAACCATGTTCCCGTAATTTGATATTAGTTCGTAGTTCATCGGATGTTAATCCACGAAAAGGCACAAATATATCCTGAACATCAGGGAACCTTTCAAATAACCTGCAAAAGTCAAACATAAATATATATCTCTTTCAAACAACCTGCAAAAGTCAAACATATATATCTCTTTCAAACAACCTGCAAAAGTCAAACATATATATCTGTTTCAAACACACGACAAAAGTCAAACAAATATATCTGTTTCAAACAACATGCAAAAGTCAAACATATATATCTGTTTCAAACACACGGCAAAAGTCAAACATATATATCAAACAACTCGCAAAGAGTTTGTCTTTTACACCATAAAAAATTTATTAGTCAGAACCCGTCTGATTAGCTTTTAATCTGTGATCTGTTTATACATTCGTTATGTCATATCATTTACGTCTACTGCATGATTTGTAGACCACATTTTACACTTTAATTACTCATGAAACGATATCCTTCGCATCCCTATATTTTCTAGAGTATCCATTAATCCAAAAGTTATAATTCAAAGCCAAAACCTATTTTAACCAGGGTTTTTTTTTATACAAAGAATCATAGAAATATATGCTAGACACAGCATGCGTATATCATACCGGTCTCCATGAGAGTTACATAAAAGAAAAAGCCAAAATTATCCCAATTAAAAGAACAGACGTACAATGTCTAACTCTCTTGGTATTTCATTGTATACCATCAAGCGGTTTAGGAAGAGATACACAAGGGAACTTCTACCATCCATCCAAGTTAACGGCAAAGTTCATGCTATTGGACACCATAAATTCATTTTAAAAAAAATAAAAACAGTGAAACAATTATAGCACCTTATTACATTTCATTATGTTTCATTATAAAATACTTTGCAGGGCGCAGCTTGTTACGACCACACAGATCGAGCTCTGAAAACTTGGGTACGTATGGGCACACCATTCCAGCTTGGTATAACTCTGAATTGAGATTGCAATTAAACTTTGATACTGGAGAATTTGACCAGAATCAAAGTGGTCCCTTTTTGATCTCTTATTCATAAATGGTTCCAGTCACAATCCCAGAAATAGACCCAGTCTTCCTTTGAAGGTATTGCACTTTGGGGTACAATCTCAAAGACATCCATTCTTTTATAGTCAAGTAATTGCCCAGGACACCGGACGTAATGAAAATGCTCGTTTCTGTTCCCTTCGAGGTCTTTATTTCTAAACGGTACATGTCACAACCACGTTAATCCCAGCTTTAAGTAATACGATTTTAAATAACATAGATTTTTGTCTTAAGTTTGAAAGCATACACCAGGTATCTACGTAAATTACGCACATCTATAGCGTTTTTCCTAAGTTATAATATCAGCTTAAATAAGGAAGGACGAAGGATAAACATAACGGCTTCCCAAGCTAAATAACAGTTACATTTTAGTACAAAGTCAAACTCATCTTCGACAATGTTCAATATCCTATCTGATCTATCTAAACCATGGTACCGCCATACTTCAACAAATAAATGTATGATGACAACCTCAATCGAGTTAAATAAAATGCTTGTTTTGTTAGGGAGTTTTTAATGAAAATACTGATAAATACAGATAATACATTGTTCAACTATTCAGCTGATCGCCCAGAGCTTGTTCAGCCAGAGTATATATTCGCTCTTTCATAAACATCAGTAAGCTGTTACTAAAAATCTTGGTTGTACCAAAAAATCCAGAGCAATAGTCGCTTAATTTGGTATTGAGTTGGTATCAGGTGACTTGAGTTTCCATGGAAGAGCGTCTTTAAGGTCAAAGGGTAAAAAGCGAAACCATACCGACTGCATCGGGAAAAAAATATTACCCTCTGAGCCATATGATAGATATAGTTTCTCCTTCAGATGGGATTACAGGATTTCTTCACTCGAGATAGTTAAATTTTAGATTTTCATCCACGAGCTTTAGCTAAAACGTAGTTATAAGGCATCAAGAGGATGATATGTTTAAGACTTAAAGAAGAACTGCCGCCAAAGAAACACTACAAACTGTTTCAAAAGTACTGTGTTAAAAAGTGAAATGTCTCATTGGATGATTTTTACGAGCACTTAAGAAATTTGTCCTCGCATGAAGTTACAACGAGGAGCTAGATTCAACTAGAGAGTTAAACCAAGCAACATATGATGAACTTGAAAGTGTTATAACACATGATACTATTACAATCTTGTCATTTCCCATCCTGGAGTTTGACAGGTAACATATCAAAAACTGTTGTATTTAGTTACGGGTGATAATGGTATTATAATGAAAACATTGTAGAGATAGTGGATGAATTGTTTATGTGTACCGTTGAATTATAGTGATATTATTTTTTGAAAACGCAGATATCTAGCTGACCAAGGTAGTAAAGGTGTGTTTAGTCTAAAGTTTCTTCATTCTATTTTAATGTTGTTACTCAATCGAATTTATTTGATACTTTTGTGTTATTGTAGTGAAATATGGGGTCTCCATAAAACTCCCAGATAGCATGATTTTTGTTCATAATACGTAACCCTGTGCCTCTACATAGATTTAACAAGTTAGGTTCAAAATCGTTAAAATACAACTGTTGGTCTGGGTTTCTTCTCACAGGTGATGGATGATCTCCCTCCCTGACATCCCAAAGTATGGTTTGAAACTTTCAAAACATTGGACCACATAAAGTATCCTTTTCAACAAAAAGAAAAGGAACAGATAGGTTTTTCTTTTTGGATTTGGAGTAGTATACCATTCCAGTGATCTGGATTTGTAGTATACAATTCCAGTGGACTGGATTTAGAATAGTATACAATTCCGGTGGACCGGATTTGGAGTAGTATACAATTCCAGTGGACTGGATTTGTAGTATATAATTCCAGTGGACTGGATTTAGAATAGTATACAATTCCGGTGGACCGGATTTGGAGTAGTATACAATTCCAGTGGACTGGATTTGTAGTATACAATTCCAGTGGATTGTATTTAGAGTAGTATACAATTCCGGTGGACTGGATTTGGAGTAGTATACAATTCCAGTGGACTGGATTTAGAATAGTATACAATTCCGGTGAACCGGATTTGGAGTAGTATACAATTCCAGTGGACTGGATTTGTAGTATACAATTCCAGTGGACTGGATTTGTAGTATACAATTCCAGTGGACTGTATTTAGAGTAGTATACAATTTCAGTGGACTGGATTTGGAGTAGTATACAATTATAGTGGATTGCATTTGTAGTATACAATTCCGGTGGACTAGATTTGGAGTAGTATACAATTCCAGTTGACTGGATTTGTAGTATACAATTTCAGTGGACTGGATTTGGAGTAGTATACAATTATAGTGGATTGCATTTGTAGTATACAATTCCGGTGGACTAGATTTGGAGTAGTATACAATTCCAGTTGACTGGATTTGTAGTATACAATTTCAGTGGACTGGATTTGGAGTAGTTTACAATTCCAGTTGATTGGATTTGTAGTGTACGATTCAAGTGGACTGGATTTATATTAGTATACGATTTCAGTGGACTTGATTTGGAGTATCATACAATCCCAGTAGACTGGATTTGTAGTATACAATTTCAGTGGACTGGATTTGGAGTAGTATACAATTCCGGTGGACTGGATTTGGAGTAGTATACAATTTCAGTGGACTGGATTTGGAGTAGTTTACAATTCCAGTTGATTGGATTTGTAGTGTACGATTCAAGTGGACTGGATTTATATTAGTATACGATTTCAGTGGACTTGATTTGGAGTATCATACAATCCCAGTAGACTGGATTTGTAGTATACAATTTCAGTGGACTGGATTTGGAGTAGTATACAATTCCGGTGGACTGGATTTGGAGTAGTATACAATTTCAGTGGACTGGATTTGGAGTAGTATACAATTTTAGTGGACTGGATTTGGAGTAGTATACAATTTTAGTGGATTGCATTTGTAGTATACAATTCCGGTGGACTAGATTTGGAGCGGTATACAATTTCAGTGGACTGGATTTGGAGTAGTATAAAATTCCGGTGGACTAGAATTGGAGTAGTACATACAATCAATTCTAGTGGACTAATTTTGGAGTAGTATACAATTCCAGTGGATTGGACTCCAGTGGACTGGATTTATATTAGTATACGATTTCAGTGGACTTGATTTGGAGTATCATACAATCTCAGTGGACTGGATTTGTAGTATACAATTTCAGTGGACTGGATTTGGAGTAGTATACAATTCCAGTTGACTGGATTTGTAGTATACGATTCCAGTGGACTGGATTTGGAGTCACGTCAAGAATTAATAGGTAAGATTCGATGTAGTGCAATACTCAAAAGGACTTTTTACGTAGAGTATGCAATTAGGGTTTGAAAATCTGTATTTGTGAAAACAACGAGATTATCTATATGTATGACAGTTTCCATATTGGACAGCGTAGATTCAATACTAACTATGGAAGCCTTTATATCATCTATAGATTTCATTTTCAATGCACGGGGGGATATGCGCGGTGCAGGAAGAAAGGGTACATTCCCATTCCGGCTTGAGAGTGATGGAAAGGAAGGGGTAAATTATGCTAGCGCGATACAACACTAAATGGATTTGAGTCTTGTGAAAAGTTGAACTCCACAACAGTACCAGTACGAAACGAGCTTGTTATTGTTTTTGTTAGCAACTTGTAAACAAATATGGAGAACGAATCAAATACACCTTTCTCAGATTTGCTTTGAGCACGTTTTCTCTTGGGTAACGGTTTAATCCTTCGATTTTTATTTTCCAGTCAAAACTGACACTAAAAAGTGGACAGCTTCCTCGGAAATGAAAATTTGTTACAAAATATTACACCATGTCCATACAATCCAGGTTTTTCCAAAAGTGAAGCAAACATTGCTTGTTCGTACATGATAAAATGATTACAGATAATAAGTATTTGTTTAATGAATGGTGATTGGCTTACTCTTTGAAACACAATATGGAAGGTGCACAATGGCAACATTTAATAAAGAATTTGTAAAAGTTTCATTTCATTCCATTCAGCAGTTTTAGAGGAGCTGCTGATTAGAAGATGACCTCTTTATCGACCAACGAAAAAGTCTATATTTTTCACATGAAACCCCAGTGCACAATGGCATTATGTGAGAAAGCATTTGTGAAAGTTTCATTCAGCGGTTTTAGAGGAGTTGCGGTTTAGAAGATGCCCTCCACCTTGGTTGATAAACGACAAAGTAAAAATATATCAAATGACCTAGCCAATCAACTAAAATGATCACTACATGCCAAAGAAAACTCTATTGATAAAACCAGTGAGCCAATAACAACAAAACTTAACTTAGTATTGTCTACTAGCAATGTATCTGATGAAACTGTTTAATTGTAAATTGTAATTGTCATTTTTAAACTTATGAAATAATAGGCTTTTACTCACAATTTTTACTAATTATTCATCCCTTGTTATGTTATAAATGTGCATCTCCTGTTTTTCATCATATGCATTTTAGGTTGAATATATTCTTATGTAGCACAAAATAGAGGCTACATGTACATTCTATAATAGGTCAGATTATTGAGTCTCTTTCTCTTGTGCCAAAGGAAATGTTACACAAATCAATCTTCTTCCTTATTTCCCTGGGCAAGAATTAATTTAAAATTACTTTTATAATAAAACGATATTTCAGAGTGTATATGAACTTTGGTTCTTTAATGATGATAGTAATAATTGATCGTTGTCCCAAGCATTGGCTAATAAAGCGATTGCCTTATGTATATAAAGCCAATGGTTTTTTTTTGTAACCCATTTCATGTGTAGTAAACATTTCATTGCTGAATGACTATTTTTGAACAATTGCTCACACTTTGAATCTTGTTTTAGAGTAAAAAGATGTACTTTCAAAAAGCATTATATATCATCTTTTTTTTTTCAACATCCCAAAAGGTACTTATGTTTCGGGTGACCTCTAGGCAGGCATTTTTTGAAGCCATTAAAGTAGCCTGATCACCTTACTTTAAGAACAGCTAAAGAAAACCAGAAAAAAGTCATACCTTAGGAGATCGTTTTACAGGAAATTCAGCTAAAATTTATGAAAAAGTCATTCTTCCGGTTCATACAAATTTGTGCATGAGTAGTGGTTTTTTGGCAATTTTTGTTGTTGTAGTTCAAGTGTCAAGATTATTAATAGAAAGTTAGTTTATTCTAAAAAAAATATTGAAAACCTAGGGATTCAAAATGACCAAAAACATACATGTGAACCTACCGGCGGTAATTCAATTCTACCGGAATTAGAACCTTCCTACCGTTCTACCGTTGAAACAGAAAATCTACAGCTTTCCGAACATGATACATGACGCCATTTTTTTTATTTACTGGAAGAAAAAACCTGAGAGGATCGAATAATAACATTTCCGGTTGATCTCAGGAAGACAGGTGAATTGTTAATTACCGTTAATTAGGGTCATAAACAATAATTTAGGGCTTTAGTGGTTATCGACAAGACGTAATTTAAAAGATAAGTGTTGATTATATAACAACAGGAGATGATTGACAATTATCCAAAGTTTTAGTGGCACTCGCTTAATTGATTAAACGATTTATTGCAGACGATTGGGACTGGTGAGAGTGGTGTAAATATTGATGCGGGACATATGGTCTTTTGATGGTTATGGAAACGTTGACCATGCATTCACTGAAAACGACTCGAAGTATGGCTTGTTTTTTTTATCCAAGTCAATGGAGGAATTACGTGAATTTTTCTATTTGCAGCACTCTCACGATCATCAACCGTCAAAATGTCAAAACGTAATATTTCATTTTCAGCACCTCCTGCCAAGAAAGCAAAGTACTGTTCCAAATTCAATGCTGTGTGGAAGTCAGTTAAAGTGGTACCAAGCCAGTAATGGTTATTTGAAATGAAATCATTTTGATGCATATTTATGCAATAGTAGCAATTGCACGTAGTGTCAATTTTTAAATGAAAATTATTTAATTAATTATAGTAGATATATCCAAGGAGCTATATATAAATACTTGATATACTGAATTGTCAATAATGAATAAAATCATTAAAATGTCCACGTGTTACTCCATCAAAAAGGTCCGTTTCCAACTATTCAAATAGAGTATTAATTCAGCATTTTTTCTCATGGAAACAGACTTAAAACAAAGTTTTCCATAAGTTTCACACATATTTGACTTGTTACGCCGCGAAAAAACGCCGATAAAAAATCTCCAGTTTTCAAACCAAATCTCCAGTTTTGAAGGAATGACTTTATCACATGTATGCAAAAACGTTATATTTTCATTTCCTTTTTACAGGATATTGGCCTTTATATAGATGGCGACTGCCTTCTTTCGAATATGATGGGGAAAAATGGGGATGTACTGAATATATATAACGTATATTCCACACAAAGTATCATGATTTATCTGAGGAGTGCTTCTGAACTATTTTGTATGGATTTCTCTGAGGTAGGCACTTAGGACACTAGCTCATATTTATTCCACAACTGAAATTGTATTTCGTGAACTATCTTAAGTTGCGAATATCCTCAAATCATCCAGTAGTTATAGATATATCATTTGGTAACTTAAATGGGACCTACAACACAAACATTCAGTCAGATTGAAAAAAAAACAAAAATAGAAATGATAACGGCGAACAAGCTTTTTTGGAAAGCTTATACTTGTGCAAGTATATATTTCACTAAGTTTGCTGCGGCAAAATAAGTTCAAAATATTCATTAACACAGGGAATAATGAGTGAAACCCTTATTTTGCCGTGCAAGTTGAAATTTTAAATTTCACCCATTGACTTGTCAAAAACATTTTTTTTTAAATTTTGACGTCCAAGTTTAATAACTACCGTGCTAATTTTTAACCGAGTGTTATGAAGTATAGTTAACATATACGACTTTTTAAAGGTTGGTCAGCATATTTTATAAGCACTAATTTTATTATCACATTCTAAACTGTAGTAAAATCGATGTCGTGTAATATTTTAGTCGTTTGAACCTATATGTATGTATGGACTTTTCAGTAGATTTAGCTAATATATAAACCAGGGAAGTATTTTTTTTAAATTCATCCCTGAAAGCAAATCAATAATTATATGCAACCCAATTAAGTTGTGGAGAATAAAAAGATTCTGACTGGTCGATCCATCCGTTTGTCATCACAATATTATCGTCTGTATATGGTCCCAATTTCTTTTAAACTTAAGACAAGTGTTGGTTACCAATAAGCTTGAATTGAGGTAATAACAAAATTGATGAACTCATAATTTTATACATTTTAATGGGATAACTAATTAAGGTGAGAGATCTAATCACGAGTTAAATCTTCAAGCGTTCTTGGCAGGAGTAATTCTCTTTTGGTTATTGGCGATAACCAATTGTTTATCCTGTTATTTTTTTAAATATTTTCTCCAAAATATTAATTTAAATGTGATCGGCGGATTTATATTCGTGTTGTTATGTTCTGGCGAGGGAAAGACCGAGAATGAAATTACCTAGTTTATTCGAACATTCGATACATCACTGCTATTCATATACATTGAAACAAGTCCTACCTTTTAGGAAGTTAGCTTTTTCTCGCTTTGTTCATTTCAATTTTTTTTTGGTGAACTGTGTGAACACGATGCTACGTTTCGTATTGCAATTATTTAATTGCTTCAACAAGTGAGCTATTCCCAATTGTTCAATATATAAAAGATTATTCATAATTCAATACATAAACATGACTGAAAATATTCCGGACACCAACTCCCCTAATAGAGCCTTAAATTTCACGGTTGCTACCACTTCTGTCAAACAAAATAAGAGGTTGTAAGCTCAGTCGGTTACGTTGCCTTGGTTAAGCATCATGGGTATCACGTGATGTCAAAGCAAACCCCAAAACGACTGCGACGGAACTAAAAAAAAACGGATACGCAACAAATGCAATAGTGTATAGGTTCCACTATATAGATAGGTCACTGCAGATAACTTTATGACGATTTGTTGAAATAAAGCTATATAGAGACACTTAAACAAGCAAATCCAACAATTTTTCCTGCAGTAAGTATATATTTTTCAAAACCTTATATTATGGAGATCCATGAAAAGAAGATAGATACTATTTTTCTATTTTGTCATGAAAATCTGTAGTCATGGTAACATAAAAATATATATCAGTTTTCATAACAAATTTTGAGTACTTTTCCAAAATTAATTATTAAAAAACAGGTTTTCTAAAATATCAGGCACTTTAAAGAGTAATCAAGGGAACCAAGGTTATAGACTCCGAGAAAAAGTAAGCGGTTATGGTATTATTGTAAAAAAAAATAAAAAGTGTACCTTTTTCTGCTCATTTATTCATGATTTTAATTCTTAAAGTTCGTGCAAAATTTTGCATTTTTGAAAAACAGGCAGTTGGTGCAGGGAAGAGAACCCAATCCGACGAGAACCTGAATCTTTCCAGATAGCTTAAACCATGCATTTTACACCTCTTTACCTTCACAAGTATTGCATCTATTTATGTGCGAATGCTCTACTGCCCACAATCAATATTTCCACCAAATTCTACCTTTTATATTTAAATTTTACAAAATTAAACCGGGTCAGTTTTGTGTACGAAACAGTACATATAATCCTATCTGTATAGTGCAACATGTACAAGCAAAATCCAAAATAGTAAATTCTTTCAGAGATCACCAAAAGGTCTTCAACAAATGAAATAAAACCTTTCAATAAGCCTTGAAAGGCCCCGAGATGTCAATTCTTTAAAATCAAGCTGACAGTGACTAACATCTCGTGACTTCGTGTAATTTTACAAGGCCTTAACTACACACCTTACATGTAAAATGAACTGGAACAAGCAAACACACCTTAAATTCACTCAATATTATATATATACTTCTAATTCTCTCCATGGAATACCTCAACATACTATACAAAGTGAGATATTCACTCAACTTTAAAAGAAAAGTTACTGAAAGCTAGCTCAGAACATATTAAAGAATGACAATACCATAAAAACTTCCAGCATTAGAAATAGCCACTACAATTCCAGTGGACTCGATATTTAGTAGTAATAACGTCAAGTATTAAAAATGCAAGATTACTAAAAAAATTACTTAATTTCTACGTATGGATGCAAATTTGGGGTCGAATATCTCTATTTGCGAAAACAAGCTTAAAAATAGTCAATAATTTTTAAGAATAAATCCATCGGAGTTTGTTTGTGTAGTACGATGGGTTGTTCATATTGTGTGTTTATGATTATTATGTCCATAATTTATGTGCTGTATGATATTTATTAATTATTTATTTATTATTTATTTTCTATTCTTCAGATGATCATGTACCAGTATTTAGTATTTCTGTACTTTGATTTACCTTTTGAAATACCGGTATGTTTTGATTTTAAAGTACACGTGTTTTACTTATTTAATGTATGCAAATTAGAGAGACCCTAGGTCAATCATGACACTGACATTATGTAGATGGGTTTGTAAGAGAAATGTGTTGTGTTGGATAGTGAGCTCTTTTTAGTCGGTAGCCATATTTGCAGAAAGTTAAGTTGACTTGAAGCTGTCAGAGGTCAATTATTATTATGTTAACATTTATTTACTAACATTCTATACCTTTAATTTTGGAAGATGGAGACTTCTAGTGTGAATGTGTAAAATTATAGTTATCTTGATAAGCTAATTAAAATCATATAAAGCTATTTCCATATTTAAATAAAAGTTAAAACTAATATTAATAACTTGAAGTAGACGAACGTGTAATTTTATAAACTTATATAAAGTGTAAAGTTAGATATCTGACAGTTTTACTTATTCATATTACATTTGTTATATTGATACATTTGATCCAAATAATTTTTGGTTATGGGAAAACATGATTTATGATAGATTGTTATTTTATTGTGCAGGTATCCATGCATTTGTTAGAATAAATCAGAAGTTAACTGTAGATACTGGAGGAGTCCGTTGCACCTCATGTGAAATATGGTATTTAGTTTTAATATTGATATTATAATATTATGAATTGATTTTTACTATATTTTTTTTTATCAATAACTTGTTTCAAACCCTTTTACTCTGCTCAAGTTATTGTATTTTGTGAAGAGGTGTAAACGCATTGTTTTTCACACAGATGTGCAACTCAGCCATGTTACTCAGGCATATATTTTATACCATAATTTTATGAGTGTAAATAGGATAACGGCGAAGTACGTATACATTATGTTTTTAAATGCTTGGTGCATTGAACTGTCGTTTAAAGATGATAGAGTTATCTTTCTTTGCACTTGAGTTAAGTTGTTACTTTTGTTGTATAGGTAATTTCATCTGGAACATTACATCTTGAATAAATAGTAAACGATTACGTATTCTATTCATTCAACGCCCTGTCAGACCTAGCCAGGCGTTTTATCTGAAAGAACATTTACAGACTATACGTAAGAAAACTAGGTGAGCAATACCATTCTAAATGAAGAAAGATTATTTTTAGATCAAAGTTTGGTAATGGTGAAAAAAAGTAATAAATATTTTTAGAAGTTTGTGGTATCGGTACCCCTGGTTTTAAAAGCTTTTCTGAGAGAAATCTCTTACGTTCATTAAAATCTGTCACTTTTGTTACAAATACCATTTACGGGCATTAATACAGGTGATCCTGAAACAACCGCAACATGTTCAACTCTGATAACTTAGGGCAACTGTTAGTTTCTGACACTTCAGCATAGGGACTTGCAGTTCATTATGTTTGGACACAATATTGCACACAATTTGAAATTTGAAAAGTCCTGCTTTAAGGGTGCTCACCCAGCCTTTGATCCCTATAACTCGAATACCGTAAGAGATATCTGAAATCCGATTGAAACTCTTACAACAAAATTTCAAAAGGAACACATTTAGAAAGAAGTCATAAAAATCAGAATAACAATATATCATTTCTATCAATTCCAATTATAACATCTCTTCCATCCTCTAGTCTCTTATTTTCGAAGGGGATTGGACCGAGGTCTTCAAAAATAATTGGTCTCTCCGCCATGTTCCTGCAAACGATGTGTTAAAATTTCAAACAGATATAACTTTTACACAAGTTTCTTTTTTTTTTTATCGTAAACCAACGAGAGTTAACGGATGCCAACACCGCTGTCGACGACGACAGTGTGATACCATTATTACCTTTTCGCCTATGGTCGTATAAAAATGTGACACTTGACACTCTTGTAATGTGTAACCTAGCGGGTTTGCGTGAATTTTTTTACAATTCAAAACTGAAGTACACGAACTTACAAATTTGATTTAAAATATTTTGTTTCAGCACCAGGCATACAAAATTTGACACATCTTATTGTATCTGCCAGCTTAGTTGGTATGAAATGTTGATGACATCATTATAAGGGACTAAAATGTCTACATGTTTTATATATATATATATATATATAAACATCTAACCGGTTAACCGGGGGAAAAACAATTTATTTTTAGGTCTTGGTCTAAGGCTGGTACAGCACTGCATGCTATACATCAATACGCCGTACTACATTTTGACTTTTCTTAATTGTTTTCTACAGTTAATTCATTTCTTATTTTTGATAAAAACATCCCCTTTGTTATTATCATTCTGATTCCTTATCATTTGCTTATGTGTGCCTATGATAAAGGTACAATCACCCATAACGTACGTGATTCAGCTTCTGAATCTATGTTTTGATCTTGAACTTCATTAGTTTTATGCTGAAGAAGGATATCGGTTATCCGAAATATTCAATGTAAATTTTACCATCTTTTTGTGATGTTAAACATATTTAGACGTTTATTTTAATGTATTGTTCTGTTTCGCATCGTTTTTAACGATCCAATACCCCGTAAGAGTGATTGTTGACTTTTCTTTAGACGATTAATAATATATATCTATAATAAAAACGTAATTTTTGATACTACAAAACAATTTTTGGATATCAAAGAATATTTCTTATATAAAAAATAATTTCGGATATTAAAGCATATTTTGAGATATCAAAAATATATTGGATAATTATTAAAACGCAACACCCATATTAACTGTCTATGATTAATCCATTGTTTCTAGTTGTTTACAAAATAGCTGACAGCGCATATTTTTAACACAAGCATATCTCGTGACCCGGATATATTTTGATCACACGTTCAGCATATCTCGTGGCCCAAATATAATTTGAGCACAAGTACGCTTATCATTAAACGTGCCCGGATATACTTTGAGCACACGCTCAGAATAACCCGTGGCCCGTATATATTTTGAACACACGGTCAGCATATCTCTCGACCCAGATATATTTTGAGCACACGTTCGGCATATGTCGTGGCCCGGACACATTTTGAGCACACGTTTAGCACATTTCGTAGCCTGGATGGCAAAAAGCTAATTCAGAAAACATATTGCTTGACAATATTACCTTACGTCTTAAAAACGCCAACATTATATATTGTTACACAGTTGTAAGGTGTATAACTTTCCACCGACAAATACTGCATAAAGTAAACAAGATGGAACTCCCTATTGTTTCATCTCTTGAGATACGGGAAAAAGTGTGAAGATGACTAGTTAGCAACTACTGCACTAAATTAAAGGTTTCATGATGCATTTTTTTAATAATAAAAAAATTTAAGTCCTATCCGCAACACAAAATCAAAGGCTTCTTTACTATAAAAAATGCGACTTCTAATTTAATTGACATTTCAATCATTTAATTGTTACACTGTTGTCAACAAGTCGGACTAACGTATGGGCGGAAGAACAAACGAATAGCAGGCTCAGCTTCATTTGTAAAGTAGTAGAAAGTGTAATAGTTAAGAGACTTCGTCATGGTAATACAAGTTTCTTTAAATCTAGTGTTTATGGAGACGTTAATGGTTCCAGTAGATAGGAACGTTCTTTCTTCATTTGTTTGTGAATCTGTACCGAGTGACTAATTATTGTTTGTGAATCTGTACAGAGTGACTAATTATTGTTTGTATAACTGTACCAATGACTAATTATGTCATAATATGTTGAACTGCATGCTACGTTTTTTTTACCTTATTGACGCTTTGGTATTTTCTGCCGATTTTTACTGTAAGTCAAATTAATTTTTATTCGCTCATGCTCAAACATCCACAATGCTAATTGGATATGTTCTATTAATTCCCTTTATATTAAATTTGAAACAACTTAATTGCTGTCAGCATGACATGAGAAGTTTTCCATTCAGTGAAATTATCGTCATAAATTCAGCCATTTGCTATGACTGGTCTGGAAGAAGTTCATAAATTATTCATTCATTCAATAGACAAAAAAGTGTCCATCGATAAGGCACCGAGCATTTTTATATGGGGGGGGCGGGGCTGGCTATTTTGGAAAAAAAAAATAATTTCACTGCGTAGAAAAATAAAAAAAAATTTCTGTGGCAAGAAAAAAATAAATGAAGTTACACAATGGTATAAAAATAAATAATGTTGTATTCTGTTTTTCATAAACAAAATAGTGCAGGTAGGAAAACAAGAAAAAGATAGGAATCTCATATACATATAGTGAATGTAATCAAAGAGTAATCAAGGGAACCAAGGTTATAGCTGTAATCAAAGAGTAATCAAGGGAACCAAGGTTATAGCGGTAATCAAAGAGTAATCATGGGAACCAAGGTTATAGCTGTAATCAAAGAGTAATTAAGGGAACCAAGGTTATAGCGGTAATCAAAAGAATGTAATCCAGGGACAAAGACTCGGCACGGAAAACAGACATACACAACAAAGAACATACAGTAACTAAAATCATAAACTGTCATTCAACATGTTAAATTATGTATGAAGAAGTATGTAACAAATGTCTTTAATATTAACATCTTACGGTTTATAACCGCTAAATTCATGATGTTATAATGAACAACTAAATGGATATCAATATTCAGAGACTTTTGTTTTATATTAATCCAGTATGTTAAACTAACTAGAAGGATGTACAAAAATACACGAACTACCACTAAACAACCAATTTAGATTTTACCTTCTACAGAGAAAAGATAAGAATACCAGGCTGTCCGATTTATTCCCATTGTGGATATTGTGTAGACTTCTTGACTAATGTTTGCTACCTATACTTAAAACTAAGGAACTTAATGTACGAGACAGTTCGAAACTTTTAAATGACAACAAATTTCCTATGTACTTATGACATGACAAACATGTATACAAGCATGTTCAGTAATGAACTAATTAAGGTGGCTGAAAACGTTTACTTTGAAATGAAAAAAAGTAGTCTATGCTGTACTTTTGAGCAATGAGAACTTACTTCTAATATTATAATTAGTTCTTAATATGACGTGCAATGGGGACAGTCTGTAGCCCGACATATGCACCATACAAGCGTAAGAACTTATTAACTTTGTGGTTGAAAAGTTCCCAAACAAGCACAACATAATTAGTTTCGAGATGATGGCTTTATTGTCCCTAATGGGTCTTTTGATCAACTTCAAATGTTATTTAACATTGTTAATAAGAACCTGAACTACTCAAATTAACTAATACGTTATCTAAGTCCTCGGTAAATTCTCACAGAAAGTGCAATTAAATGCAAATGGGATAGGATGAAACCTTACGACACTTAAGACTTAATGGTAGTCCATTGTGCCTTAATGCATAATATTAAAAGTTTCAAATCATTAAAAAGTCACTCGACTGCAAAATATACAGCCTGTTCTAGCCACTAGCAGAGCGTGTACTCTCAGACTTAAAGTAAATCAAAAAAATAATAAAAAGTTCTCAACATTTGTTACAAGAACAATCCAACATTACACACAATCTCGTATTTGTTCGATTTTACTGAACTATAATTTTTCATCCACCGATTAAACTTTTCTACCTAAAGACCCCTCAATGATTGCGAGCTGGAACGTGCAGACATTATACAAAACCTGAAAAGCTGCACAGGCTGCAATAAAAATGGAGCGCTACAACCTTGATATTTCAGGACGAAGTTAGATGGACATCATCTGGAGCGGTCATACTACCTTCAGGGCAAACTTTACTGTACTCTAGACCACCAAACGAGAATGGTAACCATCAACATGGAGTAGGAATCCTGCGCATCAAGAAGGCCAAATCATTACTCATTGAATGGAATCCTGTGAGTGAAAGAATTATCGTGGCAACAAGATTAATGTCAAAGATACAAAAAAGTAACAGTCATTCAACGCTACGCTCCTACCAACGCAGCAGAGGAAGAAGACGAAGAGTTTTTTACAACCAGCTTTCAGCTACACTAGATTGAAAAACACCATAGGGGTGACATGAATGCCAAAGTTTTAAAAGATAACACAAAGAGAGAACACATCATGGGGAAGGAAGGAATTGGTAACATCAACGAAAATGGAGAACAATTTACAGATTTTTGCTCCCACAAAACGATCTGGTCATAGGAGATACGACATTTCCATTCCCTCACAAGGATTTACACAAAACAACCTGGATATCTCCAGAAATGAAAACCACAAAACAAATAGACCATATTACAGTTGCCAGGAGATGGAGAAAGAGCAAGGCAGACGTTAGAGCTTATCGAGGTGCTGATATAGCATCCGAACATCAACTTGTGGTAGCTAAATTTAAGATCAAGATAGCCAGGGCAGTTAGACAAGATCAAATTAGAAGCAGAAAGTTTAACATAAGAGGCCCAGTAAACAAACGATAGAAGAGAGTAAAATCCACATATAACACCACATGCCAAGAAGAAGTTGGATTCTTAAAGAAAGAATACACACCATGGTTATCTGACAATACAATCGAGACAGCTGAGAAGTGAGGTATGTTGAGATACAACTTGACCAAGTCGAGAAAAGATTGCAGAAGAATGGTTGACGAGGGAACACATAAGCATTTGGAAAGAAGTAAAGAAAAAGACCAGACAGGATAAAAGAACCTGCATCAACGAGCTCGCTTTAAAAGCAAAGAATGCAACGGGCAGAAATGACATCAAAACTGCGTACAACATCGTACGCCAACTTGACAGCTAGAAAGACCAACACATCCAAACCAGTGAAAGACAAAGATGGCCAACCTAGATCGACCAGTCTTAAATGGAGAATATATACCAGATGCTCCTGATCTACATCTTGGAGAAGACCTTGATGTTGATACTGGCCCAATCACGAAGGATGAAATCATAAAAGCCCTACGGAGAATCAGGACTGGAAAAGCTCCAGGACCGGACCAAATTTCCACCTGAGGTCTTGAAGATCAACCCAGAAAACACTCACAGCATCTTGGTTTATTGATTAATTGTTGAGCAGCAATATTTCAGCTATATCCAGGCGATGAATATGAAATAAATGATAAAATGAACATGAAATGGAGATGAAATGAAAAATTGGATGGGACACAAGGATAATTGGGTAGAGAAATTTTGATTGCCACTGAAAATTGGGAGAGGTAGGTAGGGTCGGGTAATTCCGTCTTCTGTGGCTAAGCCAAATGGTTCCCACTCTGGAAGAATATCACAGAAAGGTAATTTAACGTGAGAGGAACGTAGCATCTTTCTCAACATGTTGTTTCTCAACACCACCAGGGTTTGCTGTCAGGTTTTCCGTATTTTGACCTGGCAAATGTAAAAATGTAAAATGCTAGGGTTACCCCATTCGACCACCTGGGCCACACAACCAAGATGCTCTGTGGACAGAGCGCCCTAGCTCCCGCCAGGGTTCTGGGCACTACTTAGTCGCCTTTTCCGACATGCTTAGCGCTGCTGCGGCCCTATTCTTTTGACATATGCATCTGCACGGGTCCCTACAGCATCTTGCATGAGCTGTTTGAAAACATCTGGGAAACTGATGAATCCCTAAGGAGTGGAGTTGAGATTACGTCATTACGCTTCCAAAAAAGGGCGACCTGAGCAACTGCCAAAAACTGGAGAGGAATTCAGCTAAATATGGGGTGGTTGGGAGGATTTTATTAACAATTCCTCACCAGACATTTACTGACCTAATTTTAGCTATTTGATATATAGACATGTTCTAAATCCATAGCCACATCAGTTTCAGAGAAGAAACATATTTTTGGTCACCAAAAATTGAAAGATTTGTATGTTATAGTGCCTAAATACAAGAAACTGACATGAGCAAAATTATATTTAGTCTGAACAAAAATACAATATCCGATTGAACTGGATTTTTACTTTCATATGCCCTCCCTTGATATTCATATAATATTTTCCATTCATTGTTTATCGTAATGTTGACTGGCAAAAAAGAAAAACATCTGCCACATTCCTGAAAGAAAAATTATAATTCATTTGCTATTGAACAAAAAAATGAAATAAGTTTTAGAAAAAGCAGAAAAAAAATATTCATTGAAAATCCCAAATTTAATGGGATTCTAAATTCAGGACTTTTTCCGACTGCTGGACAGTTGCAATACTTATGCCAGTTTTCAAAAAAAAAAAGAAATATAAACGATCCAAACAATTACAGAGGAATAAGTCTAGTTAGTAACTTTGTGAAGTTATTTATCTCAATTTTGAATCAGCGTTTGTTGGATTGGTCAAATACTTTTGATGTTATCACGGAAGCACAGTTCGGTTGCCTATGCTATTTTCGCTTTGTCATCTATTATTTTCAAATCATTATCAGCCAAATAAACGTTTTTTTATACGGTTGTTTCGTAGATTGTTGATTGATTGTTGGGGTTTAACGTCCGAGCAGCAATATTTCAGCTATATTCAGACGAAGAACATGAAATGGATGATAAAATGAACATGAAATGATGATGAAATGAACAAAAAGGATGGGACACAAGGATAATAGTGTTGAAAAATTTTGATTGCCACTAGAAAAAGGGAGGGATGGGCAAGGCCGGGCAATTTAGCCTCCTGTGGCGGAGCGCAAAGGTTCCTACTCCTATCAAATACCACAGTAGGGTTCTTTAACGTGCGAGGAACGTGGCATCTTTCCCAACACGGTGCACCACTATGGTTTGCGGTCAGGTTTTCCATATTATAGCCTGACAACCCCAGCATGTAACATGCCAGGGGTACCCCATTCCACCACCTGGGGCACACATCCCAGTTGCTCTGTGGGCA
This sequence comes from Perna viridis, assembly GCA_037379345.1. NCBI lineage: Eukaryota > Metazoa > Mollusca > Bivalvia > Mytilida > Mytilidae > Perna > Perna viridis. The sequence goes on from CM074512.1 coordinate 6,471,502, forward strand.
GAGCGCCTAGCCCCCGGCCAGGTTTCTGAACACCATTTAGTCGCCTTTTACGACAAGCTTAGCGCTACTGCAGGCCTATTCTTTTGACACCCGAACCTGCACGGGACTCGTAGATTGTACAAAAGCGTTTGATACTGTGCAAAGGACAATGTTATGGCAGAAACTCACCAGTATGGGTATCCGTGGTAAATTATTGCAAGTTATAAAATATATTTATTCAAATGTTACCAAATGTGTACAAGTAAATGGGTTTAATTCTGATATTTTCACAAATGAACTAGGTTTAATGCAAGGAGAAGTTTTATCTCCTATTCATTTTTTCTCTCTTTGTTAAGGTTACAGACCACCAATTCAACCAATGAGCATTCGGAACGTACGCAAAAATTACCCCTGTTCCTCATAGTGCTGTGAAAAAAGTTCTCATCTTATTTTAAAATTTAAACAGTTTCTGAAAGGAAAAACATTTCTGTACATTTTATAGGTGCATTTTGCTTCTTGTGATGTGAAGCCTAATCTCCATAATGATTTTTAAATATACCCCTATCTTGTGAAAACACTGGGATTTCCCATGCTATTTATAGACCCTTCACTTCCGGTGACCAGTACTGCACTGCAAGTCTGCTAACCCCACATGCCATTCTGAGGATTGTGAGCTGACATATGTAGAATCATGCTGATATATAGTCCTCTGCAGGTTAAAGTTGAGGTAAAGTCCAGAGAAGCCATTGAATATTGTGAAATTAGCATAGAAGCCTATGGAAAGTGGAATTAGTGGTTTTTAGCCTTAATGACTGTGAGATGCATTTTATAAATAGCGCTTCACTGCCAACTAAGGTTCAAGAATTGAATTTATTTTTATTAATGTATGTAGATGACACGGTCAATTTTTCAGAATCGATTGAAGGGTTACAGTTATGTTAGATACTTTATCAGACTGTACAACTAGATTGGCGTCAAGTGTTAATACCACCAAAACTAAAATTGTTGTCTTTAGAAATGGTGGAAGAGTAAACGCTGTTGAAAAATGGTTTTATAATGATCAGGAGATAAAAGTTGTTGATAGTTTTATATATCTCGGTGTACTTCTTAATGACAATGGAAAATACAATGTTCTACAAAATAAATTGTCTGAACAAGGTAGAAAAGCTGTTTTTGCACTACGAAGAAATGTAAGAGTAATCAAGGGAACCAAGGTTATAGCGGTAATCAAAAGAATGTAATCCAGGGACGAAGACCAGACATGGAAAACAGACATACACAACAAAGAACATGAAGTAACTAAAATCACACATACAAATAAAATATGTGTACTTAAACAATGCTACTCTGATATCCCTTTTTGACACTTGGATAAACAGTATTTTAGGTTATGGGTGTGAAGTATGGGGTGCACATAAAGCCCCAGATATAGAAAGGGTACATTTAGAATATTGTAAAACAATACTTCATGTCATATCTTCCACTAACAATATCATGGTGTATTATGTATGAGGTAGAATACCTTTGATTTATTATAGAAAATGTAGAATGTTTAAATATTGGTTCAAGTTACTTACTACTTCAAAGAAATGTTATGACATGTTATATGGCGAACTGCACCGTTTGTCCTAGAAATAAAACAATTGGTTGTATTTGATTAAAAATGAACTATTTCATATATGTTTAGGTGATGAATGGTGTAACCAGTCTCTTTTTACAAATGGTAACTTTTGTGACATGTATTTTGGTAGTATTAAATAGAGACTATTTGATAATTACAAACAAGACCTTGATAGCCTATTGAGAAACTCTGTAAAATGTTTTAATTATCAATATATGGTTGATAATTTTTGTTAATAATTTTATTTGACAAAATATATTCCTAAGATTTATAAAACTTGTATTACAAAAATACGATTTAGTAGCCATAATCTCGCTCGCTATAGAGAGTGGTAGATTTAATGGTTTATCCAGGGATGACATAATTTGTACATTTTGTAATGTATATGATATAGAACATGAGATGCATTTTATTCTCAAATGCCAGTTTATCAAGAATTTAGAAAAAATATTTTATTAAGCCTTATTATTGGAAAAGGCCATCTATGTTTAAATAAATCCAGTTATCGAGTTCTAATAATGTAAAAGAATTATGTAACCTGGGGAAATTTATATTCAGAGCAATGAAACTGAGAAGACTTGATGTGATTCATACATTATAATTGTTACACAACCTTCTGCTGTATGTAACATTGTATTTTTGCCTATAGTTATGTGACTTTGGTAAATAAACTAAATATATGATAAAAAAAATCATAAAACAAGCGCGTTGGTCCAAATTGTAATTAAGATAATTATTTTGACAATTCATATTTCCACGGGTGCTTTTGTATAAATATTATTATCATATACTTATAGAAAATAAGAATCATTTCTAACTGTACAATAAAGCAAGTTTTAGGGCCAGAAATTTGATATTTTTCAAGATTGTCTAAGCGGGCTGATATCAAAATGTTATTACATGCTTCGGAATGATATTATATGGCTTTCCGTAATGATATTACACCCCTTTCCGTAAAGGCTCGGCAATTATCGTATTTGTTTACAATATGGCGTCTAGCGACGAAGCAGACGAACAGCTGGGTATGATGGAAATAGACATTGACGATACCATGAAATATATAAAGTCTATGAAGAATATTAATACAAAACGTAAAACTGTGAGTGATATGAAAGTGCTATCGCGTTGGCTGGAAGAACATTCAGAACAACGACAAATTGAAGAAATTCCAGTTCCCGAACAGGATAAAATATTGGCCCGGTTCTTCATGAATGTTTCAAAAAGTGATGGTACACCATATGAACCCGGAACTATAAGAACATTTCAAAGTATCTCTCAGAAAAGGCCAACATTAACATAATCAGGGTTCCAGCCTGCGGCTTTTGGGCTAATAATACATGTGATATCAAAAATGTCATGTGATAATCTGATATTATGTTGATTTTTCTGTGTTAGTTACTATTAGGGCTCAATAGTATTGTAAATAAGTTCATGTTGAAATGACAGCCGAACACTGTTATGTCACACACTGACATGTTGAAATAACAACCGAACAATCTTATGTCACTCACCACCAATTACAGTTAAACTGTTGTGTCACTCACCACCAATGACAGCCGAACAATGTTATTTAACTCAACACCAATTACATCCGAACAATGTTATGTAACTCACCACCAATGACAGCCGAACACTGTTATGTTACTCCCCACCAATGACAGCCGAACAATGTTTTATCAATTATCAACACCAATTACATCATAACAATGTTATGAAACTCACCACCAATGAAAGCCGAACAAAGTTATGTTACTCCCCCACCCCAATGACAGTCGAACAATGATTTATCAATCATCAACACCAATAATAGCCGAACAATGTTATGTAACTCACCACCAATGAAAGCCGAACAATATTATGTAACTCACCACCAATGAAAGCCGAACTATGTTATGTAACTTAACACCAATTACATCATAACAATGTTATGTTACTCTCCACCAATGAAAGCCGAACAATGTTATGTTACTCCCCCGAAATGAAAGCCGAACAATGTTATGTTACTCCCCCGAAATGACAGCCAAACAATGTTTTATCAATCATCAACACCAATGACAGCCGAACAATGTTATGTATCTCAACACCAATGACTGCCGAACAATGTTATGTATCTCAACACCAATGACAGCCGAGCAATGTTATGTATTTCAACACCAATGACAGCCGAACAATTTTATGTATCTCAACACCAATGACAACCGAACAATGTTATATCACTCACCACTAGGCGGAGGCACGCAAGCAAAAAAAATGGAAACTCCATTCCCAGACCTTCCTAAGCTAATGTTTGCCGTTCATCGAGATTATAACGATGCAGAATGTTGTTGATTTGATACGTTATTAATTTTTTTTGTTATCTTCTGACATAAAATCGAGCCCACCTAAATATGGTAAAGCTTATCTCCCACGCAATGATGTGCCATTACATCTGCGTACAAAATAACTTAAAGGCTTACTCTAAAATATGAGTTTGTCATAACATCTGCGTATAAATTTAGGCTTAATCAAAACAAAGATGTGTCATAACATCTCCCTACGGAATAAGGCTTACTACCAAACAAAAGTTTGTTTATATATTCATACGAAAGGGTGCTCCAAATACAACTAAAAATCAATTATCATGTGTTGAACGTGTTAATTGCGACTTTGGAAACTTAAATCCATAGCAACAATATAACCAAACGATTAAAATGTATTTCGGAACCTACCGGTTATATTTCTGCCAGGGAAATGATGTCCAAGAACCTACCGGTTATATTTCTGCCAGGGAAATGATGTCCAAGAACCTACCGGTTATACAGGGAAATGATGTCCATATCCCAAAAACCACTTCATTACAAAAGAGTCGCAGAGAGTTTTTTTAGATGTAAAAGATAAAAAACAGCAAAATTTTAATAAACTATTGTAACGTCATTTAATATTAATCATTTTCCTAATATAAATGATACATATTTGAATGTTTCGAAAAAGCTGTTACTAAAACACCTTTGTTTTATTCGTTAACACACTAATTTATACATGATTTTAATGTCGATCGCGTTATCTGGTTTTCTGTACTATTGTTAAGCTCTCAAACTGTATAAAATAGATAAAAAGAAAAGTTACAAATGGTGTTGGAATGGATACATCGCTTATTAAATTGTCAATATGATCTTTATCTTGCATGTGGTAAATCAATGTATCGAACTGAATTACCGAATTCTGCTCTTTGTCAGATATGTACGATAAACACTCAACTACTTCCAATCACTCTTGTATAAACACAGGATCCTGAGATCTACTTTGTAATAGGCATGTTTTTATAGTGTGGAATGCATGCATTTTCAAACTCGGTTCATCTTCGACATTCTCTAGCCGGATTAATTCTTATTATACATTCGTTTGAAAGCCGGTAATGATTGATTAAATATTTTTTTTTATTTCCCCCAAAAGGTGGAGATTTAAACAAAATGAACAATCAAGTTCGCATATGGTTTGCATTATTATATATTTATACTCTACGTCATGCTGCAGATCTGTGTGGTGTTTACCGCCATAGCGTTGTAGTTCTAGCTTCATACGAGATAAAAATGTGCCTCTTAAATATCATACACGTGTGTTCTACGTCTTGCTTGTATGGGAAGGGGAAATGTTCGGTTAGCATTGAACATTACACAGTTTCCGATTCAGACACAGGGGTTCGTTACAAGACTATATGGGTCATATACATTAGCACCGCTCCGATATCTATGAATATTCATTGCAAGTTGTTTAATCTGGTTCCTAATCTGGTTCTCAGGTCAATATCATAAGCGACCCAAAGGTCACTACAACGTACCTCTTTTAAAAAAATATCATACACATGTCTGTGTGGGGTTTTTTGCTTGTCGTGAAATTACATTAAAAGATGAAATGATCGGTTAGCATTGAATTTACGTAATATTACCAAGTTTTCGATTCAAACACAGGGGCTCGTTACAACTATATATAGGTCATATATATTATCAAGACCCCGATATCTATGTATAGCCATTGCCAGTTGTTTTAATCTGGTTTCGGTAAATTGAAAACATTCGGGTCATCACGGTTACGAAAGAGTGTGCAATCATATCAAGGGAACCAAGATTTTAGCGGAAGTCATCCGATTTCAGAGCATATCACATTCGTGCCATTTCGGATGTTGAAAGTAAGCCAAAATCAGTGACAGAGAACATTTGACGGGTAGCGACTTTAAAGACATCAGTCTTCGATTTTATTAACTCCTCCCAATCGACTCAGATTAGAGTAATTTCTACCTATCTTCTAATCGCAATTCATTCTTAACCACCCAATTAATGTTAGTACATCTGACATGTAGAGCCTTAGTTCACATGGTATATCTTATGAAATCCTGGTTCCAGTAGCGTAACATGGACTTTGTCATTAGTTGTTTCAGATAAGGGTTGGTCGTATCTATTCTTTATCCGCAACTCTGTAAAATAGTAAACTTGCAGGGAATGGAATACTGTAATTTATTCCTTTGTAAACCGTCTATTCTGCACGTTTAATTTTTAAGCCTCTGGTATCTACAAAAACTTATTAAGGATTAAATCAAATTTTTCAGAAGAATATATGTACAATAAAGGGAACAGACAACGTTTGGGATATCCTCTCGGAAGTATATGTGTACTATATAGGAATCAGTTGGTATACCATTTTGGAAGTATATATGTACTATATAGGAATCGGTTGGGATACTCTCTCGGAAGTATATGTGTACTTAATAAGGAATCGATTGGGATACCTTCTCGGAAGTATATGTGTATTATATAGGGAACCGGTTGGTATACCCTTTAGGAAGTATATATGTAAATAATATAGGAAAACGGTCGGCATACCCTCTCGAAAGTATATGTGTACTATACAGGGAATCGGTTGGGATACTCTATCGGAAGTATATGTGTACTGTATGAATCGATTGGGATACCTTCTCGGAAGTATATGTGTACTATATAGGGAACCGGTTTCTATACCCTTTTGAAAGTATATTTGTAAATAATATAGAGAAACGGTTGGTATACCCTTTCGAAAGTATATTTGTAAATAATATAGAGAAACGGTTTGGATACCCTTTCGAAAATATATGTGTACTATAAAGGGAAGACAAGACAATATGGTTGTCATTTTATACATCTATGCGTTGACTACATCCACACGATCTAAATATGTTATTTTATGTTCAAACAATGCTGTTGATCTGTTTAGAATAATTTGAATTGCCAATAAGCCCTCTTACCAACTGTGTATCAAAATACTTGAAACCTTTTGTCTCGGCTTGTGCAGACTACGTAGGACACATTCCGATGTAACGGAGGATATGTTTAGTGAAAAATCTTGTTCCTTATTAAAAATTAAGACAATAACGTGGGTCAAATACTAACGTAAATTTTATTGTTCATGATACTAAATATATAAACATAATTATTCCAAATCAATGAAATAAGGAACAATGTCATTTATATTTGAGGAGTAATTGTATACATGGCTAATGTTACGCCGTTACTCTTTCGTTAGAATCAATATAGAAATGAAAAAAAATATATAAAACAAACCTCATAAAGGTTACGACTCCAACTTTAGCAATATTATCCTTGACGATAGTCCATGACTCTCTTAGGAGTTGTTTCTGGTGTTCACTTATTGGAGGTGTCGACATGTAAGTTTCAAGCTTCGAGTGACGGACACATAGTGACAGATCATTCCCCATTTCATTTCAAGTCATTCTGCAAGCCAATCAATGAAATCAGTAAGTCAGTATAAATTGTACTGTATTGTATATGTATTACATTAAGTTTCACTATTTTACTGACAATATACCTAGACACCCACACGTCTATATTTGGCAGTAATGGCCGATCACAGTTTGTCTATCAATTATCTCAGTCATCTATGAAGAACAACATGTATCTCCCTTAATGTGGTGAAGCAAATAAATGGCATTGTATAGCTACATCAAAACTCAGTGTCATTAGGGTGTCTAATTTGTCTGATTTTTAGCTCACCTGACTGTAGGCCATGTGAGCTATTGTCATCACTTGCCGTCCGTCGTCGTCGTCTGCTTTTGTTCAATGAAATTTAGAATGATTGTTCTTTATGGCGATATGGCCCCCGAATGTTCATTACATAATTTTATGATTTTCGCAAATCTAGAAAATGATTACAGATTATTGATAGACTTGAATTGCAAAAATGATTAGTATAACAATATTTAGTTGTGGTGGGATTATTCAGAAAATACGTTCTTTCTTTTGAGAGTTACGCCTTTTAAAGGTCAATTTTACAGTTTTTGCAAGTTATTATTAAAACTATAGATCTATTTCGCTATCATGATTTATCAACCCGAGAACACGCTATATTCACCAAGCCGTAGGCAATGTGAATAACATATTTTTGAGGATTGACAAATCACAGTAGCGAATTGTTTTTATTACAATAGTCAATATGCTTGTGAGACTGTAGTATTATCGTATTCTATTGTTTTGTTAAAACCACAGGGACTTGAGGTCATGTGTTAGATCCATTAAATGGACAAAAATTGTACAAAAATGCTGTTATAACGATGTCCATGTAGTATAAGGCCATAGATATTAAAGTGTAAAATCTCGATAAATGTAGTAGTTAGATATATTTTGTTGTTTTGTGACTAGATGTTTGTGATATATGTCCTGCAGTGTACGTTTAGTCATGTAATGTATCAAATTATATATCTAGCTATGTATTTTATCTAAGGATTTAGGGGTATTCACAATTTTTAAGAGATTTCATGATTGATATCTGAATCTCCTTCCATTGCTAAGTGACATGCACATGGGTATATAATGATATTCATCGCCAATATCTTCGGATTGGCATAGAATACATTTCCCATTTTCTCGGGAGTGTTATGCCATCCACAAGATTCTATGATTAAAGGTTCTACATCTTCAAGATTCTATGGGTAACTTATGATTAAGGGTTCTACATCTGCAAAAAGTAATATTGTTCTTATCATCCAAAATTCTAAATAGTTTTGAAACTCTAAATTGTCCTTAAAAAGTATATAATTAGAAGTTGTATACCTTTGAAAACTAATGTTGTTTGAAATGGTCTGTAAGTGTTAGCTTTAAGAAATCTACGCTTGTGAATGTACCTGTATTTTCTTTGTATACCTCGCGTCTGTGTGAGTTTTCCCTTTTCCTACATTTTTTAACACAAAATTTTAATTTCATATAGATGGGGGTGTGTTTGATTTTTGTAATGATGTCAGAGCTTCTGGAGCTGTGACATTTTATAAACACGTTTAGCTGAAATTTAGAGAAAAGGCTTGTAACAATCAGTAGTATTTTCACACCAATACTCGGCTGTGTAAAATTCAAATAACGAAACTTAATTTGCAGTAGCTAGATATGTAATCGACAAACTTCATTGCTCGTGGGTCATCCGGTACGTGTTTCTACTAACAAATCACACTCTTACAGACTATTGAAGATAGAACGGTGAAGGCCCAAGTCCGGATCAACAAAAATCCTTAAGTCTATATATATATTTTTAAAATCTTACTTTCAATACATGGTATTTTTTCACTTACTTACGTATCAAAATGTTAATTTAATAAAGATTTCTCATGCAAATTACATTTACTTTTTTCACATGTATTTTTTTTAAAGTGTGGTATTTTTTTAATTTTATTTCGCCATTTTATTACTTATTTCAGTCCGCTGTTTTGAAAATTTGTCATTTTGATGAAGCCATGCATTTTCACCAGCCTAGTGTTATAAATAATATCGCTTTTATAAGAAATGCTATAAACAATTGCAATTTATTTTTTTTATGCCGAGTGTATAAAAAAAGACTTACCGGTGAATGGCTCCAATTGTAAGTGTCCTTATAACTGGCAAAACTAATTCCCGTATTGATTTTCTTGAACGCTTTCAAAGGGAAGTGTGAAGTTATTGTTTAGCGTTAATTAATAAGCAATAGATACAGATAGGAATTATAGTTAGAATTTACCTCTCTACGTATATACTCTAAATAGAAACACCATGTCTTGTAATCTTCAGATAAAGTATAGCTTTCACCATATTGTTAAATTTATAACAATCTGATATTATACAGTACAGTGTAAAATCTGCACCAACTTTCTTGAAACTATCATTTTTTTCTCTTTTGGCAGGATTACATTTCTGTTAAAAGCAAAATGATGCTTTATAATCTGACAGCAACTTCTGAATATACCCATTATAGCTGTCTTACGGTAATATACATAACTTACCATTCAGACATGTATAAAGAAGCTTAAGAGCATGTAGGTATGATGCAAAATAGAACTGTACATTAACCGTATAATTTTATTCTCGTCTTAAAACCAATGTCACGTGACTGTCATATTGTTGTGGCGTAATAACTTATATTTGTTCGAGTCAAGTTAGGATGGTCTTTCATTCTAAAATCTGAGTGCATGGACGTGGATAAAAATTTTCGTTGGTATTTTATGAACCAGATACTGGATATAAAGTATAAATGGAATTAAGTTCACGTAGAATTTGTCCTATTTAGAATTTCTTGTAAATAAACTTAATAACATATCACTACAGACCATATCTTTTATTGGCAAACCATGAGCCCACATGGAGCAAGAGGAGTTGTACAGTAAGAAAAAAAACATCATTGATAGAAATTCATATATACTAATTAAATACACGAACCCTATTCAAACAGTGAAGTCATTCATTACATTTATGCATTAAAACAGTGATTAATTATTTCTATGCGTCAATATTCAATTATTTCGCACACACTGTTAAACATTTCAATTTTAACTAAGACACAGTTGTCTAGTTTAACATGTACATGTACTTTCTTGATGTCCTTCATCAAACCAAAGTTCAGTAATGTAGTTATTTCTTTATATAGGAGTGTCCGGTTTATATACTAGTACTGTAGTATTCTTCCGGTGTATATTAGGTTGGCAGGTTTATATATTGTAGTTTTCTATCGGTGTATGTTAGGTTGGCAGGTTTATATATTGTAGTTTTCTGTCGGTGTATGTTAGGTTGGCAGGTTTACATATTGTAGTTTTCTGTCGGTGTATGCTCGGTTGGCAGGTTTATATATATTGTAGTTACCTTTTGTTTTATGTAAAATTGGAAGGTTTATATATTGTAGTTTTCTGTCGGTTTATGTTATCTTGGAAGGTTTATATATTGTAGTTTTCTGTCGGTTTATGTTATCTTGGCAGGTTTATATATTGTAGTTTTCTGTCGCTGTATGTTTGGTTGGAAGGTTTATATATTATATTTTTTGTCGGTGTATGTTAGGTTGGCAGGTTTATATATTTTAGTTTTTTGTCGGTGTATGTTAGGTTGGCAGATTTGTACATTTTAGTTTTCTGTCGGTGTATGTTAGGTTGGCAGGTTTATATGTTGTAGTTTTCTGTCGGTATATGTTAGGTGGGAAGGTTTATATTTTGTAGTTTTCTTTCGGTGTAAGTTAGGTTGGAAGGTTTATATTTTGTAGTTTTCTGTCGGTTTATGTTATCTTGGCAGGTTTATATATTGTAGTTTTCTGTCGGTGTATGTTTGGTCGGAAGGTTTATATATTATATTTTTTGTCGGTGTATGTTAGGTTGGCAGGTTTATATATTTTAGTTTTTTGTCGGTGTATGTTAGGTTGGCAGACTTGTACATTTTAGTTTTCTGTCGGTGTATGTTAGGTTGGCAGGTTTATATGTTGTAGTTTTCTGTCGGTATATGTTAGGTGGGAAGGTTTATATTTTGTAGTTTTCTGTCGGTGTAAGTTAGGTTGGAAGGTTTATATTTTGTAGTTTTCTGTCGGTGTAAGTTAGGTTGGAAGGTTTATATTTTGTAGTTTTCTGTCGGTATGTGTTAGGTTGGCAGGCTTATATATTGTAGTTTTCTGTCGGTGTATATTAGGAATGTATGTTGATAAATAGTAGTTTCTTTCCTTGTATGTAGGCAGTTTTAAATATTGTAGTTTTTCAATGTATGTAAGGATGGCAGGTTTATTGCTCACCGATCAAAATCGGTGGACAGTATTAGATTCACCATAAATATCATGCACTGTTACCTGTCGCATATCTGATTTTTTTATTCAGCATTTTGTTATATGAGAACCCTGCAATTGGTAACAAGTCAAATCGACACTGGTTAAATCGGCACCTTTACATGATGGTGTATTAATTCGACACAAAGACTAAATTAATTCAGGACCTGGTCATATCTTCACCTTCATAATAAGTTTGTAAATCGGGATCTGGTCAAATCGGTACCTTTATTTTCTCACTTTTAGAAATATTTATTTGTTTTACTTACAAAAATGTATTAAGCTTCACCCAACAGAATAATTTTGGTCGATTGAATGTAAAAACGTGTATACATATATAATTAATTTCTGATAAGGTTTGTGGTAAACTTAAATAGAATAGTGAATCTGAATATTGTTATCACCCACGCATAAAAGCGGGAGGTTTATAGTGATCATGTTGTTCGTTCGCCGTAAGTTTCCAGTTTTAATTAGTAACCCCTCCAAAATTGCAGAATGCACACTTTTTAGCTCATGATGCCATTGTACACCTATTTTTTTCCATATGTATGACTCTTGGAGTTACCGATATGGATTCTATGGTAGGAAGAGGGGGTCACCAAGTAAGTTATGCTAACAGTTTTTGTTATGGTACTGTTATTTACAGTAACTTATTTTCCTTTTATTTGACTACAAGACATTCTAGTAACATGTACTTATTGATTTAATCTTCCTCCATCTAACTCGGTTTTTGGCCATGAAGTTACGATTGTATTCAGCTGTTTTCATTTTATCCTCGACTGATCTTCTTTATGTGTTTCTTGGACGTCCTCCTTTTTCTGTCCATTTTAAGGATTCCACTGAAAACCTGTTATATTTCCTGGGTTCTACCTAAGTTGGTGTCCGATCCTGGTCCACTTTCTTTTCTTTATCTGCACTGGAGGTGGTAGAGGATGTATTTCCAGATATCTTCAGTATTAATGAAGGATTGTCTTTTACTACTGTTGTTCTCCATATGATAGGACAACCTTAAAATTTGAGGTTAAGATCTTTACTTTGGTGTTCACTGTATTGCACTCCGAACATTGTTTTATATTTAAGGCAATTCTTTTTTTACCGATTCTGACTTGGTTATCATTTCAATGCCGCCGATGGTATTGACTTGGCTGCCAAAGTAAATAAATTGGATGACATCTTCTACATCTCCATATTTAAGCTTGATAGAATCAGTCAGTGTCCTCTGGATTCCATTCCTTCTGTTGGTGGTGCTCTCTTTCATGGTCCAATCGATTGCCAATAGGAACAGAAAAGGTGACAACACACAGCCCTGACGAACTTTAGTTCTAACTGGAGACTTTTCTGTTTCGTGTGTGTTACTGTAACAGGCTGTTACAGGTGATAGCTACATATATCTCTGGTATTTCGTAATGATGATTTTCTATCTACACTGCTGAGTTGGACTTTTCATATTACTAACTGATGATTTGATGTTGCATCTCCCCTCTTTTTTACTCTTACGTCTTGTACCATCTTCTGAGTTTTCGATTTATGCAGATATGGTCAATTTAATTCTTAGTTATGTAATCAGGTAATATCCAAATGGTTTTATGAAGTTCTTTGTGTGGTCAAATCGTTCCTCCAATGACCAGTTTGTTCTCAGCACAAAACATCAGCCAGATGGGTTCCATTCTCGTTCATGATTCTAACTCCATATTTTCCCATGATTTCTTCATATACAGTATTACCACATCCCACCTTTTGCATTGAAGTTTCCCATTAGTAGTGTGATCTCCTCTTCTTTATCTAATGATGGTTTGCAGCATGTCAAAAAAATTCTTTTTCTTCTTCTTCTGCATCGTTGGTCGGTACATAACATATGACTACGGTAAGTTTTCTGCTGCAGATCTGTGCCGTGTTTACCGCCATAGCGTCATAGTTCTAGCTTTATACGCGATAAAAATGTACCTCTTAAATATCATACACGTGTGTTCTACGTGTGTTTCTTGTTTTATGGGAAGTTTACATGAAATGATCGGTTAGCATTGAACATTACCCAGTACCCGATTCAGGCACAGGGGCTCGTTACAAGACTATATAGGTCGTATACATTAGCACGACCCCGATATCTATGAATATTCATTGCCCGTTGTTTAATTTGCTTGCTAATCTGATTCCCTGGTCAATATCATAAGCGACCCAAAGATCGCTACAACATACCTCTTTTAAAGCTGCATTAGCTGCTAAATTTGTTCAGTTTTGATTCTACTGAATTTTGCTGATTCAATGAAATAAGTTTGAAGTAATGATACTGAAGCAATTAATGTTGATAATACCTACAGAATATTGTGAAAACAACGTTTTTTATCAGAGTCGATCGATAGGTTTGATCTAATTATTTTTCGTCATTACGTCCGAAGATTGCGGACTGGACATTCATCTGGGTTAAAAATACTTTAACCTTGGTTAAAAAAAATTAACAATAACGAATAAGCAGGTAAGCACGTGTCTTGTTTTCATTTCATTTCATCTATTTCTTGATTAGTTTTCAAATAAATAATGATCATATTTGAGCCGTATTATATCACAATACGTGAATTTCAAAAGGATCCTTGCGTTATATTCGAACTTTTTTTCTTTTAAGGCTCGAGTCCGTCGGTCTTCCTTGTCGTTGAATAACCACTTTCACTTAGCAATCAGGTTGGTTATTAGAGAACGGATCTTTACAGCACATGCTCGGAGAAAGGTCACCAGAAGTCACATGCATACGAACTTGTCTAGGTCGATATAGACCAATTTCATCTATTTAAAGCATTTTATTTGTGGATATCAAATGAAATTGTACAAGAAAAGCTAATGCAGCTCTAAAATATATCATACACATGATTATGTGCGGTTTTTTGTTTTTTTTGGTTTTTTTTTAGTTTACATTGAAAGATGAAATGATTGGTTAGCTTTGAATTTATGTAATATTAATCAGTTTCGATTCAAACACAGGGCTCGTAACAAATGACTATGTAGGTCATATACATTATCAGGATCTGTATATAGCCATTGACAATTGTTTAATCTGGTTCTGGTAACCAGTTGTTTTGATTGAAAACCTCCGGGTCATCACGGTTAAGAAAGAATAATCATATCAAGGGAACCAAGATTCTAGCAGAAGTCACCCGATTTGAGAGCATATTACATTTGTGCAATTTCGAATGTTGAAAGTATGCCAAAATCAGTGGCAGAGAAGATTTGACGATTAGCGACTTTGAAGACTTCAGTCTTTGATTATCACTGTGACCTGAATATACGATAGTCTCGTTTGCATTTAATCTTATCTGGCCAGCTTCATTCCATCCAGCTTCGCAAAGTCCTAGGACTTGTAAATTGCAGTCCCTCATTCGTAATATTCGCGCTTCTTTTTCCCTCGTACAAAGTACGCAGGTTTAATGTTCCGTCCAGACAGGTTCCCGTGTCGACAGGTGTAGCTCCAATGGGCTTGGTTCCTTGACGTTGATTACCTCTTATTTCTGTTTTCTTTGTCTATGTTTCTGTAAAAAACAAACTTTCTGTCTGGATTTACTTCCTTAGCATTTGACTAACCAAGGAAGTGGAGAAATTTTACCCATAGCTGGAGAAAGGTTAGTGAGAGTCAGGGTATGGCTACGCGTCGGTGGCGCGTACGCAGCACCTCTAGGATCCTTGGCTTCGAGACCCCTCTAATTTTGCCTTTGTTAGATTCCAGGTAACGTGTATTTCCACGTGAGGCATTGAAGGATTTTTGTGGTGTGGAAGCTTTGCACTGGGTAAGATTTACACACTCTAGCCCCAACACTGACTCTCCATTACACTTTCATTTAGGCTAGCCAGCGATAGCCATAGATCTACAATTTTGACCCTCGCCACACTGGATGAATTTCACTACCCTGTGGTGTAACACCACCAACACGCATGCTTGGACATACATCATAAAATAATTTCCAGTAAGTAGTTTAGTGTTTAATGTTAACCATTTGATGCAAGATATAATAGAAGGTGCACAACGGCATCATGTGATGAAGAACTTCTGAAAAGCTTGATCGAATTCCATTCATTTGTTTAAGAGGAGCTGCCTTCTTGATCGACCAATGATAAAGTCCATTTTTCAGCAACGAAAAACATAAAAGTTATTCAGATGAACACAAATGAAACAACGAAACAGGACGACAAATAGCATTATTACATTATTTTATCAGCGGTTATAGAGAATTTGCAGATTGGAAGTGCCTTTTGCGGTCGTATCAGGAAATCCCAAAATTCATTCAGATGTTAAAAAAAAGGAGATACATAATTGCACAAAAAACGTTCATAACCAAAACTATGAGGTACAATACTCAGCAACTCTAATGGGCCTTACACTTCTGAATACTATCAAGTATGTGAATGTACAACATAAGTAACTAGTGTGAGAGCCAAACAATGCGAACTGTGTTCCATGAACTATCTTAAGTTGTGAATATCCTTAAATCCTTCAATTGTATTCAATATATGATTTAGTAAATTTAATGCCTAAATGCTCATAGAAACACAAACACCCAATCTGGTTGTAAAACAAATCATGCACTTCAAAACAATTTAACGAAAATAGCAAGCAATCTTTTTTTTTTTTTTTTTTTTTTTTTGGATAGCTTATATACTTATATAATAGTATTGTAATTGTCTTTCGGTATATAATAGGGTGTCAGGTTTATATATTGTATTTTTGGTTAATTTTACGGTGGCAAGTTTATATATTGTAGATAGTTTCGATGTGTACTAGTATTTGTTCGTGTATTTACTTTTCAATGAACCGAAAATTACAACTGAAACTATAAATAAAAAAAAATTCAGCTAGTAATTCCACCTTACGTAATTGAATCCTTCTTTTTAAAAAATGTGAACATTAATTAATTTCTACAGTACCTCAAAAGATTATTTTTTCTTGACGTCACAATAATACATCATTTTTTGGCGTAAATAATTACATTAATCTTCTAAACATCCGGATGGTGAAGATATCTTTATTGTTTCTTCTTAGTTTATGACAGTATAATTCAGCTTACAATAAAGCAGAAGGTTTAAATTGATTGATATTGCATTTCTATTTTCAGTGATGTTTCGGATCAAGTTATAACTACCTCACATATTGAGTAATTCATGATATACTAGAAAGATTATGGACTGCACAAAAAGGGCATATTCTAAAACAAAGATAGGCCTATTATCCTGGTGTGGTCTCACTTATTGAATTGGTCTAGAAATTCGATAGCATAGATTGTCTTAAAAACGAATTATGCGGAGATCAGTGAGACTCTTACGTAACTAAGAAATTTATAAATCTGCTCGCAGCAACTATCATTATGAAGTCAGAAAAGAGAAGCAATCAGTTCTCAGTCAAAAGGTACTTGATTCAAAAGGCTACTCCAAAAAGCTATATAAGCCTGTGAAAAACCGGTAATAAGGCTTAAAGCCTCCCATGAAAAACCTTACCGGTAATAAGGCTTAAAGCCTCCCGATGAAACCATACTCGCCGATAAATTTGCGGATTTCTTCATGAACGAGATTAAAACAATCAGGGATTTTCTGAAACACTGATCATTATAAATAAACCATTGGTCAAAGATGTTCCGGCGTTTACATCATTTTAAACTCTTTCAATAAAAAGATCATAAACCAGCTGCAATGTAAATCTTGTGAACTTGACGTTTTTCTTATTAATGTATTAGAATCGTTCCATTACGAACTGTTGCCTGTAGTTAGAAAACTTGTCAATCTGTCTTTTAGTCAGAGCGTCTTCCCAGCCAGATGGAAACTGACAGTAGTTAGGCCTCCGCTGAAGATTACTGGTCTGGAATTAACATTCTCCAACTATCTACCAGTGGGTAACCTGTTTTCCTTGTCAGATTTGATTGAAAAATCTGCCCTTTATAGACTCAATGAACATGTATAGGATTGCGATCTCCTTCCTACAAACCAATCAGCTTATCGTCAATTCCATTCGTGCGAATCGGCCCCTTTTTAGGCTTGTTAATGATATACTCGACGGAATGGAGCATCAAAAAGTCACCGAAATAATCGGTCTAGACTTAAGTGTTGCGTACGATACTGTTGATCATAGTATTTTGATAAAAGTTCTTGAATGCCTGTATGATGATTGAGGATCTACATTAGAATGAGTGGTTTCCTATTTGATACCGCACAGTTGTAGAGTGAGCGTTAACTCTATTGTCATCAGAACGACAAGTTGATTGCAGTGTACCCCAGGGACGTTGCTCATGGCTCTACTTGGCTTATGTGGGAACTCTATTTGATACCGCACAGTTGTAGAGTGAGCGTTAACTCTATTGTCATCAGAACGACAACTTGATTGCAGTGTACCCCAGGGAAGTTGCTCATGGCTCTACTTGGCTTATGTGGGAACTCTATTTGATACCGCACAGTTGTAGAGTGAGCGTTAACTCTATTGTCATCAGAACGACAACTTGATTGCAGTGTACCCCAGGGAAGTTGTTCATGGCTCTACTTGGCTTATGTGGGAACTCTATTTGATACCGCACAGTTGTAGAGTGAGCGTTAACTCTATTGTCATCAGAACGACAACTTGATTGCAGTGTACCCCAGGGAAGTTGCTCATGGCTCTACTTGGCTTATGTGGGAACTCTATTTGATACCGCACAGTTGTAGAGTGAGCGTTAACTCTATTGTCATCAGAACGACAACTTGATTGCAGTGTACCCCAGGGAAGTTGTTCATGGCTCTACTTGGCTTATGTGGGAACTCTATTCCTCAATCTATTACTGTGGATTTGGCGACAATCACACCACCAACAAACGTTTCTCACATGCAAATGAGACCAGTTTTATTCAAGACCCACAGAACTATGATGTTGGATGAAAGATATGAATAAGATATCTTGGTGCTATTCTGGACGATACTCTCAATTTAAAAGACTATATTAAAACGAAATATAAAAGAGCACTGTTAAACTCTTTCAAAATTAAGAGAATAATTAAGAATATATTTGCCGAAAAGGGGCACCGAAACTCTTGACTGATCTTTGGTAATACCACATTTAGACTCTTATATTGTTATTGCTTATGGGATAAACTGATTTATCAAAACTACAACGTATTCAAAATATGTGTGCTAAGCTTGTGTTAAACCGTTCTAAGTATGCTGTTCTAAGTAGGCATTATTTGATCTACACTGGCTTCCGATTAAAGCCCGAATAACTTTTAAAATGTTAACATATTTGTATAACTGTTCTGTAGGTAACGCGCCATCATATTTAATTAATTTGTTAAATCCTAAAGTGTCGAAACGTACATTAAGGTCGTCAAAGTTATCTGTTGGTTGTTATGCAGTACCTTTTGACATAAATAAAACATTTTCGGATAGCAAGTTTAAGCATAATAGGTCCAAAATAGTGGAATGAATTACCTGCAAATCTACGACATTGTGAATATTTTTAAACGTCATTTGACGTCATTTTTCCTCGTTTGTCTACCCCGGACTTGACTGAACTTTTTATGAGCAACTCGGCGGGTGTTTTTAGAAAAGCAGAAGACGCTTACCCTATCGGTGCACCTGGTCCATGCTCCCAGTTTTTAGTGGAGTTCGAGTTGCTCATTTGCTTTTGTTACTTTGTATGTATGATTTTAGTTACTTTCTGTTCTTTGTTGTGTGTGTCTGTTTTCCATGTCTGCTCTTTGTCCCTGGATTACATTCTTTTGATTACCGCTATAATCTTGGTTCCCTTGATTACTCTTTGAAAACACTGTATTTTGAAGATTTTTATGCTCTGTTTTAAGATGTGTAGATGTGTATTATGTTGCACATGTGCTGTATTGTAGTCATTCATTTCGTATAGTTAGTTTGTATTTTTATTAATTTCTTATATAAACCGCAGTTGAATATGTGTTATATATGTAGAAATATGCGTTTAATCAAGTTCTCAAGTTTCAAGTTTCAAGCCTGAACTTTTGTTTCATTTGAATCTTGTTTTGCAGCAATATTGACCGTATCCATCTTAAAATTTCTACAATATCGTTATAGTCAGTTTGCAAAAATTATAATATGTTATGACGTATACACAAGAATTCGAATGGATTGTGTTGACGTGGTATAACTTGTTGTTATCTCTAATATATATTTCTCGGCTTTTTATTTTCTTTGATAAATGTATGTTGTAACGTAACTTAATTGCCAATACTTCAACTCTCAATGTGCGGATTTTAGGATGATAATTCATTCAAGGGAGATCAAACTAATATAAGCTTACAAAATGTAGTTATTCTTATGATGTACAAAAAAGCAAAGAAAAAAACTTGTTTTAATTCAAAATAGTCTTTGTATCAAACAACTTGACATAGTAAGTCATTTTATCAGACAATTTAACCCAGTAAGTGATGTTATCTTGTAGTTTGAACTTATAATTAAATAATTGAAGGTTGCAACTATTGATTTAAAAAAATGACCAGCTTATGTCTGCTGTGATGTTCTTAACCTTCCTTCTGTTATTAAAACTTTAGGAAATATGCAATGTGCTGTCAGAAATTTAGAAGGCGTCTATAAAATAATTCCTTTCTGACAGGAATGCTTAAATGTCATGATAGTATTGCATTAAATACAGTTGTAAAAATGAATTATTTTCATGAAAACACGGTCTACGTATACCTGTGTTGTAGTAAATAGCCAGCTAATTGACTAGTATAAAGAATTAATTCTATAGCCAATTGTGTCACCGAGCGGTCCAGGGTACGATCCTCGGTGGCAGATTCATGAGTCAAAGACTGTTTTTGATTGAAAATATCCCTGGCACAAATACCCCAAATGGGGCCTTGAATTACACTTATACTCAATAAAATGTGAGATTGTAAGCTCCATCGGTTACGTTGCCATAGTTAAGCATCAAAGCTGTGTCGTGATGTAAAAGAAATACATTCTATAAAACACATTATTTCATATTAAATCCGATGGATTTATCAACTGCCCTCAATGTTATTCGTAAAGGATACAATTTTTCAAATTATTGCCTAAGTCATTTATTTTTAGTAATGCACTACCTCAAATCTTGCCTATTGGTACTTGACATTACTACTCCAAATCTAGTCCACTGGAATTGTAATGGCCGACGCTTTCAAATGCTGGTAGCTTTGACGTTCATTTCTCTCGTTTAAAAGTGTGACGAGGGTGATGTGTCTCCCAACTGTTTAGGGTTCGACCTCTTGGATCTTCTGAAGCATTTCATTGAAAAGTAAAATGATAAATTAGAATAATGATTGATTGTTGATGTTTAACGCCAAATAGCAATATTTCAGCTATATCCGGGCAATGAACAGGAAATGGGTGATAAAATGAACATAAAATGATGATGAAATGAAAAATGGGGTAAGAGACGAGAATAATAGCTAGCGTCGACGAATTCTGATAGCCATTGGAAATAGGGAGAGGGAGTAGGGTCGGGAAATTTAGCCTCATGTGGAAGAGCGCAAAGGTTCCTACTCCCGTCGAAAACTAGGACAGGATGATCAAATCGGTTCTCATGCTGCATATGGATACATACATCATAACGATCCGCGAGTTTATGATGATAACCATGAGACTTTTGTAGTGATGGTTTTTATCTTGTAGCAACATAACCATTTTCCAGAAGCCTAATTGTAAAAAGTCTAGCACGATACAAAAAGTTAGTGTGGTTTTGGAAAGCTCTAGAATAACGTATGAGTTGTATTATGAAAACTCAAGACATGAGTTTTCCTTTTGCATCAATCTCTAAGAGTATGCCAATATATGACTGTAGTGTCCTTTCGGGTGGATGCAATGTATAAAATTCCCGAAACCAAGATTGTTTAACGATAATACGTCATCGATTTAACGGAAACTGAGATCAAAGGACCTGGCTAAACGATGTTCCTTCTTTTTGGATACAATCAGCTATTTAGTCAAGACACATAGAAGTGGAGGGTGGAAATGGTGTCATCCTCTTTGTCCTGTAAACTACAGGTAAAATATCCTGGGAAAATAGCCTGGGAAGGTAGTTGTTGCCCGCTGCTGTTTTCTACTAATTTCAACATTTGACTGAGCCTTAACCATTTAGACTTTGATGAATTTCCATATATATTCCGTATGCACTTATTAATAGTAATAAAAAAACAATTATATTATTAACACTCAGTCAAATAAAATCGCATAAAATAAAAGATCAACACCCATCCTATATAGACTTAAGATATATACTATATACATTCAAAACAGTTCATTTATACCAACAATATAAAATATATTACATATATACAGTCTTCTTTGTGCATTGGACATTATGATCACGTGATGCAAAGGATATTCCACGTACACGAAGCCTTGATTCTATTTTTTAAATATATTGACGTTATGTTTCAATTTATATATATATATTGACGCTATACTTCTAAATTAAGATGCGGATATAAACCGTTCCGTTCCGTAATTACTTGCAGTCAATCCAGGTGGAAGCGCCGAAGACGAAATTGATGAATAAGTAAAGATTATAAATTTAGATAAAATATTTTATTTTAACACTAAAACATAAAATTTGAAAAATAGAAAGTAGTTTTAACTTTGATTGAAAATAGAAAATAGTGTAATATATGATTACAATTGTATTTAGAAGTAGATTAAACGATAAAAGAGACAAAATACTAGTATTGAAATATAAATATTTTGAAAGTTATAGGTATAAAAAAAAATTAAACAAAAAAAACTCCAACAAATCCATACTATTAAACCCATTTCCACTGGCATAAAGTGAAGTGAGTGTGCCACTGTTACACGTCATAAAGTGAAGTGAGTGTGCCACTGTTACACGTCATAAAGTGAAGTGAGTGTGCCACTGTTACAAGTCATAAAACATTGAATTTGCACTCTATTCCCATGTTATCAAAATTTTCAATAAATTGGCGAGCCAAGACAAGACACAAGTCATATCGTAAACCGTTATACAAAGGACAGATCGCGTTGTAAGTCCAGGATCTCTACACATAGCAGTGTTAGAGGTATGTTTCCCAACCGCAAGAATGTGTTTTGCAGCTTTAATCTGTACGTACAATTGTTGATTTCCCTGTGAGAAATGTATCCCCAAACGCCACTGCCATAGAATAAATGGGATTTTGGAGTTAGTGGTTTACTTTCCACGTGATGACACCAGCCGTTATAAATTTACCGAAAAGTGCCCCAAGAGCGCTGCTAAGCTGGTTAAGAAAGTTCTTTCTCAGCTTTTCTAGATTTGAAAACTCGTCGAACCGAAGTCCTAAACACTTGTAACAATCTATTCATATTCTAAATTCTGATTTCTGAATTCAAACTTTAAGTCTGGCCGTGTTATCGAGGATTCCTAAATGAACTACTTTGGTTTTTGACTGATTGACTTGGGGTGTCCAGTTCTCGTAGCATGATGTTACTTCATTTAACATTCGTTGTGGTCTTTGTTCGTGAGACGCAACCACGACTGTGTAATCGTCAATCCTGATACCCAAGTCCTAGCGGTTGATTCGTTCCGGTAGGTGATTAATATAAATCGCAAAAAGACTGGCAACATTAGGCAAACTTGTTCAACACCAGAATCTTTGTTAATCCATGGCGCAAATCGGTCTTAACTTTGACAGACCATACAAGGTATCATATTGCTTTCAAGAACTTTTTATGTCTGTGGAGTTAAGATATTTTTTTCTTTTATTTATGACAGTTTGCAACGTATGTATATGTATCTTCGCTCGAAAACCGTTCTGTTCTTCGCACAGAATTTTAATTGCTTCTACCCACGCATTCAAACGAGAATTTATTACATTATATTTTACTAGGTGCAGAAATTTAAGTTGCAATAGTTCATAGGATTTGTCCAGTCGTCTTATTCTACCTTAAATATTGGATTGATGATCCCAGTTCTCGAATTTTATCCATTACATATAAAAAACAAAAGATCAACTGCAGTCTGATTCTTTAGAACTTCAGCGGGGATATCATTGATACAAGCAGCTTTACAAAATTTTGCACGTTCGGCAGCATTAATTTCTTTTCGTGGTGATTCAATGTCGTCTGTCGGTGGTTGGTCATGTTCGTTTCTGTTAAAAATTCCAAACTTCGATTTCCACCGTTCCAACAGTAATCAAGGGAACCACGATTCTATTAGAAATCAAACAAATGTAATTCAGGGACAAAGACCAGACGTGGAAAACACACAAACACAACAAAGGACTTAAAATAACCAAAATAGTACGTACAAAGCAACAAAAGAAAATGAGCAACTCGGACTCCACTAAAAACTGGGAGCAAGAGGCCATGTGCACCGGTAGAGTAAGCGCCCTCTGCTTTTCTAAAAACACCCGCCGACCTGCTCATACAAAAACAAGTCCGGGGTAGACAGAAGAGGAAAAGAAAACTATCAAACGTTGAGCAAATTGGTTCTCACGGTGCAGATGAATACACTGTAACGGTCCACGTGTTAATGATGACGACCATAAAACTTTTGTAGTGATGATTTCAATCTTGTAGCAACATAACCATATTCCAGAAACATAATTGTAAGAAGCCTAACGTGGTACAAAAAGTCTGCGTAGTTTAAGGGAGTTCTGGCATAACGTATGAGTTGTGATACGAAAATTTCATGCGCAGGTGCTGTAGGGGTTTTTGCCACAAATGGAAGGAAAGTTGAATACGGAATGAAACGTCATCGCGTTTGTCGTATAGTTTGGTCAATAGTTATCCTTTGACATCGATCTCTAAGTATAGGTCAATATTTGAGGCTGACTCACAGTGTCTGTTTTGTCTCTTATCTCAAGTTCTTTGGGGTAGATACGATGTATAAAATCCCCAAAACTAGAATTGTTTAACGATAATACGTCATCTATATAGCGGAAACTGAGATCAAAGAATCTGGCTAAACGATGTTCCTTCCTTTGGATGAGATCAGCTATACAGTCAGCCTCATAAGAGTGAATGAATTATAGGTCATCGAGTAGAGGACCATAATTTGTTCCCATTGTAATGCAGACCGTTTTTTTGAAAAACGCGTCCACCACACTGGACAAATATGTTGTCGATAAAAAATCCAAGCATTTTGAAGACATCTTCGGTATATTTGGAAGATGATTTGCAATCTTTTTTTTTCAAAGTAAGATAATAATATTGGATTGAGGGTTTCCAGAATATCTATCAATTTTTTTATCATTCACATTAAATTAATACCACTACGGGAGTAACAAGTGTCTTGGTGGGACTGGAGACTTTCTTTTTTTTTCTTTTACAGCTGTGAGTATAGAAGTTTTTACAGAAAGCGGTTTGGTGGAGCATTTTTCAGATCCGGTTAAGTAGCGTTGTTTATATGAACTATTGTGGAGTTAAAATCATCGTCTTTGGTAGAGAGACCGAAAGAGGATAGTACAGATTTATGGTTTCCCACTATCTCTTCTTTCGCGGGTGTGGTCTTAGTGTAGGTTTTATTACTGCAATTATTTGCTACATCTGTTTCTGCTAATAAACATTGGATGATATGCGTTTTGCAGATAAAAACAATCTTGTTTTGGGCTTTGTCTGCTAGTACGACAACATATTTGTCAAGTATACTGTATAGTAGACACACTTTTTTGCTACATCAGGGTTTTTGAAAACTGATGTAGCATTGACATTCATTGACCTACTTAAAACT
Organism: Perna viridis; assembly: GCA_037379345.1. NCBI lineage: Eukaryota > Metazoa > Mollusca > Bivalvia > Mytilida > Mytilidae > Perna > Perna viridis. The sequence goes on from CM074512.1 coordinate 6,496,827, forward strand.
TTGATACGTTTCAAAATTAAAGACCTCACAACCTTTACCCACTCTGATAGTAAATCAATGTCTTCTTGTTCTCGTTTTATCTATTTCTTGCTTAGTCATCCACGGTATCCATAAGAATTTTATAGTTATTATTCCAGTTTATGGAGCTTGGTTCATATACTTTGGACCTTTATAAAGAACCTTACGGAGAGATTCGTATTTTTATAATGTTTTTGAAATCTCCCGTTATGACGTGACCGGAAGTACCATATTTGAATGGAGAGTTTTTGCAAGTACATTTAGGTAGTTTAGCCTTGAGGTCCTGCAATAGCCTTTTATAATTGAAAATTTTGGAAGCAAGGATGGGTGAAGCATAGGAATATGAAATAATCGGTATTGATTGGTCTTTGAAATTCGGGGTGAATTTTGTTTGTGACGTTTTTGTGATGGAGGATGTTAGCCAAATTAATTGCATCTATACCTTTGTTGACAAACAGAAGTGGAAGAAATGATCGTTTTTCTTCATCTTGACCTTTAACACAAACTGATTTAAAGAGTCTATGGAAACCAATATCTAAAATGATGGTCACAAATTTGTATAATGATGAAGTAGGTTCAGAAACAGGAGTGTCAAGGCTTGTTTTGTAAAGGGAGTGTAGTAAAACAATATTTCTATTTTTTGAAATTTTGACCATATATCTCATTATTTCTATGTCATAATATTTATAACTTTAGGTATATATATATATATATATATATATATATATATATATATATATATATATATAAGGGTCTGAAAAATTCCCAACGATGTTAGAACTGTGGAATTTGCGAAGCAAATGTTTGGTCGTTCCCTCCGCTGTGACATCTATGGCAACACCGCCTGCACTAAGTCCAGCGCCCTAGACCACTAGGCCAGCTAGGCTATAAAAATATAACTTTCGCTGACCGGGTCATTCCTCCTCGTAGGATTAATCTGGGGGTGTAACTTAGTAAAATGAACTGTCCCGTACTACCATACATCGTGAACTAAGTTACAGCCCTAGATTAATCCTACGAGGAGGAATGACCCGGCCAGCGAAAGCTATATTTTCAGTAACATCAGAGCAACAACTGAACGTGTAAAATTGGAATATTCTAATATGCAGGTTTCCGAGGGACTATAGTAAGATGTGTATTTAACAAATCTAGTATCTATCTTTAAAACGCACACCACACGAAATATTAGATGATATAATACTAATATATATATATCAGAAAGAGTAATCAAGGGAACGAGGTTATAGCGGTAATCAAAAGAATGTAATCCAGGGACAAAGACCAAAAATGGAAAACAGACATACACAACAAAGAACATAAAGTAACTAAAATCATAAATACCAAATAACAAAAGCAAATGAGCAACTCGGACACAGAAAAAAAGGAAAGTTGGCAATTCTGAATGAAAAGTCATCACGTTTGTCGTAAAGTTTGGTCAATAGTTTTCCATTACCATCGATTTCTAAGTGTAAGTCAAGATATGAGGCTGACCTCACAGTGTCTGTAGTATCCTTTATCTCAAGTTATTTGGGGTAAATGCGATGTATCAAATCCCCGAAATTAGGATTGTTTAAAGATACTACGTCATCTATATATATATCGGAAACTGAGATTAAAGGATCTAGCCAAACGATATTCTTTCTTTCGGATCAGATCAGCTGTAAAGTCAGCCTCATAAGAGTAAAGAAATAGGTCAGCAAGTATAGAAGCACAATTTGTTCCCATTGGAATGCCGTTCGTTTGTTGCAAAACACGTCCACCACACTGGACAAATATGTTGTCGATTAAAAATTCCAGCATTTTGTATATTTGGAAGATGATATGGAATTATTTCTTACAAAGTATGAGGAATCTCTACCAAGAACTATATAATTGTGTCTAGGTGTACCATCTTTTTTGGGAAAAAAAACAACGACGAATAATGTTTTTAAGTCGAGATTTTAACTGAGTATGGGGAATAGAAGTATACAGTGTTGAAAAATGCTATTATAATCAGATAATAGTCTTGAACTGATTGTCTCCAAAAGAGTTCCACATTGAATACCACTATGGGAGTAACAAGTGTTGTGGTAGGACTGCAGACCCTCTTTGATAGTTGTGAGTATAAAAGTTAAAAGTTTTGAAAGAGGTTTGGTAGTACATTTTGCAGATCCAGCTATGAAACGTTGTTTGTATGGATTCTTGTGGAGTTTAGGAATCCAGTACATAGACGGTAAATCACAATCATCGTCCTTGGTAGAGGGACCAAAAGAGTATAGCACATATTTATGGTTTTCCACAATCTTTTCTTTGGAGAGTGTGGTAGCAGTATAGGTCTTATCACTGCTATTGTTTTCTACGTCTACCTCTGATAATAAACATTGGATGTAAAATGTTTTGCAGACAAAAACAATGTTGTTTTGGGCTTTGTCTGCTGGTACGCCAACATATTTGTCTTGTATAGTAGACACTGTTTTTGCTACATCGGGGTCTTTGAGAACTGGTGTAGCCTCGGCACTCATTGACCTACTTAAAACTTTCATTCGTTTCAAAATTAAAGACCTCACGGCCTCTAACCGCCCAGACAGAGAATCAATGTATTCTTGTTCTCGTTTTATCCATTTTCTTGCATAGTCTTCTTTCATGTATATAAAATATACATCTATATAAATACTCAACTTTTTTAAAAGATATTTTCAGAATGTAAACCTAAGTAACCCCTCCGTAGAATAGTCTTAACCGCTTCCAATTGAGATGGGCAGGGGTACCGCGGGGTCCCAACTTTTCATTTGATAGAAAAAATGTTGACTAAGTGTTGGATGTATAACATTGAAAACTTGTCAACTACTCTTAAAGGTAAATTATTCGTATTGAAATCATGTTCATTTAAGGTATTGAAACGCGATTATAAAAAATATAGAAGTCACCTTTTTATACCCCTTTTACTCTTGCATTAGCTCTCTTCCGAATATTACTTTACAGCATAGGGTGAGGGTACTGCAGGGGTATATACATTTCATCCATATCTTAAATTGCTACTGTGGTAATTATAAAAAGTTTCACTTACTTTCCAAAGTACAGACATGATTTTTTAGGCAAAAGCTGTCGACTAAGGTATTGAAAACAAAACTTCGCCATTAAAATAATCTCTCTTCCGAACACTGCCTTACGACATAGAGAGAGAGGGTACCGCAAAGGGGTAGGGAGAGTAACATTTCATCCATATTTAAAAAAAAAAGTTGCTACTGTGATAATTATATGAAAATGCTTCGCTTACTTAAGTACATAAATGATTTTCATGAACAAATAATAGCCAAGGACGTAAAGGAATCGGTCATTCTGATATATATCACATTCCGATAATATTGATTTATTGTGACATGCATCATTAATTTGATCCTCTATCCTACATGATAACACCTAAATGAACTGTCCCGTACTACCATACATCGTGTACTAAGTTACAGCCCTAGATTAATTCTACGAGGAGGAATGACCCAGCCAGCGAAAGCTATATTTTTATTTAGCCTAGCTGGTCGAGTGGTCTAGAGCACTGGACTTAGTGCAGGAGGTGTTGCCACAGATGTCACAGTGGTACGAGTTCGAGTCCCGAGGAGGGAACGACCAAATAATTTGCTTTGCAAATTTGACAGTTCTAACATCGTTGGGAATTTGTTAGACCCTTTTATGCATATATTATCTTCCCTGGAGCGACCAAATTTGCATCGCAAATTTACAACCTCGCATCGATTCTGGAGTTGGGATGTAGTTTAGACTTGATTACATATATGTATACATCCTTGTATTAACATACTATGATGATCCTCGCCGTGCATGCTACGTATCTACATAGTAATGTACTAGCAAGTAAGATGATAGAGTTGCCTCCCCCCATTAGACTTCTTATGTGTATTATATACTTGGTGTGGCTGTATTTGTATACTGTTACAGATCGTTTATTGTCTTACTCGATACCATCAGAGGTTGTCCTATTCAGTTACATCATGTGCTAATGTTTGCGCTCTAGATTTACTAACGAGGAAGTATCACTCAGTTAACGAAAGCTAGTTAGTTTTATTTTGGAGAATAACTCCTTTTAATTTGGTGGAAAACATTATTTACAAATTCGTGGTACAGCTATAGGAACAAAATTCGCGCCCACTTAAGCAACACTAGTAATGGGATTCCTTGAACAAAAACTGTACCAACAAGTGGAAAACGAATTCGGACTGGAGTTTGCTAATGAAATAGAAACGTAATGGAAGCGGTTTTTGGATGACTGCTTTATAATCTGGAATAAATCTATTGAAAACTTAGATAACTTAACGGACATCCTGAACAATTTGCACAATAATATCAAATTCACAAGAGAATTGAGTGCAGAAAAATTGCCGTTCCTAGACGTTTTAGTACTGAAAAACAATGGAGGTATTTCAACCGACATTTTTTACAAGAGTACAGACATGCATCAATATTTAAGTTTCAAATCGTGTTATCCATCCCACACGAGGACAAACATCCCGTACTGTCTCGCGCGTAAAATATGTACTGTGATAAGCGAGGAAAACACTATAAATGAACGCTTAAAGGAATTAGAAATATTCTTTCTTAAACAGAAATATCCCGAACAATTAATTAAACATGGAATCGAACGCTCAAAGGGAATTCCAAGAAACGAACTTCTAACAGTCAACGCTAGAAATGAACCAGACAATTCCGTAATACTCTTTTTAATAACCCACAACCCATGTAATGCGAATATTTTAATGTAAATAGCAAGAGCAAACTTACCAATCATAGCACAAAGCGAATCGCTAAAAGTCCATATCAACAAAGAAAAAATAATACAAAGCAAACGTCAACCGAAAAACCTTAAACGAATACTTACAAGTGCCGTTTCGACCCTGCCGAAAAACGCTTCACTGTATTGAAATGCAAAGACAAACGTTGCAACACTTGCGACTACATACACGAAGGATATTCGATCACTACAAGGGATGGAACCACTATTTACGCAAACGAGGACATGAACTGTAAAACTGCAAATTTAATTTATTGCACAAAATGTAGCAAATGTGAAGAAATATATATTAGTCAAACAGGAGACAGGGTCATTGATCGATATCCAAATTACAGATTTTGTCCCGTCAGTGAGCATTTAGATAAACGCAGCGATGGACGATTTAAAATGTTTCCATTTTACAAACTGTGAGACAATGATAGAGTTTACGTGAAACCAAAGAAATGATGTTTATTCGTAAATTTAAATCGAAGTTGAATGGACGTTAACATTTTTCATGTCCTCTTATTTCTTTCTTTTATTTTAACATTTTTGACGTTAATATTTAACTCCCCTTATACTATTATAACGTCACTATATGTATAACGTTACCATTAACTACGTTGTCGTTATGTAATGTCACCTGAAGATTGGCAGCAGCCATGAAAGCGCTAGTGATGTGAATACATAAATATATCGTGAAAATCTGATCGTGTTGGATTTTTATTGACGGATTGGTCTAGAACCACGTTGACGTACTCCCAAACAGTTAGAGTGGGGAAACGCTCTCGGACCCACGTGGGGTCTGGGAGTAGGCCAGAGCGTCAACAGAGCAGCCCAGCTGCTAGTAGAACATACTCTGACTGAGTTCTTCGGTCGGGTATCCCGAAGGCTGGGCTCCGCTACCTCCAACTACTAACAGACATTTACTAACAGAATCCCCGTTCGGGGCGGTCGTGCGAGATCAGAAAGGATAGTCAAGACCTTAAAAAAAAACGCCAATCATCATGGTCTAGAGCGTTGGATTTAGTGCAGTCGGTGTTGCCATAGATGTCAGAGAAATGAAGGGGTTCTAATCCCTCTGAGGGAGCGATCAAATCAAAAGTCGACCATCTGTTGAAAACACGTCCACCACACTGGTTGTTGTCGATATTTTGATATTATCTTCGGTATAATTGGAAGATGATTGTGAATGTTTTTTACAAGGTGTGACGAATCTTTACCAAATACTACCCATTTGTATTTATGTGTACTGTCTTTTTTAGAGTGACAACGATGTTTTATGCTTTACAATCGTCTTTCAACTGAGTATGGGGAATTTGAAAAATTACAGATTTTGATGTTATTACATACCGATAGTATACGCTGAGACAAGATTGTTGTCGAACTCCATTGATTCGTAAACATTGTCTTTTCATGATCGCTCTGTTATTTTTTTCATTAAAATATGTTTAAACTGGATACCTTCAAACTTTTGATGGTCAACCCCTATGACATTGTAATAGTTTTAAAAAGTGCGACAACAAACAACGAGTTCTTCTTAAAAGTACTTCATAAAATCCCGTCCATTTATAACGAATATCTGACGGGGTGGTTTCCCTTCGTCCATATATACTAAGAATGCGATATTGTGTGCCTTATGATAAATCTGAAATTTTATGTAAATTTTATATTCAATTCTGGTTCGGTTATTGCACCATTCGTTTTCTTTTCTTTTTTTGGGGTTTTTTTTTTCTTTGTTTTTTTTTTGTTTGTTTTGTTTTGTTTTTTTTGTTTTGTTTCTGTTATTGTATTTGTTATTTTAATTTGTTTATTAACTTTTTGTGGGGGTACGAATGAAAGTTACATTATACAAGAAAAGCTTTTATGTCAGAAATGCACTTCGGTGTTTTCTCCTTAATTATAAAGACTTAAGGCCCGTTTACATTCTAAGTTTTCCTTCGTTTTTTTTTCTCTCTCAAAGTCTAATGATGATAACTTGGATCAAAATTCAAAGTCCGTCAAAGAAAACAGTTACCGAAAGCAATTATATTGAAACTGGCTTGCAAGTCCAGCACTAAATATTGAAGACAAAACAGATCAACTTTTAAACAAATGGCACCAAGGAACGATAAAAAAGACATAATTGGATGTAATTTTCATTTTTGCATTCTTTCATTTCTGACTTTTATTTTTGTTACTTTAAATATTTGTACTTATTCATCACGAACGGTAAAACGTCTTACTAATTATTGTGATTAGTGTACCAATCGGAACTCCTCAGTCAATCTCGTCACACATAAAAAAGATTTTTTTTTCCAGAGTAGCAGAATTTGCCGTGTAGTTTCGATTGTTTAGTCATGTTATATTGTAATTTTAATTTTGTGTTGTCAAGCGCTAAGAGTAATACTGTTTTAGATTTTTCGCAATAGAAACAATGTAATGATAATTGTAATAATAATACTATGTCGTTAGAGCTAGATAGTTTTATGAAAATAAAAATGTTCAAAATTAATTAGATGTATTGTCTACCGCGTCCCCCACAAAAACACATTTATCAGTTGGAAGGAGGGAACGACCAAATAATTTGCTTTGCAAATTTGACAGTTCTAACATCGTTGGGAATTTGTTAGACCCTTTTATGCATATATTATCTTCCCTGGAGCGACCAAATTTGCATCGCAAATTTACAACCTCGCATCGATTCTGGAGTTGGGATGTAGTTTAGACTTGATTACATATATGTATACATCCTTGTATTAACATACTATGATGATCCTCGCCGTGCATGCTACGTATCTACATAGTAATGTACTAGCAAGTAAGATGATAGAGTTGCCTCCCCCCATTAGACTTCTTATGTGTATTATATACTTGGTGTGGCTGTATTTGTATACTGTTACAGATCGTTTATTGTCTTACTCGATACCATCAGAGGTTGTCCTATTCAGTTACATCATGTGCTAATGTTTGCGCTCTAGATTTACTAACGAGGAAGTATCACTCAGTTAACGAAAGCTAGTTAGTTTTATTTTGGAGAATAACTCCTTTTAATTTGGTGGAAAACATTATTTACAAATTCGTGGTACAGCTATAGGAACAAAATTCGCGCCCACTTAAGCAACACTAGTAATGGGATTCCTTGAACAAAAACTGTACCAACAAGTGGAAAACGAATTCGGACTGGAGTTTGCTAATGAAATAGAAACGTAATGGAAGCGGTTTTTGGATGACTGCTTTATAATCTGGAATAAATCTATTGAAAACTTAGATAACTTAACGGACATCCTGAACAATTTGCACAATAATATCAAATTCACAAGAGAATTGAGTGCAGAAAAATTGCCGTTCCTAGACGTTTTAGTACTGAAAAACAATGGAGGTATTTCAACCGACATTTTTTACAAGAGTACAGACATGCATCAATATTTAAGTTTCAAATCGTGTTATCCATCCCACACGAGGACAAACATCCCGTACTGTCTCGCGCGTAAAATATGTACTGTGATAAGCGAGGAAAACACTATAAATGAACGCTTAAAGGAATTAGAAATATTCTTTCTTAAACAGAAATATCCCGAACAATTAATTAAACATGGAATCGAACGCTCAAAGGGAATTCCAAGAAACGAACTTCTAACAGTCAACGCTAGAAATGAACCAGACAATTCCGTAATACTCTTTTTAATAACCCACAACCCATGTAATGCGAATATTTTAATGTAAATAGCAAGAGCAAACTTACCAATCATAGCACAAAGCGAATCGCTAAAAGTCCATATCAACAAAGAAAAAATAATACAAAGCAAACGTCAACCGAAAAACCTTAAACGAATACTTACAAGTGCCGTTTCGACCCTGCCGAAAAACGCTTCACTGTATTGAAATGCAAAGACAAACGTTGCAACACTTGCGACTACATACACGAAGGATATTCGATCACTACAAGGGATGGAACCACTATTTACGCAAACGAGGACATGAACTGTAAAACTGCAAATTTAATTTATTGCACAAAATGTAGCAAATGTGAAGAAATATATATTAGTCAAACAGGAGACAGGGTCATTGATCGATATCCAAATTACAGATTTTGTCCCGTCAGTGAGCATTTAGATAAACGCAGCGATGGACGATTTAAAATGTTTCCATTTTACAAACTGTGAGACAATGATAGAGTTTACGTGAAACCAAAGAAATGATGTTTATTCGTAAATTTAAATCGAAGTTGAATGGACGTTAACATTTTTCATGTCCTCTTATTTCTTTCTTTTATTTTAACATTTTTGACGTTAATATTTAACTCCCCTTATACTATTATAACGTCACTATATGTATAACGTTACCATTAACTACGTTGTCGTTATGTAATGTCACCTGAAGATTGGCAGCAGCCATGAAAGCGCTAGTGATGTGAATACATAAATATATCGTGAAAATCTGATCGTGTTGGATTTTTATTGACGGATTGGTCTAGAACCACGTTGACGTACTCCCAAACAGTTAGAGTGGGGAAACGCTCTCGGACCCACGTGGGGTCTGGGAGTAGGCCAGAGCGTCAACAGAGCAGCCCAGCTGCTAGTAGAACATACTCTGACTGAGTTCTTCGGTCGGGTATCCCGAAGGCTGGGCTCCGCTACCTCCAACTACTAACAGACATTTACTAACAGAATCCCCGTTCGGGGCGGTCGTGCGAGATCAGAAAGGATAGTCAAGACCTTAAAAAAAAACGCCAATCATCATGGTCTAGAGCGTTGGATTTAGTGCAGTCGGTGTTGCCATAGATGTCAGAGAAATGAAGGGGTTCTAATCCCTCTGAGGGAGCGATCAAATCAAAAGTCGACCATCTGTTGAAAACACGTCCACCACACTGGTTGTTGTCGATATTTTGATATTATCTTCGGTATAATTGGAAGATGATTGTGAATGTTTTTTACAAGGTGTGACGAATCTTTACCAAATACTACCCATTTGTATTTATGTGTACTGTCTTTTTTAGAGTGACAACGATGTTTTATGCTTTACAATCGTCTTTCAACTGAGTATGGGGAATTTGAAAAATTACAGATTTTGATGTTATTACATACCGATAGTATACGCTGAGACAAGATTGTTGTCGAACTCCATTGATTCGTAAACATTGTCTTTTCATGATCGCTCTGTTATTTTTTTCATTAAAATATGTTTAAACTGGATACCTTCAAACTTTTGATGGTCAACCCCTATGACATTGTAATAGTTTTAAAAAGTGCGACAACAAACAACGAGTTCTTCTTAAAAGTACTTCATAAAATCCCGTCCATTTATAACGAATATCTGACGGGGTGGTTTCCCTTCGTCCATATATACTAAGAATGCGATATTGTGTGCCTTATGATAAATCTGAAATTTTATGTAAATTTTATATTCAATTCTGGTTCGGTTATTGCACCATTCGTTTTCTTTTCTTTTTTTGGGGTTTTTTTTTTCTTTGTTTTTTTTTTGTTTGTTTTGTTTTGTTTTTTTTGTTTTGTTTCTGTTATTGTATTTGTTATTTTAATTTGTTTATTAACTTTTTGTGGGGGTACGAATGAAAGTTACATTATACAAGAAAAGCTTTTATGTCAGAAATGCACTTCGGTGTTTTCTCCTTAATTATAAAGACTTAAGGCCCGTTTACATTCTAAGTTTTCCTTCGTTTTTTTTTCTCTCTCAAAGTCTAATGATGATAACTTGGATCAAAATTCAAAGTCCGTCAAAGAAAACAGTTACCGAAAGCAATTATATTGAAACTGGCTTGCAAGTCCAGCACTAAATATTGAAGACAAAACAGATCAACTTTTAAACAAATGGCACCAAGGAACGATAAAAAAGACATAATTGGATGTAATTTTCATTTTTGCATTCTTTCATTTCTGACTTTTATTTTTGTTACTTTAAATATTTGTACTTATTCATCACGAACGGTAAAACGTCTTACTAATTATTGTGATTAGTGTACCAATCGGAACTCCTCAGTCAATCTCGTCACACATAAAAAAGGTTTTTTTTTCCAGAGTAGCAGAATTTGCCGTGTAGTTTCGATTGTTTAGTCATGTTATATTGTAATTTTAATTTTGTGTTGTCAAGCGCTAAGAGTAATACTGTTTTAGATTTTTCGCAATAGAAACAATGTAATGATAATTGTAATAATAATACTATGTCGTTAGAGCTAGATAGTTTTATGAAAATAAAAATGTTCAAAATTAATTAGATGTATTGTCTACCGCGTCCCCCACAAAAACACATTTATCAGTTGGAAATGGCAGTGACGTGATTGTGCAGCGTAGGTGGGAAAGACACCAGTTGGGGGGTGGGGGTGGGGGGTGAAAACGACAATCTACAATTAAATAGTGTTGTTTGTTTGTTTGTTGGGGTTTAACGTCCGAGCAGCAATATTTCAGCTATATTCAGACAATGAACATGAAATGAAAAAAAAAGGATGGGTCACAAGGATAATAGGGTCGACAAATTTTGATTGCCACTGGAAAAAGAGGGGATGTGTAAGGTCGGTCAATTTAGCCTCCTGTGGCGGAGCGCAAAGGTTCCTACTCCTATCGAATACCACAGCAGGGTTCTTTAACGCGCGAGAAACGTGGCATCTTTCCCAACACGGTGCACCACTATGGTTTGCGGTCAGGTTTTCCGTATTAAAGCCTGACAACCCCAGCATGTAACACGCCAGGGGTACCCCATTCCACCACCTGGGGCACACATCCCAGTTGCTCTGTGGGCAGAGCGCCTAGCCCCCGGCTAGGTTTCTGAGCACTATTTAGTCGCCTTATACGACAAGCTTAGCGCTGCTGCAAGCCTATTCTTTTAACACCCGGACCTGCACGGGGATTAAATAGTGTTATAATGTAATTATTATTAATATGATTTTTGATAACTAAGAATTGCAAAATTATTTCTTCCTCGTGTTTTGTCCAATAGAGGCGACCACAGTATATTTCAAGTGGACAGTGTAGCTTAATGTTCGCCTAAGGGAAACATTGTTCGGGGTATTTCCCTTCAGTTTGTATCTGTAAACTTTGGTATAAATCGCCTTTCTCAATATTTCCAGACAATCAAATAAAAAAGAATGTTTCTGTTGGTAAGAAGGAAGTTTAAATTATACTGTTATATTTATTTTTTTTTCTTAAGTAATTTACATATGCAACAAATTATGGTGAGTCCTAAATATAAAGACAAATGTTCATAAAATAATCTACCAAATGTCAGTGAGCTATATATAGAGAGCTTCTTGGATTTTGTTTGTTACCATAGAAGTAGAGAAATTGTAACCTTATGCTTTGCTATGCCTGCTCTGTCAACATGCCATTGTGGTGCCAAATAACCACACAGAATTAGGACGGAGATCTTAATAAAGAAGTTTCTGCCATCATTGAGTGGTTGTCCATTGTCCGAAACTGGTCAGTGTAGACATGATGGCGACCTGGTTCCACTACGTGTAAATATTTGAACACTTCACACAAAGGCTGTTTTAATTGTTGACGTAAAAACCTCTTGAATGGTATGATTACTTAAATCAAAAGCACCTCTTACAGTTTCTTTATTTGACTAAGAACTTGAGGTTCGGCTCATGTCCAAACTCCTAATTCGATGAATTTATCCTTGTTACTTATAATTTTAGACCTAGCCGCTTGCTTTACGTGAATCCTTTATGTGTGATTTGTGTACACATATGCTGATTTAATCAAAACAAAGAGACAACATAAAAAGTTCTGTATAATTTGTTAATCTTTCAGTTGTTGTTGTGTATCTCTGACATTGTCTTTGATAATTTCCGAAATGCATTTCTGAGGATTTCATGTAAAGGGTATTCCTTATTGATTTCTGAATAAGTTTTTTTTAAGTTATTTGCAACGATGATTTCTTGATAGCTGGCTCTTTATTCTTCTTATTTGTACCATTGCTTTGACAGATCTTCTGCAATATTGTTACCTTTCGATAATGTCCTATTTTTTCTCCAAAACATAAAGTATACTTATTGAAATACTTCCTTTTATGGGTAACAGAATTGATCATTAATGGGTCATGAATAAAACCGTCATTTGTAACCATTATGACGAGTCCAATGATTTATAAATTTTGCAATTTGAGTAAAATCGAGTTGAAGTGGTTAATTGAAACGTCAGTGCTTCTATCGGAAACTGTTGGATTTTATATCCTCAATGTCCTCGGTACTTGTACCTGCAGGTGTTTAATTTGGTCCGCCCTCACTTCTGCATTATATCATCAAATAACAGGACATATTGATTTGAGCCTTATTTTTTCTTGATTTTTCTGTATTGAGTTTTTTCGGTGACAGGAGATCAAAGCTCGATAGAATTATATTGTAAACCGTAATTTGTCATGTTCAATAGTCGAAAACCATAGGCAGTCCTATACCTTTAATTTCTACTACCACGCCTCGTTCGAAATTGGTAAACTTTTATGATTTTTTTCAGAAAAGTAATTATTGAGTTTGAAGTATTCTATATGATCTTATAAAAATTGCTTGGTCGTTCTCAAACAATAACTATTTACAGAATAATATACTCTTTAGAAATAAACGGCGGCTCATGTTGAATAGCAAACTAAAAACTGGGTAAAAAACTTGAATCCCTTTTATCCAACACTGTCTGTTTAAATACAATATAAATTTGCTGTACAATAAGTCACACTATTTAGCGATTTGTTCAAATAAAACAGCAATAACATAGTAAACAGAAGAACACGGTTCCTTCATCTCCTTATAATTTCTGACTTTTTCTTTGGTAGCTATTTGGTAATCACTAGAAACAAATATCAAGAGTGCACGTGTGGCGATTTTAATTCTAATTGTATTTTCTGTAACTCTCCTAAGTCTTCTTGGAAAATAAACATAAAAACTGGCTCGACACAACCGCAGAGCTTATCGGACAGTTCTCACTTATTTACACAAAAGATTTTTTACATCTCATACCCAAAACTAATCAAAGAAACCTAGAATGGTCTAATATAGAAGAGTAATGACAATGGATGATAAAAACGCTTGTAGATAGTCATATTTTAATAAAAATCTGATTAATTTCTATCAAGAAACAATCACGGTTTGGCTTTCATTACTGTTTTGGTTCGCATTTAATCTGCAGAAAATATTTAAATTTAATTAAACAGTTTAGGTTAACATCAATCACACTGTAAACATCACAGAATAACGACTTCAGAAGAATTATCGCCGACAACTACAGATACTTGAAAATAAGATTTATTCTCAATTCGTGACGCAAAGAAAAGGATTGCACGGTCGCCAGTTGTGGTGCGGCAATATACAGAAAACGTTGACAGAATTAAAGTTGAACAGGGAGAAGAAACAAAGAAAAGAGTCAAGAAAGTAGAAGCATAAAATATCAGAAATATTGTCGACAGAATCGCCATCAAATCACTGGTTGTATTTTTACGGTTGAATGGTTGCCGTTTTTACAGATTATTTACAGAGTCTCGCCATTACATGACAACTTTAATTGTAAGGGTATATCGACTCGGTGTAAACTCTGTTTACACATTTTTCTGCTCTGCTTGTAAGCAAACATGGCGGACAATGGGACCGCACATGAAAAGGTTTTAAATTATGGCGCTAAACATGTACTATGGCATTTTAGTAAACAGTATTAAATAACTTGAATTAAAGTGATGTTAAATACCGATACAGCAAGACAAACAGACATTCAAAGAATTGTGCTTCTTATTACAATAAGAACGAACAGATGATGGATGTTTCACTAAACCGATGTTAAATAAAAACTGAATCAAAACAGCTTATTTTTCCTTCTGATTAATTTGATGAGTGTTTTTAGTCTTGATCACAGTCTGAACAAGCCGTTATACGTCCTTCGAATCAAACTATTTAGACTTGGTGCGTTGATGCGAGCTGATTTGATTTCATGCCATATAAAGCAATAATTTCTGCCCAATTTATTCATAATCTAGATTTGAGTGGCATCACAATGTAGGCGCGATTTAATTTGAAAGTGATTACAAACATGGAGGTCTTTTAAATTTCAATGGTTTCTACCCAGAAAACAATATTTTTGCATTGATTACAGATGCGAAGAACAAGAAAATTTCCGTCAAATAAAGCATTATTTTGGACCTGCCATCTGGTTGGAATATAAAATAGACTTAACATTTCCCCATTTATATTTTAAATTTGGCACTAAATGGAGTGTTTCTTCTGCACCTGAGTGTCGAGGCTTAAATGCGAGCAACTGTCGACTAAATTTTGGTACAATGCTTTTCCCTACGAGTGTTATAAATGGGATTCATGCTAATGAAAAAACCTGCTTCAACAACCACTTCAAAAATGTATAACGCCGGTCAAACTAACCGTGAGAATTTTACGCAAAACTCGTGTTATTCTTTTTGATTTTTTTTTCTTGGGACTCTACTTTTTGTTAGCTTCTATGAATTTAACGAGTAATGTATCTTTTCATTTGTTATATTTAAACATATTTTAAATATTAGAAATATTTTTGTTTAATGATAAAATGTAAATAAGTTTTCTCTATACCACTCAATGTCGGGCAGTTGGGAAGAATTTCTTTGGCCAACCATTATTTTGTCATTTTCTTTCGTGAATTACGTGTTTTTTGTTTGTTTTTTCTTTTCTTTTTTGTCATTTATTTATTTATTCATTTTTGTTGTTTTTGTTTCTTTTTTTTTAATGTTTTTTGTTTGTTGTTGTGTTTTGTGTATGTATGTGTGTTTTTTTGTTTTTTTGTTTTTTTGTTTTTTGTTATTTACGCGTGTATTATTTAACACTGTTGTTTTTATTTATTACTGAAAGTTTTTTTTTCTCTTTTGTCTCATTCCCATTGTTTAGATAGTGGCATTTAACTGAACAATTGTAAGTACGACCTTGTTAATGTAACTTCCCCTGTACCATTTCCTTTGGAATAGACTTAACGCGTGTCATCGAACATCAAGATGTATGCTAGCCGAAAACGTCACCAGTTTAGATACGTAATCCGTTATTTCACACTGCTTATATAAACTTTAGGACCCTGAGGTTCAAATACTATTATTGGTGAGTGTCCGGGTCTTTATGATTTGACACTCTGTAAATTGGGGGTCGTAATAGCCCTTTTGTTAAAGTGATAAGACATACGATACAGTTAATCTGACACGGTTACCTCAAATTGATCTGATTGTTTAACTCAATTGCTCAATGTTTACTCTGACATACCTTATATTGTTGTTTATTTGACTCTGTAAACAAGTAAATATCATAGCATTATTGTAACCAATTAACTGCTTGATGTTGATGAAATGGTAACAAATAAACATATTAGTGCAGACGGGTTTACTAAATTGATAATGTAGATGAAATTTAATTGCTAAAAATACCAAAACCATAATGTATATTTACTGGTAAGATACTGCCTTTTACTGTATTTTGTCCTCTACCTATGTGTATACGATTTAGAATATTTTTGAGCAATTTACTATATTTTCAACTAAATAAACTGGATTGTATTCAACAGACCAGTTCTATTCTATTACACATTTGTCACGCTGTTGACATACTATGCGGTATGGTATGTACACACGCTTACATACAACTGTATTAGGATAGATGATGTGCTAGTCTGAAGAACTGTTGACCTTTGTATCCTACTTTTGGTTGAAAATAGTCAGCTTTGCCGTTACGTGTATGTGAGACTTATGGTGGAATAAATTGCAAATACTGAGTGCAGATAAAATCTAGGGCATGTTTAACGAAGCTATCTTACGACTAATGCGCATCTTAGACTGGTCCTAAGACATGTCTTCGTGTACATCTGTTAAAATATATCATATTCTCATCCTAAATTTAGGGCCAAAAGTAAGTTGACTTAGTCTGGTCTTAAATTAGAATAAATTTACGAAATAATTCAATTTGCGCAATTTAAATAAATGTGACTGTTTTATCTGCTGAAATTAAACAATTTTAAGATACTATGCTTTATCCCTCGTCAAAAGGAATGATACGGTTTTAAGAAAGAAGAATGCATTTGAATATTACCAGTATTCAATTTGCTTTAGAATATTTATAAATAATATTTTTCTCTGTATGGAAACACGTATATCCCCGTACCAAATTCATGATAATATTCTCTTTATTTTATGAGCTAAAACTTTTCACAACTGTATATTGTGCACTTACTACAAGAGCCGCTTCGCCATAGTATATTTCCGAAATTTCTGATTTCAGTGGATATCTCCCCAAAAATATCGGATAGTATAATATTTGATAAAGACGTAAAAATGACTAATTCGTTTTTTAACATGTGTAGTTTTATGCCAACTATCTTTTCAAAATATTTCTGACATTTAAGGGGAAGTTATTACATCACGTCAAATATTTTGCTTGTTCAAACAGCATATTTCTATACATCTTTGCAAGACGACAGAAACGACTTCATGTTATAGTTATTTGAATGACTACAAAGTTTTTTTAATTCAATTTTGTATGATAGCAGTGATGCCACTAGTAAATTGAGTATGCTATTATAATTGTTTAACGTTATGATCATTGTGTTGTCTTGAGCCCTAACATAATCCTTAGTATAGACATATCTTCGGAAAGTTTCATTAAAAAGGCCTCTGATTAATAAATATTCCAGTGGCGGATCCAGGGGGTTGTCACCTCTCCTTTTGTCATTTTCACGTGCAAAATTGACAAAAATGGTAAATAATGTCCTAGCATCCCCCCCTTTTCTGAGGAACTCCGGCTGGCACCCCTCCTTATCAAAGTGTCCGCCCCTGTATATGCTGAAATAAATATATTTGCTTTAGTGTATTTTAATGTATATTTGTTCTATTAAGCCTCCCGTGGAATCGGTAATAATACCCCCACCTACTATAACACAACACGGTTAGCATTTTAACTCATATAACCGTCATTTTGTTGTAAAATTTTCCAAAAAACTATTATAAGAATTAAGATGACGAAAACCAAGAGTCGTAGATGTCTAAACAGTATAACGTTAAGTCGAATCATTAATATGGTATCTTGTCATTTCCTGAACTGAAAGTTAATCATTGTAGATTATCTGACCATTAGATTCATATCAACTGAGCATATCTAATTAATGTCTTAAATGAATATGAACAGTTGGTCATGGAAAATAAGCATATTCTTCGTCTTTTGGTCTCTTTATAATGGTACTGTAATTTCTTTGGGCTCCCTTCGTTTTATCCACTATCACTGTTATTTATTTTTAGTTTTTTTTTTTTTTCTATATTTCATATCGTTTCTCTTTTAAAAATTTTTGTACTATCAGTTTTATTCAGTTTTATTATTTGTGATAGCTGAGCGTCTTCTCGCTTTTCTAATCGATATACCAATGTTATTTGAGTTTAACACAATAATTTTTTAAACAATTAATAGAAGAGTTCTTTATTTTGAAATTCTAAAAAAATGTAATTGCTCAATACCAGATGATTTTGTTCTGTAATTTCACACAAATTAGTTGCTTAGGATACCTGTTAAATGAAAATGGAATGAGAAGTTTGAGGAGAAACGTTCAAACCATTGTTAGGAGCAATCCTCCAGGTGTGCTTTGCTTTTGTTATATCTGGGTGGTATTTGGACACATCTTTTCTTACGCCATAACCATACAATCCAATGTAAAGTGTCATTCAGGTTCCACTCATGAAACATATGTATCCAAGATTGTTCACTAATGTTAACGAAAACAGCAAGGATTCCATTAGAGTGTGAATAAAACAGTTAAAATGTTCTTTAGTACGAGTAAGTCTTGGGTAAATAGAACATTATCAACGTACTCCGCTAAGTGACTGGGTAAGAATGGAGTCTGACACTGGCACGGAAGAATGATCTAAAACTATGTAAACAACTAATGTTGCCGGAGTTGTGGGTTCAGATTCTAATTACCAAGCTCTATTTTAATATAATGAATATGAGGACCATTTATTACAGAGATTTCCATAGCTGGCACGTGGAACAATGTGATAGGAGACGAAGAAAAATTGGGGTATACTGGATGTTTTGAAAGATTAACATAAATTATCATTTGTGATCTTGCAATTGTTTGGTAGTTGCAGAAGTCTATGTTATTTTGTTAGACCACCATATACCCCTATCTTGAACCACTAATGATAAGCATCACACCGGGAAAAAAACACAATTCCACAGATTTGAAACATTTTGTAAATAGCTATATCTTACCCTAAAAGAACTTCATCACGTGTAATTAAAATAGGTATATGTGTAAGGCACCGACCATTTTATTTGCGAGGGGGTGGGGGGGGGGGGCGGGGGCTTGGGTCTTTTTGAGAAAGAAATGTAAGTTCCATAGTTTTGAGGAAAAAATCTTATTTTACCCATCCAATGGGAAAAAATAATAAACTATATTTTCCACATTACTTAAAAAGGCAGGTTTTTAAATAAACTTATTGATTTCTGTTGCGGCTGAAATTCGCGCGAAAAAAATTATATCCGACATCAAATACCTGCCCCCTTTTTAGAACATCTGTAATTAACACATGCATAAAACAATTCACAAATCAGAGAGCAAATTGTACCTAATTGGTCATTTTCGCGCGATTGTTGCCTGTAAGTTTCCAATTTTATCAATACTTCATATTTTTTTTTTCGAAAACCAGAATCAAACAACTATTTACATGTGTACTGGTAATTATTTCATGCATTCTGTAACAAGTTGTCATTGGTTAGTTCTTTTTATGACTGCATGCTATAGTGGAATTAAAGTAGGACCGGAATTTTATTTTCTGGAGATTATTCATCTCAGTGATTCTGCAGTGAGGTGAAAAAATCAAATTAGATGCAATCAGATTAGTTTTACGTTAGGGACGGCAGGTAAACGATGAGATTTTTCATTATCACCTGTGTGATGACAAACGTTCTATTTCACATCGTCCCTTGGGTTTATCGTCACTTGTAGAAATATCCTTCATGACAATTTCATATTAAGTAAATTTCATTTATTAGAAATCTCCTGAGAGGATAAACAGAGAAGATTCAATGATGTACCTTCGTTTAGTCCACCTATTCTACGTCTAGTTCTTTGATGTCATTAATTGCGTTTGTCACAATCACCATTTTAGTATTTTTTGTTGATTAAAAGTAATACCAAATGTGATGCAGGAGCAATAATGCATAATAATTGTAAAAAAAACACGATATATTGTCGGTATAAATAAATAGTTCTTTATATTTCTTTATGCTAATTGTTCGCCATTCTATCGCCTATTATTTATTTCTGTGGTGTTTGAACGTCGTTTAGATCTTCCAATTGTGTGTTAATTTTTGGCGGATGAAATAAAGAAATTAAACATGAAAGTGGTTATTAATTCGGATAAAGAAGTACTTAAAATATTCTCACCTGTAATTAACACACGGTAGATAAACAACGAATATACACGGGTCATATCAACAAAAAGAACTATGAACTTTGGTTGTTCTATATACATCTTTATATATATTTTTTCAAAGTTCCGTATTTCCATATTACATGTCTATTTTTCCATTCCGACTTCATATTTTCTATACAAATCCGCTGGCAGAAGTACATTAACGGTTCATTAAGATAGAAGGGATGCATTTTTTTTTACTTTATTTGTATATGACAAGATAAGGGTTGTAACACCTGGACAATATACAAGGCTGCCTAGTAACGGCTCCATCACTCGTCAATTGATTGTATATGTTTTATAAATGATAATATAATTGACAGATTACGATAAAATCGGGACTGAGAATAAGATGTCCTTGAATGACGCTTGATTGTATCAAAGATCACAGTTTTTTTGTTTGTTTTGATTTCGTATATGAAAAAAATATTCTCTGCACTTCAAGTGTAATTTCTATCGTTAGTTAATGTCGTGTCTTTACACAAATTTACAAAGCATTTATTACTTGTTACAGCTTTTTGAAGCAATTTCTGTGCGCTTAAAAATAGCCTCAAATATGAAATTCAACGAAGTAAATAAAAAGAATGAAAAATACCAACTTTCTTTGGTTAAGATCGATGCAAAGTAGGTTTATTTTTAAAGAAAAACCTTGTTACATTATCCATTTAAAATAATTCAAACGTTTACAACAAATTTTAACACGGAAGTTAATTTAATTGTTTTTACTTAAATTTAATATTCAATCAACATCTTTTTTAGTCATTTTTTACATAAAAAGTAAAGAGAAACTTTACCTTAAAGAGATTGGTTGCGGGACATTGATAATATTTTTCTGGGATTAAATGATCGACATTTTAGTGTGATAAAATCTAATAGCCAGATCAATGGTGGGAGTGGCTTCAATCAGGATCGTCGACACTTATCAGCTAATTTGCATAAATGGGCGTAATGGATGTTTCAAAAGACCAGGTATATTTACCCAGGGTCAATTCAGTTTACAGATATTACCAAGAGTGTTTTACAACTATTAGTAAGAGCGATGTATGAGAAACAAAGTCTAGATTGTCCGCAGTCGGGAGATTATTTGACAATGTTGTCATCTAAAACAACCTACGATCCTAGTAGTAGTAGCAGTTACACCGCTATGTCTTCTATGCCGAATATGAACAGTTTTGGGACTATGGGATCTATGGCGATGAGTAACATGAACTATTCTCCTCCTAACATGGGAGGAATGCCACCTCAGGCTATGACTGGTATGGGGATGGGATCAGCAATGGGCATGCATGCTGCCGCTATGCCACCCGGTATGAACTCGATGAATTCTATGGCATCTGTGAATGGAATGGGTAGCATGCCACCCATGAATGGAATGTCAAGTCCAATGAGGATGGATTCGTTTAATAGAGCACAGGCCATCAACAGAGCGAGGGATAAGTCGTACCGTAGGAGTTATACTCATGCTAAACCTCCATATTCTTACATATCATTAATTACCATGGCAATACAACAGTCTCCTAACAAAATGTGCACATTGAGTGAAATTTACCAGTTTATTATGGACTTATTTCCATTTTATCGTCAAAACCAACAAAGATGGCAGAATTCAATCAGACATAGTCTGTCGTTCAATGACTGTTTCGTGAAGGTTCCAAGAACTCCGGACCGCCCGGGGAAAGGAAGCTACTGGGCACTTCATCCCGACTCCGGTAATATGTTTGAAAATGGATGCTACTTGCGTCGACAGAAACGCTTTAAGTGTCTCAAGAAAGAAATGATCCGATCCGCATGCTCAACAACTGGGGACGACGGCGATGACTGCAAGTCGCCCGACAGTAGAGATGGATGTTCACCTTCGCCACCACCTCCTCAGAACCATGTTCCGACCGGACATGATATTCCGGAAACAAAATCCGAACCATTAAACGCAGAGCATAGTGCACCAACACCCGTCCCACAACATGACCGTCACGACATGACGCCGAACATCCGACATATGCAGCACGACGTCGTTTCACAGGGCTACAATCCAGCAGGACATTTGAATCCTCATTCATTTAATCATCCATTTTCTATAAACAGTTTAATAACAGACAGTGCCAAAATGGACATGAAAATGTATGAGATGCAAGGGTACGGGGGCTATAATCCAATGGCATTACCACCAATGTCTAAAGACTTGACACATATGCCAGGAACGGACAATACTGGATACTACAAAACATATGCTCCTCATAGTGTTGGAAGTCTTTAAAACAATTGGTAAATTCCAAGCTAGCAACCAAAGATTTAATATTTTGTGTTCTTAGAGCTGTGTGCTTTCTTTTTTTTCTCCGAACTCTGCGAGCCGCCGGTGAACAAATTGTTTGTGTACCTTTAAAGCTTTTCTAAAAAGACGTAGTCTCCGAGAACGTTACAAAACTTAGCGGAATCGTGATATTTTTATTATTGTAGAAAATGATATTATTTATTGCAGTGAGTCGGACAATCCGTAAGTTATGTAGGAACAAACTTTGTAGATGTTATAATATATTATTGAATATCTTATTTGACTTTGTTTGCTTTCTTTTCTTACTGTTATTTTTTTTTCGGAAAGAAAAAAGACTACTTCACTATTTTGATAATTTATTTCAAGAAAAAAAATTCTAATGAATATTTTTTTTTAAATACTACACTTGTATTGGGCAGAGAAGACAAGATGTTCTTAGATATTAATGTTTCTATGTTCAAATTTTACTTCCGACAAAATTATAAGTGTCATTAAAAAAAAAGCTTAATTTAGATTATATTTTGTTATAAAATATTGTTAATTTTCAATAAACGTTGATATTTTACATATTATTCTTTATACTTTATGATTTATTTTGAAATTTATATGACATTTAATTTTTTTTTTATAAATTTTCTTCTTCTTTCCAAAGTAACTGATTTTGGCGCCAGTGTCCGGTGTCTATCAATGATTGCCAAGATTTGTCATGTTCTTGTCCGCTGAATTGAGGTTGTGGCGACTTGAGGGTTATCGTTGCTACGTAAACTAAGACGCTTGATATTTTATCTCTGTTAGAACGAGATAGAGTCCCATGATTAATTCCTTTACCTGCCAGTTGTTTTAAATTTAATCATTTTGTTGGTAAAAAACGGAAAAATATTTAACTCTAACTCAACATCCCCACTTAACAGGACACAAACTTTGTCAAATTTTCATTTCAATTCGGAAAAAAGTAGTTGCAATGTTTTGAATTTAGTCTAATACAAGAAATTTGTTTCCAATTAGATAAATATTTTCTCACATCTGTAACCATACACTTGGTCTTATCCATTAGATTTAAGCTGCTTTAATGTAGTGTTTATTTTCTAATTACTAAAGTTTCTTTTACATACACCTGGTAAAAACGGAGGAAACGTTTCAGTACCGAAGGCTAAATAGGTTTTCAGGTGTTAAGTGTGAGTGACGACAGTACCGTATGTCCCGATTCTTATTGTGAATAACACTGAAACTTTAATTATTTATTTGACAATAAAATAGATCTCTTATTTCAAAAGTGTGTTTTTACTAAACATCAAAATTCGAAGTGATAAATATTAAAGTCATTTACGCTGACCTATGCGACAAATTATTCTACACAATTAAATGATGACAGTAATGTCTGTGTATACGTTTTCTGTTCCTAAATATTCAGTTTAAAAATTCATTTTGGGCAGAAAGTAGCGATTATTCTCTGAAAAGTGAGCGACATTTAAAAAAAAAACGTGAAAGGTTTTCTTTACATTTTTATTACGGAACTCATAATGCCATCCTTTGAAACTGAGGTTTATAACCCACTGAACTTATATGAAATAAGTTATTCAATAAATTGTTTTATCAACATTTTCTTATCCTTTTCATAGAATGAAAATTGTAACATGCGATCAAAAGTTACTTACAGAAAGGTAAAGAAAATAAAAATAACAAAATCCGTCGAACCAACAACAAATGAATACATTTTATTAAGACTCGGAACACGTAATGAAATAGTTATTATCGACATATCAACGACATTAATAGAGGAGACAAAACAGAGGATGTAACAACAACAAAGCAAGAAGAAAAGATACGCTAAAAACGGCACTAAAAACTACCAGAAAGAAACCATGCCGTAAAATAATAAGAACAATACTACTTTATCATAAAATGTTGCGTAGTCAAAACTCTGCTACCTAATCAGCACAGTGAAACATCTGTTTGGTCGCTTTATACATTATTATATTCAATTTTCTATTAATATTTTTAAAACAAAACATTTTTTCTTTCGATCGGATGAACTCCTAGATTTACGACCGTACAAGTAATAACATTTCATCCTGTTTAACAATTACTTTCAGGAATTTTTATTTTTTTATTTATTTTTTTTTTTGTGTTGATTTCTTTAAAAACTTTTATGTACCTTTTTGTTGTTGCACCAATCTAACTTGTAAGTGATACATGTTTTTTTTTAAAATTAAATACATTTGTAAAGGCTTCGAAATCCTCTAACATAAAAAAAAATATTAAGATATAGTCAGCTGTTTTCCAATTTCTAAATGTCGACTGGTCTTTGCTACCAAAAAAAAAATCTTGTCATTAGTATCATTAATTTGTTGTTTGAATAACACGAAAGCAATGTGAAGAACTACACACTGCAACGGTGTTATTCTGTATATGGTCGGTGTTTTGCTTGGATGAAAGGGTCGACTCCGGGTTAAAATGAAACTGACAACACATCTGTAACTTAATGATAATCCCTACACAATATTTCGATGTAATCAAAATCTCGCTTCTTTCAAACGGGAGAGTTCTAGCATTCGGTTCTAAAAAAAGGTTTAGTATAAACTGATTAAAGCGGAGAACAGTCAATGATTCAAATCTTAAGATGTCAAAGTTTCATTAGCTCGGGATATGCCTGATTTTCAAACATACATTTTTCTAGCATGCCTAAGTGCATTCATTGGTGTTGATGAATGGAATCAGCTGCTAACATGTAAAGGTGTATACGTACAATCTGTACATTAGACAGGCCATGTGTATATACACATTATGTTAGCAAGTTTAATATTATTGTGTGAACAAGATAGAGTTGTATTTGTATTTAGTTTAAAATATCTGAAATGTTGACGTTTTAATTTTCACCTGTTAGAGACATCCAAACAGTAAATCAAAACTTAGCACAAACTGTTTTCCTCTGTTATCTATTGTAAATACACATCTTACTGTTTATATGTATAATTTAACTTGGATTAATAGCAAAAAGTCAATATTTTCGCGTGACAAGTATTTGTTAACTAGAATACACAAAAACGGCGATAATTCTGTGGATTTAGGGAAAAGGAGTAAACATTTTACAACAGAAAAACCGTCAAAGGTTATATTGAAACAATCTTAAATAAATTTGTTATTTCGATAAAAAATAGACAAATTAATAATTTGCGATATGCTGAAACAGCTTGGTGCAAACAGCCCTTGAAACACAATGTACATAGAGACGGTAGGAATGTTCTATTGACAATGGACAAATAATCACAGACGCACATTACTACAAGTATTCTTGTGTCAATCTTAAACTCCATCAATTCGTATTTAGACTAAATGAGTGGCTCAAACAACAAGAGACATAAAGGCCGGAGCATTTCTGGGATTATTCTAACTCCGCTCAGACAGAATGCCAGATTATAAAGA
This sequence comes from Perna viridis, assembly GCA_037379345.1. Classification (NCBI taxonomy): domain Eukaryota; kingdom Metazoa; phylum Mollusca; class Bivalvia; order Mytilida; family Mytilidae; genus Perna; species Perna viridis. The sequence continues at coordinate 6,522,695 of CM074512.1, forward strand.
AGTATGAACTTTACGCAGTAAATTAATTAAGCAGACATTGTGATAATTATGAAATATGAGGTTTTATAGATGACAGACTTGTCTGAGGCGAATTGTTTATCGTTTAAAAAAACTCTTACAAAATGATAATAAAAAATCAAATAAATAAATATGTATATATATTCTTCAAAACCATATAAAGGTCAACAATGTGGTCGAAATGAAAAAAAAAGCATAGCGTTTTATGTGGTGACGTGACTATATATGCACTTTAGACAGGATATTAAACTATTGGACTTTAGCCGGGTGGCCATATAATCAGATAGCAGTAAAACTTTGCCCTCCTGATAAATCTGTCCAGATAACTTAACCCTCCAATAATACCCCTGTTTAGGTTTTGTCCAATTTAAAATCTTGAAGTTCTACCCTATAAATTTCAGTACTCTACCCTTGACTTATATTGCCCTAGTCTATCATAACAACCAGCTTTATTGTACCAAGCAACGTGTCAGGGATATTATTGCAATATGGCCGTTATAAAGTATATCTACATGAGCTTAATTTCCGTTCACAAAACCGCGCTATCTACGGGTATATAAAATACATTGAGGACCGGTTGATATGCCATATCTATTTGGCAAGTTTCTAATCTACACCTTGTATAAAGTTCATGTCTTAGTTATATGATAACAGAGTTACTAGATTTTAAAGAGGCAATCGGAAATATATTTATTTCTGATAATTATCAGGAAACTGAAAGCACAACCAAATTTTAGTCCTCACGAGAACAACACGAAACTAGATATTTTTCTCTACCCAACAGAATTGCCTTGAACACTTCTAGTGGAATTTCCATTATAAAAGTTCCTTCCTACATACTCACGTAGATAAGACCGCAGTTACATGGTATTTTAAAAAAGAATTCGAATAAATATATAAAAATAGTAGCATAATACACACGTTCGTGTGCACGTAGTTTCCGTTATGGGTCCACACCTTTAAAGTTTCAGGTTTTACAACCAAGACAATTTATAACTTATATGGCGTTGATAAGACGTTATAAACTACAAAGTGCAATCAAGGGACGATAAACAAAGGTTTAGGACTATAATATCTCAGCCGAGTTTTACAACGGGTTTTATAGGTTTTCAAGTACCCGGTTTATTGGAGGGAATATATAACTCGTTCTCTGACATATGGGCTCTACCAACATGACAGGAAATCTCTATAACTTATAAAAACCAGAAATCTCAGGGTTTCAAAGTAATTTACAGTTTTATATTGGTCATATTTTGGTTTCCATCCGGTGTCGTGGGTATAGGACGGACGTATGTAATCCTTTGTGAAGGGGTAAAGCACAGGAACGTTATCTCGGCTCTTGGCATGCCATCTTCACCAATGTTACTATCTTTGTCAAGGTGCGTCAGGTTATTGCTTAATCAATAAACTTAGTCAATATTTTGTGTGTACATACATTGTTTTACAAATAAAACCTCTGTATATTACTGGCTATGACTTCTGTCTAAGTTTATTTCGTATATAATTTTATCGTCCCCTTTAGTACTCCTAATATTCCCGTTTGTAAGTTTAGGTTTGTAACAGGAGTCTGTTATATTCTGGTCATTCTGTGAACTAAAGATGAATTCTAACGGAAATGTGGCTAGAATTGGGAATAATACAATACTAAAACCAAAGGTATACACTACATCTGGAATCTTGTTAGTTATTGTCCTAAACACTGTGGCACTGACAGGGAATTACACAGGAGATGTCCAAAGGTGATTTTCTAATTTAGTTCAATTTGTTGTCTGTCTTGGCAATGAGATCAAAATATCTGAAAATACAATACAATATCTGCAGTTTGGAATGGATTATCAAATTACCATCAACACGGAAGTTATCTTTATTATCAACTCTAATAAAATCAGCTACAACCAACATGTGGCAAATTGGCACAATCTTCTCCATAACATTTTGACATCTTCTTTTTATTTTATTATTTGTATTGCTTTTCTATAAAATTATCACCAAAGGGTGTTGTAATCAATCACTAGACGTTTTGATATACTCTGTGGTTCTACTTGGTTACACAGTGTTAGTAGTCAAAGTTTATGTCACGTCGTTAATTTCAGATTCATATTTTCTTTGAGAAATTTTCGCTCATTAAAGTATCATCTTGCGTAATTAATGATGTTCGGACAAAATGCCCTCCTTTACATTATTTCATGTATCGCGCATTACAACCTTGGCATGTTCAACTTTTTCAAAGACAATTAAGTGAGTCTTTTTATATATTTTATATGAAAAGTCTGATTCATTAAGTTTCATATCTACATGCTATTTTAAGCGAAAAAACAAAATATGAATAAAAACGATAAGTTGAAAAATTCGACTTGGTCTAATCCCGTCTGGGTGGCCAATATGCTTACGAATCTTGGTAACCGTGTCATTAGTCAGGACTAGAAAAAAAAACTTTATTTTTTCCTAAAATAAGAGTTCTTTCGTCGAAACAACTTGTAATGACCTCCTTATTTGTGAAACACTACTTCCATCTGACATAACGAAAAACTCCAATATCATTGACAATTATTTATTTATACATTCTCTATACAAGAGGTTTAGCATGTCGATCTGTTCCATACAAGGGAAATATCTTGGTTTAACATGTCGATCTGTTCCATACAAGGGAAATATCTTGGTTTAGCATGTCGATCTGTTCCATACAAGGGAAATATCTTGGTTTAACATGTCGATCTGTTCCATGCAATAGATCTTGGTTTAACATGTCGATCTGTTCCATACAAGAGAAATAACTTGGTTTGTCGATCTGATTCACATCAATTGAAGTTGGACTTCTCTCAAAAATGTTTTATTGTAAACAGAACTGTCGAATTAATAAGCCATGTTCAGGTATCTATCCAAAGTGATAAGTGTCCTATATTTAATACAACGTTCTGTCAGTATTTATTGCCTTTAATTAGTGTGTTTGGCTCTATAAAATAACATTTTACTGGGAGCTTGGAACGTTCGAGTTATGCCAATAAATGTTATAGTTCTGTCTGGTGAAGGGGTGACGAATGTGAAATTAAGCGTATTTTCGTCTTCCTCTCTGATATGGATAACCAGAATATACACCTTTCAATGATAAGTATTAAAGAACACGATATTTATCCGTAGCGCGTTGAAGTAATGTAGAATACATTTTTGTTGATGTCGTGAGTGGTCTGTATTGATTACAGCTGATTCGTGATAAAGTTAAAATTTCCAAGTTTACAAATGAAGAACTCCATTAGGCCTATACCACCAAGACATCACAAAATAACACAACTATAATTAGCAAACTTTTAAAGTATTTACTCGGTTCGTGACGATTAATACGAGTAACTTGGCCGCTTTATAAAGTGGCTTATTTTAAAACCATTTTTAATTAATTCAACAACAAAAAATGTACCTTAATTAACCAATTCTTAATTGTTGCTTTTCAGTTGTTAGCTGGAGGAAATGTGAATAAGAAAAAGGAGAATTTATAACAGTACCAAAATTATCAATGAATTTTCTAAGCTCTAGGAGAAGGAGATATTTACTAGAGAAACACCTGATCACAGTAAATCAGAACTTGACCTTATTTGTTAAGATATGAATACGTGTTTGTGTTGTGTTGTTTGAAGTGTTCAGTATACATTATTATGTTTATCACAGTGACTCGCTTTACTAGGCGTTCAATTAAACAATGACAGCACCGGAAGTAGTGACTCGTGTGCGGTTTTCTATTTCCTTATTTAATTTACTTTGATTAGCCAATCAATGCTAGATATAAAAGAGTTGTCGTTATTAACTAAAATATGGCTGCACGTGCAACCTTTTAAGTCATGTAGACGTCAGAACATTGTTGTGTATCTTCTCTATTAGTTCTACATATCTTTCTCCGAAGCCAAGCTGGCTTCAACTAAAATATTCACGGGTTAGGGCCGTAAACTCGCATTAAAATTATTTGGCACGACTATTAGATTTAAGGGGTAGGAAGGGGGAGCTGGTTACCTGATGTTAATTTTTAAGAAACCAAGTTTAACCTAATGACATTGAATGCGTTTCCTTAACTTGTGAACACATAAGTATGATTATGCATTTTTTTCTCTGATCCATCACCCGGTAAGCCCTGTAAGAGTGATTGTTGACTTATTTAGACGATTGAAAATATATATATATATATATGTGTGTGTGTGTGTGTGTGTCTTACGAAAAAATAAATGGCCCATGCCTCAACGTGTTTCCTTTCAAAGCCCAATCATTTTATTAAGAGGTTGGGTGGGTTGAGGACTAGAATTGCAGACATTGACAGAAAAGAATAGAATCAATCAGAAGATGGTCTGTTTCTGGTCTGTTTTTCCATTATGTCTGTATTCACTGGAATCTCCCCCTCGTGTTTCCCATATGTATGAGCGTCTAACTAAACCCCAATCTTCAAACGATCTCTCTTTCTGCATTTGATATCAAACATAGTTAATACATGAAAACTGGACAAGCAGTAGTGTGTCCCAAATAGTGAGGAAAACTTTTTCACAAAGTCTTTGTACTTGGCTAACGCGAACAGATGAGCCTCTTCTTCCACTCTCTTATTTAAATCTCAGTATCCATTGCTAGTCACGTCTGTCTGTTCAAATAATCGTTCGACCATTGTTTTCCTCTTGCAGTAACCAGATGTCCAGTCCGAACCGGTTGAGATTCATTTTTGTGAAGTGTTTATTTACAAAATTTGAAATTTAAAATGATAAAAAAAAAATAGAAAAATATTTATTTGTATTTTTCATATACTCTTTCTTGGGGTGAAAAGGGTTATATTTTAACTATTTTACTTCTAGTTGTGGACAGCCATTGATTACACTAACGTGCCAATTATATATACACGGGACGGTCATAAGTCAATGTACAGAGCTGGCTTAAAAAATGTATTTGTTTCTTAGTTTCTAGAAAGTTTATTATATTTTTTTTAAATTCTGACGCATTATGGTCTCTTATAGAAGTTAATTAACATTTCTCTGCTTTGTGTCATGTCCTCAAGTAAAAATCGATATTAACGGGAAAGGGACATGGAATAAACAGTTTATGTGTACATCATATATATATCATATTTTACTCCAAGATGTAATAATATGGACACATTTGTTTCTTTGCATGTCAGGGCTCTATAGATATATCGCTTTCATACACAAAAGATGATCAGCAAAAATATTATTTGAACATTTGTGGTGGTTTTAAGTCTTTGGCTGTCTGTAAAAAAAATCCCCGCTACAACAGAACGCGTTTTTAATGAGTCTTGACAAGTGATGTCTGTTTTTGTGATAAATCCTTTTAAATGTAATAGCAATAATAATATATTAATTCAGGTTATTAAGATTTAGGTAATGGGATTTATTATGAAGCCAGTTACACCTATGATCACAGCCTTCGTTTCACCGAGAAAATAACGGTCCTAACATAAACACCGTGTCCCCTTTTAACGCGTTCTATTTGGCGGCGTCTTTGGTCATTGCCCTTCAATACATTTATATGTATTAAATCTGGCTTTTTACTATCAAAATATCACATAAATAAATAAGGATAAATAATTATTGACTTAGTGGATCATTTAAATGGTTTTCAGCTGTTATGATTTTCGGTACAGTACAGTCAAAACTTTAACAATACATAAACCACATATATACAATTACTATTCGGAATATATTCATTGTTTTGTATTCAGGCAAAATCTGAAGTTTTGTCAAATAAATACAATTTTTTTAGTATTTCATAAGACCACCACACTTAAGGAAACAGTACAGTTATATTGCTACTCGATGTGTATGGACTTGTTTGGTCATTGAACGATATATAAGGGATCTTTTTGTAGGAAACAAATCGAAGCTAATGAATGCATAAGTAGCACATGTTTCAATATGCATGTATTCTATTTCACAACTTTATAAGCTAAAAAGTATTAAATAATCCATTTCGGTCATCAGGTCGAACATTAAGACATACAGAAATGTGAGTTTTGAAGTAAAGAAAGGAAATAGCACAGCGAGCCTGATATGGCGAGTGGTGAAGTTGTGTAGAGACGTCTAAGACTGATATTATTCAATTTATCGGCGACGTTACCGCCGATTTGACACGCATTTAGTCGTGGTTTGAAATTGTCGTTATTTCTCAGTATCACCACGGTAGCTGATATCGAAAATATTAGGTAGTAAGGATTAGAGTCCTGGTTCATGTTAAGTTTTATCAGGAAATGTAGATGGTTACAAAGCATATGACCATATAAAACATTGCCTGCAATGATATAAACGCAGAATAATATATCAGCAAAATGGCAATTTAAAAAAAATTAGCTATATACTTTACGAAGCTATTCATGTGACGTTCTAAATACACTACCTTCTCCAATCATCCTAAACAGAGTTTGGAGTAGTTAATTTATATTTACTTAGTGTCTAAAACTGTTTTTTTTCTACAAGTACACATGAAAAAAAAATGAATATCGCTTTCAAAGAGTTAATTTCAAACAAAGTTTTGAATGCATGTAATTTTACGATTTGAAACGTCTTTGTTTAAACTGTTTATAACTATTTGTGCTGAACAAATATAATTTTGTATTTGTGCTGTACACAGCTTAGAATAGGCCATATATGAACAAAATACTCTAGTTAACGGTGTATTATGTTGGAAATGCTTTCTGTCGTGCATTTTTCTCGGACATATGACTTGTATATGCAAGTAAGTTGTTAATTGTGTTAATTCTAGCTATAAGAAAACAAAAGGTTCTTTGTTTTTTTTTTACTTTTCTACTTTTTAGAAGATTTTGGATACTTGCTTCGAAACAATTTACCACGGTTGAGCAGTTTCTAGTAAGGAGATGAGTATATAAGTTTAGAAAAAGAAGAGGTATTATTTATCAAAGTGCAACCTGAATTAACATAACGTTATTACATTTACATATTTTAAAAAATCTCCAGCCAGCTTAACAGGCTTATGATTGTTTGAATTATTATTTAAAACAATAATAAAGAGGATTTATTAAATTGTCATAAAGTGTTGATTATACTATCAAATCTGCACTTTCGAAGGCTATACTTTAACTTGTTATATTTTGAGTTAGCCACATTCAAAACAAAACAAATTCAGTGTTTCATTTTAGGGCATTTTTCAGAAGATTCAGATAAAAAAAAACTTGTTGAACATGATAATTATTACCGGCATTATATAAAGACAATATAACGAAAGTGTGAATTATTTATGTACTGTATAATGATTACCTAACTGTTTTAATATTTCTCCATTTGTAAGATTTTTAGTACTGGTATAGTAATTATACAAAATTGAAATGATATAATTTTACCATAATTTTGATTTCTAAGCACATGCATGTGTAAGAATTAGATATATAAAAACAGATGACATTTTATAACGGAAGGCAGAGTGATTTGAAACGAATTATAAAGACATGGTCTTTTTTCACATATGCACCTCAACATTATTTCCAACAATTATGATAAATAATTTATTCTCTTTTTTTTTTACCTAATTCTGAAATCCGATGAAATTTTGTCGGAAAATCGACGTTAAAAGCATGTCTATGTTGTCATTTTATTAACAATTATGTTAATCATATAAATCCACTGTCTTTGTGTCAGTTTAGATGCCACTTAAATGTATGTAATTTAAACGTGTGTAATATTGAAAATACCCGATATATCTCTGATCAGTATACGACTATTTCGTTCGTTGTACAGGGTTATTCCAAAATGGAAATACGTCATTCTTATCAACTTTTAATTAGAATTACTGGAAAAATTACCTATAGTGGAGCGATTATTATTATTATTATTATTGTTACATTGTATTATTATTATTATTATTATTATTGTTACATTGTATTATTATTATTATTATTATTATTATTATTATTATTATTATTATTATTATTATTTTATCATATTTCCTTTTATACATAGATTTTTGTACGAATAAAGAAAAAATAGTGATTATAAAAGCATATAAGAATTACTGCCAGAAAAAGTTGAAACGTTGAAAAACAGACAAAAAATGGAAAACAGTGTCCTCTGTGGAAAGTTTTGCAAATCATGAAAATATTCTGTACGTAAATTTGACTGAAATAATTAATTTCACCAGATATGTTAACAATTAAATGATGCTAGACTGTCTAAGAATACACTAAACTGAATTTAATTAATGTTTATAGAGTCCTCCAGAAGATCTGTATGTTCTTCTTTCACTGTACAAAATGAGACTTGGATGTATTCCACGACATTTGATAAAAGCATCCCACAATTTTATTTTTGTTTTTGAACCATCTAATTTTAGAGAACATTTATCACTTTATTTCAGTGACAAAATCTACTGCTTTCTTGACGACATAAATATAATATGTAAATTCTAATATTTTCACGGGTATAATTCTTTGTGTGATCATTTTCGGGTAAGTGACTTTCGATTAAGTAAATCAAATAAGTTCTGGTGTAAGTGACTACAAACATTTTAACTGTCCAAGTTACTTTCATGTATTATCTCAAGCCCAGGTTCTCAGAGTTTTGTTGTGAAAAATCCACTACACAAACGCAAATATCTCCAATTATTTTTTTTTAATTCCAGCTATAAACAAATCTTAATAGGAGTACTTTAGTAATTTGATTTTTCATGTTCTAATATTATGACGAGTTGTATGTGTATCTGTGTTTAATGGGCATAGGCGTTTAATAAACCTATTTTGATTAATTAACAAATTAATTTTGGAATGTTCTTATATCAAAAATACTTACAGAAAAAATACTACAATAAAGTATAAAATGTTCAAAAATGTTTTAAAAATATTTTTACCAATTCAAGGATCATACAATCATCACGAGAAATGTTCTTTTATAAAAGTAAAATTTATTGGTGTAGATCATGAGAATTTTTGTAGTGTGAACAAATGACATTTTAAAAACAAATATATAAATAATTGGTGCCTATAGACTGACAAAGCCCATGTCCACATCGACAAATATTTGCCCGGAAAACGGCGATGTTTACTTTACCGAAGAAATCAATCGCCGGCCCATGTCCAAAGCTTTCATCTACGAACTTTTTTGAAAACCAATTAGTGGGACATTAGAGAAGATTTTAATGTATGTTTGCTTATTAACTTGGTGTTTGTTGATCGATTGTTCAGACTTATTAAGACGTTAGGGATATACAAACAAAAACAACCATCTCTATTCAAACATAGCTAAATACTAAATAAACTTATATTTCTGGGACAAAATCCCAAATGAAGTCTGTCACCTTTCAATGTTTATACAATACAGGTGATAAAAATACATAAAAGTGAGAAAAATTCCTTAAATACAACAAATAAATGCAAATATCTCGGCTTTAACTTTATTGTATGTATTTTAAACAATATTTTGCGGACATATTTTATTTTCTAATTCAAACGTGACCTTTCATTAGCTTCGGTTTGCGTCCTTATCTAAAAAATAAGTTACTGAAACAAATGTAATCAAGTTTATCTCTATATAATACTTGTCTATCATTTGTAGTTTTTGAAATTATTTTTAAACACGTTATAATTACAAATGGTACATCAAGTGTACGGAGCCATGATAGGAACATGCAAAGAAAACAATAATATTTTATGCGCACAATTTTTTTTCTTTGTATGTCCCCATCAGGACTACGTACAAATGCGTCCAGACCGTTCGCCCCAGAACCGCTTTTCGAACAAAACGAAGATAAACGTTCCATTAAAATGTAGATTATAACAATATTTCCTACATATTTAATTTTTGAAATATTTATCAAATGTGCAAGATAACCATAATCGTTTTGGTTGACAAAAGTATTTCCAATTCCAAACGCTTTTAACTATATATTTTTCTGCAATTATCACCTTCATGTACAAATACAAAGCGAGTATAGCAGTGCTGCATTTATGTACATGTACATTTTGTCTGTATTTTAGGCCCCGCCGATAATTGTAAGATTGCTATGAAGCCGGGGATTCATCAAGTATTTGGCGAAACAATATAAAATCTTTTCGGCAGTGCACGATAGAGATCAATTATAATTTATCAAACTCTACCTAATTGCATATTTAAAAAAAAAAAACCCCAAAAAAAACGCATTATTTAATGGGCATAGGCGTTTAATAAACCTATTTTGATTAATTAACTAATTAATTTTGGAATGTTCTTATATCAAAATTACTTACAGAAAAAATACTACAATAAAGTATAAAATGTTCAAAAATGTTTTAAAAATATTTTTACCAATTCAAGGATCATACAATCATCACGAGAAATGTTCTTTTAAAGTAAAATTGCGCCAATTAGTATTTCATTTCCGCCAAAAACAAAAGATTTAATTTAAGCCAATTACAGATGAAAATCATACTTTCTGTTCGCCAGCATTACCTGTTACAAAATAATATACCCCTGCTCACCACGGGGGAGGTTGGGTTTTGAGCAGGATAAGTCATTTAATGTTTAAGGTTTAAACACTGAAAGTCCATAAACAGCATAAAACAGAATGTTTAGTCACCTTAACATGTACCAAAAGCACTAAATTACTTTACAGCTCTGTTCTACCGCAAATGACTTTATGTAACTAGTAATATATAGTCCCTAGTTCTACATTTGAGGCTTACAGTTTTTATGAGTATAAATCGTTCAAACTATATACATGAAACTTGATATATCCACCTATACCTAACGGTGACTCGAAAAATAGCGCAAATAAAAGAATTAGTCTTTGGCATAAATAATGCAATGCAACCTTGTAGAAAAGAATGACGCCCATTTAAAATCATTTTTTCATTGCAGGATAAAAAAAAACCATATCGTCGAAAAATGAAACCTGTATGTGTACTCGGCGCCGGAAGTGGAAAGTGCTCGGCAGAGACTTGCATTCTCCCCGGTCCCTAAAGCCCTCTACACATACAGGCTTTTTTTTTTTTTTTTTTTTTGGCAATACCCTAATATTGTACATAAGTTCATAATTTATGTAAAGGTTGTGGTAAATGAATGGTAATAACAAAATGACTGATAAAACACAAGGCAATAGACAAAAGGAATAACGGCAATATCAGGGTAAAAACAGGAAAGTTAGAAACCACTGCAACAGTCCTGACTTGGTACTGGAAGCATTTGTTACGACCGGAACAATATATTCTGTATATATGAACAACATAATTCAATAAAGTAAACGGTCTTCCTTAATTCTTATGTTTACTCTAATTATAAAATACTGTTGGTGACTTTAATTTTATTCAATGATATTTTGTGTTTTCTAAGGAAATCATAATTAGGCCACAAAGACATTACTTACGATGGTCCACGTGCCTTAATCTTCTTTAATTTTCTATTGACTTTTTTTGCTCATGTTATTTTATAAAAGTGTACATGTAGTGAATGCAGATAGACAAACAGACTGACAGAAAAATAGTTTATTTAAGACTCACCTCTCGTATACAAATATACAATATTTCACACCATATATTTTATTAAAGTGTACATGTAGTGAATGCACGAGAATTATTTAAACGTTTATTTTATTGAAGTGTATACATGAAGTGAATGCGAATTGTTTTAACGGTAATTTTATTCATTTGGTTACTTGGATTATATACATTTGAAATTTGAAGTTTCAGTTGTCAGGTACTTATTAATTCAAATATATAGAATATAAATATATATAAACAAATCCGAAACTAAGGATTTCATTGATATCAAATGCTTTAAAATTGGTGCTTAGTTTTTGCTTAGTTTTTCCTTTGCAACAAAAGTAATCTTTCAGAAAATACTGATTGTTCTTAAAATCAAGAATTCGACTGTTTCTGAACACATGATTGAAGTATAAAGAATTATGTATCTTGACATGAATACTTTCATCTCGACTGAATCGAGAATTGGTACGAAGATCATATTGACAGATAGTCTAAGTTCCGACTTAGTCCCAAGCCAATGCACAGTTGGTAGTCTAAGTTCCGACTTAGTCCCAAGCCAATGCACAGTTGGTAGTCTGTTCCGACTTAGTCCCAAGCCAATGCACATTTGGTCTAAGGGCTGTTCTATGCTTGCGCCAATTTACCTTTTATTTGCGCAATGTATCATTTGTGCCAATAATACATGTTAAATCTCTGCATTTTTGCAATTAATGCCATACATCCTAAAGAATGATTTCTGTTATAGCAACCTGTCAAACATGCCCCGACGAGATACTACTTTCAGCGACATTTAACACTGTTTCTTAAGGACCTAATTATGACTAGAAGAATGACCATTGGTGTCCAGGGGCCTGTTTTATATCCTAGGACATGTCATTACTAAGCGCAGTCTTATGAAGCTTAAGTTTTACAACTGATATATCTCACAACCCATCGTTATACAGATAGCCTTATGACGACCATAATGTGTTATTACCATCGTTATAAAGATAGTCTTATGATTACCATAATGAGTTATTGCACATATAGTGTAAATGAGAACATTGTTTATCCATCATGGGCGGATAAGTGGCATAAACATTATAATACAATCATTAACTCATACGAGAATAATAATTTAAAGTTGAAATATACAAACCACAGAAACACACATTTCATATAACTAGAAATTGCATATCTACCTGTAGAATTTTATTATATCTAAATTAATATTTTAATCAAATGGAAACGAAAATACTAGAACTACATATTTGACTTAAGTCTTTATGGTATTTTAGTTAGGATCTTTTTTCCTAATGGGTGTCTTGCTCTATTTGATCTGTGTATACACACAGGGGTGAATCCAGACAATTTGAAAAGGAGGGGTGCCAGCCGGGGTTCCTCAGAAAAATGGGGATGCTAGGACATTATTTGCCATTTTTTGTCAATTTTACACATGAAAATGACAAATTTTCCAATAAAAAGGGGGGGGTGCCAACCCTTGCACCCCTCTGGATCCGCCACTGACACTTGCCATGCTTGTTTACTTATTTGGCGCATTCTAACACCACGTCTTATCTTACGATGATCATAGATGTCCTGAAGGATAAAAACAAACAGATGTTTTAACGTACGGCGGGCAGAATATCCTAAGACCATTCTAAAACATGTCATATAGTCTTTAGAAGGCCTGGGTTTTTATCTGCCCCGTTGTTTATACACATCGAGGTTTACTGATATATATATTTTGTGTTGTCAATGACCTTTAGTAGACTTAAATTGGACATTGAAGTACATTTCGTCAATGACATATTAATTCAAAGGTTTCATTATGTTTACCAGTTAGGGCCCACAGGAGGTTAATTGTAGTAACAAGGTGTAGTACAAAACTAATTAAAACACATATTGTTTAAATTTTGTTCTATTTTTGTGATTTGTATATTTCAACTTTAAATCATTATTCTCGTATGTTTTTTTTAATTATTGTATTACAATGTTCATGTACAAGGGCCCATGTTATATAAACAATCTGTAATTATTGATAAACAACCTGAAGCCTTTTTGCAGTTGTCTAGTGTACAATGCATTTTTTAAGATAGGAAGAAACAATATAAGTAATTATCATATTGATGCAAATTGTTATTTAAATACAATTGAAGTTTTCTTTTCTTTTTTTTTCATCAAATATACAAATATATTTTAACATATAAACATTTAAAATCATTACGTCTACATAATAATTCCAAAAAAAGGTGTACCTTGACATTGATACAAAATTCATTCATTTATATTGTACTAAGTTTAAATTTTGGTTTGTTTTAGTTTTTAAGGATATGGATGTATTAATGAATATTGACAGATTATAATCTTATTTATGTTTTCTTTCCTGTATATACGAAAGTGAATAAGTCAGTATAGTATAGTATGTATAAGTCTTCACAATGTCTTAAAACTAGATAACACGCATGGATGGTAGTAACAAACATATATATTTCGACAATTTACGACATTGTAAAATCCTAACGCAGGAATATTAAATGTCCTATTTTGTTTCGCATTTGTAAAGAGATATAGAAAAAATAATTTCATTTTTTTATTGTTTTTTTTTTAAATTGCATCCTCTGCAAAAAGTGAAAATTAAGAACCGTCGACGGTAAAATTAAAATGTAGATGGTTCAAAATTACGGTACGATCTGTTACGGCTACGCTAAGGTTAAATAATACAACAAATTGCAGTACCTGCGATAAGTTCCGAGCCTCTTCGTGGACTTGAATACTTGGCATTTATCTGGGTTATGCAAGTAATATACACACGAGTGCAGAAGTCCTATTTTTTATCAAGCTAATCGGATTTTAAATACGAGTATTGTTTTAATTCTGCAGTTCTAACTTCTTTACCGTTAAATAGCAAGCGGACATGTCTGAGAACACACATAATAACTGAAATATGGAAACAAAATTATTTAGTAATATTTTTTGTGATAAAAAAAGAAAAAAAAATCCTGGTCCCAAGGGCCTGTGGTTCTTACAATAGTTTCGACATATATGTGTATGTGTATTTCTTATTTGATGCAGAAACTATATCCATCAATTGTTCTCATCCATGCCTGAACGACGCAGAAACTATATCCATCATTGTTCTCATCCATGCCCATTGGTAAGTGTGCTATTCTGTTTTGTTTTAGTTTGTTATTGTTATTATTATTATTATTATTATTATTATTTTATTCAGTATCCTCTCCACATACAAGACATGCATTATTCGGAAACCTCAACTCTGGGGCACTAGTCTAGTTATTGAATGATTCATGTAGTCGTATCAATTCACACAAAGATTAAAAAAATAAAGTAAGCAAAGACTATGTACACATAATTCTTAGATGAAACACACAAATTATTTGTCTGTAGTAAATACATAAGATTAAATTGTAAACAATCAAATCATTTACTTATTTCATTACATTTGTTTAATATCAAACTTATTTCTATAGACACAAGCTGAAGGGGTGATATTAAACGCTAGATTTTATGGCGTTTTTCAGTTTGGAATGAGTTGTGTAGTAGTGCATCAGACTTCCGTGATATAAAATGAAATTGACAATGATATAAGTAACAAAACGTACAATGGATTACTTATAACACTGGACTGTAAACTAGTTAGTCTTTTACACTTAGAAATGGTTTGTATATTTTATATAAGAAGACGCTACTTTCCATAAAGATTATGTTCTTTTTGTTAGCCACAAAAGGGATCCCGTCATGGAATTATACATATATTCAAATACAAAGCGGTTGATAAATTCTTTAAAAATGAGATATTGTCAAAGTAATGTCCAGGATATATTTTAGGTGGTCTTAATCATATGATATCTTATGCTATATTCCGAATTTGTGTGTGGGTGTAGGATCGTTGTCGAGCCTGTCTTATTAGCAACAGAAATTTCTATAAGTACATGTAATTATTGAAAAGATGTTTAGTTTTTTTTGTAATGTTCAAAGACAAATTTATTTATATCATGATTTTATTTTGATTAAATTGTACATGTATATAAGAATGACGATAAATTAAAAATGTCATTCGATCTAGGACCATCTGAAGACAGAATCTAGGCTGTGTAATCGAAGGGGTTTTAAAACCCAACATGTTTGGTCTTAGCTGAGGACGCTTAAAGAGGCCATACTTTCGACAACATGGCATATGATGTTTCAAGTGTAAGAGAAACTTATGAATATTTTGTGATTTTCGGCACCTTTGAATCACTAAATACGAATCAAGTGTAGTTCTACCGTTGAGTAAGTTCTGTTCGGGAGTTATGCCAATGAATTTTCTGGAGATTTCACAATCCTTATGATTTAGTGTTTAAAAGTAAATAACAATAGTGACTACATTCGGTACATTGAGAACTTAGAATAGTCTTGGTTTTTTTTCTGCCGTTGCGACTTATTTGACAGACCTCGGTACCTTGACACCTTTTTTATCTAACAAACACAATTTTGGTCCTAGGGCCTTGTCATCGAATGTATCTTGAGAGTAATAAATGTTTCAAGACCATATAAGGACATGTCTCTAATTTCACTCGTGTTATCTAAAAGGTCTTAACATAGAATATGTCCTGAATTGGTCCCATCTTAGCTATCTTATGTACTTTTAGTATAAAATAATTTATGCCATTAGATGGTTTTCGAAAGAATCTAAAGTCGAATCCATCTCCGGATTATCCAAAACTAGATTGTCCTAAGATAACCGTAAATTATAGTGAACATTGAGAACCCTGTTTTTGGAATGGAAATTAAAAATACTATGAAATCGCAATATTGTGATTAACTTTAAGAAGAAAAAAAAACAAAAACTGTGAGAAACTAGAAGCAAGATAAAAACGTGTGTTAAATGCATTTGATTTAAAAAAAAATTCTTATTCATACTGTTTTTGCATAATCTTTTTGAGTTTGTGTAGTTGCTTATTAGTTAAACTTGTACGCCATGTTTTTAAGCTCTATATTCGAATTTTAGCATAGGAGCAGGAGTGATAGAACAATTAATTGAATACTGCTTAGAATTCAAATAAAAAAAAACTGAAAAACACGTTAAATATTTTCTTGCAATCACCATGTGCAGAAATGTTATAATGCTAATATACCTTAAATGAAGGAAATTAGAAGTTCAAAGCACAAACAAAAATAAAGTAATCTACAAACCTATGATGTAGTACTTTAAAAAAAAAATAACCCTTGGGGTATTCTTGAAAGTGTCAGAATGCAGTCTAGCTTTTCAATTTCAAAACTAAATAATATAACTGCACAAGTCAAAACAAGTCTTTTTAGACCATAAATCATACCAAATGTCACGTAAACGAGGTCAATCATACATTCCAAGACTCCATATCCCCCAAAGGTTATACTAATAAATATACAAAAGCAATCGAATTAAAAATAGAATAAAAAACACCAAAAACCGTAAAAAAATATATATATAAAAACTGATATAATATTAAACAACTCCAAAATAGAATAAGAATACCTGAACCTTATTATTCAAGGGCCATAAGTTTGTATTTATTATATTTCCCTATTATTTTCAGTAGAAAATTCGTTGCGTATTGGACAACATATATACACCATAATCTGAATACCTCCAATTTCCGACAGAAGTGTCATTATTACTTTTTATTTCATTAAAAAGGCCTAGAAACCAAAAACGAATTGGTCATCTGTAGGTAAATATTAAAAAAGAAAAAGTAAAAATTTAAAAAGTTAGAAGTTTCAAACGAATTCATGTTAGCAAAATGTAAATTATATCGAAACATGCATTCAATAAATGAAAAGAATGAATGCGTAACCGCGCTTCCGGTCAAAATTCTGAAGTCACTATTATTTTTGTTGAACTGCAGAAATCTACGCAGATTCATAGATAAATGGAAGCAATGATCTTAGAAGAGGACGAGAACGTTTTATTCGTCGTATTAAGACGGAAGCGTGGCCGTAACGTGATTTTCTGTACCAAGTTTGAAATCGATTTTCCTTCTTCCATTGTTTTTTTAAGCTTTGCATACTTATTGAAGTAATGAAGCGGTATAAAACATAAACAGTTTTACGCTCTAGATTTTCTGGATTTGGGCAAGTAATTTTTTAAAGAAAAGATTTCAGTCAAGATTTCGAGATTAGAATGCGATAATCAGCTTTAGAAAGTTCGAACTTTTCAAGTATGAATAATTCGTAATATATTAGAAAACAAAATACAATTCATCTAAAAAATCAGTGGTCCTTTACTTATGACCAAGTTTTGTAAAGATTAAAATTGGATAACTTGGAATATACTTACTACGATAAGAGACAATATGACAAGTTGATTGTTAATATTATCACAAACAAAAAAGAAAAGTTGCTTTTCATTACCGTAAGTATAGAAATACATGATCGTCCTTATAAGAGAAAAAACTGCACGACTTAAAGACGGGCATTTAACATGTTAAATGTTGGCCGTCTAGAGCATACTCGCCCATTCAAAGTTTATTGTTGGAATACTAAAAATTATCACACGCTCTGCACAACAATACAAAACATAACATAATGAACATACACACACAAAAAAAAATAAAAATAATTACAAGGTTCGAGAGACACATACATGAATATGATTATAGCTATAGCTGTAAAAAAAAAACGAATTAACAAATTAAAAAGAAACAAGACAGATACAAATTATAGGATAAAAAAGTAAGACCTTTTAAACAACGTTGACAACTCCATTGAATTAATTGCTGATTTGAAGCAAATTTAAAGACGATTACAACACTTTCTACCAATGCAACCATAATTACTTTATACTCAGTAAACCAGGACCTACCCATGGAACCTTAATTACTTTATACTCAGTAAATCTAGATCTACCCATGGACCCTTACTTCATATTCAGTAAATGGATCTACTAATGGAAACTTCGTATCTTTTTTTTTTAATTTTGTCATTTTTTGTTATATCGTGTTTTGCATACCCCCCCCCCCCAAAAAAAAAAAAAATAAAAATAATAATAATGCGGTCTTGCTTGCTACCCAATATATCTAGTTTATACAATACAAAAATCTACAGTGAGGAAATAAAACGTATTTGACAAACTTGAATAAAGATCTCTTTACACAAAATATGGGCTTGATAATACACGTATTACCTATATTTACATACTTCTGAGCTTTGCAATGAACTTGTATACAGTCTAGTTTGTATGGGAAACATGCCATTATGTTTTATTCACCAGTTTGATGATAACATATTTTTCGGTTGTACAGCATTTGAAATTTATCATATAGAAGATTTGTAAATCGAAACGGAACTCTGTTTTTGCTAAACCATTTATTATTTAATTCATATTTCCCCTAATACGACAGATGCATGGGTTTTACTTTTAGAAAAAATACATGGCTATTTTCCTACATCAAGTTTTATACATGAAAAAATAAAAACTAGTAGATGATGTTTTATGTCCGTAATGAACAAATACGGCCAAACTCACGCTTTGGGTATTTTTTCATACTATCTTCAAGATGACAAAAACTGACATGCAGCACAGCATAGCAAAACAAGCAAAAACTGAAAAAGGGGAACTGCCTCTTTTAAGTACAACGGAAAAATCCTCACTAAATATACAGAAAATAAAACGAAAAAAAAAACAAACAAAATTATATAAACTCTTGCTAAAGGGATACCTTTGCTCCAGATATTTATACATTTATAAGATTAACACATGGCATTTTTAATATTGCCCTTGTTATCAGCCCGAGGGATAACATTTGCATCGCAAATTTGACAGTTCTAACATCGTTGGGAATTTTTCAGACCTTTCTATACGTTTACATATCTTCCATATATCAATTTGATCCGATGGAGCAGTGTAGCGAATAGAGTCGTCACATCTTTTTTTTTTTTCTTTTTTGTTTTTTTTTTTCACATATTTTTATACCAGTAATGAAATATTTACCTTTTTTTTTTAACCAGCAGATAAAGTGTTTGAACTCACCGATGAACAGGATAACGTTTTGAACAGTTGTGCGGAAGTGACATCAGTAAAGCTCACGAGAGGGCAAATACTGCCCTCATAAAAATCACAGGTACTTGGGGTCGGCACCTTTTGTTCTTTTTTTGCACTTATACTATCCATATGAAGTTTTCTGATATATGGGGGTCGACGTCCTATATACCTGTCGACCCCCATATATCAGAAAATTTCATATGAATAGTGTCAGTGCAATATTTGCTGTTATAACACATTATTTCGTATTTTATTTTCCTTCTAACAAAAAAACAAAAAAACAAAAAAAACAAAAACAAAAAAAAATTCCGATCCCAAATACTTGTGATAAAAATTTGTCATTTGGTGATTTTAAACATATTTAGTTTTGTATGTATATAATTTAATATAATTCTCAATGATGTAAGAACTGTCAAATTTTTGGTTGTACCCTCAACAGGTCTCGATCTCGTATCGCTGTGACATCTTTGGCAACACCGCCTGCACAAAGTCCAACGCCATATATAAATATATAGACATGACGAAAAAAGGTGTGGACTGATGGACACTCCTGCTAGGAAAATTGTTACTGGGAAGTCATGTTAAAGGTTATGATGATAGGGAAAAGCCTAGAAATAAGTAATAATGGTCATAATTATTCATACATTTACGTATAATTTACATTCATATTAATTGGTTCCACGTATAGAACTAAAAGACTTCAGATAATTAGATATTTCTTGGTAACCATGTAATATAATCATATCATATATATTATGTTTCAGTTAAGAACTGTCTGCTAAGCTCTGACAGGGCTAGATTGATGATCAGGACGTATTAAAATGACTAAATTTGGAAGAAAAAAAACTAATCTATGGATTTTGAAGGCTACAATGTTTACATTGCTATTAACTATACGATTGGTCTGTAATGACTGAGGCTTCTCTTTGCTGTTAATTTAAGTCAAAATCACGACAAAGCCTGAACAGATTTGCATATATTGATCAAAGCTAAAGTGTTTTCACTTTGATCCATTAAATATGCATTTTTCCAGTTTACAATATTTCAGCATAAACCGTTGAGTAGATGATAAAACAGACCGATTTGTGGAGTCTGTATTTTGTAATCAAGATATGATCTGATCATGGAATACAAGATTGGAAGAGAGCTGATATAATTTCATTTTTAATAATAAAAAAAAAGTATTGTGATCTCTGCATCAGGTGTGGATTCAAATGGAGGTGAACCGGACGTTCACCCCATAAATCAAAAACATTTTGCATAAAATATCTCAAGTTGTTACAAATTATACAAGATTTCACTCCTTGTTCCATTTGGTAACCAACTGTGTTTCATGCGCATTCTCAACAGGTATATATACGCCTTTTTTCATCCGTCAGGTGATGCGTTGTTTTCGTGTGTGTTTTTGGGAGCACATTGCGACTACTTCCAAATTTGTTCTCTTTGATAAGTTAAGAATGACATAGCAAAAAAAGAGAATATCGTATGCTGTTACTTGGTGGTGAGCTAAAAAAAAATACCCGACTAAGTATAAATTTTCACCGACAGAATTGTTTCCAATTTCAGTAGAATTGAAGAAGGAAAGTAAAAGTTTTCCTTTGTTTTGGACGCGCTTTCTTTGATGAGAGATACCATGGGATTAAAGATGTCATAGTACAAAGACAGTTTCTAGTCGTTGAGAGGTGCGAGAATAGAACATACTAACGAGGATGGTATTGAATCCGCCATTACCCTAGATGCATCGGAATTCCTCTGGTCATATCGCTGTTTAAATGGCACGCTTAACAGAACAACATTTAAAAATGCCTTCATTACTAAATAAGACAAATACCAGTTAGGAAGTGGTTTAAACAGATAGTAAACGACATAAATATCAATGAAGAAAAGTATTACTAACAGGTGGCTATCATCCAAGGGTATCTGTCATTACATTTTCATTCCCGCTGCTCAAGTGGAACATTTCTTTTCATAGTGGGCAACCTTAATTCTGACCGTTCACGATGAAATATAATCAGTTATAGAAATGTCTTATTAGATTTGATACCAATAAAGAGGATTTTTTAAATGAAGGTTAAAATATCGTCTTAAGAGAGCACTAACAACGGTTATTTTAGTGTATGATTGTGAATGGTTTTGACACTTTCGGGCTCTCGACTTATAAAACAGGTGTTAGTGGTAGAATTCTGTACTTTAAACGCCGTCAACTGTGTTCTACGGTAATAAAGTAGAAATCTGATACTTCTTTGATACTAGTGCTATTTTATGACTTGTAAGTTTTCTGCAGTACATAGAACCTCCCCTAAATCATCTTGGTAGGTCTACCGTTGTAGACCCGGTGGCGCTGTCACCATTACGTATACGATCTAGGGTAATCCTAAAATAAACACGTCATCCGGAATTGATCCACTTCATACGTAGTATGTGTAGGCTACAATTAACTTGACACGCGTTTAATTCACAGCATTAACTACAGTTGATGTAAGGGTGAACAATTGAATGGTTCAACCTTTATATCTATATTTGTAGAAAGTATAAGTGGACTTATATGGTCAATATAGCTATAATTAATGCCAACCATGTTCCTTTTTTCGTAAAACTTTTAAGTTGGGATAAAAATTGGGGTTTTGTTAAGACTGTCTTTCTTTCTTGGTAGGAAGCAACGCTATAAACAATTCTTTCAAGAAAGATATGATATTTTATTGGTACTTGCAGATTAAAGAAATCATCCTCAATTGCACAATGTTATATACGCTGTACACTTGGTGTAGGATACATAACACAAAGTTCTCAGTTTGGCCATTGGACAGGGAACCTCAGCGGGGAAAAGTTCTCAGCTGGGGTGTCATTTTTATTCATATATATCCCGCATTCTAAAGATTATACCTAATGGCAATGAACAAGAACTGGAAATATTGTATAATGCAAATCGAAAAAAAAAAGATTTATTTTTGTTATAAAATCTCAAAAATGCAAATGTATCATATATAGTTCGAGTTTAAAACGAGTTCAACATTAGGAGCAGCAAATTACAAGCAACAACATATAGGAGATATTAGGGCAGAAAACAGTTCTACACTGCTATAGCGGAGTGACACTGGAGGAGACGATACATTATTGACACTGGAGCAGACGATACATAAGTGACACTGGAGGAGACGATACATTATTGACACTGGAGCAGACGATACATAAGTGACACTGGAGGAGACGATACATTAGTGACACTGGAGTCATTATTGCAGATTATGATAAAAACTTAAATCTTTCAAAGGAGAACTCACTTTTTCTTTTTCTCTCAGTGATAACTATGTGAATTTCATATTCCTATACTTCACCCATTGCATCCAAAATTTTCAATTATAAAAGGCTATTGCAGAACCTCGAGATTGAGGACTTCAAGGTTAAACCACCTGACTGTTCTTGGAAAAACTCTCCATTCAAATATGGTCCTTCTGGTCACGTCGTTACGGGAGATTTAACCATCATCGAAAACGAATCTCTAGGTAATATCCTTTCTAAAGGTCCCAAGTACCGTGAACCACGCTCCATAAATTGGAATTATAACTTTAAAGTTCTTATGGATGCCGTCGAGGACTATGCAAGAAAATGGATAAAACGAGAACAAGAAGACATTGATTCTCTGTCAGAGTGGTTGAAGGCCGTGAGGTCTTTAATTTTGAAACGAATGAAAGTTTTAAGTAGGTCGATGAGTGCCAAGGCTACATCGGTTTTCAAAGATCCCGATGTAGCAAAAACATTGTCTACTATACATGACAAATATGTTGTCGTACCAGCAGTCAAAGCACAAAACAACATTGTTTTTGTCTGCAAAACGTTTTACATCCAATGTTTATTATCAGAGGTAGACTTAGAAAATAATAACAGTGATAAGACCTATACTGCTACCACACCCTCCAAAGAAGAGATTGTGGAAAACCTTAAATCTGTGCTATCCCCTTTTGGTCTCTCTACCAAGGACGATGATTATGATTTACCGTCTATGCACTGGATTCCTAAACTCCGCAAAAATCCATACAAACGAAGTTTCATAGCTGGATCTGCAAAATTACCACCAAACCTCTTTCAAAACTTTTAACTTCTATACTCACAACTGTCAAAGGGGGTCTGCAGTCCTACCACAACACTTGTTACTCCCGTAGTGGTATTAATTCAATGTGGATCCTGAAAAATTCGAAAGATCTTTTGGAGACAATCAGTTCAAGACTATTATCTGAATATAATAGCATTAAAACCTATGATTTTTCAACACTGTATACTTCTATTCCCCATACTCAGTTAAAATCCCGACTTAAAAACATTATACATCGTTGTTTTTCCAAAAAAGATGGTACACCTAAATACAAATATATAGTTCTTGGTAGAGATTCCTCATACTTTGTAAAAAATAATCGCAAATCATCTTCCAAATATACAGAGGAAGATATTTACAAAATGCTGGAATTTTTAATCGACAACATATTTGTCCAGTGCGGTGGACGTGTTTTTCAACAAACGGTCGGCATTCCAATGGGAACAAATTGTGCTCCTTTACTTGCTGACCTATTCCTTCACTCTTATGAGGCTGACTTTATAGCTGATCTGATCCGAAAGAAAGAATATCGTTTGGCTAGATCCTTTAATCTCAGTTTCCGCTATATAGATGACGTATTATCTTTAAACAATCCTAATTTCGGGGATTCGATACATTGCATCTACCCCAAAGAACCTGAGATAAAGGATACTACAGACACTGTGAAGTCAGCCTCATATCTTGATCTACACTTAGAAATCGATGGTAAAGGAAAACTATTGACCAAACTTTACGACAAAAGTGATGACTTTTCATTCAAAATTGTCAATTTTCCTTTCATCTGTGGCAACATCCCTTCAGCATCTGCGTATGGGGTGTTCATATCACAATTCATACGTTTTGGCAGAACTTGCAGAAACTACGCAGACGTTTTGTAGAACTCCAACAAATAGGCTTCTGGTACAGGGTTATGTTGCTACAAAATTGAAGTCATCACTACAGAAGTTTTATGGTCGTCATCATGAACTCGTGGATCGTTATGATGTATCCATCTGCACCATGAAAACGTATTTATTCAACGGGTCATAGTTTTCCTTTCCTCGTTTGTCTACCCCGAACTTGACTTTTTATGAGCAACTCGGCGGTTGTTTCTAGAAAAGCAGAGGACGCTTACCCTACCGGTGTATCTGGTCCCTGCTCCCAGTTTTTAGTGGAGTCCGAGTTGCTCATTTGCTTTTGTTACTTTGTATGTATGATTTTAGTTACTTTATGTTCTTTGTTGTGTATGTCTTTTTTTCCATGTCTGGTCTTTGTCCCTGGGTTGCATTCTTTTGATTACCGCTATAACCTTGGTTCCCTTGATTACTCTCTCCCATGAACAGTTTCAGCAATCGATGTACAGAGTAAAATTTTCAACCCTGCAAATACTACTACGTTTAAAACGTGAAAACTCGACTGCGGGGGCATGTGCATGAAACAGATATGGAAGTGTAATGTATTGATGCTTATGCAACTGCATAATAAATACAATTGACCTAACATGAGTATAGTTCATGTTCAACTGACTTCATTAGACCTTTAAAAGAAATTTCAAAGTCAATAGACCCTGACTAGCTCTAACTGACACTTTCATCAAACTTAACATAATATCTTAACGTGATCGACGCCGACACCGGAAAAGCAATATCCTAAACTCGCCTTCAGCGACTGTCGTCGCAGACGGGATCAAAATGACATTACAACCCTAATCTGGATAATTAAAATCATTTCGTGCAATCAAAACTAGTTTCAAGTATCTACATAATGTGGCATTTCCAAGCGACGCCAGGACAAAGGAAAGCGAACACGGAATTAACCTGACCATTAATCACCAATCATCAGTATCAACACTACAAATAAAATATCACAAGGGGTGATAACGGAAGTGTTTAACCACAACTAAGTTATGGCGCTTGACGTAAAATGCGGTTTTGAGTTCTGCCGGGAGGTTTAAAAGAGGTACTGGTCTCAAGACTGTTCTCTTACACTAGAATGACTTTTAAATCCAATGATTCAATAACTGGGTAAAAGAGTTCAAATCTTTGAGTACTCAGATTAAAGTGACATTAAACGGAAATTAGAGCTGTAAAGCTAACTACTTTGATTTAATCAACACACGAAGTATTCCCGGTTTATTGAAATGTGCAGGATCTATTGGTTTAACTGGCTGTTATAAACACACATCACTAAATATGGGGTGATTATTATATATACTCAATTTGGTTACATAAAGAACTTTTTATGACTTCTTAGTTGATGATGCATGTACAAAACAGAAAAGTACAGTATTGTGTGACAATCCACCATACTGGTACATAAAAACAACATGTAACGTCAAAATAAAATTTCTGTGAAAATGTTGGTAATTGTGCAAAAGTTGAACTGCGATATACAGTCGTATCACTGTATGGGGAAAACTGAATGGTAACATAAGTGACCTCACCAAATGTTCATCAGCAGCTCCCATTTCACAAAACAGTTGATTTAAATCAAAATGCAGTTAGGCATTTTTACTTATCTGAATGAATATGGTAGGTTATCTATTAAGGTGATGAATAGGACGGAAAAACACAATACTTTTTGTTAACCAAAACTCCTTTCGTAAAAATGAAACAATGAAACGAAATTGGCGGAACTATAGATAAAACTAATTCATTCTAGGTCTATGGTGTTTAGGTTTCATCATTGCGTATTTGGCAAAGAAAACTATATTAAAACATAGAGAATCTGGAGAGCCTGGATCGCTCACCTGTTCAAAAATAGTCTTTTTAGCTTTATAAAGCTGGACTCTTGACCTTACTGTACTATTGTCACGAGAATTATTTAATCAACAGAGAGCATCTTAGTTATCTACCCGCTATTCATATTATAAAATAAATCTCTCATAGTTATTTTTGACACTTTAAGGGCAATTGGTCCGACATTGGTCAAAAGGTCTATATGAATTTCGGCACAGTTCGGTCTAACCATGCTAATCAATTTTACCCTGTCAGAATTTAGCTCAACCCATTTGTCTACGAGTTATTTCCAAAAATCTTCAATTTGACCTCCTATGGTCTATCTCAATAACATTGGCCATGGTTGTTATAGATTGTTAATGATATCATAAGGTACATTCATGCCAATTTTGGTTAAAATTCACCCAGTAGTTTAGGAGCAGAAGGTTTTCAAAGTTGGAGATACACAAATTCTGAAAAAAATTCTATTTTAGGACCCATAATTCTTCCATCCGTCAATGGATCTTTCTGAAAATTTCGACATAGGTCCAACTCATCATGCCGAACAATTTTACTCCTGCCAGATTTTAGCTTAACCAAACTGTTTATGAGTTATGTGCAAAATTCTGCAATTTGACCCTATGGTCTATTCTTAGTAATGGTGGTCATGTTTTTCGCAAGATCAAAAATCCCCACGCATTGATTGTTAAAGATGTTCTACGTAATATTTATACTAAATTTTGTTTCAATCCATCTAGTAGTTTCAGAGGAGAAGATTTTCCAAGTTGGAAATGTAAAATTCGGGAAAAAATCCATTTCATGAATCATAATTCATTAATCCGTTAAAGAGACTTTCTGAAAATTAGTCCCTTCCATCATGCTGAACAATTTTACTCTATGCCAGATTTTAGATAAACCCAACTCCTTTTGAGTAATATATGTAAAATTATGCACTTTGACCCTATTGTCTATTTTTAGTAAATGCGGCCACGTTTTTCGAAAGATCAAAAATCTCCACGCACAGATTGTTAAAGATGTTGTAAATAGATTTCATGCTAAGTTTTGTTTCAATCCATGTAGAAGTTTCAGAGGAGAAGATTTTCAAAGTTGAAAATGTAAATTTCGGGTAAAAATCCATTTCTGGACCCAAAACTCATCCATTTGTCAACGGATCTTTCTGGAAATTTTGGCATAGGTCAATCCCAACATGCTGAACAATTTTACCCCCTGCCAGATTTTAGCTAAACGCATCCCTTAGTTTGAATTATTTCCAAAATTCTGCAATTTGACCCCTATGGTCTGTTTTAGTATCGCCGGCCATTCTTTTTTGCTATATCAAAAATCCCCAATCATGGATTGTTAATTGTTAAAAATACCCTAAGGAGTATTCATGCAAAGTTTGGTTACATTCTATCAAGTAGTTCTAGAGGAGTAGATGTTTGAAAAGGCTATCGAACAACGACGACAGACGACGGACACACTGATGGCAATAGCTCACTTGGCCTTTCGACCAGATAAGCTAAAAAAGTAATCCGAAATTATCCAGGTATTAAACTAGAGTTACCGCCGCGCTGATGTCACGCAATATATTACAAACATTGTCAAAGAAATGTCAATATTTTAACAAAATAAAAACATCGTCCACTTTCCGGGACATTGTCTGTAAACTTTAATGAAAACAAATCAGTACAGTTCGCTTGATTACAAAGAAAAGTTGTTATAATATGCGTATTAGTGGGAAAACATAAATAAAATATAAATGAATTAGTTAATCACCCTCCTTCGATTGATCAGGGTTTTAACCTTATCAAATGGATTTTTAGACTCAGAAATGTCCCCCACGCATTAGCATAAGAAATAAATGTATTTACATAGGTATAAAAAGAAAGAAAGAAAGAAAAAACGACTGCTACGGTTGTGGCTTATTTTAATAATAAACTTCTGTAAAAAAAAAATTTTTCCATAGGACACGAATGTCCATCATGTCATCCCTAAAATTCAAAGGAAGGATAAACAGGAAGGGAATAAAGCACTTACACAAGGTCTCAAACATAATAAGTGTGATCAAAATCTAACATGTGGTACAACCCATACAGGTGAAGAATTTGAAGCTTAATTTGGATTCATCAAAAATGGTGTATTTTTTGTGGGGGAAAAGTTAAGAACAATGAAAAAACTATGAAAGAAAAAACAAAATAATAAACAGAAATTGATATCTGACCGAGTTGAAAAACTTACACACAGTATATATAATACATCTGGTTGTTCCTGCACATAAAAATTCACATAATTCGTAGGAAGAGTTCCTCAGATTTTTACGACGAAAGATTATGAAAGAGACAACCTAAGATACGGCATCAGACAGACAGAGGCGACAAACCTACAGATGGTACGACCCGTGTGACCGAGGTTGGACACAAAAGTTCAAATTAATTCCAATTACGGGTTTCGGTGATTTTTGCGACGAAAATGTTAACCTCCCCCACAAAGAAATACACGAGATATGGTATATCCACAGATACAATAACTACATTTTTTTTATTGAGAACATAAAAGTGTGGCTTGAGAGGGTCCATAGAAATACCCAAGAATACCCCAGAATACCCAGAATACCCCAAAACATTATAGAATAATCATGATTATTATAGAAAACATATATTTTCTATTGAGACGTGATATTTTTTAATGGAAATTTAATATATATATATATATATATATATATTAAACTGGTGAGTTCGACAGACGGATTGTCAATACGACAGACGGGTTAAATGCATCCAGCACGGATTCGCATGACCGAACATCGTAACCTGACCATGACATCAAAGGATAATGCAGCGCGTGGCCAGCGCGAAACTTATTTATTTAAATTGAAAACATTTTCTTGAAAACATCGATTTATTGATACATCACCGTGATTTAAGTCAATATACATCAAAGAAAACAAATCGATTATCATCTTTCATATTTCAATCAAATTGGAGGTTCAAATGTATATTTTGAGGTATTCTAGGGTATTCTTGGGTATTCTGGGTTATTTCTATGGTCCGGCTTGAGATGTTGCTTGTCACATAAAATGTTGCTCGCATGTTTCTTGCCACCTAAAGTTCGACTGGATATGTTGCTTTTAACGTAAAAATTTGCTTGCCACCTAAAGTTTGACTGAAGAAGTTGCTTGCCAGGAGAAATTGCATGCCTAAGCCATGGAAGTACCTTTGTTTAGCTGACAGAAAGCCGTTTAGGCGAACTTTGTTACCCAAGAAGATTGGTAAAAATTACAAATTGGTTAATATGACTTGAGGCTTTCTGTCATGTTTATTAAAAGGTTCTACTATACCGCTAGATAACATCTTAAAGCAAAAGAATTAACAATTCAAATGAAGTAAATCAGTTCCTTCAAAACCACAAACCAACCGTTAAAATGAAATGAGAAAATTCATAAACAGTCAATCAAAATTAAAAATAGCAATAAAACACCCTTAAAAATATAATATCCGTTGTCATGAAGGTTGCTGATGGAGACAAACCGTTTTATTGATACGTCTCCCAATAATGTCATAGGAGCCCGAGGATAGTTCCGCACAACTTTCGTTTTGTAGAGTTTATTGCATTGCTTGCACTCAGAATTTGATCTTCATCATTGTCAAAGACAGCTGAAAGGCAAAACTGTATTAATTAATCCCCACGAATTTTCATTTTGTACAATAACTAAAACAGTTATTCCAATCAGATCGGCAAACATATCTACCCAGAGGGACATCGAATGGTTAGCGACAATCGTCTACGCAGATCAGCTGCTTTAGAAGCGTCATTTATATTGTTTTTTTTACCTTTATTATATGACTTTTTCCTACCAATAAATTGAGATGCTAATTTGTCTCTTGAGACCGCTATCTATAATATGAAAATTAAATTTATCATTGAAAGAAAGTAATAGTTTTAACAAATCTCAATCGTGATCTTCTGAAATCACATGTGGTTCTATATTCACTGCATACCTTTAATTTGATTAAAATAAATGTTGGTGTAAAATGGAAATAATATCTGAAAATATCGAATACTTTGATTGATGAATTTGTTTTAAAAGTAATTGAATTTCTGCTCGTACAGGTGATGAATAGTACACCTGATATAATGTGATTGTTTTTTTTATAATCAAGGTGACTTCAAAGAACGTAATTCTATTATCAATTATAATACACAGGATGAAATTTCCCCCAAAAATCCAGACAGCCTAAGGTTTGTGGTAATATTCTAGTAAACCGTTCATTTGACATAGGAAATAGCAATGTGCAAGTTAATGACAGCAGTAAATGACTTCATGTGTGCACTATTTTTATATCTAAATCGAGAAGCATGTAATGCAAACATGTTTTACCCAGGTTACAACCGACCATAGGATACTAAACCCTAATATACATTTTGATACTAAAATTAATCATGGTCCAGGATTGACAGAGACAATGCAGAAGTATCAGATTATATAAAGGCCTTAAATTCCTGTAGATGTAGACTACAAACCAAAGAACGATATAAATAAGTGTGAATATAACTATGTATAGAATAAAACCATAAAAATGATGAAATAGATTATGGCTTCTTTCTTTTTCTTTGAGGGAGAGCATTTCAGGTGTTGTTTTTATTTGTTAAACTGGGGAAATATCTGAGGGAACTATACTAGGTAGTAAGTCAAATGTCTGAGGGAACTATACTAGGTAGTAAGTCAAATATCTGAGGGAACTATCCTAGGTAGTAAGTCAAATGTCTGAGGGAACTATCCTAGGTAGTAAGTCAAATGTCTGAGGGAACTATCCTAGGTAGTAAGTCAAATGTCTGAGGGAACTATCCTAGGTAGTAAGTCAAATATCTGAGGTAACTATCCTAGGTAGTAAGTCAAATGTCTGAGGGAACTATCCTAGGTAGTAAGTCAAATATCTGAGGTAACTATCCTAGGTAGTAAGTCAAATGTCTGAGGGAACTATACAATACATATCATTTGTATTTTTTTTTCTGGTTGTTTGGTGTTTGTGTGCTATCTTTGGGAGTGGTTGAAACTCTGTTATATCCAGTTTTGCACTCTATCTTTTCCAGTGGTTAAATTCGGTTACATCCAGTTTTGTAGGCTATATTTGGTAGTGGTTGAAACAGTTATATCCAGTGTTGTAGGCTATATTTGCCTGTGGCTAAAATTTGGTTGCATCCAGTTTTGTTGGCTATTTTTGGTAGTGGTTAAATATACTACATGTAGTATTTATTATATTCAATGAGGAAAGATGACTAACATATCATTGGGAAACATTTTTCAGTACTCTACAGTGTTTATGAACAGGTTAGAGGCTTTAAACACCTCTCTGGTCAGTTCAAGGGAAACAACTACTATCTTTAAAAATAAAGTTGAAGCAGTAAATTTGTTATTTTATTTATAATTTTCTACATTTCATTCAGGAAATAACACATGGCATGCAATTTTAATTTTCGATACAGTTTTTTCGAACGCAACTAAGTTATCAGTATTTGGCCAACTGGGAAACAAAATTATGATCAGGTGACTTGCATTTCCATGGAAGAGCGTCTTTAAGGTAAAAGGGTAAAAAGCAAAACTATACTGACTGCGTCGGAAAAAGTTACATACCGTTCAATTAAAAATTAATAGATTTGTCCTGTTCAAATTTTTGTTGGACCTTTTAGGAGAAATAATAGTGAAATCACTGCTTAACTTTCTCACATTATCTTCAACATCAACTGATGATCAAGACAATACTTCCCAGACCTAGTACACTAATACTTATACTGGAGGACAAATAACAAATACTCAATAAACAATTTAATACCTTAACAGACAATCAAAATGAGAATTATATATAATCATGTAAAAATGATTCTTGGGTTCTGGAGATGGAATGTACAATAATTCTAACTAGTTAACTCCTACTCTATAAACCATTAAACAGTCAAAATGTGTTGCCAGTCTTAATATCACATCAGGAATCACAATAAAATAACACAGTATAAAATACAAGTCAATATGGATGTATCACTTCAATTGTCTTCTATGCAAACAAATGTATATAGCTAAATATACCACAAGTGAAACATATTGCAAAGTATATAATACTAAAAATCTAAGCATTACAAATATTGCATATATATATGTAAAGTATAATAAGATATTATAATAGTATATAATAATAAAATAATAATTCAATAACAACAGAAAGTGTGAGAGTATACTATTGTAGTTGTTTGAACAAGGAGTGAGAGTATACTATTGTAGTTGTTTGAACGAGGTGTGAGAGTATACTATTGTAGTTGTTTGAACGAGGTGTGAGAGTATACTATTGTAGTTGTTTGAACCAGGAGTGAGAGTATACTATTGTAGTTGTTTGAACGAGGTGTGAGAGTATACTATTGTAGTTGTTTGAACGAGGTGTGAGAGTATACTATTGTAGTTGTTTGAACAAGGAGTGAGAGTATACTATTGTATTTGATTTCCATCAACAATTTTCTGAACCACAACAATCTAACATCGTGTATAGAATACAACTGTGTAAAAATACAACATGTTTTATTGGATAATTTTCTTTTCTGGCAAGTAAAATATCAATAGAAAAATTTAATTAGAAAAAAAAATGTAGTCTGATGGGCCCAACACTGAACATCCCATGCAAGCATTATGCAAATATATTTGGAAAAGAACACTTTTTTTTTTATTATTTAATATTGTATTATGTAGTCCATTTTACCTAAAAAGACAGATTGGTATAACAATCCTTTATTTCCCTCCAATATCAGGAAATGAAATGAGGTAATCACACATCACACAAAATACATAATTTCCTATTGTTGTACAAAGCATTGAACCATAATCAGGGCAGTGTTAGCAGTTCATTCATACAAAATAATTTACTGGTAAATTCTAGAAAATGAACTAAAAAACTTAAAAAATCTGGATCTTATATATCAGTTTTATCTTTAAGTTGACAGTTAAAAGAGGTCATCAGTATATAAACCTAACTTCTCCTTTCAGCTTGTCTTTATACTTTAAATGAACATGTAAAATCAAAGGTGCTTAAATACAAATAAACAACATCAATTTTATGAAAATTGTAGAGGGCTTCCTTCCTTGTGTGAAAACATACAAAAAATCATTAACAAAAAATAATCAAAATTGGAATCTTTTTTTAAAATCAAAAGTGGGATAATATCAATACAGTTAACAATTCACCAAAATTTCATGGAAATTGCAGAAATTTTTTTGGTTAAGAATCTTACATTAATAGAAATAAACAATTAACCAAATTTTTATGGAAATTACTGGAAGCAATTTAAATTTTTGTCTCAAAATGAGTAATCACTCTAATTCTAGATTGAAGAATGTCCAATAACTCAAAAATGTAATCAGAAATGGAGCTTACATCAATAGAAATATATAATTCAACAAATTTCATGAAAATTGCTGAAATGGTTTTTAAGTGTGAACAAAGGACAAAGAGATGGACATTATACATTAATACATCTAAAAGATAAGTGTATAAAAACCAGCAAAATACATAACACTGAGACAGTCCCTACAACATCTATAGCACCAGTTGAAAAGAATTGGATAACACAATGCACAAGTCAGTTTTAGCATCTGTCATAAATGTAATCTATGATTAGAGAATAAAGTCTTATAAGAAACTAGACGCTCTAAAAGAGCCTGAATCACTCATCTGGAAAATTTGAAATAATGTGGTCATATCAGTTGATCATTTAAACAAAAGATTTAGAGAGTTCCCTAATACTTACATCATTCCTGCCATCCACTGAACCTCCTGAGCCACGTAAAAGCAGTTATAGGCCAAAATGTGTTTCCCAATAGGGTTTCAATGGTAACTTATGAATGGCCAAAGCCATCCCCTAAGCCACTCGAGTCACACAAAAAGAACATTGTAGAGGGAATTAAGGTAATTACACCTATCAAGTATTTAATACATTTAAACCTGTGGTTTCAGAGGCACTGATCTTCGAAAATAGGCCAATCAGAAGATCTTTGTTTAATCAAATGGAACCAATAGTGCATCTTTTGTAGAAGATCTTCCATACATCATTTCTGCCAATTTTGCTTAAAATTGGTTGAGGTGTTGTCATGTAGTTCAGCAAAATGTGAACCTATTGACAACAGAGGCAAAGTGATAGCATACGCTCACTAGGACCTTTGGTCAAGGTGAAGTAAAAAAAGGGCAGAAAATGATGAAATATCGGTTATCACTATTCTTACTGTACGCAAAGAATGGAATAGATAATAACACATATGGAATAAAACCTACCTATTCTTTTACTATACAGAATAAATATTGACCATCTGGAAATCATTGTATCAGGACAGGATTCCACTCACTGCAATTAAACCTCATTTTTTGTTTTTAATGTGTCAAGATTACTCCCAAAATAACAAGAACTCTGGAACAGAATTACAGTTAATAATATAAATACATGCAATAACTTGTGATTATCCGGTATACAGTATCATCAAATTAAAGATGGCCATATATTACGTACAGATCAGTTTGAGGTACTGTGCTAAGGCTTGCAAACCAAGTCTCAATAAAACCATCATCAATCCTCTGTTAAATTGTCACAACCTCTCAACTTTTTCCTTAATAGAGTCACTAATCTTTCTAGCCTGAAAGAATAGGGAATAACAAACTTGTATAAAGCTACGTAGGTAACAGGTAATTCACAGTTGTATAAAATTATATGTTAAAAGGTTAGAGCTTTCTTGTTGTATTGAGTTTAGTATTGGTGTGTGTCATTTTGTATATTAAAGGTTATACAGTGTTCTCTTCAGGCCTCCAACTTAAAGCAAATAAAATACAAGATACTGTTCACAATACAGGATGAGGATACATATGGTATTCTATGTATAACAAGAAATACTATGTCAAAACAGTCTCCCAGAGAGAAGTGGACTAAAAATCCTGTTCAAAAGTTGTATAAATCTTCTCTTGCGGTGACCTTACATCAGCTGATTCCATCAATACAAATTTACTTATAATGCCAACCTTCCTATCATATTTCAATAATATCCATTGAACAGGTTAGAAGTAGTGCTTACAATGAGACTTTATGGTGTAAAACCGATCATTTCCAATTTCTTCCTTTGTAGGAATTGGACAAAAATCCTCCTCCTTCATGGAAATCTACATATCTTGTCTAACCTTCTCTAAAAATTGGATCAAAATCCAATGAATGGTGTAATAGGAATTGCGTTTTAACATATATTTATACATGTTTAAACACAGTACCTAGTTATAACCCCTCAGGTTGCTTTTCTCCTTGCAGACATCAGACAATACTTTGCACATCTACATATAATGGTTAACATTACTATAGCATATCATAAAAATGCGCTGAGGGGTTTAGGAGGTGTTGCATATACAAGATATTTGGACAGACAAGATGATTTACCCCCCCCCCCCCCCCATAATTCTTTGTGGTGGGTATTAATATATAAACATTTGTAGCTCTAGTTATCAGTGTTTGTACTTCCTCAGAAATTAATGATTTACAAAATGAGTTGTTCCCCTTGAAAACCCCCCCCAAAAAATTATTATAGATTTTAAAAAGTAGTTTTCTTGCCTTTAGAAATAGAAAAGACTACTCCCATTGATTGACACCATGAATGTTTAGGACAATCAAAAGGTTAAAGACCTTGAACAGAAAAAAATGTTTTTTATCCTGCAGTTCAGAAATATGAATTGACATATACATTTGTATTTAGGTCGAGAGGATGATTTGAAGAATACAATTGGTTATAAATTAGGGTATAGTCAAGCATTTAACGGTTACACCTCTTACAAGTCCTGGCAATGACTTACACACAGCTGGATAATAGTTCAATATCATTGTTCCATTGAAGGGAGACAACAATGTAACTCAGGGAATGAAACGACTATTGTTGATGAAAGTCTCCCATTACCAGGGCCATTACCATGGAACAATACTCAAATAGTACCATTTAAAAATCAACTTAATGTTGAATACCCTCATTATCACTGTCATTTATAAAACACTACTGTCATGTGAGTAGATCAATACAAATTGTACAATACAGATACAGATAGTATAACTAAATTTTGTTTAATACATTCCATTAAACTTCTCTTCATATTATGGCCGTCTTGAAAGATTAAGATGTAGAACAATTTCCCAAACTGATTGATCATATCTAAGGACAGCCAATAAAATCCACAGTCCTCAGTCTCACTTGTACAAATAAATATTTAAGATTTTTCATTGATACAAAAAAATTATGTTCCAAAATCATTTGAATTTTCTCTTTTAGATGGTTACCTCTTAATCTGAGTGTGTGTTTCCTCTAACTTCCTGTCACGTTTATCTAAGTCAGCCTGGAGTTGGTCTCTGTGTATAGTTATATCCTGTAATTCAGCCACTAAAGTATTGTTTTCTTTCATTTTGGTTTTGTTAGAGTTGAGTGTGTTGTTGACTTGATGAATGGATTCCTGGGAGAGGGACTTGTGGAGGCTAAACAAAAGAAATAATAAAACAGCAAAAATAAAAGAAGTAAAAATTAAACAGTTTTTGTGATAATACTTACAATACCCAATGCCCCAATATTTGCACTCTTTAGGCACCAATTATTTTATTACGAAGGGGGGGGGGGGCTAACATCTTTTTGTTCCTTATCTGGGAAAAAAATTTATTTTTACTCTTCCATTGAAAAAAATAAAAATAATGCCTATATATTTTCTCCATAATTAACAAAGCAGATTTTCACGTAGAAATATTGATTCAGTTTGCTGCTGAAACATTAATAAAGATTTTGCACTTGAGAAAAACAAATTCCTTAACCAACATCAAATCACAGCCCCCTCCCCTCCCCCCTGGTGCATTATAAAAGTTCAGTCCTCTCCCCAAAAGTGATCCTCCCATGGTCAATTTTTGTAAACATCAATCAAATCCAAATTTATAGCTACTGACTGTTTACCAAAGTCTGAAAGATACTTGGTTTAGTAAAACAAAATTTATCATTTAGGCCCCTGGATAAGGCCTCCATGTTAATTCCTTTCCTAAAAGTGGTCCTCCTTGACTGATTTTCGTTAAAATCAATTCCATCCAAGCTTTTGAAACTACTAACTGTTAACTAAGTTAGAAAAAAATCTGTAAAAAAATGGGGATTATGCAGGAAACAACATGTTACAATGGATGTATGATCAAGTAAACATTAATGGACCCCTAACAATATCTGTTACAGAACTGAATCACTTGTTACTACTAAGAATTTGCCCTTACATCCTTATGCCTCCCATTTACACATCAAATTGTAGATTAAAAGTTTACAGAAGAACTTTTTTATTTCTTAGCCACTTTTTATACTGCATTGTAGAAAAACCTAAAAAATAGGTTTTTGATTCTTTAAACTATTAAATTCTATGGAACAATGTAAACCAACATTATCATGCAGCTACATGTGTTAGCTTTCTATTGGTATGAAAAAGTAACAGCCACACTTATGGTTTTACATGCAAAATAACAAAAAAATTATAAAATTTACATATTTTTCAATGTCAAAACCTTTTGAGTATTAATGCTTATTCAATAATAAAAAAATTGGATTATTAGGTATTTTTTTCTACAATGTTGATACTTTTGGGGTTCTTCAATGACTTCCATAGCCTTATCAAAAACTACAAAAAAAAGGATTGATAAATTTTCATACAAATAATTGCATGTTGAAAATGTCTCAAATTTAGTATCATTTGATAGATAATTCAAATTTTCTACTTTATGCAAACAAGAAAAACTAATTTTCCTATAAGAATTTTTCAAGAAAACTAAAGATGTTTCTCTTACCTCAATAAAAAAAGGTCTCAGTATGTTCACAGAATACAAACACTGTAAAACTTACATTTTGGGCATTGTAAAAGGGTGGAATTTTCAGAATTTCAGATTTTCTTCTATTTAAGATTTTGCATTCATTTTTGGAGTTCAATGGCAACGGTCATAACTCAGCAAAAGTAACTGGTAGGGGACTGAAAAACAAGTTTCTATGGATAACTGGACAACAGCACAATACCATTAAACAACTTAAAATTGTTCTTAGTGTCACTCTGTAAATGAGGAATAATAAGGACAACATCATATCCTTAACTACCATGAGATAACATTATTTTGTTTGTTCACTTGACACCCACTTTTTGAACTGAAAGAAATAAATCCAGTAAAATAATTTGAAATTTTTTTGCTATTTTTTCACTTTTGTTACTGTAAAATGTTAGTTTTTGTGATTGCTAATTTTCACAGATTCTGTCAAGTGAACACATTGGCAAATATGAATTTTCATGGTTTAAAATAACGATTAGTATTACATAGTATTTAGTAATTTAATCTCAATTTCGCAGGTACTATTTTTCACACTGTTTTTCTGTTTACAGGAATAGAGCGAAAATTAATATGTTTACAGTATCAGGAAAACTGTCTACTGAGTAATGTTTGTACATTTTGAGTATGTTCTGAAATTAATGAACTGTATCCTAAAACTTTGTTATATGCTGTACTTGGTGCATACACACCAACAGGTGTCCAGTTCAATATGTTTTGTAAATTGTTTGAAAAAGTACCCTTTATCCAAGCTGATTTTAGAGCATATATACAGGTCATTAATTTTATAATAACAACAAATTTGGTCTTCAAATTTGGCGATGTTTTAGCAGCCATTATGGATAAACCTTATTGCATGTTAATAATACTTTGAAATCCACTTCATTTTCTATTAATGTTTAATTCCAACATCACTCCAGAATCTCAAATTTATAACTTCATGCTTGTTATTTCATAAACAAAAATGAACATTTTACAGGCAGTTTTTGCTTCATTATGAACATGGATTAAATGAATCCTGGAGAATGGAAGATTGTTAGATGATTTCTGGAGAATGGAAGATTGTTAGAGAAATGATTCCTGGAGAATGGAAGATTGTTGGAGAAATGATTCCTGGAGAATGGAAGATTGTTAGATGATTTCTGGAGAATGGAAGATTGTTAGAGAAATGATTCCTGGAGAATGGAAGATTGTTGGAGAAATGATTCCTGGAGAATGGAAGATTGTTGGAGAAATGATTCCTGGAGAATGGAGGATTGTTAGAGAAATATTCCTTGAGAATAGAAGATTGTTAGAGAATACATAATACCTGCAGTAAATGCGTATTGTCTCATTCTCATCCTGGAGTTGTCTAACTTTCGCAAGTGCCAATTCGCGCTCTTTTTTAACAATGTCCAGTTCTGCCTATAAATAAAACAGGAACAGTGTCATGAAATAACATAATAACAGGCTGCAATTCAAATAAAATACAGATATGCACAAAAATATCAGAATCAATTGTAACAGAGATATCTATTAACCATGTGTATGTCACATAGTGTACACAGGATCAAAATGAAATAAGTTTCTCCTAAACAGAACATTAAAATAAAACAATACAAGACAATAAATTATTGTTGAGATGTAACATTACTGTGTTAACAAGGAGAGAGATATACATTCCAAGTATGTGAGGGATGTCTTCCATTATCTCTATCAATTTATCAATACAATATCAATAATGACTCACTGCATCAAGATTTTTAGAAAACTTGAATAAAATGGAAATTTTGACATGAAAAATAATGAAGTTTATTCATAATAAAGAAGGATATTAACTATGTCCTGATATAATTTAGCTAATCTATTAAAACGAGTGTCATGTGACGATGGTGACAACCGATTAAACAATCTATAATCATGCTCTCTATTACTTGTACTTTATTATGTAAGGGAACATTGATAATTATGGCATGAAGATCCCTTATATTACCATTTCTAAACAGACCAATCATTGGACATTAATCCTTACAGACTTAACATCACCAAGAACTTTCATATACCTCAGATAAGTTTGGACCTACCTGTATTTAACTAAAACATGAAAAGTATTTTAGTACATGTATTAGACAAATGTGATGAAGAAAGCGTTACAATGTCTACCTGTTGTAAATCTAGAAAACAGAAGTACCAAATTGACGATTAATGTCACTTTCTATCCTACTGGATAAGTGAGACAATTTTATTCTTGTCAAAAATAAAAACAAGGAAATTTTTATAATGACTTCTTCATACTATTGAACAAACAAAAATATTAGTCTCAAATTTTAGTGGAACACATTTTGAAGGGAACCCCTATGTCAAATTGAAATGGCCCTGCTATTCTGGGAACCCATGTGTACGTTAAGTTAGCCCTGCCATCTAACTGTCTATCAATACTAGATATGTCTACCTGCAGAAATCACAAATCTTCTATACCAATCAATTTTCAGATATTGGTAGACCTTTACAAGTGGATTGGGTCAAGCCCTGTTAGTTTACGCAAACAAAAATACAACTATTCCAACATGATGAATCTGATAAAAAGTGTAGAGAACAAATTTACATAGGGTAGATTTGACAAACACTTAGAAATGACAAACAAGAACCATCGCCACCTATACCATACATTTTCCCAGGAATTTAAACTTCATTAAAAATCATACTATAGACCGACCCAAAAGTAAAAGTGATGATAAGTAAATAAAGACCACCAACATACGAGACCTTCATTAACATGATACTTTTACTTTATCTCAACTGATTATTTAAGTCATCATGGGTATTTACTCTTTTTGTTTACCAGCGAGATGTGTTCACAGGTTATATACAAAACATATTTACCCAACGTGTATGGAAGGCCAATTTGTGTCAACACTCATTAGCTTGTACAACAATCTATTGGCAAACATTGCCTTAAATATTCGGCAAACAAACTTCATTCATTCCTCCTCTTAGATAGACAACTCAATAATAGTCTCCAAAACTGCTATTTACTTAACAATTGTCCTCTAAACTATGGTTAAACAACATTGTCATTAATTCTACTGTAATTTACATATGCTGATTTGATGATGTAACTGGCCTAACCATACTGAAAGTCTATTCTATCAAACAAGTAAAAATAAATATTTCAATAAATTGAACTTAATGATTCAAAATACATATATACATCTGAGCAATATATTAAAAGTTAACCCAATATTTTAGTTGAAGCTAAAAAAATTGTATTTTTACAAATTTTATGTTATTTAAGGATAGAGAAAAAATATTAAAGAAAAACTTACAAAAAATAAATGTTTACATTTGTTCATTTAGTAAGACCACAGCCCAAACAATCACACCAAAGACAAAAAAAAATAAACCACAATAGCCATCCACTCAAACTTACCTAGGGGAGGGAGGAGGGGTAGGCAAACGAAATGGTGGCTCTGGTGAAGTAGACTATAGAAATCAAAGACAATTAGCATCAACAAAGACTTGTATGATTTTTGTGATTAATGCATGACTTGTTCAAATAAAATTCCTTTAACTGTTTTTATCTATATATGTATGTCATAATATGTGTTGAGTATCAAATATTTCCTCAATGTTTTCAAACGAATTAAAAGTCAAATCTGAAAATCAACCTTTTAAATCTATTAAGGAAAGGTGTGCTCTGAGAAGTATTTCCCATTTCTGAAGTGGTATCATCTAAATTTTGAATTAGCAAGAATCCACACAATTAAGTCTTTACAGAGATAAACACTCAGAAAAAATAGTAGGTTAAATTGTTTGATAAAACAAAACCCACCATAAATAACATAATCTAACAGTATTTATAAAGTTAATAAAGTTGTCAAAGTCCCAGGCCAACATGAAATCATTGATAGCATTCTCATCTTATTCAATATCTCACAATTTTTATCAGTTTTACAATCTGTGATTCATAATTTATCATATTTTATCTTTATAATACTGCTAATAAAATGTACAACAGATTTCCATGTAACTTTATCTCTTATTATCTACTATTCTAATACAGTAAAGTGACTATTAAGGTTACATAACACATCAGTTCTATTACAAAATGTCAAATGTCTTTACATTTTATAGCTGATCTGATCAGAAAGAAAGAATATCGTTTGGCTAGATCCTTCAATCTCAGTTTCCGCTATATAGATGACGTATTATCTTTAAACAATCCTAATTTCGGGGGGGTTTGATACATCGCATCTACCCAAAAGAACTTGAGATAAAGGATACTACAGACACTGTGAAGTCAGCCTCATATCTTGACCTACACTTAGAAATCGATGGTAAAGGAAAACTATTGACAAAAACTTTACGACAAACGTGATGATTTTTCATTCAGAATTGTCAACTTTCCTTTCATCTGTGGCAACATCTCTTCAGCACCTGCGTATGGAGTGTTCATATCACAACTCATACGTTATGCCAGAGCTTGCCGAAACCACACAGACTTTTTGTATCGCACTAGAACTCTAACAAACAGGCTTCTGGAACAGGGTTATGTTGCTACAAGATTGAAGTCATCACTACAGAAGTTCTATGGTCGTCATCATGAACTCGTGGATTGTTATGGTGTATCCATCTGCACCAGGAAAACTGATTTATTCAACGGATCATAGTTTTCCCTTCCTCGTTTGTCTACCCCAAACTTGACTTTTTATGAGCAACTAGGCGGGTGTTTCTAGAAAAGCAGAGGACGCTTACCCTTCCGGCGCACCTGGTCCATGCTCCCAGTTTTTAGTGGAGTCCGAGTTGCTCATTTGCTTTTGTTACTTTGTATATATGATTTTAGTTACTGTATGTTCTTTGTTGTGTATGTCTGTTTTCCATGTCGGGTCTTTGTCCCTGGATTACATTCTTTTGATTACTGCTATAACCTTGGTTCCCTTGAT
This sequence comes from Perna viridis, assembly GCA_037379345.1. Taxonomy (NCBI): domain Eukaryota; kingdom Metazoa; phylum Mollusca; class Bivalvia; order Mytilida; family Mytilidae; genus Perna; species Perna viridis. The sequence goes on from CM074512.1 coordinate 6,565,746, forward strand.
TACTCTTTCAAAATCACAACAAAATATATTCTTTAATATTTCATGAGTGTGGTTGACTATTTACAAAGCTTGGGTGTTCAGTTCCACATTTTATACAAAAAAAAAAACACCAAAAAAAAGCCAAAAAAAAACACAAAACAAAAAAAAAATAAAACTAAAATTGATTTTCTTCAATTACAGGTATACAGGGCTGATGACAAGTTTCCTGAAAGCTATCAATATGCCAGCCAAACTTTGGATTGGTTTTAAATGGTTCAGTTTTGACAACTTTTTTATTTACTCATTGTACAGACGAAAAAATTATTTGTTTTTAGCTTAAATCAAATCCCATTCACCAGGCATTAAATATCCAAATTCAATTTAATGTGAATAGAAAAACAGAACAGAAACCAATATCCTAATCTATCTAATACTTCAATATTTGTCGAGGATTACATGTAACACAGCTGACATTCTCTACATTGTTATTGAATTGTTCATAAAACAAATTTATAAGGACCAAGACATCTAATGATTTATGTGAAGCTTAACTTCTCTACAGAACCCAAATCCATCACAATCACACACTTTTTATAATTGTCTAAATAGCAGAAACACATGTTTTGGGTGGATTTCTTTGACAAATTTACAGGAAAATGAAGAAAGGCCACCAAATCTTTCATTTTATTAAATTTTTAATTTAAATTTTGGAAAACATGTGTGCTGTTCTATATTTAATACAAATAAGTCTTTTCTGGGTTTACATAGATTTTATTTTCCTCTATTCAAATGATCAATTACTTGTCCTTAATCCATTACATTGAAATACTTATACCTATAACAAAGTCTGTAATATTAAATGATAACCACATATTTCTATTATGTCCAGCTTGTTTTTTCTGAAGCCAAATTGTCATAAAAGGAAGTTTGAATTGAAGAACAAGATCCTGATCAAAGGACAGTATTTATCAAAGAAAGAAAGAACCACATGAGCCCACACATAGTTACACTTGAAATGTAAAACACAGTAAAAAAACAAAAATGGAAAGGCTTTAACCAGTTCTGGAATCAGCATTTGATTTTCTAGTGAACTAAAACATCCATTTAGCTGCATATCAAACACATGGTAGAATAACTCAAAGTCAAACATAACCAAATTTCTTGACAATATTCTTTAAATAGATCTAACACAAAAGTTTCAGGAGAATCCAGCTAGTAATAGAGGAGTTGGGACTGAAACCTGTATGGTCCTAACAGCTAGTAATATAGGAGTTGGGGACTGAAACCTGTATGGTCCTAACAGCTAGTAATATAGGAGTTGGGGACTGAAACCTGTATAGTCCTAACAGCTAGTAATATAGGAGTTAAGGACTGAAAGCTGTATGGTCCTAACAGCTAGTAATATAGATGTTAGGGACTGAAACCTTTATAGTCCTAACACCTAGTAATGAAGGAGTTGGGGACTGAAATCTGTATAGTCCTAGCAGCTAGTAATGAAGGAGTTGAGGACTGAAACCTATATAGTCCTAACAGCTAGTAATGTAGGAGTTGAGGACTGAAACCTATATAGTCCTAACAGCTAGTAATGTAGGAGTTGAGGACTGAAACCTGTATAGTCCTAACAGCTAGTAATGTAGGTGTTAGGGACTGAAACCTGTATAGTCCTAACAGCAAGTAATGTAGGAGTTGAGTACTGAAACCTGTATGGTCCTAACAGCTAGTAATATAGGTGTTAGGGACTGAGACCTGTATAGTCCTAACAGCTAGTAATGTAGGAGTTGAGGACTGAAACCTATATAGTCCTAACAGCTAGTAATATGGGTGTTAGGGACTGAAACTTGTATAGTCGTAACAGCTAGTAATGTAGGAGTTGAGTACTGAAACCTGTATGGTCCTAACAGCTAGTAATATAGGTGTTAGGGACTGAAACCTATATAGTCCTAATAGCTAGTAATGCAGATGTTAGGGACTGAAACCTTTATAGTCCTAACAGCTAGTAACATAGGAGTTGGGGACTGAAACCTGTATAGTCCTAACAGCTAGTAATGTAGGAGTTAAGGACTGAAACCTGTATGGTTCAAACAGTTTATAATAGAGGTGTTAGGGACTGAAACCTATATAGTCCTAATAGCTAGTAATGCAGGTGTTAGGGACTGAAACCTTTATAGTCCTAACAGCTAGTAACATAGGAATTGGGGACTGAAACCTATAAGGTCCTAACAGCTAGTAATATAGGTGTTAGGGACTGAAACCTTTATAGTCCTAACAGCTAGTAACATAGGAATTGGGGACTGAAACCTATAAGGTCCTAATAGCTAGTAATGCAGGTGTTAGGGATTGAAACCTTTATAGTCCTAACAGCTAGTAACATAGGAATATGGGACTGAAACCTATAAGGTCCTAACAGTTGGTAATGCAGGTGTTAGGGACTGAAACCTTTATAGTCCTAACAGCTAATAATGTAGGTGTTAGGGACTGAATCCTATATAGTCCTAACAGCTGGTAATGCAGGTGTTAGGGACTGAAACCTTTATAGTCCTAACAGCTAGTAATGTAGGTGTTAGGGACCGAAACCTATATAGTCCTAACAGCTAGTAATGCAGGTGTTAGGGACTGAATCCTATATAGTCGTAACAGCTAGTAATGTAGGTGTTAGGGACTGAAACCTGTATAGTCCTAACAGCTAGTAATGTAGGAGTTGGGGACCAAACCTGTAAAGTCCAATGGGGACTGAAACCTTTATAGTCCTAACAGCTATTAATGTAGGAGTTGGGGGATGAAACCTACATAGTCCTAACAGCTAGTAATGTAGGAGTTGGGGGACTGAAATCTGTATAGTCCTAATAGCTAGTAATATGGGTGTTAGGGACTGAAACCTATATAGTCCTAACAGCTAGTAATATAGGTGTTAGGGACTGAAACCTTTATAGTCCTAACACAAGGGAAATAATGAAGAATTTCTAGGAAGTTAATCTACTGTTTTATGACCTATATATGAAGGGGTCATTCTGTTAATACAAAAAAGGCTAGTAATACATCATTTTCATCATTTTAACACCAAATTTAAATTCAGAAAGTTTATTTGACAAAAAATTATTTATGAAAAAAGTGGATATTAAAGGTGTATGTCTGCTAAGGTCAAAATTTTCCCTAGAAATCAAAGTGAATCAGAAGAAATGTGTATGATGTTTCTCAAACTCTTAAATGCATATTTACTGGTAATCATTTGAACATATATGGCCATATAAGCCCATGATACTTGGCTAAAATTAGAAATATCTGAGAAAAATGCTGATAAACGCCAAATTTGTGCAGTTTTTGGCTCTTCCAACATAGGCCACATCTGTGTACTATCTCAAGCTTCAATTATTGTATGTATAATAGTCAATTACAACTCAAATGAAAATATCTTTAGTGAACACATGTGTGGCCACTTCTGTTCTACATGAAAACCATTGCCACATTGCAGAAATGTTAAAATTATGAGGGTTTTGTAAAGATTGTATAATTACACACTGTTATTTCTGATATTACGTTAAAATTTTTGTCAAAAACATCTTGTATTAACATTATACCGTAATACTACTACTGTCTAAAAATAAGCTTTAATCAAAATTTAGAAAATGCACATTTAAGGGTCCTTACTGTATCTACTCCTTTAAAATTTGATACAACAATGGCTTCTGTGTATTCAATTCTATTTAGTCTTATAAGGAAATGATTTAATATTCACAACAAAACTAATCAGGGACTTAATGCCAACTTACCAATAAGTTTGGGTCACTGTTGTAACTTTCTTCTCTTTGTCTCTTCATCAGTTCTTCTTCTAATTTTCTAGCCTTTATACAAAAAATACTTGATTATCAAAAGCAAACATATTTATTTTTATCAAATAACCATCTATAAAAAACAGGCTGTAATAAATCACACTTCCAAAATAATCTATAATTAGCATAATTTCAATGAGAACATACAAAAATAAAACAATACTCAGAGAACTTCCTTTTAAAGTGGGTCATAAAATTCTTTGTTGTAAAATACCTTAACCATGGCCAGATCCCCTTTTTCTATGTTTTTTATACAATCAACCTTTGCCATGGCAAGATCCCCTTACTCTGATATTTATACAACCAATCGAAATATCAATGCAAGATCCATTTGTTCTGTTATTTATACAATCAACTTTTTCCATGTCAAAACATCTTCTTTCATCTGAAAATAACTAACTTCTGCCATGCAAATATCTCTCTGTTATACTTTTATACAACCAACCTTTGCCATTGCAAGATCCCTTTGTTCCATTATTGCCTGCATTTCATCAGAGGCAATTTCCCTCTGTCGCTGTTTCATCTGCTCTAGTTTGTGGATCACTGAGGTATATTCCTGAGATGATGGGAAGTCATAATGACCAACTCTAGTCATCAAATCATCAAAGTTCTGTAAAAAAAAATATTACATCAATAGGTAACAATGACAAACAACAATGCAATATATATATATATCTATGGCAACACGGCCTGCACAAAGTCCAGCACCCTAGACCACTCGGTCAGCTAGGGTATATAAAAATATAGCTTTCACTTGCCGGGTCATTCCTCCTTGTAGGATTAATCTAGGGCTGTAACTTAGTACACAATGTATGGTAGTAAGGGACAGTTCAATTTTAGATGTTATTATGTAGGATAGAGGACCAAATTAATGATGAATGTCACAACAAATCGATATTATACAAACTTCTCAGAATGTGACGACTCTATTCCCTACACTGCTCCATTGGATCAAATTGATACAGGGAAGATATGTAAAAGTATAGAAAGGTCTGAAAAATTCCCAACAATGTTAGAACTGTCAAATTTGCGATGCACATTTTTGGTACATGTGTTAACCTTAATGGATGGCAAACCTTGACATGTTCTAACCTAGGAAACACAGTGTGGTACACGTATTAACCTTAATGGATGGCAAACCTTGACATGTTCTATCATAGGAAACACAATGTGATACATGTATTAATCTTAATGGATGGCAAACCTTGACATGTTCTATCATAGGAAACATGATGTGATACCTGTACTAACCTTAATGGATGGCAAACACTGACATGTTCTAACCTACGAAACACAATGCGACACATGTATTAACCTATGGATGGCAAACATTGAAATGGCTAAAAATTTCTCTGTCAGAAGTGATGTATGCAGTTAGGATGTGATTGTTTAACACAGACACACATCTATGTTATAAGAAATCTTGCATATTCCAGTGGGTCATCAGCAATATCTCAACATATCAGTGTATTATCAATAAAATTAAATGTAATATGAGTAAAAATATCTCCATCCCTCATAGACATAGCCTAAAATCATATTAGTCAAATTATTGTCACGTCAACATGAAATGCATGTTCTGACCCCCTTTTTGGTAACTAAATTATAAACAGTTCCAGTGATAACCCCCAAATCAATCCCAGCCTTCCTTTGGTGGTATGGCACCCTATGGTACAATTTGAAAGAGATTCATTCACTTATAGTCAAGTTACTGTCCAAACTTCATGAAAAAGGTTAATTCTGGCTCCTTTTTGGCCCTTAATTCCTAAACAGTTCACCAAAACCCCCAAAATCAATACCAGTCTTCCTTTAGTGGTATGACACCTTGTAATAAAATTTCAGAGATCCATTCACAATAAATCAAGAAATGAAAATTGAAAATGCTTGTTTTGGCCCCTAAATGGTTAAAGTCATAACCCCAAAAATTATCTCAGGCCTCTATTTGTAGTATGGCACTGTATAATCTCATCAAGATTACTAAAGTTGTTGTGCGGACATGTCTACAGAAGAGGACAATGACTACAGCAGGATACCATTATACCAGACTAAAACTAGGGCATTTGATGAGACAAACAAGGTTGATTTTTCTCAAAGTTTTTGGCCTATAGATTTTTCTCAAAGATGACCTAGTAACAATTTGAGAATTCAAATTTAAATTAGACCAAATGATTCCCCTGCACTCCACATGGACACAAAACACTTAAAGTATGAGTACCCTAGACACATCTTTGTTTCTGTAAAGCAAAAAAAAAAAGAAAAAAGAAAACACTCAAAGTATGACTACTGAAAATGATTTAATGTCAAACATTAATTTGCCAATTGAAAATTCCAATATCTATGTGAACTTTCAAGATGACCAACACATGGTACAGTTTGATATAAAATGTTAAATAGTTGGGACAAGTATTAAAACATCAAAATTAAAACCTTCAGTTTGGAAACAAGAAAAACACTAATGTTTGACTCTTTTAGACTTAATTCTCAAAAAAAGGTCATAACTCCCAAAATCAGCCAAACTTTTGCAGTTGATTATTTTGGTAATATAAGAACCAGCCTTTGTAGATTTCTCAGAAGAGTTGGAGGTTTAACACAATAATAAAACATGTAAATTACATGGGAAAAGTCTGTAAAAAATTAATTCCTTTAGCTGGTTGCATTTACAAAACTATTTAAAGTGTGTAATATAAATTGGACATCATTTTTGTATCTATTCCATTTCAGTAGAATCAGCTATCGTCTGAAGAAACCATTTAACTTAGACTTTTAAGGTCCGTAACAAGATCACTTGTAAAATCCCAATAATGTAATAAAAACTCATTGTCAGGAGCTTCTTGCTCTAAAAATTGAAGTAGTTGTGGTCAAACCAAATTTTCTTCATCATATCTTTGGTATTATGAAGCTTGGTGGAAATAAACCTCTTAAAATCTGATAAAACATTTGTTTATTGATTTTTGAAGAGCTTGTTACATTGTAAAATGTCATAGGGTCCCTTTCATCTGACAAATAAAAATATTCTTGGCAAAAATCAAAGGCACCTGGAAAAGATGGTAAATATCTAAGGTCTGTGATCTTGATCTTAGAGTTTCTCATTTCCACACCATATTTCATTTACATCTCAGATTAAAAAGGATGAAATCGATACATTTCATAAATTGTTCTTTAGTAACGGTCATATTTTGTCGATTTTAATCTACGACATTATAAATCTTTGTCATGATTATTGAACAGTTTAAAGACATTCTTAGGAATGAGTAATTAGTTGTGCAGAGGATGAAATTTCTCTTCAAGTTTAAATAACATGAAATAAGTCAGATATTTTGACAAGCAATCCTGGAATCGGTGATATAAGGTGAAATAATGAAGATCAATCATCGCTTTACTGAGGGGTCGAGTGTGAAATGTGGAAAATAACATGAACTAATCGTTGGAAAAGCCTGGTCAAGGAAGACAGTAATCAGCAGGAATTAACAATCGATACCAAAAGCTAGAAGATTCTTGTGACAAATTATTTCCTACTGTAATAACAGAGTACAAATAGTCTGAATAGTTGGATATCTCTTTCCTTGTTACTGATAAATTATCTGTAAATATTTATTAGTTTACTGGTGAAAATCCTTTGCCCATCAGGGGTTATGTTTAAGGGATTTAGATATGACTATATAGTATGTGAATCTATTTTTTTCTCTTTATGCCATTGAAAATGAAGTTCAGATCATTTTAATTTTGAGATTGAGACATCTGAAAAACATATACATTTTTAAATCTGTAAACAATAATAACAAAACATTGCACTATACCGCCATTCAACCATTTACAGTAAACATGAAGTGGATAAGTGAGGACCTTGGATTGGGAAAGCATTTTACATGTCATTATGCAAAGCAAAGTGCAAAACATCTAAGCATTCCCTCATGTAGCAGCAGACAAATTTGGTAACAATATTTCCATTTTGCATCATATAATAAAGAGCTGCGCTTTGAGTGCATATCAAATTACCATCCACCCACCCCACCTCCAATAAAAAAAGTAAATAAAAAATGCACAAAAAATTTGGCACTATCAAGGCTACCTCAAGTTAACTAAGTTTGTTGTCTTGATTTTTCATCTATACAATTCTTGTTCAAAACAAACTTTTCTGACAAGGTTACTAGGTATCTTTTATATTTATTAGTCAATCATTATAACAAATGGTCCGTTTTCAACAATTTTTCAACGAATAAAATTTCCTTGGCTGTTGCCGCCTTTTTTGAAAGAGTAAAACTAAATAACATGGAAACGTAAAATTTGACATTTATACAAATCGGAAGGGAACTTACTTCAATAGATGTGAACAATTCACCAAAGATTCATGAAAGTTAGTGTAAGTGTTTTTGAGTAATTGTGCAAAAACTTGAAAATCCCCCTTTTTTAAGTATAAATATTGATTACACGGAAAGGATAAATCTGAAATTAATAAAAATCGAAAGGGATCTTATGTCAATAGATATAGACAATTCACCAAAGTTCCATAAAAGTAGGCAAAAATGTTCTTGATTCATTGTCCTAAAACTTGAAAATCCCCTTTTTTTAGTAAAAAATTCATAACACAGACTTGATAAATTTGAAATTTATAAAAATCAAAAGGGAGCTTACTTCAATAGATGTGAACAATTCACCAAAGATTCATGAAAGTTAGTGTAAGTGTTTTTGAGTAATTGTGCAAAAACTTGAAAATCCCCCTTTTTTAAGTATAAATATTGATTACACGGAAAGGATAAATCTGAAATTAATAAAAATCGAAAGGGATCTTATGTCAATAGATATAGACAATTCACCAAAGTTTCATAAAAGTAGGCAAAAATGTTTTTGATTCATTGTCCTAAATCTTGAAAATTCCCCTTTTTTTAGTAAAAAATTCATAACACAGACTTGATAAATTTGAAATTTATAAAAATCAAAAGGGAGCTTATGTCAATATATATGAACAATTCCCCAAAGTTTCATTAAGTTGGTGACAGTGTTTTTGAGTTATTGTCCGAAGTGTGGACGACGGATGGACGGACAATGGGCATATAAAAATTACCAAGTCAAAAGTTGAAAAGCAAATAACCTAGAAAGTGGATACAGTACAAGTCATCATACAAAACCAATCACTATCTAAGAATTCACATCAATACAAACTGAGAAATTTGTTACAGAAAAGTGTGATGGTTGGATTGACATGACAGAAAAATGAAGGTGTTATAAATCTGGACCCTTTGAATGTCAATGTGGTCAAATAAGAAAAAAGGTCTAAAACCAAAATCTTAAGAAACACAAAGAATATTCAACGTCTATTAAAAATCAACAATGCTTTATTTCAGATATTTCGGACCTCAGTATATACCTATTAAAAAACAGGGCCCAAAAATTCTAAAAACAAAGTTAGATTTAGCCTAGATGAGACCACTTTTTCTAGTGAGGCCCTAATAAAGAACTGCTATAATGTAAGACAGAATTACAAGCCATTGATAGAAATAGGTAATTAGTACAATTAGGTTTGAGATAATACTTTTTAATTGCCACTTTTTGGCATTTCACTATAAATCAATCCCAACATTCCTTTTGTAAAATAATAATACTTCCTTCAGTTATATTCATAACCCATTAAAACAATTCCAACTGTTCTATTGTGGAATAGGACAGTGTAGAACAACTTAATTAAGATACTCCTTTACTCAAGTTATTGGTTGAGTTTTGGCTCCTCATTCCTAAATAGTTAGTGTCTTAACTCCATACATAATTTCCACCTTTTTTCGTGGTATGAAACCTTGTGTAACAATTTCATAGAGATGCATACACTTTATATTCAATTTGAAACCAAATATATAAGAACAATGATACTAAGTCTACAACTCAATTACATATACCTAATACATGGGCCAAAAATGTGTGATTGTATAAACATATACCTAATACAGGGGCCAAAAATGTTTGATTGTATAAACATATACCTAATACATGGGCCAAAAATGTGTGATTGTATAAACAATTCAAAGTCTTTCTGGTTACACCTGAGAAAACTTTGTATATACTATGTGCAAGAATCTATCTAATTGTTTCCCAGATTAAAGGTATAACTGGACTAGTTCAATTTTTTTCTCCTCCATTCTTGTCAAATTTCTTTCCTAAGTTACCTGATCTGCATTGATATTTAACTAATCTTTATTGCAACCTTGAACAAAATTTATTTTGTCCCAGAGATTTCTGGTAAACAATATAAGAAGAATTTCTTCTTTCTGCACCCAAAGTTGTGTATTAGTGTATTGGAAATGGCAGAGTAGAAGACCTATCATTTGTATAGAAAAATCATTGAGCTGGAAATGGATATTGGATCTGAAATGTTTCCCTAATTACCCAGATATTCCTACTTATTCAGAAATTGTTGTAATTCGGTTAAAAAATTATGAAAGAAACACTGTTTTAGAGTGACATTGTTTGAAGAAGGACAGTGACTTACAATGGAGGAAAAAATAAGCATACCTCATGTAAATCTAATTCCTCTTCAATGTCATCGGTATCTGATCGACTGTCTCGACTCATACTTCTATAAATATAATAACATAATATTTTACATCATACAAACATATATATCATTAGGATCTTACTGCATACTACTATTAAAATGTACTAATTCTTTAAGCACCTGATTATTAGTTAACAATTCCTTATTTTTACACAAGCTGAATTATGTTACATCACACACTATTCCAACACAGGCTCCAGATAAAAATGTAAGAACGGCCCAATGACTGAGTAAACTGGTATATCAAGACTTGGCAAAATAAAAAAGAAGGTATAACAAGATGTAGCATGCTATGTCATGCTAAGAATACATTTACTCATCAATTTCTGTCAAATCTGGAAAATGAAGACACAGTACAAGTCATCATGCAATAGCAATTCACTAAGTCCCTAAGCATGCCCTCTAATAGAAGCACAGAAATCTGTTATAACAAATTTCAATTACACATCGTGGTTATACTAAATATGTATAAAATTTTTAGCAGACTCACATAAGAAGACAACTTGGACTCTAAGCATGTAAAACCTTAAGTTGGATTATCTACAATCATTATCTGACTGCAATCATCTTCCTTCATGTAAACCAACATATGATACCCAACCTTCACGTTCATGTAAACCAACATATGATATCCAATCTTTATATAAAATTACATGAAGGTACATGGCCAGGTGGTTGGACTTATGAACAGCAGATAGACAGACAAACAGACGAACCAATGGACAGAGTTTCCTCAAAATTATCTTGTTTGCCTTTTAATTGGAATGTCTGAAGTAAAAAAGATTTAGAGAATTCAGATTGAGCAAAGCCATGCAGCAGTCATTGTCCAAAACGTGTCAAGTTACTCAAGTAGCCTTAACTATTGACCTATTGACCTCAAAAACTACATTGTTATATGTCAATAAATATATTTAATATAATAGTGCAACCTGATTTACAAGTAGAATAAACCTTCAAAACCTTATGAAGCACTTTTAGTTTAAAGATCAAATGTCAAATACAAATAACTATATGTACAAGTTTCACTATCAAAATATGTTATAGGAAAACTAAAGCTATGCAGCTGAAATGAGACAGATTCTTAAGCCTCCAGAATGACTTGGTATTAAATACAACTTTGTAAAAGTTACTCTCTGGGTCACAGAAATAAAGCAGAGCCACTTTATCAAATTATTAATCACTAGATATTATCAGAAAATTATAGAAAGTCCAGAGCATCAGTTTCCTGGATTTGGGAGGAATAGAACTAAGAGCCAACACACTACTACAAGTTTTTATATAATCAACTGAGCAGAGCTTGGTATAATACAGTCCTCATATTATTGTCATGAAAAAATTGTTTAGAGTACAGTTGTATCAAATATTTAAATCTAAGGAAATGTAAGAAATTCAGGAATATCTACTACAGAGGTGATATTAACTCAAATATTGTGCCCTAGAGACCTTCAAATGTCTTGCCATAAGCATTCCTAAACTTACTCTTCGTATCGCCTTTCCATTTCCGACAATCGGAACATGGACTCATCCCTCTCCTGGTTAGCTACCTTTATCCTTCCCATCATAGCTTCCTCTTTCCGTTTTTGTGCCTTGTGAACTTCCTGGACTAAATCTACAGATATGTGATGATACATAAAACAACAGTTACACCTGTTTGTAACAAGTGAGTCAAAAAGAAAGGAAGAGCAACCAATTCATTTGTAAAATTAAACCTATGTGGCCTTCATGAAGCCTGTTGATACAAGTTCTGCTTTTTACCTACTGAAACAGACTTCAAGAGAATGTTCAGATGTTGTCATATGACAATAAAAACAGGAAACTGATGTTTATTTTTTTACAATTGTATAATTACAATGACCTGTACCATTATTAAATCTCTATACTAATTCATTTGGGCTTTCCTGTAAAATTTTGTAAATAGTCACAATAATTATCAATTTGTTGTAATAAAGATCGCCCAAACCAGATAATACGGAAATGAGAAACCATGTTTTATATGAGTGATGCGCCAAACTCATTACGACTAAGTTGATGACGATTGAGACACATCACAGTAAATTATTGTCTACTTTAATAGGAACTGCCGCAAGGCAATTAATTCACACAGATCAATCAAAAAGCAAAATTCCAATCAATAGTTAGCAAGGTAATGGGAACATTAGATTGGACATAGATAGCTGGTATTGTTTTCTCAATGTAACCATATCATCTCACCTGGAATATATTAGTAAAGTCATTTACCTTAATTGGACATAATTAGGAAGAAATTCATCACAAATATCCTATTCCCTAAATTAACTTTACAGTTGAAAAAATAACGAGTATTGAAAAGTTATAAGAGCTAAGCTTATTGATATTTCACTATCTATTCAGATCAAATTTTAGCAATAACAGATTTTGCTCCATGCAGTTTGTGATTTCACTAAAAAATTTCAACTAACAAATTTCATCTTATATCTAAATTTTGACTTTGGAACCTTTGGAAATATTCATGAAAATATTTCATTGACATATGATCTTGGTTTTCTCAGTCACCACTTAGCTTTCAAAGAATAGTCTTCCACGACTGACAACAATAAAATAAGTTAGATTAAATCACTATTACTTTGAAATATTCTTAGACTTTAATTATACACCAAATTGTGATGCAATGGCCTATGGTATCTGTAGAAAACCCACTCTTTATTAACGATCATTTTGTTGACTTGTAAAGCATTCATTTCTTTGACTTATTTTTTAACATTCAGCTTACTACATGAAGCACAAGTAACCTAATAGAACTACATGTAGATGTTTTCTACTCTCTTGCAGCAAAAATATAACTTTTCCAGTAAGTATAAATCAAAGAACCTTAGTGAGCAATACCCACACACCACACATATACATCTTGATTCCCAAACAAGAAATATAGCCACTATTCACGCATGTGTCAAGCCTAAATCAGTAATTTTTAACAAAGACCTCCTCCCCAAAAACTGGTCCATCTTGGCAGATTTATGTGAAAATCAAGCCAATCCAAGCTTTTACTGCTACTAACTACTCATCAAAGTTTGAAAGAAATCTGACAATAAATTGGAGGCACTATCCAGGGAACAAGCCAAATACCTCCTAAGAAGTGATACCCTTAACTGTTTTCCATGAAAATAATCTTTTGAAAGCTGCTACTGTTTTTCACCATTCACCAAAATATGAAGGAAATCTGCCAAAAAATGATGGCAATATCTAAGTGACAACATGCTATGACAAAACAACAAACACACCGAATGGCAGATGGGTCAAAAACCCTTTTTTTTTCTTTCAAATGCAGGAGTTGACTCGAGGGATTTCACTCACACAAAAACTAGTTATGATGAGGTATGGTTAGTATTACATTCATCAGTAAGGTTATTAGCATTACAATGCAACTTTTCCCAAAGGAAAAACTTTCAACTCACCTGCAGCAAGAGCTGCATCAGTCTGGCCCTTTTCATCAGCTTCCCTTACTTTGGACTTAATTTTTTCTGTCTCTAAATCCAGTTCCATGTTTATAAGTTTGTCCATCAGCTTAAATGTTTTTCAACCAAATATTAAATGAGAAAAGATATAAAAGTTTCATTTTAAATGTCTTAAATGATAACATGGTTGTGGAATACTTGTCTTTATCTCCTAGCAGTATGATAATAGAGTTTAAAACTATTCATAAAACAAAACATACCTTTATATGTAACATCTACTGAATCTAATATCAGCAACGAGAATAATAACAAATATATCCTTTGTTATTCAAAAGAAATTTCATATTCAAGTCTCGTTTTTTCCTTCAGAATTTTGATATTATCTTTTTTATATATACCTTTTTGTTCTGTGCCTTGGCTGTATCTAATTCAGACAACAATAATGTCACCTGCCTACATTGGTCTGCTGGACTCAGCTGACTTGTGTATGATATGTTTTCTGGGCGATATGAAGAAGAGGTGTGTGCTACATATGGTCTGTGGGGGAGTTTGAAAAATGAATGGTGTGTCTGAGGCTGAGGATGAGGTTGATGATAAGTCTCACTAGGAGGTAACTCTTCTGTGTGAAGTTCACTAACGCTTAGAGATGTATCCATCTTTTCTGATTGGTCATCAGCTTGTTCTCCCCCTCTCATAGGGGATTGAAGAGGATTTCGAGGTGAGGTAAGGTTATATGAATAGGCACCAGAAGAAGTAAACGAGTTGACCACTCCAGATCGATAAAGCTGTGGCATAAACTGAGGTAAACCTAACTTGGCAACAGGATAATTAAATGACTTGACTGTATCACTCTTTGTCTTCTCTTTCAATTCTACAATGATAAGTATGTACTAGGTATACCATCTTATTTTTTATAATGTAGGACTATTCTGCATTAATAAACTTAAGATAATTACACTCACTTCAAATAGTTGTTTTTATTCTTATTAGACAAATACTCAAATAGAAGGAAGGGATATTAAAATCAAGTAAAAGTTACCTAAGGCTGTTTTAACTTGATTTGGTGACTTGAATTGTGCTACTTGGTCTGGACTGGGTGGTCTAAAATATATAACAATATTTGAATAGTGGTAACCTATATAATACCTCTAACTTAGTTCAAAGGGTAGAAACCAGAGGTGTGTTATTATACTAACAAGACAACCTCTTATTTCTACAAATATTTATACTGGATTTATATTGTCAAATGGCCTTAAGGAATAAACTAAGAAACAAAAATCCTACAATAAATAATTGTATTTTGATATGCATGAAACAGTTCACAAAATAATTATGAACTATAAATCATTAAACAAATGAAACAGCATTAAATAAATAATCAAATAATTTTTCTCCTCTTCTATTTTCATTCATTCATAACATGGAAATCCATAAAATAGAATGCTCTATAAGAAAATCAATTAAAATTTCATTCTATTTTGAGAAGAAGTATTTACTTTAATAAGTACATTTAATAATATTTCATTACTTAAATTTTTTCTCCTCAAATATTAATGCTCTGATATTTTTTTGCCTGAAAATGATCAGATTAAACATATTCACATTTTATCCAGTAATATTGACATCAATTTTACCATTTATATTAGGCAACAAACAATCTGTTTCAATATTTACATAAAATAAAACTAACTGTTATAATAACAATATTTACTAACCACATAAAAAATAACATTTTTGTAAATATATTTTATAAATGATGTGTATATTTACAAGCAAGATTTATTAATGACTGGTATGTTTACCCTAAGCTTGGACTAAGAGTGTTTGGAAATGAAATGCATATTTACAAGAGAAGATGAGGGGCAATCCATTTCTATCTCAGAATCAACAGAAATCATTTGCACAGCAAACTATCAAATTGTGTGTTCAGGGTTATCAATGTTTAAAATCATTTATCTATCAACTACTGCTTGATTAGAAATTTCAACAATTCACTGTATGCATAAAACCTAAAGTCAATGATGATAATATTGTGTAAAGTGACTGGATTAAACAATCACTATATTGTAGAGTAACCACTGTGTCTATTTGGACGAGATTTTGTCAATGTTTGAATAGTGACATTTGCACATATAAAAATTGTATTAGTAGAAATATTTGTTTGGGAAATAATCAGTGAGATGATCTTTCTATTGCTTGCATAACTACACAGTTGATAATACCTCTAATATTGTTTTGTGTCAACACAAAGGGAGATAATTCAGCATTATTTTTTTTTCTAATATTTTATAATTAATATAACATAATTTTTTTAAAGTTTATTCTCCTTGAAAACACTTTATAATATAAAGTAAGAATTTACCACTTTTTACAAGTATTAAAACCATGTCATTATGTAAAGTTTTGGGGAATCTTGAATTTTTTAATAATCTTAAGAATTCAATTCCTTAATCACTCTTCGAATTGGAAAACTATAGGGAGAGTAATAAGCCCTTGATATAGAAAAAATACAGTCCAGAGTGTACAGCCATTTTTTCTAAGTATATTTCAAAATTTAGATAAAGTAACAATACAACAGTGATTGTACTGGGTAAATACTTTATACTGTACTAGGTAAATACTTTATAATGTACTGGGTAAATACTTTGTACTGTAAATACTTTATACTTTTTTTTTTTAAATATTTTTAAAAATATTGTTTCAATTATATGTAGTTGAATCTAGATATTGGTACTGTTGATGAAAAAGATTTTTCTTTGGCGAGTCTTTTATATAATAAAAAGCTGTGCTTTAAGTGCATGATAAGCCCGTTGCCTTTTTAACTTGTCCTTATGCACAATTCACCAAAGTTTCATAAAAGTAGGTGAAAGTGTTTTTGAGTCATTATGCGAAGAATTGAAAATCCCCCTTTTTTTTTAAGTAAAAAAATTCATAACACGGAAAGGAAAAATCTGAAATTTATATAAATCGAAAGGGAACTTACGTCAATAGATATGAACAATTCACAAAGTTTCATAAAAGTTGGTAGAAGTGTTTTTGAGTTATTGTCTGAAAACCTGAAAATTCCCCCTTTTTAAGTATAAAAATTGATTACATGGAAACGAAAAATCTGAAATTTATAAAAATCAAAAGGAAGCTTACGTCAATAGATATAGATAAATTCACCAAAGTGTGGACGATGGATGGACGGTCAGTCGGACGGACAACAGTATACAATAATACATCACGTCTTAGATGGACGTATAAAAATGTTAATGACCAATATATATTACAGGTCTATTTATAGACAACTGGTAAAATACATTTACAAATCTTATAAATGTATATATAAAATGTTTGCTGACAATTTGAATACTAAAACTGATCGATTTATAATAAAAATAGTAATTAAATAAAAAGACTATTATTGTTTTACCTTACAATGTAAAAAATATTGAGATATCAAAAATAAATACCAGTATCATATATCAAAATAGAGAAACCCATCAAAATACAAGTAAAATCAATTATTAGCTGTGAGAAAAGGGAAAGAATTAGATATATACAAATGCAGGAAAATACTGATCACTGTCTGAAGGGATTTATTGGTCTTAATTGTATATATATTAGTTAACCTCTATTTATGTTTTTACAATACATATATGAAAACATTTATGAAATCAATTCAATACTTAAATGTTGTATTGCATTTATCAATGAAGTATCTACCTTGTTGGTACAAAATAATATTTTAACAATGAAAGTAATCAAAAGGAGAACTGTTAGCATGGCTAAGTAAGGAGAACTGTTAGTATGGCTAAGTAAGGAAAACTGTTAGTATGGCTAAGTAAGTAATATCAAGTCAGATACTATGTACAAATAAATTGGGCAGAGCTATGTAACCAATTGTTATAAAAGAAAGAAAATGAAATTCATTTTTCTGGATAATAAAGATGCTAATTTTTTCTTCTAACTGATATTTATTCATTAAATAGGCCATAAATAAACGACAACCTTATTGGCTAAACAGGAAGTTGAATATGATGAACCATTAATCTGTCTGCTATCATCAACATTTAGATAGAATACTAAGCTAATATTCTTTCACATTTGACCCCTTCAAATGAATTATTTTGTCCTAACTTACAGAAATCTTCTATGTGGAGGTTAATTAAAGTATGGGACCAAATTTACCTCTTCAAACAAAAATGAATTACAGTGTATTTACACTGTAAAAATTGCACAAATTTCATCAAACATAATTGAATAAGTTTGTGTTTGTTTTCTCCGACACCCATGACAGATCAAATAAATGTTACTAGATCATTTCCCTTGGTTTTAGCGCTACCCTACCAATATAAACCTTTAGGGAATTATGGCCCACCAGACAATCAATTCTAATCGCTTCATGCTTCCATTCCACTTCTCTCAATGTTTACTTACTAACATGGTAGCATAAATTACAATCTAGTGAGAAAAAAACCTGATTTTTTCAGTTTGCAATTAAAATAATCCATTGTCCCGAGAGAATTAAGTTAATGAGTAAATCAATCATCAATGTAGAAAAAAAGATCTCAAATTGTCAAATTTTTTACCCTCAATAATAATCCCTTTGAAAAGTTCTGATCAGATGATTGAAGGAAAAGAATCGAAGAAATATGATCAGTGCTTGGAGTCTGAAGAAGAATAGTAAACAAACTGTATTCAGCATCATTCAAATGTTTAACAATCAATTCATTGTGCACTATGGTTAATTCTCCGGGTCTCTGCTCTCATTGTTCCATTGCGACTTGTTCAATAATCTACGCCTGAAAAGATCTTTTAAATTGTTGTATTTTCCATTTCTGTCCATCGTTTACCTTTCATAAGAAAATCAATATACAATCAAGCTTAAATGAGGATCATCACGGAGCACTATATTTATTGTCAAGTCTTCATAGTACTGCAGTCTATTAAAAAATATTTCTGACAATTACATCCATCAAAAGATTAGTTATTAATCAAAAACCAAAGGGAATGGTATAGCTTGGTAACATCAATTACAGATGGATTTATCTAATATGAAATATAATTAAAGTGCTTTTAATCACATATTAACAATTTGTTCAAATGCTCCTTTTTCTTTTAAACTCTATAATGTTTCTCAATCAGGGACAACATGAACTATCACAGAACTATTATGCTGTCAAATTACGATAAAAAACATAGGTAGTATTTGAAAAATATTCACATTTTTGTAACTCAATTAAATTTTACATTAAGTCTTATCAAAATTGAACTAAACAAATAACTATAGTAGCAATATAGTGGTTAAAACAGGCAAGGCAACTAAATATAAATGTCAATAAGTTAAAACAGGCAAGGCAACTAAATATAAATGTCAATAAGTTAAAACTGGCAAGGCAACTACATATAAACGTCAATAAGTTAAAACTGGCAAGGCAACTACAAATAAATATCAATTACGCTGAAACAAATACACGCAACAGTAAAATAATAAAGAAACATCACTATGTTATTAGTTCTCTGTGGTAATTTTCTCTGATAGTAATATTATTTGTTTTGTACCTATTGTACTAGCTGACCGAGTGGCCTGGGGCGCAGGACTTTGTGCATGCGGTGTTGCCATAGATGTCACAGCGGTACAAGTTTGAGTCCTGTGGAGCGAACGACCAACTTATAAGTATACATGCATCATGAATTCTGAAGTTTAGAACTTTGTGACATAATAGTGCTGATTTACAGTAACGGTGTAGTGAACAAATTAATGTACCTCTCAAAGCTGACAAAAAAACAATTTTATGATATGAGCTGAATACATCACAATTATGACTACTAACTTCAAACCTAAGCCACTTGATCACCCAGCAACTGGAGAATTACTTTAGTTTATTATGTTTAAACAAGTTTAATTACAATTATTTGGCAATAAACAGAGCATTCATTTCTGAAGGATTATAGGAGAATTTAATGAAATAAGTTAATGTGATGACAAAATCAACAGACACATCTGTTTACCTATTGTGGAATAGTTTCTACTGAAATACAAGCATCAAAATATAGTCATAACCAAAGTACTACATGGGTTCAATAATACAAATAACAAACTTGCTATTTAGAAGACGGTAGAGTGCAGTAATCTCATAACAAATGATTTGAAGAGAACAACGAACTGAGGAACAAACATCTCATAAATATTGAACAATAAAATTCATACTAGTGTACCTTTCTCTTTCACATATAGTTTGACATTTTTAAATTTCTAACATGTTTTTTTTTCTTTTATACCATAAAAGCCTACATAGGAGAAAAAAAAATAAAATCATCATTCCATAAAAATATTCTCTAATCATAAATAAAAAAGAATCTGATTTTAATACTGAAATACATATGCATTTTATTAATGCTCTTCAGAAATTATCAACACTGACCATACAATTTTTGTACCTACTTAATACAGCTAACAGCTTGTACAATTGATACCAATGTTTTTTTTATGCTAGTAGTAAGTTATTTATACAGGTTTCAGAAGAATGTTCTCTTTAACGTGTGAAATGTTGTAGAATTCTGTCAAGTCCATAATTTTCTACCAAGCTTTGTAGTTTAGTAGATATTAAAAAATACTATACTTTTACAATGCTTGAGGTACTCATTCAAGATGTCAAATTAAAAAGTATATTCAAATTTATTTTAAGATCGAAATGGAAAATAATCTCCACCTTCTGTAGAAGGATAGATAATATCCCACGGTACTTCTAAACTGTTATATCGTCACGCCATAAACTATTATACACCTCACAAAAAACTTCCAATCATTAGTATTGAACCACATGTTATACCAAAGTCTTATTTTGTATTTAAAATGAAAACGCGATATCGCCTCTTTGTACCTAATTTTTTTTCTAGCACCACAGCTCTCAACTATACAGAACACAATAATGAAACCTTTAAAGGTAGATGTTTACACAGAGGGGGGTATTGATTAAAAGTCAGCATGCCATTCAGCATGGTGGAATTGCAAAAACATTTTGTATTCAACTGCACTTTTTCATGGATTTTTTCCAAATGATTACTGGGTCTGAATGTCTGACCTTGTTCTCACCCCAGACTGTATTATTGTCTCAAATAATCAACAAAAAATTGTTATATATAAACACAATTTAAAGGTTTTTTTTCAAAGTGCAGTGTTATCAATTCACAAGTCTCTTTACAAAATGGCAAGGAAACCTTACTTTGTCAAATTCTGTAATATTTTAAAAGTTTTTAAAGCACCAAAGAATAATATATCAAAAGAATGCTTTCCTTCTGAACTGTTTTTTATTATGGTAAAAGAGACTCTCTGAACAAATATTAGTCGTAGTTGATAAATTTTAAGTTATTTTGAAAAGAAAAGGACTTAGACAGTATCTGGAGAAATTTTTGTTTGTTTGAAGTTTTTAGAGTAAATTTAGTAGTAGAACTTAAAAACAATAGAAATATATCCAGGTCAATATGTGAGTAAAATAAAATGTGTTGTCCCAGGTACAGGGTTATTAATTCATAATGACATCGAAACAATAAAAATATTTATTGTGAAATGCTTTGTATGTTATTTTATCTACTTCTACACTTAATTTGACTCAATAGATGTTTGTTTGTTTGTTTGTTGGGGTTTAACGTCCAAGCAGCAATATTTCAGCTATATTCAGACGAGACTCAATAGAAATTACTATCATAAGTGGCTGGTGAATATATATGTCATAGGTGCAAAACTCATTGCACAATTTTTTAACATTTTTGTAGAAATTTTATGAATCAAATTTCATTCCTCTTGTCTATATTATTTTTGTAAGCAATTAAGGAATTAGACCTGAGATTAATATGTCAAATGTCACAGATGGATTAAAGTTACTCTCTTTAAATTATTATTGTTCAATAGCTTAATTAGAGTGACAAATGTTTTCGGTTTATTTGTCCCACAATTGAAAAAAAACTATATTCCCAGTTGTCCAACATTCTTATAACAACAAATAATTAATTAGTGTTTTTGACGAAGTTATAGTCTTTTTCTAGTACTCCACTATCACCATCTAGTCATATACATGTAGATACATATTTTTGATTGGATTTAAAAAAAATAATAATAATAATAAAAATAATAAGTGAAGTTAATTATTTTAACTAATTAAACCAGCAGTCATATAATAACTTTTAATAACTGACCACATTAATTGGCTCATCAATTTCTTTCTAAGTGGGCTTGCTTATGAGCAACATGCCACTTCAGCTTGTTGAAATCAATGTGAACACATCTCAAAAGAGGTATATATAGAAAGTAAAAATGTCAACTTGAATCAAAGTCAACATGGCTAATGCACAGCTAAACATAGTATTCATAGAGAACAGTAGAGGTGGACAAAGTCTTGTTCACAACAATTACCGTTTCCAGGTAAAGAATCGTCGTGAAGAAAGGGTTTACTGGCGGTGTGCTGTCAGAACATGCCCAGCTACTATAAGAACCTTAAACAACATACCAATAGGTTACAACATTCAACACAACCACAGAGCAGAGCCATATAAGTTAGAGGCAGCAAAGGTGTTAAACACAATCAAAAAAAGTTGTAGAGAAGAAAGCAACAGCTGTACCAAAACTCTATGATGAAGAGGTAGCAAAATTGAGAACACCTGAATGGAATGTAAATGGTGAGATGTATCCTCTTGTTTATGGTCTACTCCCTGGCAAGAGTGGACGTTTACAGAAGGTTTTTTAGTATTGTACATACCAACTGCACAAACCAGCAACTTCAACTTCAGCCTTCAACTTTTGTTCTGGACTTCGAGACTGCGACAATCAATGCAGCAAAGACTGTCTTTCCTAACATTGCAATTCGAGGGTGTTTTTTTCATTTCACGCAGTGTATTTGGAGGAAGACACAGCAATCAGGACTACAAACACAGTACAAAGAAAATGAAGTCATCAAGACACTGGTACGCAGAGCAGCAGTGCTACCCTTAGTTCCTCTGCAGAGTGTAGAAGATGTGTGGTTTAATGCTTTGACCGACTTGGAAAATGCCGATATTAACATCAACACAATACCATTTACAGACTATGTAACAACGCAGTGGGTAGAGTCTGATCAGCAAATCTGGAACCACTTTGACCATGACGAATCCATAACAACCAACCACTTACAGGGATGGCATTCCAAGATTAAGAAACAAATACAGCAGGCACATCCGAACATCTACACATTCATTACTCATCTCAAGCAGATCCAGTCAGCCAATGAAGTAAATATCATCCAAATTAGAGCAGGGGGACTACCAACAAGAAAGCGCCGCAAATACAGAAATATTGACAACAGACTGCAACTACTAAAACAAAGACTACGCAACGGGGAAATCACAGTTATCAATTATGCTGATGCAGCATCTCAGCTTATTCACCTTGGGTAGAAGTGTATGAACATTTTACTGTTTGTTTTATACTGTAATAGTGCATTATTATCATTCTCTGTTAATTTTTGTGAATCTTGTTATTTTCATAAATATTGAAATATATCATAAAGCAATTAATAAATATTAGAAAAAAATTATTGTTGTTTCAATTATCACCCAAGGAGAAAAATATTAAAATGGAAAAAGCATCATCAAAAAGCACAGTTCAAAATGCATTCAAACTATCCACATGGAATATCTCCCTCTGTTACCAGGCATCAGTACAAAGGATTGGAAAAGATCTATTTTATTTTATAATAAGTTACATATTTTATAGCAATAAATATACTTCAGGAACAATTTATCTATAGATACTACATAATACAATTAGATAATATTCAGAAAAAGACTATACATAATTACCTATTGTAATAAGGGTGTGAAAACAACTAATTAACATGTACACAATTCCCACTTGTCCCACACATTTTTACCTGTAATTATAAAATGTGGGGCAACTGGGATGACACCATGTTTTTCATCTTTCATTTAATTAATATCTCATAATTAGCTTTTGGCATATTTAAAAAAAATGTTAATATTGTTCAAAAACATACCAGTCTTGAGCAATTGTCAGTTTTGGACCATAAATAGACGGAAGAAAGTAAACGAATAAAATGTTTGGGTAAAATATAGAATAGAATTAGAAACAGTAACAGTGAAGTTAACATCAGTCCAGAAGGAATACAGTAGAACCTACAGAGTCGCCTATTTCCAGTCACTCCGAATCATCCATAACCAGCTATCCGCAAACGGTTCTGATCCATCTGACTTTCAAGGAACAGATTCTAGTACTCGCCGGGTCAGAACTTAACCTTCTGGACTTTATCAAAATTCATTCAAATTGAATTTGGACATTTTTAAATTTGAAAGTTAATATTACAGAACAAGAAACTGTGACAATCTTAATAGTGCATTTTATATTTTGGTTACTTTTGGCTATTGTTATTATTAAATTGTTGAAACTTTATTTGTAGTTACTTTGCCACATATCAGTAAAAGACTCTTAACCTACACACATATCCCAAGTCACTGGAGCCAAGCATACAGAGTTAATTCCCCTAACCTCATGCTCCACTGGCTCTTGGTGACATATCCCTTCATAATTTGCATGTGCAGACTTACATTTTAATCAAGACCATATAAAAATTAATACATAACCTAGTTCCTACTTATTAGTTACAACTGTACAATACAATTAAATATTCATCAGAAATAGTTTTGATATTAAAGATTTATTTGACCATTTATTTGACCCTAAGAATTTCTAATAGAATGTTAGTGAAGCATTTTGTCAGAAGAACAAATAACGATAAGACACACTGATACTAAGGTTGAAATACTGCCATTAAAAACAGTGTTCAAGAGACATTGAATATGAGATATTTATACTTGTCTATGTATTCTGATGAATTACATATCAGTTATCTAGCTTGTAGAGAACAGGTCTACATTGGCTCAAAAGCTCATATTGTTACCAAGTAAAGAGTCCCTATCATCACAGACAACAATGAAATATAATAAATTGTTTGAAAGCTAACAAGGTGGTGTAAAAATTATTTTCAATTCTCTTTAGTTAGGATATTAACAATGGATCTGAGAAAACTTCTCAATTTATAAATGGTTACAGATATTTAGATTTGAAAAATGCCATTATTCAACTGAAGTTTTTTCAAACTCACATGAAAATCTGTATTCCAAGCAAACCACAAACATAAGTAATTTCTTGTCTCAGGACAACCTATGTTGGAAAGTACAGACCAACCATTACAATAATTGGTCTCAGTCTTGTATTCTTTGCCCCATAGGCTTTTATAGTATACCTTAAATTTTCATGATTTAAAAAAAAAAATAGAGAAGGAGTTTCAATCTAACTCTTGACCATGTTTACCAATTAAGGAAATGTCAAAAATAATTTTTAGGTCCATTTTAGAAAAAAAAGGCATTAACTTTGGTACACCAGGATAGGTTAAACTAAAAATAGACTTTTTCTACTTTCATTTTTATTTTGAGTTCATAAAATAAACCCTTTTCTGAAGCACTATTCTTCATGAAAATACTGTTTTTCCTCAAAAACATTTTTTTTGTGTCATAGATTGATATTTACCCTGTACTTGTGATGAAAAATGATAGTCATTCGCCAAGAAACAAAAAACAAGAAAAGGCAGAAAAGAAACGCACTATATTTTTTAGCCTCCATGTTTTGACATATACCTGCTCAGGAATATGTAATACAAGACTGATACCAATTGTTAAGTCAAAGAAAAATAACTCTTGTTTACAAAGGAAAAAGATTTCTTCCTCTTGGTTCATTTCACTCTTCAATTCTAGCTCAGATTATAAGTTTACAAGATTGCTTGCAGTTTATTTACAATTCATACAACTTATCTTGCATCATGACATTGAACTACAAATCTGAGATCATGACTTAACTGACTTCATGACATGGAAAATCAAAACAACATGGCCACATCAGTTCAGGAAGATTCAAAGCTAGTTTGGTTCTAATTGGTCTGGTAGTGACAGAGATTTTGGTTCTAATTGGTCTGGTAGTGACAGAGAAGATTTTGGTTCTAATTGGTCTGGTAGTGACAGAGAAGATTTTTGAAACTAATAATATTAACAATAGCGAAAAAATGTTGAAAATGGGCAATAACTCCATCATGACTTAAATAACTTACACAAAAAATTGAAAGATCATATCATGTTGAACACTTCCACCCCGTTAGAATTTGGCTAAACCTAATGGTGTTGAAGATTAATGCAAAAAAACTTCTGTCTAAACCCTATGTTCTATGGTTAGCAAAGGTGGCCATTAAATCTTGAGGCTCTAAAGAGCCCTAATTGCTCACCTGTCTTAATTAGCATCATTTAGTATTTGTAAAAGCAGCCATGTTTAACAGATTTACAGGAAAAGTTGACCACCGATAGATCTTATCATGCTGATCACTTTTACCCTATGACAGAATTTTGATAAACCTAACAATTTTGGAGATATATGCTAAAATCTTCTGTCTTACTCCTATGTTCTATTTCAAATAACTGTGGCCATTGTTTTTTGACAGATAAAAAATCCCAACATCAGTTCTATGCAGAATACCCTAAGGAACATTCATACCAAGTTTGGTTCTAATTGGTCTAGTATTGGCATAGGAGAAGACTTTGAAAAGTTATAACATTCAAAATAGTGAAGAAAAATGTGGGAAAAGGGCAATAACCACAATGTGGTTAAACAGATTTACAAGAAAATTTGAACACAGATAGGTCTCATCGTGCTTAACACTTTTACCGTAAGGAACATTCATACCAAGTTTTGGTTCTAATTTGTTCAGTAGTTTCAGCAGAAGTTGTGAATGACAATGAAGAACAAGCAATGACCAGGAGAGCTAAAAAATTGATTTTATTTGCGTGGCCAAATTTCATACACCTTTGTTAAAATCCATAAAGTTTTAACGTAAGTCTACTATGTTAAAACTTTTACAACAAAATTTCAAAAGGAACACATTGACATATGCATCTGAATCATCAAAACTTTTTTTCTATCTATTCTAATGATAACACCCCTTTTTCCCCTTTTAACCCCTTAACTTCAAAAGGGGTGGAGCAAAAACCTCAAAAATTATAGGGCTATCTACCATGACCCTAAAAACCATGTGTTAAAATTTCAAATAGATCAGATAAGTTTTAGTCAAGTTATCATAAATAAACTAAAGTTAAAGGACACAACAATGACAGGGTGATACCATTTAATACAACTGAAAAAAAAGTGCAGTTGTATAAAAAAAAATATCAATTTTTTTTGCAAGAATGAATTTTTCAGTCTAAACAGTGTCAAGTTGGTTAGGAGTATCCCAAGAGAAATGTCAGGTTGGTTAGCAGACAAGACAACTATTAATATAATCTCAGGTTGGATAACAGATAAGAGGGCTGTTTATACAATGTCAGGTTTGGTAGCAGACCAAAGGACCATTTGTACAATGTCAGGTTTGGTAGCAAACAAGAGAACTGTTAATACAATGTCAGGTTTGGAAGCAGACAAGTGGACTGTTAATACAATGTCAGGTTTGGTAGCAGACAAAAGGTCTGTTTATACAATGTCAGGTTTGGTAGCAAACAAGAGAACTGTTAAAACAATGTCAGGTTTGGAAGCAGACAAGAGAACTGTCAATACAATGTCAGGTTTGGAAGCAGACAAGTGGACTGTTTGTACAATGTCAGGTTTGGTAGCCAGACAAAAGGAGTTTATACAATGTCAGGTTTGGAAGCAGACAAAAGGAGTTTATACAATGTCAGGTTTGGAAGCAGACAAAAGGTCAGTTTATACAATGTCAGGTTTGGTAGCAGACAAAAGGATCATTTATACAATGTCAGGTTTGGAAGCAGACAAGTGGATTGTTAATACAATGTCAGGTTTGGTAGCAGACAAAAGGTCCGTTTATACAATGTCAGGTTTGGTAGCAAACAAGAGAACTGTTAAAACAATGTCAGGTTTGGAAGCAGACAAGTGGACTGTTTGTACAATGTCAGGTTTGGTAGCAGACAAAAGGAGTTTATACAATGTCAGGTTTGGAAGCAGACAAAAGGAGTTTATACAATGTCAGGTTTGGAAGCAGACAAAAGGTCAGTTTATACAATGTCAGGTTTGGTAGCAGACAAAAGGATCATTTATACAATGTCAGGTTTGGTAGCAGACAAAAGGACTGTTTATACAATGTCAGGTTTGGTAGCAGACAAGAGGACTGTTAATACAATGTCAGGTTTGGAAGCAGACAAGTGGACTGTTAATACAATGTCAGGTTTGGTAGCAGACAAAAGGACTGTTTATACAATGTCAGGTTTGGTAGCAGACAAGTGGACTGTTAATACATGTACAATGTCAGGTTTGGTAGCAGACAAAAGGACCGTTTATACAATGTCAGGTTTGGTAGCAGACAAGTGGACTGTTAATACAATGTCAGGTTTGGTAGCAGACAAGTGGACTGTTTATACAATGTCAGGTTTGGTAGCAGACAAAAGGACCATTTATACAATGTCAGGTTTGGTAGCAAACAAGTGGACTGTTAATACAATGTCAGGTTTGGAAGCAGACAAGAGGAGTTTATACAATGTCAGGTTTGGTAGCAGACAAGAGAACTGTCAATACAATGTCAGGTTTGGTAGCAGACAAGAGGACTGTTAATACAATGTCAGGTTTGGTAGCAGACAAGAGGAGTTTATACAATGTCAGGTTTGGTAGCAGACAAGAGGACTGTTAATACAATGTCAGGTTTGGTAGCAGACAAGATGACCAGTGTGTGAGAAACCTCAACATTTATTTACCAGTCAAAGATAGCTCTGACTTAAATACTATCTGCATTTTCACTAAGAGTTAACACTGTACTTTTGTGTACATTTTTTTGCACTTTTTGTCAGTATTATCATGGCTAAGGGTGTATGTAGCAAGGAAGTTTATTCAACTAAGTGTTTTGTTTACCTGTCTGTTTGCAGAGCTTGTTGTGATTCCATTGCATCAGTTATTGTCCTGGAATCACCAGTGAACTTATCTCTTTTATTCTCCTCGTTTGATAATAAAGGATTGTCCTTCTTTGCTCTTGGAAGACGGTCCCTTAATTCATCGTTTATTTCTGAATTGTTGTATGGGTCCACTAAACATTCTTGAAGTCTGTTCTCAACATCAATTCTTAGGGCTCGCTCTGTCTCAATCAATGAATCCCTATCAAATCACAAAATGGATTATATAATATGTCACAGAAAGAATTTATGAACAAAAAAAATACATACCACAATCTAAAGAATATAAATTAAATAAATCATATTTCATGTTTAAATTTAGCAGTAAAAGGTCAATAACTTTAGCATGAGAAATGAGGTTACAAGTATCAAGCAAAAATAAGATCAAAATGACATTCCAACAAAGACAAAATTATCACAGATTATTTTTTTAATCCTTGGCAAAGCAATATCCCTTATTACATACTTTTCTGTTATACACATCAGTAAAATGGTAGCAAACTTGATCATGGTATCCTTAAATGATTTAAGTTAAATCATAAAGTATCCATAAACATGGGTTAGTTGTCAATAATAGAGACTTTACTTGTCATCTTCTTAAATATTAGCAACTGGTTCTAATGGTTTAACAGTGAGTGGTCACTAAGAATGCCACTACACTAGCTAGTGAAACAGAAAATAAAATATTTTGCTCGGTACAGCTTGATAGAACTGCTGAGGACAAGCCTTCACAGTTCGAGCAAGAATGGCGACAACTTTCAAGCGTGATACAATTCTGAATTTGGAATTTGATGTATGACACACTTCATTACAGGATTCTGACTGAACAAATAAATATAGAATTGTAGTTGGTTTTAGATTATACCATGTCAATATCTTAGATAAGGAACAAACAGACAACAGAAACCAAAAATCGTTGAAATGAGCAAGTATAAAAAGTTGGAAAATGGCAGTCATCTCTAAGCACTATTACTATTATTAGGTTATTGTGTCATCAATAAAATGATTGTTTATGGCCCATTTTCCCCTTAAGCCTAAATGGTTCAAGTAATAACCCCAAAAAATCAATCTGAGCCTTCTTTTGGTGGTATGGCACATGGAGGTAAAATATCATGGAGATCCATACACATTTACTCAACTTATTGTCCAGAAATCAGAAAATATGCTTGTTTCTGGCCTCATTTGGTCCAAATCGTCATATTTCTCAAATCCAATTCTTACCTTTCTCTAATGGAATGACACGTCATGGTACAATATACTCATGTTAATGTCCAGAGTCTATACGACACCAACACCTCGCATACCATATTCATACAAAATGTAGCATGGACGCTATCATATATTTTTACATTCTGTTTGCTTTAGCAGGAGTAATCAAGGGAACCAAGGTTCTAGCAGTAATCAAAAGAATGAAATCCAGGGACAAAGACCAGACATGGAAAACATACACAACAAAGAACATAAAGTAACTAAAATCATACATACAAAGTAACAGAAGTAAATGAGCAACTCAGACTCAACTAAAAACTGGGAGCATGGACCAGGTGCACCAGTAGGGTAAGCGTCCTTTGCTTTTCTAGAAACACCCGCCGAGTTGCTCATAAAAAGTCAAGTCCGGGGTAGACAAACGAGGAAAGGAAAACTATGACACGTTGAACAAATCAGTTTTCATGGCGCAGATGGATACACCATAACTACCCAAGAGTTCATGATGACGACCATAAAACTTCTTTAGTGATCTTGTAGCAACATAACCTTGTTCCAAAAGCCTTATTGTTAGAAGTCTAGTGCTATACAAAAAGTCTGCATAGTTTCAGCAAGCTATGGCATAACATATGAGTTGTGATATGAACACTCCATATGCAGGTGCTGAAGGGATGTTGCCACAGATGAAAGGAAAGTTGGTAATTCTGAATAAAATCAACAAAACAGACAGTATCGTACATTTCTACTTTCTGTTTGATACAACCAACAATATAGACAATGGCATACGTTTCTACTTTCCGTTTGCTATAGCCAACAGTATACAGTGTCACACATTTCATAAATGCTGTTTTTTTTAACTGAAAGTGAGTTTGATAGGCTATGAAAAAACAAATACTCAACGTTATTATCAGTTCCAATTATGAATAGGTGTTGTAAATTTTGTCTAGTTTTAGGTATCAAACCATATACAACTACACATAAAAACATGTCAAGAATTCATTAATCAAGTATAAGTGTTCATGATAAACTACAAGTTAAGAATTAAATACATACCAACTTAAAACAAATGAAAGTTAAATTATGCATAAAAAAATTGATTTTTATTGACATTTAATTTATCTGTAACTTAAAAGATTTAATTGCCAACTACAATGGAAAACAATCAATGAATATACTGTTGAGGATTGTAACAGCTTGTATATGAGTCATCTTCAATCCTTATGTTTCATATTCTCATCATAATTCATACAAAGATGGAGTTTATGGTACTGTAAAAAATGATAAAAATTTCAAATGGGCCATAAACAAGCATTTCAAATTTCTCCTGTCATTGGATTTATTTCCAACCATCACTGGTCATTTAGTTATGGTGAATATATTGTAAGAAACAGTAGGAAACTTTTTTTATTCTTGGGAAATTAATCTTTTTTTTTTTAATGGAGGGATGGGGGTAGGAATTTAATATATTTGATATGCTTGTGGCACAAGACAAGCAGTATTTGACATGTCACTACACATGCTATTTCATAGTAATTTCAATTTTTGTATGTTTGTCAAACCAGTGTTCACTATGGCAAGGTTTCACTTACCCACTTATGATTCACGGCCATTATTCAACATTTTTTGTACTTTGTTTTGTTCAGTGTCAACAAGTTGCCATTTTCGGGGATAGGAGTGAAACGTCAAAGAATCTCTTTTATTTCAGCATGTAAAATAATTTTATCACATTAGGTTCATTGTAAAGGTCCCAGTTTTCATTTTTATGTAAGGTGCACCTTGCCAAACTTGAACATGCATTTTGGTATAAAGAATAGTAGTGGGTACTATTTTGTCAAAGGAAACTTATGCATTGTTGTTTTGTCTGCTATATTGATGTGCATTTATGAAAGAGGTGTCCAATAGTTTATTTTATGACAACTTGTCCATTTCTTACTTTCACTCAAATTGTTTCATTAATATATTACTAAAGACAGTTAGCGAACAAGTTGACATAACTTATTTTTGCTGTTTTAAGTATTTCCCATTGTCTATACGCCTTGCCCCTCACAAAAAGGACAATCTGCCATTGGTCGCTTTAGGTCACCTGGTACAAAATCCCAACATATATAAACGCGAAAGTATTTCAACATGGCAGATAGCGGCTTCGGCAGCAATTTACAAATCCAGAATTTTTGCCAGAAATCTTTCCAGACTTTAGGTGAGGAAATTATACCAAATATGGATTTTACTTAAGGAAGATAATGATTTCGTATGTCCGCTGCTAATATTACTCTCCATTTATGCGGAAAGTTTAACGAAATAATAAAACCGCTTTCATGAAAGCACAGTGCTATCTCCCACCACGTCGGACACCACTCGTACAGTTGATATAGTCGTTATATATAAACATTATTATTATTATAATAAACTTTTTGAAGTTAACAACAAAGACCCTATCTTATGAGCAGTATCTGGGTTACCACAAACATTGGGAATCCATGGTCACAATAAAACAAAGGAACATATACCAGATCCGATCTCACGGGACAAAGACTAATACCAGAAAACCCTATGCATATATATATACACAGAAGTAAAACCTATAAAAAGTGAACCCATAAAAAATGGAAACTACAAATACAACTATTAAAATCGAACAGTTATATGAATATGGCGCTACATGTTCTCCATGTACATTATGGTAACCACGGGCAGGTATTACAGACAGGATACCGGCGAGTGGCTTACAATTTGGTGTCAGAAGTGGGATACTAAAATTCTAATAAGTATCCAGGATCCGAACCTAGAATGTTAAAGCTGTCTGTACAAATAAATAACAACCGGGATGGAAAAAGGCCTGACATGGTGGATACTGTGCTTTCATGAATAAATAAAAAAAAAAAATTTAAAAAAATTCGGAATTTTTTATTAGAATAACAAAAGATAGAACGAGTTATGGCCGAAGATAGAGCATCCTCCCCAGACTCAGAAATAGAATTTCACACAGACAGAGGTGGTCGACCTGCAGCTATTGAACAGAACCAATTTATAGACTTTGAGGAATACGAAGGAGATACGGAAGACGATGAGCGGAATAGGAACGCAAATCAAGGACTCCAGAGAAGAATGCAAGGTCTACGACAAAACAGGAATAATGGCGATCACCGTGAGTATCACACACCAATCATTAATCCAATGAACATGACATTCAAACCAGAGCCTTATTATGGAAAAGAAAGTTAGGAAGAATATCACTCGCCCTTTGAAGACTGTGCAGAATTAGGACAATGGGATAACCACACAAAGCTTTTATTTTTAGCCGCAAACCTTAGGGGTCAGGCTAGATTATTCTACATGAGTCTGACGCAAGCAGATAGAAGGGAGTACGCAGTATTGGTACAGAAACTAGACCACAGGTTTGGAAGTTCAAAGAATAAGAACAGGTGGCTATAAAAACTTTTCATTGGTTTCTAAATTTATCAAAAACTTTTCATTGGTTTCTAAATTTATCAAAAACTTTTCCATTTTTGAATATTCCCTCCCATTGAAGTTTTTCATGTACTTTACAGTAACAAAATAATTACTCCATTTCTGAACTGAAAAATAAAATAGTATTTCAGCAGATTCATCATTATGAAACAAGAAAATATTTATCATTTGCTTCTTGTTCATTTTTATTATGACAATAAACAACTAATTTGCAAGGTAACAATTCTTAAGTTACCAAGATAATTTTGTTTGAACACTAATACGAGATTGGGACTGTCGCATAGGTTTTGGCACATCCCATTTACCAGAAATTAAAATGGCAGATCATAAACAATGCTTTACAAGTAAATAAAGGTACGAGGACAAAATTAATTTCGTAGTACATTTCAACAGACCCATCTTGACATATAAAAAAATTCCACCACTTCAACCTCATTAACACTTCACCAATATGGACACATGTATAAAAGCAGATTTCTATAAGAGTGCCAGAAAAATTCGCCAACATTTATTTTTAGCAACTTTGCTTTGGAGACCCTGTAGACATGAAAAGTGACCACTGCCAAATGTCCTAAATTTTGACCTCCTTTCATAGGACAAAATCACAACTTCCACATAAAATTACAAAATGAAAAAAAAATCCCTTGTAAATTTGATCCTTGCCCTATATTTCTGCAGTCAATACTAAGCAATAAAGTTTATGACAGCAAAGAAAAACATCAGGAAGGAACACACTAAAAAAAAGGAACTATATTCGTATACAAAGAAAAGTCAAGGGGAATTAATTGTGATCTCGTACTTAAAATTGTGCATATCATGCCAAAATTCACTTGACATGTTCAAGCTAAACTTATTAAAATGTAGGGAACATATTTTTAATGTATGATGTTAAGGGATGTTTTACTAAATAACCTGTTGGCTGGTTAACTTTCCTTGGAAGTTGCCAATGACAGTTGCCAAATTGACGAGTGAACGCAAATGAAAACTTGCCAAAATACACATCTACTGGTATTTGGCGTGCTTGCGAGCGGTGGTTTCCCACACTGCAGTGTACTTATATTTTGTTCAAAATTCCTACAAAAAATAAGTGTATTGTATTAAAAGACATGATTAATAGATGTGTATGTTAACAATTAAACTTTCTACTTAAAACTTACACCTTCACGACCTAAACATGATGCTATTTTACAAATATAGGCTCAACTTTAGTCGATAAAAAATAAAATGAAAAAAAAAAATAAAATGTAAATGCCTACTGACCTACCCTATTTTTGGGATGAATGTAACCCTAAACAGACTTATTTTTTTGGCCCTATGCCAAATATCAAAAGACAAATAAAATGCTTCACTATGTGCAGCTTGATACAACCACAAAGTTGGAACCCCAAACAGTTGGCACAAGTATGGACATATGAATCAAGTTTGATACAGCTCTGAAACTTTATTACAATTCAATAATCAGTCACAAGCCCAAAATTTAATCCCAACCTTTTTTCTGCAGGAAAGGCACTTCATGATATAAGTTCAGAGATTTGTTACCTTTTTTCACTTATATTCTTTTTTTTTCACTCTCACATCATTTACCTCCCATTCATTCATTATAATATGTAAGTTTGGATTGCAAAGTATCCAATAAAAAGAAACCACAAATGAAAATGATAACTTGTGAGCAGCCATATAGAAAGTAACATCCTAGACACGATTTGCTGTGAACAGATGAACAGGCAGACTGAGACAGACTAATCACTTTAGCACTTTGATTATTATGGTGAGGCCCTGATAAAACCACATAAATGTAAAAATGTATCCTAAATGATTCTGCTTGTACATTCTGCAATGTAGAACCAGAAACTATTGAACATTTATTTTGGAATTGTGAGTTTGTACAAAATGTTATTAGTGAAATTGATAATTGGTTTTTGATACATGGCATAAGCATACCATTAACTAAGTTAAATTTCATTTTTGGAAACACATCATATACTTCCAAGGGAGAACCATATAATATTATAATTTTAAATATCAAACAATATATTTATAACACACGCTGTTTTAAACAAATGTTATCTTTAACTGCTCTGAAAGAAAAACTTAAATACATGTATAAAATAGAAAAAATGTTATCTGTAAAAAACAAAAGAGTTGAACTATTTAACAAGAAATGGCAACAATTCCAAAATGTTTTAACATAATTGTGTCAATATTGTAAACAGGACAACAACTTATTCATTTAATTTTTTTTTCTCTTCTTTTCTAAATCTTTTCTATATGCTATCCCTAGTTCCTTTTTTATCTTTCTGTAGCTCATTCTTTTTCTATAAATTGAAAAACACCAATTTTTGAACATTTATATATACATATTGTGTTAAAAGATGATTATGATGTATAATTGTGTAATGTATTGTATGTATATTGTATGTTGAAAATTTTGGAAAAAAAATAAAAAATTATAAAAAAAAAAAAAAAAAAAAAATGTATCCTAAATATACAAAAAAAATCAAGGAAACAGGTTGCAGGAACAGGTTCATGGTTACCAGTGAGACAGCAGGGGGTCTCAAGAGGGTAGAAAATGTGTTTTTACTATTTTTTCACTGAAAATCGGCTTTAAATTCTTTTTATAAAAATGAGTAATAAATGGTATGGTAAGAAACCTGTTAAATCCATTATTAACTATAGCTAATAAGCAAATTTTTAAGACTAATTGGCAAAGTAGTAGGGCCTCCAATCCAAATTTGATCTCAACTGCACAGAAAAAAACTATTCTTTTTATTTTACACTTAATGAGCCACTTCACAACATATATTATTTTCGTTTATACAATAGTTACTTATGAAGAGAACATTATCATGGCGAATTACATTGTAACTGACCAAGGGACAGTGATATTGCCTGAAATGTTGATAATGCCTCAGGCAACAGGTGGATACAAGTGTTGAAGGCAATATCACTTACCAAGGGCAATCAATTTATTGCCAATACTCTCTACAAAAGCAAAAATTATTTCATTGAATAATTTGACGAGGGCATTTCTGTGTAATAATGTCCCAGACATTATCATGTGCTAACGTTAATTAGACAGCATCAGACGCAGTATGAAACCACCGGAGATCATTACAAATCAATTTTATTTAGCGACAACACTTCAATCAGACATTGTTGAACCTATTGAAACACTTCTTTGATTAAAATAAAATTGTTATAAGAACTGCATCAATTCAACAACAAGCCAATAAGTAGTAAAGTTCAAACAAAATAAGTTTTTTCTTGATTCATTTTGAAGGCAGTCGACAGAGACCTGACCTTGGCACCATGCAGACTTTAAGTTACACACCACCAATTCAACCTATGTCTATGAACATTTGGAATGTATGCAAAAAATATAGTCTTTCTCAGGATTACCTCCTATTCCTCAAAACACTGTGAAAAAAGTTCTCATTTTATTTTAAAAACTCAAACTGTTTCTGAAAAGAAAAAAAATTAGCACATTTTATACGGGCATTTTTCTTCTTGTGCTGTAAAGCTAATTCCATAACAAAAATTTCTAGACAGGATCACCATTGGGGATAACAAAGTGATCCCAATTTGCTAGGGGGATTTAGGCCATGCAATGCCCTCCCCAAGAAAATTTTGAAATATTAAACCTCAAATCCTGCATTAGGCCAGTTAGGGTATCTTGAACTGTCAACAACAATTTTTTAAAATTGCAACTTTCTAAGGGGGGCCACGCACCTTCCTGGATCCGCCACTGAATATATTGAATATATTATAGGTAAGGGGGCTTAGGATGGGAGGAACTGACAAATCTTGAAATATGATTCAATCAAAACCTTTCATCTACTTCATCTTGCAGTTCGGTAATCTTGTTTCGTGTGCGTTCTATCGCTCTCCTCACTTCACATGAGAGCTTTTTATTTGACACGTCACGCTTGTCAAATTCTTTCTCTAGGCTTCTGTCGTTTCTCCTGTGATATATAATAACGTTGGGACTGTCTGCATCAGTCATGGTGTAGCTTGCCTACATGTAAACAACGGTGCATTTTGGGAACAGGAAATATCAGTAATAATATCGTGAATCACTAACGGAAACAAATTGACTTACTAAATGAGGTAAGAAAGATAACCCACATCAAGTTAAAAATAAGTTTTTAAGTAGCTAATATCGAGTAGGCATCGCCTAAATCAGCGAGCACCAAGAGCTTTACCATACATGTACCGTCTGTGTGAGACTCGTAAAAATAAAAAAGGACAGTACAAAAGGGGGGGGGGGTCTACCCGGATGAAAATGTTTGCTTCGCAAATGCAATATTTTTTGCTACTTTTGATACCTCGTTGAGGCAAAAAATCTTTTTTAATTTTTTTTTTATTCTACGAACTTCTTCTTTCTACAGAACGAAGAAAACTGACATATGTATGTATCATCATGTATCCCAATGTATCAACTTTACAATAGTACCGAAACAGTTGCGGTAATACTTGGGGTTTTGCGGTAAAATGGATAAAATGTACCCCTACCCCGCCGAAAAAATCACTTAAATTGACATATTTCTCAATGTCAAAACCCCTCGAGTATTTTTGCTTTAATCAAAATGGCTTCTTTGCTACTTTCTGTTAAGCATTTATCACAATTTATACTTTTTAGGTTCTTTTCATGATTTTTGGCGATTTTCGTAGTCAGAATTTATCCCCCAAAAATGCAAAATTAACATATACTTCTATCAACTTCTGAGGTTCAAGTGGAGCGAGAACCCATGGTAGCGGGAGCGGGATCATACAGGAGAAATCGCAAAGGACTGAAGTCAAGCCGAACATACAATACCCGAGTGTTGCTGTCACAAGTTCATCTTGAAAGCAACTAGTCAACACCCCGACTGTGACTCATACTAGAATCCCTGGACAGTGAACATGTACCTGTGCCTCAGATGTCAGTTTCCACATATTTAAACGGCCCTTTTGAGGGCCATCTGGATATTTCAAAAAGATTCTTAGCATTTTTTATATTTTTAAAATTTTTTTTTGAACTTATTATTTCTTTTTTTTTTGGTGAAAAATGCAATTTAAATAAATAGCAAAATTATTTAAAGCCTACCAAATTGGGCCGTCCGTGCGAGACCCAACAGGGTAGTCAAGGACGTTAAAAACCCCCTTAGTTGGTTGACGTACTCCAAACAGTTAGAGTGGGGAAACGCTCTCGGACCCACGTGAGGTCTGGGAGTAGGCCAGAGCGTCAACACGGCAACCCGGCCGCTAGTAGGACATACTCTGACTGAGTTCTTCGGTCAGGTATCCCGAAGGCTGGGCTCCGCTACCTTCTACTACTAACTGCCATTACTAACAGAATCCCCGTAAGGGGCGGTCGTGCGAGATCCGTAAGAATAGTCAAGACCGTAAAACCCCCAATCATCATAAAAAGAAAACATGGTCCTATTATCTGTTAATATGGAATAGGCAATGCCTAAATCAGCGAGCACCGTGAGCTTTACCATAAATGTACCGTCCGTGCAAAACTCGTAAAAATAATAAAGGACATTACAAAGAGGGTGGTTGATCCGGATAAAAAAATTTTTGCTTCGCAAGTGCACATTTTTATTTATCTTTAAGCAGCAAGTGAAATCATTATTTCTATTTGATCTGATCAGAAAGAATATCGTTTGGCTAGATCCTTCAATCTCAGTTTCCGCTATTTAGATGACGTATTATCTTTAAACAATCCTAATTTCGGGGATTTGATACATCGCATCTATCCAAAAGAACTTGAGATAAAGGATACTACAGACACTGTGAAGTCGGCCTCATATCTTGACCTACACTTAGAAATCGATGGTAAAGGAAAACTATTGACCAAACTATACGACAAACGTGATGACTTTTCATTCGGAATTGTCAACTTTCATTTCATATGTGGCAATATCTCTTCGGCTCCTGCGTATGGAGTGTTCATATCACAACTCATACGTTATGCCAGAGCTTGCCGAAACTACGCAGACTTTTTGTATCGCGCTAGAACTCTAACAAATAGTCATCACTACAGAAATTTTATGGTCGTCATCATGAACTCGTGGATCGTTATGGTGTATCCATTTGCACCATGAAAACTGATTTATTCAACGGGTCATAGTTTTCCTTTCCTCGTTTGTCTACCCCGGACTTGACTTTTTATGAGCAACTAGGCGGGTGTTTCTAGAAAAGCAGAGGATGCTTACCCTACCGGTGCACCTGGTCCATGCTCCCAGTTTTTAGTGGAGTCCGAGTTGCTCATTTGCTTTTGTTACTTTGTATGTATGATTTTAGTTACTTTATGTTCTTCGTTGTGTATGTCTGTTTTCCATGTCTGGTCTTTGTCCCTGGATTACATTCTTTTGATTACCGCTAGAACCTTGGTTTCCTTGATTATTCTTTACACATGTGACGTAAACAAAATTCAGACGACAGCTGCAAATTCAAAACAAGAAAATGATTGCCTTTCCTATCTTAGCAAAGCTATGCTTCGATTTTGATCATGTAATCGGAGTTATATTTTTTTCCAAGGCTGGTTAGGTTCTTGGCAACAGCGACAATGGAACAGTGGGAATACACGTACATACATCCACGTGTTTCCCGAAGTTTTAAAAAAAACATCACATTCACTTTCACATTCACAAATAAATTTAAAAAAAAATAGAGAAACACTTGACAATTATCAGAAAAGATGAATTTATTTTTACTGTAACGTAATCTTAAGCTATATTTATTTTATTTGTTTGATCGAAGGAAATGATGAATTTTCTCCGTAAGGACAGTCATTTGTTATTACTTCCGGGACATGACTTTTTTTTCGTTAGTATTCCCGACTTACGGACCAACATTTTGCCAACATTTATCTCCCTTTGGAGCAGGTGTTTATTCGGAACACATA
Organism: Perna viridis; assembly: GCA_037379345.1. Lineage (NCBI taxonomy): Eukaryota > Metazoa > Mollusca > Bivalvia > Mytilida > Mytilidae > Perna > Perna viridis. The sequence continues at coordinate 6,606,060 of CM074512.1, forward strand.
AGGTTTTCCATCCGATATCGACGATACTTTAGAAAATCTTGAAAGTCAAAAAGGAATTTCTCGTTCTACTGACCCTGCCATAAATTTTCTTTACCCGGGATACATATGAAAATCAACCTTATGTAACCTACCAACAAAATGAAACACTCTGTAAACTTTAGAAACATCGTTGTGTTTGTCTGCTGGGAATTCCATTTCCATTCGAGTTACCTCTCTTTTCTCCACCCGAATCCGAACATCGATTAGAGAGACTTCGAAATTACACCTGCTCTTACGGGAGATAACTCTGCAAAAACAGGATAAAATATGGCTGCATCCCGAGCTCCGCAAGTAGGGAATATTAGGGAACCTTAAGGGAAATTTAGAAAGTACCCGTAATAACCGTAGAGCTCACACCGCTTCGCCGTGCTCGCTAATATTGTTAATGACTTCTTGCACTTGTAATCAGGGGAACCAAGATTCTAGAGGAAATCAAAAGAATGTAATCCAGGGACAGAGACCAGACATGGAAAACAGACAAACACAACAAAGAACGTAAAGTAACAAAGTAACAAAGGTAAATGAGCAACTCTGACTCCACTAAAAATGTGAGCATGGAACAGGTGCACCGGTAGGGCAAGCGTCCTCTGCTTTTCTAGAAACACCCGCCAAGTTGCTCATAAAAAGTCAAGTCCGGGGTAGACGAAAGAGGAAAGGAAAACTGACACGTTGAACAAAATACATGTACATGAGGTCGGGATTTTTTTTCTGTTTAGAAGGAAAAATACGAATTCGTGTGTTATAACAGCAAAGAAGATGTACAAGCCAGAAAGATGAAAGCATTACAGGCTTTTTCCATTCTAAAGCCAGTATGGAAAAGTAGAACACTGAGAACGGCTACTAAGATCAGAATTTTCAACAGCAATGTTAAGTCTGTCCTGTTATATGGTTGCGAGACCTGGAGAGAAACAGAAAACACCATGAAATCTATACAAGTCTTTGTTAACAAGTGCCTAAGAAATATACTGAATATCAGATGGCCAGAAAAAATAACAAACAAGAAACTCTGGCAAAGAACAAAACAACAACCAATAGAAAACACCATTCGAACCCGAAAATGGAAATGGATTGGTCATACTTTAAGGGAGAACAATAAAAACACTACAAAGCAAGCTTTAGATTGGAATCCCCAAGGGCAAAGAAAAAGAGGAAGACCAAAGAACACATGGAGGAGGGGTTTGAACTCTGAACTGAAGAGAGTAGGACTAACGTGGAAGAATTGTAACACCATCGCCCAAAACCGAAGTGAATGGAGAGAAACTGTAGTCGCCCTATGTCCACCCATGGACGAAGTGGAATAAATCAAAATAAATCATAAATCATAACAGCAAATATTACACTTATAATAGTACTGAAGTTTTCTGATATATGAATAGTATAAGTGCACTATTTGCTGTTATAATTTATGATTTTGTGTTGTTTTTTTTTTTCACAAAAAAAATCCCGATCCCAAGTACCTGTGATGAAAACTCCATACGCAGGTACTAAAGGGATGTTACCACAGATGAAAGGAAAGTTGACAACTTATACTCCACGTTATGCTGCAGATCTGTGCCGTGTTTACTGCCATAGCGTCATAGTTCTAGCTTCATACGAGATAAAAGTGTACCTCTCAAATATCATACACGCGTGTTCTGCATGTGCTTCTTGCTTGTATGAGAATGGGAGGTTTACATGAAATGATCGTTAGCATTGAACATTACCGGCACAGGGCTCGTTACAAGACTATATAGGTCATATAAATTAGCAGGGCCCCGATATATATGAATTAATATTCATTGCCAGGTGTTTAATCTGGTTCCATGGTCATTAAGCCACCCAAAGATCGCTAAATGTACCTATTTAAAAAAATCGTACACATGCCTATGTGTTTTTTTTTTTTTGCCTATGTGTTTTTTTTTTTGTTTTTTTTTTTTGCTTGTATGAGAACGGGAACGCTACTACTCCAAATCCTGTCCACAATACGCTAGATTATGACTTAAGCTCATATGAATATCTACTGAATATAACGAGAATGGATGTACTGAATATGTCATAGAGACAACGACCCCACCGGAAATGAAAAAAAAATAACTCAAGGTCACCTATATGTCTTTGAACAATGAACGACGAGGAAACCCTCACACCACAGGGCAGGCTGCAGCTGGCACCAAAACAACATTATACACAATAACAACGAAACAGTTACCACTATATACTCCAGCAACAATATTTGAGAATGAGTTCCTTGTATGGGTTGAACAATTTGTTTTTACGAACTCCTGATATCGAAAACCTTGATGTAGTAATTCCTCGGTTATATATAAGATTTATTTCGTTAAAATCCGAAACATAGTTACAAATACGAGCAAATCGTACCAACTGTGATATGTAAACACCATATGGAGTGTCACCATCTAAAACGAATGGTTAACAATAGTGAATGAAAAACCATCCCTTTTATGGTAAATTAGTATTAAGTCTGCCATAATTGATTTGAATACTAAGATCAAGAAACGGACATTCTTTAATATCAATATTTGCTGTGTTCAAAGAAAGTTCTGCAGGATATATATCTTTAGTCCAAATATTGAAGTCGTCGCTGTTAAGAGCCAAAATATCGTCCAAATATCGGAAGGTGTTTCAACCAAATGTTGTTGGGAAGGGATTTTTTTTGTTTTGGTCGTAAATTGTGATTCGTAAAAACACAGGGAGATGTCCGCAATAAGTGGTGCACAATTGGTCCCCATGACAATTCCAATACCTTGACGATAAACGGTATCGACAAAGCGAACGAAAATGATGTCTAAAAGGAATTCGAGTGTTATAAGCATATCAAAAGAAGTTCAATTAAAGTAGTTTTTATGTTTATCCTTAGTCTACTAAAATGGTTTGAAAGAATTCGAACAAATATATTCATATCCCGATTTATCAAAGGACTATTTGATAAGATATGACAATTTTTGTTTTATGAGATTATGTGGAAGTGTGGTGTAGAGGGTAAAAATTCAAATTCGAAAGATCCCATATTGGCAAATGTAATTTATCAAGCACTTCAAGCGGGTTTATAACAATCCAGAAATAGTTATATTCATAAGTTTTGTTTAAAAAATATAGATTTGTTTATGGTTTCGAGCACACTAGTAAGTCGAAAGCCTGGTTATTGAGCAATGACTTGAAGAGGAAATAAATCTATATTTTTAAGCGATTTGGGAAGACAGTGTATTGTAAGATCTACGAGGCTCAGCTTGTAAAGAGATAGCGAGAGATTGTGCTTGTTCATAATTTCACTTTCTGAAAATTTAATCAGTTGGAATTTAGACGAATTTCTAATAAAACGGTCAGTGTTTAATTTATCACTTCGTCAATTTGTGTGCAAAAATATCATGAAGCTTGCGCACAAAACTGTAGTATGTGTACAAAATATTTTTCATTTGCATCTCCCAAGTTAATAAGGTTTTCTGATCAAGCAATGCCGCTAGCGAACTTCAGAATAGCTCAAGCTTGTCCGGTACCTTGGGAATATCTCATGCTTGTTGGCTAACTTCGGAATATCTCACGCTTGTTCGCTTTTCATGTTTTTTTTTTTTTCTACAGTTAATAAAGCTTATGAACAATGATTCCAACGAAGTTATTTGTAACTTACACAAGGAACTCAATCGATATTGATATCATTTAATTATCCGAAAGCTTAGATGTGTATTCGCGTCAATCACATCTTCCTATTACAATTCAAAAATATTCTCTGTATATAATATATACATGACCTACCTGTATTTTATTTTTAAGTATATATCCAATATGATGTAAAAATAATATCACTTTCGCTGTGTACACTCTCATATGACTGACTTTTCGGTAGAGTGTTGCTGTCGAACTTTGAGTTGTTCTCTCAAAATGCAGACATGTCTGTTCGAGCTATTGTTCTTTTCGTACATTAACAATGTCTAATTGTCAACTTTCACCCAATCGTGTGGAAAAAAGTAAAGGTATTAATCTACCTTAAATTTTTATCAAAGAAAATGATCATAGGTTTCTAACAATGAGTTTATCGTAGCTTTTCATAGTCGTTTGTTTAAATTAAATAAAAGTTTTAAAGGACTTTAAATACTTAATACAATTGATTGAAATATATCATAGCCTTCCCATAATGCGAAATGCACCAGTTTAGTTGTAAGTGACAACGAGCATATTTAATACCTGGTAACTCGGAAAATCATAGAAAGAGTAATCAAGGAAACCGAGGTTATAGCGGTAATCAAAAGAACGTAATCCAGGGAGAAAGACCAGACATGGAAAACAGACACACGCAACTCGGACTCCACTAAAAACTGGGAGCATGGACCAGGTGCACCGTTAGGGTAAGCATCCTCTGCTTTTCTAGAAACATCCGCCGAGTTGCTCAAAAAAGTCAAGTCCGGGGTAGACGAAAGAGGAAAGAAAAACTATGACACGTTTAACAAATCAGTTTTCATGGCGCAGATGGACACACCGTAACGATCCACGAGTTCATATCGACCATAGAAATTCTGTAGTGATAGGACTGACTTTATTAGGGACGGTGATTAAAGAAGTAATCGTGTTTTACAGATGTTTAAAACACTAGACCGTTTAACGACTCATCTGTCAATCAAAGAAAAGAAATATAATAATTGATACATTCATTTATAGTAGCATTCAATGTAAAACATATTAGCTTACCAAGAACCTCATTTATATGTGTACATGTTCCGTTATAACAGCACTTTCTTGAAACGATCGACACAAAGAAACAGACACCTGCTATTTTATCAACAATGGTCGGATAACATTATCCACACAATTTATAATCAGTTTACTAGTATCTTCCGTTTTAGAGAGTTGTCAGTAAAAAATAGTCCATGGGCTGGGAGGGTCCACCGTGCCCTCCCCCCCCCCATCAGTTAAAAACGCAATCCGTTCGTTCGTCACTTTTTTGCAACTTTGACACCTCCATTTCTTGGTGGATTTTTACAAAAAATACTTTGTTTGGTGTACTTAAACGCGTTTAATATTGGACTAAATTTTATTATATAACATGGACTAAATTACTTACTCAGACAAGGGTTACCAACTGGTATCCGCAACTCCTTAACCACTGAAACTTCTAGGGTCTTTTAAATCAAGGCTTAAAAGGCAGCGACAAAAAATTGTGATTTTTATATACTTTGGCATTTCTTAATGAGCTCTTTTATACTTTTACACGGTCTTTGACAACTGCTGTAAGAGTTTTGGTGACACTAATATAGTACGTTTCTACAAGACAAAGCAGTCACAGTCATTTAAAGTTATAAAGACACTGATACAAGTAGGTTTCAACAAGACTTGGCAGTCACGGTCATCTACTGGTACAGTAGGTTTTAACAAGTCTGTGCAAATTTATCAAAAATACAATAGATTTCAACAAGATTTTTAAATATTCTTTTTAAAGTTATGATGACATTTTTACGATAGGTTTCAACAAAAGTCTTTTTGGGAAAGGTTCGCCATAGTTTGTAGACCAGTTTATTGGTTTATGTTTCTCGTGTTCTTCTCTCATTTCTCGTATCAGATATCCAAGGCCTCTAATTTTATCGTCGACCGACTTTCTCGGAGAACGGTTAGGTTCGCTGCTGTCCGACCTAATTGTCCGTATTCTTTTTGAGGTTGGTGGTCGAACATCTCGACTCCGCCCCTGTAGCTCATGGTAATTACTTAGTTTGGAATAAGACATTGGACTGTTTTGAGCACCAATGGTGTGATAAGTTTGAGGAAGACAACATGGAAAGTTCTGACAGCGAAACGTTTTGGTGATGCCGAATAAGCAACTAGAACACGGAGTGTCTGTATATAAGGAAGTCTCCGATGTTGTTAAAGTAACATTTGGAGTAATAGAAGGAAGATGTGAGACATTACTTGACGTTGTCTTGCCTAATTCTTCCTCCAATAGTCGTTTCTGTTTCGTAAGCTGTTTAAATTGAAGGTTGTGATTCCGATTTATACGATGAATTTTATCCTGCAACTGACTTTTGGCGATCATGTTTTTCTTTCTTGCTTTAATTATAGCATCATGTCTGTGTCTCTGTTTGGACAGTTCCATCTCCTCTGACAGAGAGGTATTGGACGAGAGGGCGGAACCGGGGGGTGTCCTAAAAAGATAACTATAGCGTATTAGATTTTGCAAAAAAATATGAATAATAACAAAAGTGTCGAGGCATTTATTTAAAAAAAGCATATGTACATGTTCCTGCATTATCGAAGGTACAGTCACATTTTACATCGAATTTGAAGTAGCCCATGGTGTCAGTAAAATGACATATTCTATGATCAATAAATGTTTTGTTTGGATTAACGTTTTGTTTTTTTGTTTTGATTTTTTGTTTGTTTTATTTAAGAGTTATCAAGGAAACCAAGGTCATAGCGGTAATCAAAAGAATGCAATCCAGGGACAAAGACCAGACATGGAAAACAGACATACACAACGAAGAACATAAAGTAACTAAAATCATACATACAAAGTAACAAAAGCAAAAGAGCAACCCAGACTGCACTAAAAACTAGGAGTATGGACCAGGTGCACCGGTAGGGTAAGCATCCTCTGCTTTTCTAGAAACACCCGCCGAGTTTCTCATAAAAAGTCAAGTCCGGGGTAGACAAACGAGGAAAGGAAAACTATGACCCATTGAATAAATCAGTTTTCATGGTGCAAATGGATACACCATAACGATCCACGAGTTCATGATGACGACCATAAAACTTCTGTAGTGATGACTTCAATCTTGTAGCAACATAACCCTGTTCAAGAAGCCTATATGTTAGAGTTCTAGCGCGATACAAAAAGTCTGCGTAGTTTCGGCAAGCTCTGGCATAACGTATGAGTTGTGATATGAACACTCCATATGCAGGTGCTGAAGGGATGTTGCCACAGACGAAATGAAAGTTGAAAATTCTGAATGAAAAGTCATGACGTTTGTCGTACAGTCAATAGTTTTCCTTTACCATCCATGTTTAAGTTACTATTCCTCATGGTCAGATTCTTTTTATTTTGCTAAGTAAGAAAAGCAAGATCTAAAGAAACTCAGTCGCCATTAGAAGTTCTGTCGTTATCGATACTCAGTTCATACTTATGGATGTCGTGTCGCTAACACAATTTACTCCGACATTTAATGCGTTTGCAATTAATTAGATATTTAGAATGGAGAATTTCTCACAATCCACAGACACGCAGTTAGACGGTATAATTCACAGAAGAAATCTATTGATGCCATTTACCCTTACGACTTCCGTTTTCAAAATATTTAGAAATTTGGAATATTGTGAAAGTGAAATTAAGCATGCATGCCAGGCGATATGATTTACGTTAATATCTCCATTATACGACCAGAAAGGCATTATATACTGTTTCAATCTAAATAAAAGCCGATCTCGCAGTTCCCGGTTTTCTGTTATGTCACACGCGACATAACAGAATACCAGGAACTGCGAGATCGGCTTTTATTTAGATTGGTACAGTTTTTACATGCTATAAACTATATTTTTTGTTCAGACTGAAGCATATTCTAGCGATTAAGGGATAAATGGCATTGGATATGTGTTAATTATTCAACACTTTAACTCATTAGAAGTCTAAGATCTTATTTAAGTGCTTTTGAATGTATAAAAGCTTGTTAAAAAACAGAATTGGAAGATAAATACCAATTACAGACGAATAAATACCAATTACAGATGAAATGGAAGAAAATATAAAGTTCCGAAAATTCCCCCTTTTCAGATAAAGTCATTTTTGTGACCTTGATTGAAACTGAGGGTTAAGCACGCTTGGAATGAACAGGTAATTTGGATACATCGATATTTGTACATGTATTAATAGTGCCCGGCTTGTCTTTTATACAGTGTTTATATGCTAAAATAAGCATTTTGGTTCACATTGAGGTGGTTTTTTTCAGGGATAGGTTAATAATTTTTCAACTAAATGGAGTTGAAATGGTTCAGATATTTATATTTTAAAAGTAAGACACTATAAAAAGGTACTGTATCATATAAAAACAAATTGACAAAAAAAACTGTAAAATGGAAGAAAATATAAAATTCCGAAAATTCCTCACTTTAGAAAAGTCAATATTGTTATTTTAAAACTGAGAAATAAGCACCTATAATTAGAAGATATGATAGATACGTTGATAACTATAACAACATGCAGTGGCCAAAATGTCTTTCGTAAAGCGTTTAAATATGCAAAAAGTTATCATTTTGGTTCATGTTGAGGTGATTTTTTCAGGTGTTGGGGCAGCATTTTTCACCCAAATGGAGTGAAATAGTTCAAATATGTATTACTTTGGCTCACTTGAAAACTAAGACTGTATAATATAAAAGCTTGTTTGAACTACGGTATTTCAGCATATTGACAAAACGGATGAAATAGAAGAAAATCAGAAATTCTGAAAAGTCACCTTTCATATACCTTTATAAAATAATTACAACACCAAAAAGGAAAATCTATGCACCTTCAACTGAACACCTATGGTGGATACTTCGTTATTTTAAATGTGGAAGTAATTAATATGAGTTTTACATTGTTGGTAAGTAATAAATTAGCATTTTATTTACTTAAACCTGTTTTTAGGGGTAGGGGTATATTTAATATTCTAGGAAAACTCTTTCATGAAAATAAGCTTTTCTTGGTTGTACGATGTAGAAAATTAAATTATCTATCGAATGATTTCGAGTTGGAGACGTTTTTGTCGAGCAATAACTTGAAGAATCGAATTTATGTATATGACTTATTATGGAAAATTAAAAAAATCCCAATTTTAGCAAGTTCTGGTAAATTCAAACTATGAAAATCGCCACAAGTCACCAAAAGAACATCAGAAATATCAATTGTTATAGAAATAATAAAAAATACCAAATAAGTAATTCATCACTCTAAGGGTTTTAACAATATAAAATTTTCGGTGGGGTAGGGGTACATATTTCACATATAACCCAAAAAGCGCAAGTGTTAGAGCATCTTTGTTATATCACTGAAAAGCTGAGACATTGTGCTACGCGACTATTCCTTTCTATATTTAGTTTATTCGTATTTGATGTCCCAGTGATGGCTTAGACGCTCGGGCAATGGAGTCCGAAAAATCTTGACTTTTTGACCCAGTGGGGTACAAAGATAGGCTTATAATGAAAAAAGGCTTATAATGAAAAAAAAAACACGAGAATATTCTTTGACGGCAAATTTAATTCGTAAGTAGGACTTTGAAATCGGGCCAAAATTAGTGTAAAAAAGTCTTATCTAATCCATATCAGAAACGATTCCACCGAGAATTCGCACTTCTAGAGTGCAATTGATAGTTTATTAACCGAGTTACGAGATTCTTAAGTTATCACTTACTCGTTGCGGAACAAAGCCGTTTTCTTGGCAAACATTTTCACAAAATCACTTAAAGTTATACCACACTCAGGTTGTTGGTAACTGATTATTTCTTAAACTTCTACTTTGTTTGTGTGATATTATTTACTGTGCATTGTAATAATCTTTAGAGTTGTATTGGAGTGTAACGTATTCACAACGATGTTGGTTTTATTCTTCTAAGTCATGAACCGTTTGAATAACTGAACTGAACGGAGAGATAACTCCATTTATATAATGATCGTATACTTAATATATATTCACAGGATCATACAAATACTAACAACTATTTATAAAACACATTGTTCATTCAGTTAGCTCTTTTGTCAAATACAAATAGTTTTAGATCGTATATTCCATTATGGTTGCATCATGTAGCACGGGGTGTACCGGTATTCAAGTGTGGGTTTGAAATCGAAAACACCGATTTCTAAAGGAGAAAAAAAAACAAGAAAATATATTCTGTATAACTTACATAATACCTGCGATGAAGGTTAAGTAAGCTTAAAGGGCGGTGTCAACAAGTGGTAGATATCAAACTGGCCAGTTTTAACTTGTTAGCCCAAATTTTGAAAGTCTATTTATTTGTTTTGTCTTATCCATTCAATTATAATTTTAAGGGTTAAAATTCGTAATCGCAATAGTACTAAATTAAATATTCCGAAAGATTCTCTAAACAGTTTATTTTTGGACTAAGGTTTTGTTTCGAGTTTTCTCTTTGAATGTTTAAAGGTATTATAGTTATAAAATGATTAGATGTCTGAAAATGTCGATTAAGACATGAAAAGACCACCAAACACTTTGTTTATATTCATTGGACTGAGAAGACGCATTTTGTAGGTTATAAAATAGGAATAGGGGATGATCATTAATTTACGTGAAGATACATAGTGAGCGTGGTGAGCCGATGTCTGTAAGATACGTAGTGACCGTGGAGAGCCGATGTCTGTAAGATACATAGTGAGCGTGGTGATCTGATGTCTGTATAAGGTACGTAGTGAGCGTGGTGAGCCGATGTCTGTAAGATACATATTGAGCGTGGTGAGCCGATGTCTGTATGATACATAGTTGGCGTGGTGAGCCGACGTCTGTATAAGGTACGTAGTGAGCGTGGTGAGCCGATGTCTGTAAGATACATAGTGAGCGTGGTGATCTGATGTCTGTATAAGGTACGTAGTGAGCGTGGTGAGCCGATGTCTGTAAGATACATATTAACGTGGTGAGCCGATGTCTGTATGATACATAGTTGGCGTGGTGAGCCGACGTCTGTATAAGGTACGTAGTGAGCGTGGTAAGCCGATGTCTGTAAGGTACGTAGTGAGCGTGGTGAGCCAATGCCTGTAAGACACGTAGTTAGCGTGGTGAGCCGATGTCTGTAAGATACATAGTCAGCGTAGTGATCCTTTGTCGGTAACACATCCAACATTGGGAATGCAAATTGAAATAAGACATATTTATTCAATATTCTTTATTCTACAACTTTAATCAAGCATCATGGATACATTTGACGTTTTATCTGAAGTGAACTGCCTTTCTTGGCTGTATTCGACAACTTAGGTTGAACAATACAGATGGGATTGAGGTGCACTGTTTCGTGCAACTTAAAAATAAAAGGTGAAACCTGGTGGAAATATAGATTGTGGGTAGTAGAGCATTCACACATAAATAGATGCAATACTTGTGAAGGTAACGAGATGTAAAAAATTAAATGCATGCTTTAAGCAATCCGGAAAGATTCAGGTTCTCTTCCGTGCACCAACTGGTTGTTTTCAAAAAGGCAAAATAATAATAATAATTAAAATCATGAACAAATGAGCAGAAAAAGGTACACTTTTTATTTTATTTTTTTTACAATAATACCATGCCCGCTTACTTTTCTGGCAGTTTAAAATAGCCTGATGTTTTAGGAAACCTGTTTTTTGACAATTAATTTTGGGAAGGCACCACAAAATTTGTTATGATAACTGATATGTTTTTTTTTATGTTACCATGGATACAGATTTTCATGACAAGATAGAAAAGAACATCTATCTTTTTTCATGGATTTCCATAATGTACGGTTTTAAAAGATATATACATTTTACAGAAAAAAATGTTGTATTTGCCTGTTAAAGTGTCTCAATATAGTTTTATTTACTCAAATTGTCATAAAGTTATCTGCCGTGATCTATCTGTATAGTGGAACCTTAGTCAGTGCCAAAGGTGACGACAACAAAAATCATGGAAACCGGTAAATTTACAACAAACAAACCATAAGATTTCGTTAACTGGCTAATTTTCTAGATATCGTTCAAATGTACTTGTGGTCTACATATATTTTTCGTTAGTAATAAAAACATTATTGTTCTAACACACGAAACACCTGTATGCAATCATATGCATGAAACATGCCTAAGGCATACCTGTTCGAGTAAAATTAATAATACATTTTCAATTACGCGAAATGACCGACTTTGGGGCAGTTTTCGCTGCAGTATTACAAATTTCAAAAGACCTAAAGCACTGAGGCTTCAAGGAGGTATTGCATATGGTGTATGTTGCTTCCTGATAGTTTAGAGTACTTCTTGTATACAATCGTTTTTTGGATTTAGATATTCCTATATTTTTATATTAATGCTGCTGATGAAAGCAGTAAATTGGTATTTTTTGTATTATTTAAAGTAAATATTTCAAATTAAATCTCTTTAATTTGCTCGTTAGACATGCATTATAACTGATAAATGCTCACAACAATATAATAAATATGAATAATGAATAGGTGCTTGCTAAATCATAGACCTGTCATGACAAAATGCTAAAAAGGTTACAGTTAGAAACGGGACGATTTGTAATGGTGTCGACTGTCCAAAACATTCGTTTCTTTACATTTGGATTATTGTGTCCTTATATGGAAATTGCCACAAAGATTTATGAATGAATAAATTTTACGTATTTTAAAGTCAGATCCGAATAAAGAAAGCAGAGTCCGATTAGATCAGAAAGCAAGTTAATTTGCACATATTCATGTACATGTTGTGGTAATTAGGTCTCATAATACGAAGGTACCTGTATTTATACATTTCTCCTTTGAAAGATTGAACACAAATATCTATTGATTTCAATAAAATCGATGACTCAATCAATTGTCAATTTTCCGCGGATTGCTCTAACAGTTTTACATATCTTTCGGCTCAGGTTATGTAAATTCCGATCTTCGATCTTTATTAACAAAAATGATACTCCCTCGGCCCGATACTGTGAAAGTTATTATCTGTATTTCTCGGGTTCCGTAAATAGACCTACCATAACCAAACCTGAATTGGTTTATACCTATTTGTCCTATATTTGTAAAAAGTTGTCCTGGATATATTAGATAGTCGTACCTTTGTAAGGTATGAATATTTCAAAAGCTTTTTCTGTTTATTGACAATTAACAGTAACTTATATGATAAAAAGGCAAAATAATATTTCATGATTTTTAAACAATATTACACATACAAATGTGTTATAGTTAAAAAAAAAAGTTTTTAGTTAGAAAAAAAAATAAGCTTACTAATTTAATATTCTAGTAACCAATGGGAGTTAAAAAATAATAAATCACACAAATAAATGTTATAAAAAATATAAATTTAAAGATTCGGGACAAATTGGATGACACATCTGGATTTTATTTACGACAATAATGGTCATTGTATATTGATACTATATCGGCATACCTTAGTTTTGTGCAATATTTAGTTGTCGCGTGCATCTAGGCTGACTTCTCCCTGTTTGAATGTCCATATGTTCCGGAACATTTTCGTACGCTTTGGCGAAACAGCTTATCGTCAAGTTATTGGAAATTCCCATTCCGAATTGTGCACCACTTATTGCGGACCCCTTTCTGTACTGTTATGAATCACAATTTATGGTTAGGATAAATAAAGACCCTTCCAAACGAAATTTGGTAGAAAAATAACACCTTTAGATTCTTGGACGATAGTGTGCCTATAAGCAACAATGATTCAATATTTATACTAAAGATGTAGGTCATGAAGAACTCTCTTCGAATAAAGCTTATATTGATAATAAATGCCCGTTTCTTGATCTTAGTATTAATCTATAAAAAACAGACAAAAGTTTCTTTTCAATGACAAAAAATAATATATCTTTAAAATCAAACAGTAACTGTGTGATTATTCTAAAAGCCTTAATTGAATATATAAATAAATGTATAGCCTTGTCAATTAAATAAAGTATTAGTTTATGGCACCTCCGCTCCAGTTTTTCGATATGGTTGTTATTAGAACTGTCATTTATTGTATGTTTGGATTTGTGTATTGTGTCATAACTATTTATCGTAATGTGTTTGAACGAGTAAATATTTGTATTTGTATATTCTATACTACTAAAGCAAGAGACTGATTTTTTTTTAGCCGCAACTCCTCTGAAACCATGCAAGGTCGAATATATTTGTGACATGAGGTATAAATGCAGTGTTGCGTACATCCTAAATTTGTCCTTGAAAAATTATTTTTTTCTGCGGAAAACGTCAATTTTTTTTGGAAAATATCAAAATTCGAAGACATTTATCGGTCCGTGTGTTAATACGCTTTCGCGCATGCTCAATCGACGTACTGCCCGGATCATGTGTACGTGTGTTACACGAGTATTGCAAGTTCATTATTCTGCTTAATTAAACGTTAAACGACATCTACCATTTTCCTGTAGTACAAAACTGTCCAGACATGGATAGGCGTAGAAAGCACCGAAATAAACATCCCCTTCTTATGTGTAAACATCTGCGCCCGAAGTTCTGACCCCCCTTTTTATGGGTAAACTGGCATGACTGTTAAACCCCCTACCAACTGTTTTGAGTAATTTAAGAATCCACCCCCCCCCCAAAAAAAAAAAAAAAAAACAAAAACAAAAACAAAAACAAAAACAAAAAAAGACTGGATCATCAATCACAAACAGACAGGAAATGACATTTTCACACATTTAGAATGTGTCGAGGTAAACCTTCCCCTTTTATGTGTAATAAAAACATGTCAACTGCACCTGAAGTCCGGGGTAGACCTTCAGATTGTTTATTGCAAGTGTATTTAAATAGATATTTTTTCCCTAAACGGGCCATATCAACTTTTAAAGTCTTCACTTCGCGTTTGTCGGTGTCATCATCGTCGTCGTAAAATATCAGCTCCTCCCATACCCCTGGGTCTTAAACCTAGAACCAATAAAACAGCTTCTTAGTACCAGAATTAACCAATTTTTCCAGGGTTTTTTTTGGGGGGTTGATAAAAATAGCTCGATCCTGACTTTTGAGATAATTTGGTAAAGAAGGGTTAAGCAATACGTAATGTGAATAAAAAAGAAAACAATAATTCGCTTACATGCGTTACAAAAGTACATAGTTTTGCGCGCTGGCGCAAAAAAAAAACACCATACTGAGTCAAAAAGAAAACCAAGTCCTCCTGAAAGGTCAACTCCTCTTAAACCACTAAAGCAATTTGAACAAAACTGTACACCATTGATGTATGATAGATGATCGTAGACCATTTACAGCAATTACTCATTTTGTTTGGATCCGTCAAATTAGTACTGTGTCCACACTTTGCTCAATCGACCGCGATTTTGCGGGCATCCTCTAGTATCGATAGTGGTAAGCTTTATACTAAAATTTACGATTATAGGGATGATTTTTCATTCACTATCCGTTTTTAGATAGTGACGTCGTCTTCACATGATGTTAACATATCACTGTTGGCTCGATTTGTTCGTGTTTGTAACAATATTTCGCGAAAGAAATCTTTATATAACCAAGAAATTACTACATCAAGGTTTTCGATATCACAAGCTCCTAAGAAAAACATTCACAAAATTTTTCAACCGATACAAGTAATTCGTTCTCAAATATAGATGTACTTGTATGGATTAATACGTGCGGGTATCTCCCGCCATTTGTTTTACGGTATATATTCTACACAAAGCACGAAAAGCAGTAAGTTAATTAAACCGCTGAATAGGCTTATTCGTAATAGTTATGATATTGTTGTTAAATGTCAAGAATAGCATTTTTTATTCGCTCATAGGGTCGTTGCATAGAAATTAAAACACTCTATATAAAAGCAGGTTTTGTTATGAAATGGGTAGTGTCCTTATTGTATGACTTACGATGTACCAGGGTTCTCAACCCCACATAGGAAAAATTTATTTCACATACAATGGACACATAACTTTTAGTTGGTTTAATAAGGTCTGGAGTTGGCTTGTCAGTTAAATGCTAGTAGTCCTTAGTATGTACATTTGTGTAATTTATATTCAGTTTCTTTATTTCCGTTGTAACAAGGGACTCAGACCTTCTTTAACTGATTTTTAGGTCTGTTTAATTGCGTAATATTTTTTTCCAAAGTAGCCAGATTAAAAGGGAGAGGGTTGTGATCTCTCCAAAGTACTTAAATCCTGCCGCATTTTTTGCGCCTGTCCGAAGTTAGGAATTCCTAGTCTCTGTATGTCATGTTTCGTTTTTTAACCTCAATTTATTTTTATGCTACTCGAGTATATAGGGACAATTATCTTTGACATATTCATCATACCTATTCTCGTCATAGTTTAAGTGTCAACTACTGACTACCATAAATACAATTTAAATGTCAACTACTGACTACCATAAATACAATTAAAATGTCAACTACTGACTACCATAAATACAATTAAAATGTCAACCACTAATTACCAAACATACATATATATGACTAACTGTCAAATACTGTCTATAAAACGTTCAGTTTTAATATAAGGCATACATATGACAGTCAGTTTAACTGTCGACCAGTGACTACCAAACATATAGTTTAACTATCAACTTCTGACTACTAGACAAGCAGTTTAATTGTCAACTGCTGACTACGAAACAAACAGTTAAACTGTCAACTACGGACTGCCAGACATACATATGACTGTCAGTTTAACAGTCAACTAGTGACTACCAGGCAAACAGTTAAATTGTTAACTGCTGACTACCAAACAAGCAGTTGTATTGTCAACTTCTAACTACCGAACATACAACTCAACTGTTAACTTCTGACTACCAGTCAGATATATGATTGCCAGTTTAATAGTTAACTACTGACTATCAAATAAGCAGTTTAATTGTAATCTACTGACTACCAAACGTTCAGTTTAACTTTCGACTACTGATTACAATACATACATATGACTGGCAGTTTAACTCTCAACTACTGACCACCAAAAATGCAGTTTAACTGTCAACTACTGACTATCAAACACACAATTTATATGTCAACTACTTATTACCAAAAAATACAGTTTAACTACCAATAACTGACTACTCAAAGAGCTGTTGAACTGTCAACTACTGACTACCAAATATACTGTTGAACTGTCAACTACTGATTACCATACATACACATGACTGTCATTTGAACTTTCAGCTACTAACTACCAGACACATAGTTTAATTGTTAACTACAGACCACCAAACAAACAGTTTTATTGTCAACTTCTAACTACCGAACATACAACTCAACTGTTAACTTCTGACTACCAGACATGCAGTTTAACTGTCAACTACTGACTACCAAATATTCAGTTGAACTTTTAGTACTTGAATATAAGGCATACATATGAGTCAGTTTAACTGTCGACCAATGACTACCGAACATATAGTTTAACTGTCAACTTCTGACTACTAAACAAGCAGTTTAATTGTCAACTGCTGACTACCAAACATACAATTAAACTGTCAACTACTGACTACGAAACATACATTTAAACTGTCAACTACGGACTACCAAATATGTAGTTTAACTGTCAACTACTGATTACCAGACACACATATGACTGTGAGTTTAACAGTCAACTAGTGACTACCAGGCAAACAGTTTAATTGTTAACTGCTGACTACTAGACATTCATATAACTGCCAGTTTAACTATAGACAACTGACAACCAGACATACAGTTCTATTGCCAACTACTGACTAACAAACATACAAATTAATGTCAACTACTGACTACCAAAAATAGAGTTTAACTCTCAACTACTGACTACCAAAAATGCAGTTTAACTGTCAACTACTGACTAACAAACATACAATTTATATGTCAACTACTTATTACCAAAAATACAGTTTAACTACCAATAACTGACTACTCAAAGAGCTGTTGAACTGTCAACTACTGACTACCAAATATACTGTTGAACTGTCAACTACTGATTACCATACATACACATGACAGTCATTTGAACTACAGACTACCAAACGTTCAGTGTAACTTTCAATTATTGATTACAAGTCATACATATGACAGTAAGTTGCTACAACCGAACAAGCATTACAACCTGCAACTACTGACTACCTGTAGTACATATGACTGTCAGTTTAACTTTCATCTACTGACTACCAGTCATATTTATCACTGTCAGTTTAACTTTCAGCTAGTGACTACCAGTCATATTTATCACTATCAGTTTAACCACTGACTGCCATCCATACAGTTTGACTATCGACTACTGACAAAATGAATATATAGAACCTATTCTTGACTT
Organism: Perna viridis; assembly: GCA_037379345.1. Classification (NCBI taxonomy): domain Eukaryota; kingdom Metazoa; phylum Mollusca; class Bivalvia; order Mytilida; family Mytilidae; genus Perna; species Perna viridis. The sequence goes on from CM074512.1 coordinate 6,624,007, forward strand.
ACCCTTTTAGATGTAAACTTCCACTATGATTCCCACCCGTTATTACTTTTAATAGTATGTCTAGTTATTAACAGATAAAATACTTAAAGATATGTTGTTATTTCAGTTAAACACACAGTTTTTACAAAGCCGCATTACACATTCTTTAGTATTAAAGGCCTATTGAGTGACGTTATCATCAACAGAGAATCACGATATCTTTTCATTAACGACTTAATTGAAATCTTTAGTTTGTAAAAAATGTCTTGATTAAATAAAAATGAACCGAAATATATTTCAATATCAAAATTGAAAGACTGAATAGGTTATCTCATGTTATCTTCTGTTGCGTAGAATGAGCTGAGGTCGTCAATTCAAATAAATATACAGTCTTTCCAAATTTTGTTTTTTGCTTTCTTGTTTCAAGCTTTTTATCAAGCCAGTACGCGGGCTGATGTGATCCCCCATGCGACCGTCCAGCCAAACGTTACAGCACACGGACTGAGACCGTGCAATCACCAACCCACCGCTACAGTACGCGGGCTGAGGTGATTCCCCGTACGACCACGCAACCAACGCTGCGGCGCTGCAATATAATCCCCTTCCGACCACCCATCCAACCCTACGTATTTTAAAACAAGGTTACGGTCTTTTGGTACGCTTATTATCACCAATATAATCCCCTAAAACATAAATGAAGACAAAACACACTCACACACACACAAACGTATTTCTATTCTTCAAACTTCTGCGTTTAAGAAGTCAATTCTATCAATACATATATGGGTATAGTAATGGTAGGTAAGTTTTTCATTTTCTTACTGGATGTGGTATTAAGAAAATTGCAAATGTAACCTTTGTTTATCATTTAGATGCATTGCTCAAACTGGCAAAGTAACCCCTAGAATATTTAAGCTTCAATGAAAAATGGCTTATTTGATAGTTATTTGCTTAATAGTATAACAGTTGATCCTTTATGCATGACAACTGAATAGATTACCACTAGCATAACCCTATAAAACAGATATTTATATAACTCTTCTTCAAAGCATATCTGCATTTCGGCTGCTCGAAATAACTTAAATAACCAACTAACCAAAATACGTAAAAATATGTCAAAAACTGACCAATTGATATGAATTCAAACCGGGCATCTATACGGGGCCAATATGGGTCAAACCAGGGCCAATACGGCATCATAACTTCCGGTCGTTTGACACCGCCATTTTGAGTTAGAATTGGACTTCATGAACTTTGATCATCAGGACTAAAAGCTGCAGGAACTCAAAAAAATTTTCCATTTTATACTAAAAGGATATAAAGGGCCAATATGAAATTACATACTTATTAACATATATTATTACTAGAGTTATCAAGGGAACCAAGATACTATGCGGAAATCAAGAGTGTAATCCATGGGCAAAGACAAGACATGGAAAACAGACTAACACAAGCCCGGAGTTGATTATGCGGGTTTTTAGGTCCCGGTTATTGAATAAGCATGCACATAATGATATCGTTAAAGACAATACAATATTATGGATCGGACTTATATAAGTAATGAAATGGGGGAAAAGATGACATAGATATAAACGCTTTAAAGCGTCTTGGATTCAAATTTTCAATTAATTATTCATGATGCTTCTATTGAAAATGAGACAAATAATATTTATAATTATGATAAAAACCACGTAAATGACAAAATTTAGTGATAAAATAGATCTTGTTTTCATATTGACAAGAATAGAGCTATTGTTCTTTCTTGTTTTGTTGATGTGTACATTTTTGGTTTATTGAATTGTTAATTACTATGAACGTATATTTAAAACCATAAATATGTGATAAATGTATGCGATTTTTATCAAATCGCCCTGGTACCAACCCTCGACTACGTCTTTGTTGGGATATGGGAGTCTCGGCTGATACATGTACCGAGGGCGATAAGGAAAATGCGGTGTAGTAGCCTATAATTTTAATATGTCCCATCAGTTCTGGGCCCGGTTTCATAAACGAATCTCAAAATTGAAATTCTCCTCAAATCCTTCCTCAACTCAAATTTCGACTAATCAAATCACCTGAAATTGAAGATTTTAAGGTCAAGTATTTGGGTATGTAAGGCCTCACTTGACTCCGTGGTTTCACAAGAATGGGTTAACCTACCATTCAAAGGCATGGAAACTGTTATTTCAAATCGATGAGTTCAGTATTTAAAGTATAACGTCTTCCAGTGTAAAAATACCGATAAAAATGACAAAATATTTATCTACATGATAAAATTGTTAAGAAAAGCGTAAAATAGAAGATTTGCATTGTAATGCAGTGTTTCGAGATCCCAATAATAAACCGATCGGTCTTCGGATTTCAGTACGTTCTACCTCGGAACTTCTGGAATAGAAACTGAAACTAGAACGCGACTTACAGGCCTATTTGAGATTTTTCAAGAAACCCAGGCTAGAAGGTGGATTAAAGAGGGTTAATTTTCGGAATTTCGTATTTCTTTCATTTACTTGTTTTTTGGCATTTTTTTAAATATTACAATTCAAAACAGCTTTATATGACGAAGTGCATTTGGATTGGGTCTAAAGTTTCAAATTTTCCAATGTAATAAATGTTTGAAATCTTTCAAGCCCTTTTAAGTTGGGGCATTAGGTTTTACTGCTGTTCGTATGTTCGTGTGTCCGTATGTCCTATATCTTTCGTCATATAAATCGGAAACATGCCATGGGATTAATTTGAAATGATTTGAACTGATAGATTTTACCGTTTGTGAACTTTTTTAATGCATGATCGTCAATCGAATTAATATTTCCGTGAAATGTTTTGTTGCTTCAGGGCGAAGCTTTCATAAAGCTAAATTCAGAACATTGTTTTGGTCCTCGTCCACAATAGTAATTCTCTAGCGTTACCGTATAAAGTTAAACACTCGGAAGAAGTCTTCGCGGGTTTTCTAATTCTAAAGATATCACTCTGACTACTTCCGTTCGTTGATGTTTGAAACGACTGCTCGGTGGTTGAAAACAATCAAATGAAGCAATTGTGTCGGAGATCATTGGCACTGAAATGGGGCTGTATTCAACTCAAAAGGATTTTGTCAGTGTTCTCAGGCGATAGTTAGACCAGGCAAATGCTTTAATAATATATAAATAATGGGAAACCCCATCGACGTGGTGATGAAAATAATATGGTGGATGACGGAGTTGCGAGCCTTCTACGTCCTATATACCAGTCGACTCCCATATATCAGAAAACTTCATATGGATAGTATAAATGCACTGTTCGATGCTATAACTCATGATTTCGTTTTTGTCTTTTTAACAAAATTTTTTTTTAAAAATCCCGACCCCAAGTACCTGTGCTCTACCCCGACTGATGTTTCTAGAAAAGCAGACGACGCTTTCCCTACCATTACACCTGGTCCATGCTCCCAGTTTTTAGTGCAGCCCGAGTTGCTCATCTACTTTAGTTACTTTGTATGCATTATTTTAGTTACTTTATTTTCTTTGTTTTGTTTGTCTGTTTTCCATGTCTGGTCTTTGTCCCTGGATTACATTCTTTTGATTTGTTCCCTTGATTACTTTTGAAACTTTACAGATGATCAAACGGTCTGTATACTTTTGATGTATACGGGACTTTGTAACTAAAATATGGGGTGTTTATTTCAAATGTCGCGCCGTATCTTAAAAACTATTTATGATTTTTTTGTATAAAACTTTACACACTTGTTAATTATATTAACCTGAAGATCTGTATACTTTTTTGTGATGATTCTTCATTTTATTTTTTTATTTTTATTGAGTTTTTTTTATGAAAAAGGTGGGTGTTTTTTTTCATATTTCACGCCGTGTGAAGCGAATTCAGGGGGTGCATTAATCCTTAAATGGGTGGCAGGATCACAAAAAACTGGCTTCCAACCCTCCCATATATTTATTGATTGAATAGCCCTCAAAAAGAAGAAGAATTTTTTAATAGAAATATTATACCATGAACACTGAAACATGTAACTAATTTTTTTGTTTTTCTCCTTTATCAACTTACCGTTTTATGGAATTTTGAAATTTTCAATTTATGTATTGACATGCAAAATTTTCGTTGCAAAAATCTTGGTCCCTAATCAGAATTATTGTTTCAATTTGGTATCAAATATACACGATGTTAGCATTTTTGTCGATCTCTTATATAAACTTCCTATTGAGCGGGAATAAGGAATGAGTCAGGATATACTTAGCATGATATCCTGTAGAACCCCGTGTTATTCCAAAAACATTTATGATGTATTTTTTCACACGACGGGCGTATCATGCACTCGTGGTGCAACTGTTCATTGTATTTTTTCTCCTAAATAAACATGGCAATACTTCACATGAACGATTTGAAAAATTTAACATTTGGTGTTTAACAATGAATGTACCGTGCTTATTTTTTGAGCTCGACCTGCCATCAATCCTGTATGCCGTTAAGTTCTGTTGTCTTTAATGGTTTTAGTATTTACGAATCAATTTGTCGACGAAGAATACTCAAATCCTATTTTAATTTAAACTGTGTACAATGTGGAGCCAAAGATAGAAACTTTGTGTGCACAAAATAGTATTTTTTATGCATGTTCCTATACAACGTAAGTGGGAGCTAGGTTTATAGGTACATAATATAGTTGATGAGTGGAGTCAATGATTCAATAAATATCAGGCTCACCTCTTAGTAATTTGAACATCATGGCTAATTCCGATGTCTCGTGGCGTGCAACTCCCGAGTCCTAATAAATCACGGACTGTTTGAGTATGAAGAAACATTTGATTAGCCCATTGACGGAGCCACATACGATCTTGCGGTTTCCAGCGTCACCAACTACTTCGTCACAATAACATAAACAATTAGGTCAATCTGACTCATTTTTTACTATCCAGTCCACCACCGCTTATTTCAAATGCTGGAAATTTTGATGGTTTTTGTTCGTTTTATGTTGAAGTATTCAATGAAGGAGAGTGAATTTTACGGTGTATTTATTTGTTGTTTCAGTTCATGTTTGACCTTATATTGAAGAGGGGATGGTTAAAGCCGTATAAAAACCGGTTTAACCCCACCGCAGACATGCGCCTGTCCACAGTCAAGAGATGTTGGTCATTAGTGTGTTTTCGTGTCGTAATTTCAGTTTTCAGTTTATTAAGCTTTATTTGTAAGAAGTGTCATCGTTCTGTTACCATGGATTTTATTACTAACGTTGTCAGGGCCTTTCAGAGCTTACTTAAAGTGTGTACACTTATTGACCTTGTGTTCTCTGTAAGCATTTACTCAAGGTTATACGATGGTGCATTTGTGGTGTTTCACCGGCATATCTGTTCTTTTTTTCTATTGTCTGTCCGTTTAACCCTTCAATTCCTTGCTCGTCCGATATCTGTTTCTCTCGATTATTTCATATTTGGAACACAGCTTTGACCTGACGAGTTTAACTGTCTTCCTCTTTTTTCTAAGTTCTGTCCCACCACAACTTCATGTTTGATGAAACGTAGATGGTGAAAAAATAACCGTATTTGTAAATTTTCTCAGCTTCTATATATTTTGCAGGCTCGCGTTTCAGATATAGAACAAAAGCTTGACACAATGTGTATCTGACAAAAAAAGTGTCTTTTCCTTGTCTATATTTGAAATAGATAGCCCAATAAACTTACACATTTTAAAAATTTCTTTGGATAAATACATTCTGTATGGGTATGTGCAAATAACTAGTAGATCGCAGTGAGTATGTGAAAGTATGGTTAGAATACGCTTATGGTCACGAACACGCCTCATCGGACAATTCAAAGAGTACACTAACTCTAAGACTACTGACTGTAAGTCACCCAGGATAAGGATTCTTTGTAAACCTAGATTAGAATAAACATATATTAGAAAATGAAGTGAAAAAATATACTACTGTAATATTTTCATAATTTAAACCTTAAACTTTGGAATCTTTTTATTCATGGATATCAGTTTAAGACAACAGGGCCGGATCTAGACACTTTGAAAAGGAAGGGATGCTAGACAAGGTCTGTCAGAAAAAGGGGGTGCTATGACATTATTTGCGATTTTTGTCAATTTTTCACATGAAGTGTCAAATTTTTTTGTTCAGTAAGAAGGGGTGCCAACCCCCTGTAACCCCCTGGATCCGCCACTGGACAATAGGACAAATATAATTCAAGATAAGGAAATTTCATCCTAGGGTAAGATTTCAATTTTCACAAACTGGATAGTGCCTCGTTAGAGAACTTGAAATGTCTGAGATTTATCTGTCTTGCAGTCTCAGCAGTGTAAAATTCTTAAAACATCTTATTCTTAGTTTATAATTAACTGCGACACAACAAATTGTATATATGTCCCATAATAAGACTTGAAAGTTTTTATAGTGTCTTCTCCTTGTATATGTGGTATTGTCACATGACCGGTGATTTTAATATTTTTTTGTTTTGTACAGATTTGATTTTGAATATTATCATTTATGTCTATTAAAGAAATCATATGCAATGATTTAATTTGTTGTTTCAATTTAAATCCATTGTCAACAATTGTCATTGTTGTATAGATATTTGATTACAGTTTCATGGTTCAGTGAAGACTGAACACTGTCCTTAATAGGTACATTTTCAATGTACATGCACTGACATTTGACCTTGGATTAGTTAGTACTTAAATTATGTTTTCTATTGGATAATCTTGGTCATGTTTCAGTTTGGTGGCAAATTCATATTTGTGTAATTGTTCTGATTTGAAATGGTTTGTTTGTGTGTTGGGGTTTAACGTCCGAGCAGCAATATTTCAGCTTTGTTCAGACGATGAACATGAAATTGATGATAAATTGAACATGAAAAGATGATGAAATGAAAAAGGGATTGGACACAAGGACAATGGGGTCGACAAATTTTGATTGCCACTGGAAATAGGGAGAGGTGGGTAGGGTCGAGCAATTTAGCCTCCTGTGGCGGAGCCCTATGGTTCCTACTCCGGGAGAATACCACAGTAGGGTTCTTTAACGTGCGAGGAACGTGGCATCTTTCCCAACACGGTGCACCACTATGGTTTGCGGTCAGGTTTTCCGTATTATAGCCTGACAAACCCAGCATGTAACACGCCAGGGGTACCCCATTCCAAATTCTTGACGATAATTTCGTTGGCAGTAAGAATGATGATCTAGAACGGCTTTGGATTTATGTTGCTTAAATAACGTTAAAACGGCTTTGGGCGTTGCCTACTTCCCAAACGACGGAGTAGATAAGCCTACTACTGATAAATTGTTTTTCGAACTCCTCGAAAATTGTTTTTTATTTAACAGTCTTGGATACGAAATTTGTCTAACGGGTGATTTCAATGGCAGGTGTGTCAACAAATTCGAGTATACTGGCAAAACGACAGCCTCTGACGGAAAGCAAAGTTACAACGGAACTAGACTTAATCAGTTTAAAGAAGCCGCTGGCTTAAAACTTGTAAACCTTTTCGAATGTTGTGATGGTTTCTATACCAGAATATTAAATGACCAGAAATCGGCCATTTATTGCGTTTTACTTTGGGACGGACTATGTGATGGCATGAAATCTGTCTTCGTAGATGAGTTAGGCTCTTTATACCTCCACAGTGATCATGTTTTGTTGCGTGTCCAGTTTTGTGAAACATCTGACGGTGCCCGAAAGAAACAGAACCCAAAACGCTTCGTGTGGAAAACTGAGGTGTTGACTGGGATTTTTTCAAAAGGAACCTATGTCAGATTTTCAGTGAAAATTGGCACGAAACATCTAACGATGTAGATAAAATCTGGGATATTTGGAAGTCAAATGTAAATTTTGCCGCTGAAACAATCATAAAAAGCGTTCCGGTGGTGAAAAAAATTATAGATCATTTTGGGACAAAGATCTCGATCGACTGCTTAAGGAGAGGCTTGTCGCGAATAGATTACAACGACTACGTAATAAAACGCAACAGCATGATAGTCAGCTCGGCAGACACTTATCGGAGGTTTATAAAAAAACGTAAGAACGCGTTACACAAAGCTATTAAGCGGAAGGAGCTAGATAGAAAAGTTAGAAGTCTGTCCGTAAAGAATATGCGACAGAACACGAATACGAAGCAATTTTGGAATTGCTGAGAGGACCACGGGATGACACAAACCCGAGTCGAATAATTGATCCTAATAACAGAGAAGACTATATAGAGAATAAAGTTCAAATTAGTAAAATAGGTAAAGACACAAATGTGAATCCCGCTTTCAGATCACTAGTTACTGATCAGTTATCTGAAATTGTGAAACACGCGGTCGGGGCGAGAATAATTTATCTGTTACTTTTTCACTAGAATCAATAGAAAATGCTCTACGTTGGCTGAAAGCAGGAAAGGCACCTGGTTTTGATGAAATTCCTAACGAGTTCTTGAAATATGGCGAAGATATAATGATAAAAACGCTTTGCGATCTATTCACTTTCATATCTGACTTTGAGCAAATTCCAAAAGAATGGCAAAAGGGTCTTATAAAACCGCTACACAATACGCGTTAGACAATTATCGAGGCGTGACTCTTTCGTCCAATGTATATAATTTGTTTTCCTAAACGTTGGAATCGGTTATTGTTGACTATCTCGAGAAAATAACGTTCTTGGCGAGAGTCAAGGTGCTTTCCGAGCAGACAGACGCATCGAAGACCAAATTTTTGCTCTGCAGGGAATGTGTGCCGTGTCACGTTCCGCTAAACAGCCCTTATATTTAGCTTTTCTAGACCTATCGAAGGCATTCGATAGAGTGTGGCGAGATGGTCTATTTGTCAAATTATGGCAAAGCGGTATACAAGGTAAAGTCTGGCGTCTAGTGAGAAACATTTATAGTTATGTTGAAAATAAAGTTCTTTTTGGAAATATTGAGATTCGATCAGGAATTTGGTGTTAAGCAGGGTTCTGTGCTATCACCTACGTTATTTTTGGTGCTAATGTTTGTTTGTTTGTTTGTTGGGGTTTAACGTCCGAGCAGCAATATTTAATATTTAGTGCTAATGAACGACCTGGTTAATATGTTCAGTGAGCATGGTATAGGATTTAGTTTAGCACAACAATTTCTTAATTGTCTCTTGTTTGCAGACGACGTTGTCCTCATTGCTAAATCACCACAGGAACTTCAAACGTTACTTCATATATCTTACGATTTTGCAACTAAATGGAATCTGAAATTCAACCATGAGAAATCCAAAGTTCTGGTTGTCGGTAAGCGAATAAATCACGATAGTAGTTGGATCCTTTTGGTTGACAAAATCTATGAGGTAAATGAATACAAGTATTTGGGCTATTATATGAGTAGAACCCTAAAGTCGAATTTCCTCGTAAATAGTTTCCTGAAAGATAAAATGGATAACATGCGGAATTACCTTGTACATTTACTTGGAGAGCACGGAGATTTTAACCGAGTAAGCTTCGGAAACGTTTTGTGGAATTCGGTTGTACGGCCTCTCTGGCACATGCATGCTCCGTTTCGATGCCACTGTCAGCCACAAATGAAGACCCATTAGACAGTTGGCAGTACTGCGTCGCCAAGATAGTCATGAATACAAAGATGAGCATCCCGTGGAATGCTCTTTTTCTTTAACTAGGATAGGAGCCAGTCAGCGCTTTCATAAAACGACAAAAAGTTGCATACTTTAAACGTCTTGCTGACCTTCCAAATGACAGACTGTGCAAGCGGGTATTAAACGAAATGATTCGTCGGAACAAAAAATTTTGGAATTACTCTGATGAGATTAACACGATAATGGGTGAAACCTGTCTGGAAAATTTCGATCGGCAGTATGGCAGTGTCACAAGACAGAGACTATTTCTTGATGTTGCATCGAAGAGTAGTCTTGGATTCTACCAGCACTGCCATGTCAAAACTGGAATGCAGATGTACCTAAATTACACTAGCGACTTTAGATCCTCGCGGTTAAAACTGCTTGCCTGAACGAACTGCTTAAGTCTAAATAAGAATCTCTCTAGAATGCAGATGTCTGAAACTGATCGGTGTTCGCTATGCGATTCGAATAGCGCCGAGGATTTAGAACATTTTTTACTTATGTGCCCAGCACTCGATCATATACGGTCAAAATATAACGCGGTTTTCAACTCGGTTGTAAATACTGGCTTGAACTTCAGTGAACTGTCGCCAAGTGCCAAAGTTTTATTTCTTATTGGTGATATAGGTTATGCTTTTAGCGATGATGTTGGTTTGTCGTATGATTTTTATGGTAGAATGTACCTTGTAGAATTATTCAACTTTCGTCACAGTATTCTTAATTAGTACTTTTTAATGGAAATGATGGTTTTTGTTTTTTTATGTCATCTTTTACTCTGAAACTAGATTTTATTGATATTTTACGACTCATTCACTGAGATTGATATTTTACGCACGATGATGTTCTTGAAAATTGCTGATATTTTTAATCACAGAAATAACATTTTATGTACTATGATAACCATGTGTTTCTCAAAGGAATTTTATATTGATGAACGATGATATTTTCTATTGTTATTGCAGCTGAATATTCTAGCAGTGCTGTTGTACATTTTGTAACTATGATAAACGCACCGTTACTTCTAGCCTGGTAGCTGGTGCCCCCGTTGTAAAGGGGTAGCTTATATATAATGTACAGAAGATTTCCTTATTTACAGTATAAAAGACTCGTCTGAAATAAAACTTCTCAATAATATAGAATGCTGGAACTATTGGTTACATCTGTAAAAAATATAAAATATACAACAGGTTATGTTATGTAATATCATTTGGTGTCGTGTGTTTTTTTTTTCAGCATGCGCAGCAGCCATAGTTAAAGTTTTTATTGTTATGTAATGGGGGAAACAACGTTGTATTAAGGTTAGGGGTCATTAATAATTTTTGGAGGTAGAATATTAGTGAAAAATCAAGATTTCATGTACCCTCCCCCGTTTTATTGGAATGTGCGTACGTCCTGCGCCCGTCCGTTGGTCCGCTCCTTATTATCCAATAATGCTTTTTCCAAAATTAATATTCGTTCTAATATTATAGTGCCGAGATAATAGAGTTATCACGCTTGGTTTATACACATGTATGGGAAAGAAAACCCATATATATATATATATATATATATATATATATATATATATATATATATATATATATATATATATATATATATATATATATATATATATATATATATATATAGATATTTGATCACCTTGACGCCCTGTGCCCGTCTTCTGGTCCGCTTCTTATAATCCAATAATACTTTTTTCCAAAATTAATATTTGTTCTAATATTACAGTGCCGAGATAATAGTTATCACGTTTGGTGTATACACATGTATAGGAAAGAAAACCCTTAGAGATATTTGATCACCTTGTATTTTATGAAAATAATCGAAAATAAAACTACATGTAAATGAGACTTATTATTAATAAAATTTTAGTAATGATAACCACCAAGCATTTTGTTTTAGCATTTCAATAAAAAAAACTATTTCATTCATCCACTCGGCGACCTTGTTTTTGGCAAAAAGCCAACTATTTTTTCGCGTATCTGGCAACCAATCAGATGCAACAAAAATTTGGAATGTTCCAATAAAAAAGGTAATCTAGGGTAAATGGAAATTAATCAAATACTTCGTTTGTAAATGTAAAGTCAATAAGATGCTATATGACGTAAAAACAAAAATACAAACTGATGTGTAGTACTATTATATATATGATTACGAATGTGTATTTTACTTTGACCTATATTTTGAAGAACCTACTACCCCTTCTCCTTCTAATGCGCCATTTACCAATAAACAATGTCAATATTCTTACACATTCTTAGTTGCAGAGTTTGTAAAACATACTTGTTGGAGTTATGTGACAACAAAATAAATTAATAGTGGTGGATTTATATTGTTATCAGTACAAAAGTGTGCTTATTGTTTAGGGACATTACCTCCAATGTTGTTCACATGTCGTCCAGACGGAACATGCTTAAGTTCCTCACCCAGAAACTCAAATCTCAAACATTAAACGAAGTACAACCATACACAGAAAAAGTAAGTATACTTATATATCTGTTTTTTTTCCTTTTAATAGGGGCCATTTGGGGGGGGGGGAGAAAAATATTATTTTTACCATGGCCCCATCACAGTCAGTATATAGGGGCATAGAATGCATTCACACGACCTGCTTAAGATTGTTTCACACACGACGTAGTAAAATTGAAAAAAAATCTATTTAAATATATGTGTATGTACTTGTATGAAATACACAGTAGTAACCTAGTCGAGAGATTAATTATCAATTGTATTCCAAGTCTCTTTGTGTGACATTGATCTTTATGTTCAGTACATGTGTATACACAGTTTGTGCATACATTTTGTATCTGTATAGTTGGTACATATCTTGGCTAAACAAGGGAGGATATTGTTTATATTTTGTCTCAGTATACATGTGCATTGTACACATATCTTCACTACACACATACATTGTACATGTATCAACACTGCACACAATATTTTTCACGTACATGTAAATGAGACTTTGTGTCCATTGACTGTCATCTGCTGTCTATCAACTTCTAACATTTTGTTTACCTACATGATTTTAACATAGCAGGAAATGTTGTACAAATGTCCATGCAGGGCTGCCAAGCTTTCAAAGATTCAGCAAAAGTTTGAAAAAGACAATAGATCGTAGGAAAACCTTCCCATATCAGCTTCAAAATGCACAAATATCATATGTTAGTCTCATGCAAAGTGTGTGAGAGTTGGCACTTATGGTACAAGAATACAAATGCTTAATTCACAAATCAGTGACTCAATGGGGGCATTTTACAGAATTGAACATGAAAATACAATGGTTGAGTGGATCAAATGTGCTATGACTGTTGGGTTCTTGTATCAATTTTGGATGTACATTGTATAATGTGCAGTGCAGTGAACTTTGTATAACGATAACAATAATAATATCTTTATTCCAAGAGGGTTACCAGTTAGTTTACAAGCTAAACTGTAAGTACATGTACTTGAAGAAAAAAAACACACTAAAAACAACAGGCATAGAGGTTTCCCTAGATCAATTTAGCATGGTGCTGCATCATTCCTTCATCTACTAGCACCATGCTGCCATCATCATGAATTTTACAATGTGCCCCCAGGTGGCCACACTCAACTCTCAAGTTAAAAGATTAATTTAGTTATTTTGAACTAATTTGCATGTTAACGTGTACTCCTGTTGTGTTGACACCCATTTGTGATACTTTTACAATACCATACCAGGGTGAAGGATGTTTATTGCAGGTTTCAGTAAATAAATTGTCCTAGTGTCAAGGTGGGGTGCCCCCAACGAAACCCTCTGTGACAGTTGAGTGCCCTCAAAATACTTAAATAACCATGCTGTCACAAAGTCCTGGGCACTCTACACGTTGACGTACTCCCAAATAGTTAGAGTGGAGAAACGCTCTCGGACCCACATGGGGTCTGGGAGTAGGCCAGAGTGTCAACACAGCATCCCAGCCGCTAGTAAGACATACTCTGACTGAGTTCTTCGGTCAGGTATCCAGAAGGCTGGACTCCAATACCTTTTACTACTAACTGGCATTACTAACAGAATCCCCGCAAGGGGTGGTCGTGTGAGATCCGTAAGGATAGTCAAGACCGTAAAAACCCCCAATCATCAAATTCCCGGGGAAAACACTAAGGCATAGTGCATGTACAATTAAAGAAAGCTTATTGGATTAAAGCACTAAAGATTATGATTATCATATGGTGCTTGATTCATATGATAATCGTATGATGCATGACATAACAACTGAGCAAGTGACATGAATATACAAAATGATAAAGTCAAACTCCTGTAGTACATGTACATGTATACCCCCGTTACTTGCACAATGTTTCTTCATGATTTGTTGTCATGTCTTATGGTGGAATTTTCTTTTAGTTGGCTGACTTTTTACTTAGAAAAGTTTATTTTTTAAGGATGATGATGTTGATAATGATGATCATGACTCAGGAACAGAATCTGATGAAGAAAATGAAGATGACAACATAGAAGGTAATGAAAATATAATCAAACAAATACAATGTACCTTGTTATTATTTTGATAGAAGAGATATTGACTACCAGCATATATGTACATTTGTACACAAACAATGGTTGTATATTTATTTAGTTATCCATGTTACAAATACCCCTCACTTGCAAAGTTGGGGTTTATACAAAAAAATACAGTAATAGGGTTGTCTATCCATACACTTGTACTTCCTTCCTTCCTCCTTCCATTACATAGAGGGGTATCCATCTCTTATCTGTTACTCCTATGCCACTGAATGAAATTTGATGAAACTTAGTTCACTGACTACCAGTATACAAAGCAGTCTGTCTCCTGATTTTCCTTATTATTCCTGATTTTTAGCAATTCCTGATTCTTTCCTGATTATTCCAGAGAAGCTACTGATATCTCCTGATTTTAAATCTTTACACCACAAAAAAAATTGTTGAAATATTTATTTATTTCATAATGTTATACAAGTAAAACTGAATGTATATCATTAAGAATGATGTTGTGTATTCATTGGGTTTCTGTTATACATTAGAATTGTGACTTTTCCTCAATCAATGTCACATCATGTAGCCAGCTATAGTAGGGATTGTCTTTTGTTGTTATCTGTCTATTTTATATCTTTGTATTGATATTGAAAACTGGAGGACAATTAATCTTTATGAAACTTGATACACTTGTAGATCATATCATGAATTGTTTTTTGTTTTTGGTTTTATTTAAAATACTCATAGACCAAAATATGTTATAGGCCAAAATATTCACCAAAACATTAAAATCAAATTTGTTTGATCCTTTTTCACTTTTGTTATGTAGAGCATAGTAAAAGGAGGTGAGGAAAATTCTAGTATATTAGACAAACTTTGACTTTATATGACATCCTTTACTTAGGTCTCACTAACCACTTCTGGGTCAAATGGCCACCCCCCTATGTAGTACCAAAAAAAAAAAACACTGAACCTAGACCTATGCATTGTAAGAGCATTATTTGTGTGTATTTTGATTAAAAATAGTCAAAATAAAGCTGAGAATGTGTACTTTAAAATCATATATGTAGTTTACTACAAAAGTATATGAATATTGTTTACATGTGTGAGTAATTTGCCTCTATGCTGTCATTTAGCAGAAAAGGTAACAATCATTAATGTTGATTTTCAGTATTTTTTATTCAAGTAAATTTTGTGAAGAATTTCTACCATCATCGTACCATTTGATTTTGAAAGCCTCATTTTCCAAGCTTTCTAATGGTATGCAACTTTAAGGTGTCATTTGTCCTGGGAATTCACAGTGAAACATTGAAAATTACTTGTATAACATGTTAAGTAATGAAAACGTTAAAAGTGGTTAATGATACCATAGTATTTTATTCAAAGAGTTCTAACTTCTTTCAAAGTGTTGCTTCTCAAATTGCTACATTTCTAGAAAGCTCTTACTTAGAAGGGTGGAAGGAGGCCATTTTCATGGAATTTTGTATTATAACGTGAGTTTTTATATTAAAAAATTCCTGATAACCTCCTGATTTTTAAGAAAATTATTTCCGGATATCCTATTTTTTTTACCCAAATAGTGCTTGACAGACTGACAAAGGGCATACATTTCCAGCGATATTTAGTGATTATGATGTTCATCTGCCCACATTTTTATTATTACAGTTTTCTTTGGAACAGATTCAATTTTAGATTTAAGCAACATACATGTACTCTGATAGACTTGCTGTTTGACAACCTTGTTTATATTTTGACCATTATTATTCATATAGTTACTGGATTAGGAGCAGGAGCATCTTTCAAAGAGTAGTTTTTATTCTTAGGCAAAACATTTCCAGATACATGTACATGTATATATATATATACCATAATAAATTAATGCTCATTGTCATTGTTGTTATCAGTAGAAAATAACTGGAGTATAAGTAAATCGATATCTTTGTTGTTGTACCACAAGGTGCCATAGGCTGGGATTGATTTTGGGGGTAGTAACTTGAAGCATTTGAGAATTATATGACCAAAAGAGGAAAAAAAAAACATTTTTCCTGATGTCCTGAAAATACTTGAGTATAATTGATTATGTCTAATATCAATTTTTTAGTTCATGACCACATTAAATTGTGTCAGAAACCTATCTTGTTTTGAAAATTTTATAAAAATTTAGAAAATTATGCTTGAATATAGTGTTCCTAGTTGTCCCAGCTGTTCAAGGTTTGACCTGTGGTTACATGTACATAAATCTATGTGCCATCAAGCATTAACTCTTATGGTTGTATTTTCTTTATCAAGGTTTTTAACAGGTGAACTTAATATAATTGGCAAATGATCTTATTTCATATATCTATCATTATAAATTCCATTAGTTATCACACATTTACAAAAAAGTACATGTACAATACATGTACATGTACAGTACTGTATGTACGTTCATATAATAACTCCTACTTGTTGGCTATCAAAGGAATTTTTTATTGATTATTGGTACATGTGAGTACATGTATGATGTATAGTAGTAGATGGGTATACATTGTAGGTCAATAATTATTTATTACTACATGTACATGGCATTTTTGGGTTTTTGATTAATCAAAATACCTTATGTCGCCAGTTCATGTCTGGAACTTTCCTACTGTTTCTGAATTCTACACAAAAATATAGTCCAAATGTAATTCCTTTTATATCATTGTACATCTTTTATATCCTGTAAATATGTTTCTGGCAGTTATTCAGCTCAATGATATTCTATTATTCCTGCAAATAAAATTAAAATCTCGTCTTTATAATGACTGAAGATTTGAGATTTAGATATGCAGTAATACGCTCCCGAAGGGAACGTTTATGGTTGTATTATCAACTTGGTTTTGTATACTTATGGCAAGAAAAAGCATGAATATCCGGTTTGTACCTGCATTTTCAGGAGCTGAAAAACAGCATAATGGCAGCTTCATTTGTGTATACTGTATATGTGCGATTGAGAGCCAAACCAGTCTCGGAAAATATTTGCTAGTCTCGATAATTAAGTAATAACTTTTCCAATATAGGTTTGGCCTTATAGTCTCCAGTATGGTACCCAGATGTTTACGAAAATTATGTAATCAATATTACCCATAAATGCTAATGTATGATTATAGTTTTATTTTACATCATGTAACCTTTTAAACTTTTTTCATTCTACAATTTTCACTAGAATAAAAAACTGCAGTGCTAACAGCACTTTGATCCATATCACCCATATTAAGCTGATATCAGGCTGATGTGGATACCTCCATGTAATAACCTATTATTATTTACATGTATGGCTTAAAATAATCAACAATTTAAGTACCTGTTCATATAAAATTCAGACACTGCCAAGGGTAGAGGTGATTCATGGTGTTGAAAAAAATTTTTTTTCTCAGTCTACATTTGCTATATTTTTACATAACAATAGTGCTTTTTGCATTCAGATTGGTATTTTTGAAAAAACCATACATTCATCTCCCACTGAAATCAAACAAAATCAAGAACGATTACTCTTGCAAAGTGCCAATTTCATACACAATTGTTATGGAAAGAGTCTGAGTGGTAGTTCTTTCCATAAACAAAATATCACGAACACAGATAACTATATAAAAAGCTGATTTACTAAACTAAAGGTACAAATGAATATCAAAGCTGGATCATCAAAGTACACCACTTCTTTATACATAAGAACACATCATTTACAGCAATATTATAAAGTGTCCACATTTAGATTGTTGTCTGTTTTGCTTCTGTTATCCCTTAGGCGGAAGTTTACGTCATTCCCTATAAAAGTCCGGGAAAAGTAAGAACATTATTTTGGGAAAGTTAACGTTAGGAAAAGCAGGATCACAACATTTTAAAATTTCATATCAGAAGTGCAACAACTGAATGACCAAGTAAAGTGGTTCTGTGGTCTGTAACTAAATCTGAATTAGAAATAATCAAATTAATGAAGTACTGAGTCAGCGAATCCTTCATAGTTTGCTCTCTTTCTTAGTGCACAATCACATTTCTAATCATAAAAAAGGATTGTAGGGAAAGTAATATTTTACCATTCTTTTTTTTTCAGAAGAAATTTTTTTCAAAGACTGTTTATTAACCGAGCACCCGTAGCTTCTTGAGTTAACAAGACAAATGGGGGAAAATGACTCACAACCTTTTCTTACTTTTCACACACACAGATTTGACGATACACATTTATAAAATATACATGTTAATCCACTCTTCCACGTTTTTTTTTGCTTTACTACATAGCTTTTGCTTTACTTATCATAGAATTGTAGCAAATACATGTATTTATACAGCTCCAAGTTCTTCCTTAGTCATACATGGACAAAGACTCTTAAACCACTGTTTAATCCTGTGTTTCTGTGTCAAAGCATGTAAATTTGCCATTTTTGCTGTCTAATTATTTTCAAAATGAATTATGACCATACAATCAGACCAAAGCATCAACATAGTAGTTCACCCAAAGTCAAGGTTCTTTCACCTGTACTAAATAGAGTTACTAACAGTCATAAAATGGAGCAGTCCTGAGAGACGCAAAAAGGGTATTCAAGACTGTGATAGAAACTATCTATATTTTCATGTCATTCAAACAACTTGTATCTTTCAGTACTAATGGACCCCATATATTTGTTTAATGGCTAAATCAGGTAACTAGCAAGTTCCATCCCTATTAAATGCAATGCTGTCAGAATATTCTAAATAAACAGAAACTGAGAACTTTTGGTAAATAACATTTTTACTATCTATTCTAAACTTAGACAAAACAAGTACGTTGCACAGTTTTCAACATGTGTTGTTAATTGTAAATATGTGTATATGTATTAAGATGACAAACAATGATATGAATACATCAATTGAAACTAAGTTTTTGTACTGTTTACAAGTAACACATTGTAAACAAGTCTTATCTTTCCAAAAAAAAAAAAGCGAACACAGTAAAATTTGTTCTTTTTACTTATAATTTTCTTCATTTCATTCTGGAAATAACTGCGTTGGTAAAAGAATACATATTACAAGTATTTGTTGGTACATACAATGTATGTATAGCATGCAATACCTATACCTTAGCTGTTGTTGCATAATTATAAACTGATTCAAAAAGTTCAAACCTTCTTAAGTTTGTAACATGAATATAATCATACATTACACAGCAAAAAAAGGGTAAATTATCAGGACTATGAGCTCATGATAGATTCATACCTATTTATCATAAACTAACAGAGTACAAAGAACATTTTACAAATATTGTACATCAATGATATTAAAAAAATTAAACAGGATTAATACAGAAGATTTGACATGATGCTCGTCTGTTGAGACGCATGTGGGGTGACGCGAAAGTACTGTACTAACGTGTTGACTGGCAAAAAAAAAAAAGGATTCATTTTCCCTTCAATATTAAAATATATAAAACTTTGTCTCACAAATACTATATTTAGCTATTTTAAGTCTACATCTGAAAATTGTCAGGCAAATTAAACAATATATTTAGATTTGTCATGATGTGCAACTGGAGAAATCCAAGGTGGCGGGATGACGCAAGAGTACTAGCGGGAGCTACAGATACAGCAAAAAATATCCATTCTTTCCCTCAAGATAATCAAAACTTGTTCGCAAATATTATCTGTAATGAAAGAATTTTGTCTACATTAGGGAGTGCTTTCGTGCAGTAACCCACCTTATTTAATCAAACTATTTCCCGTTTGGTGTCCCC
This sequence comes from Perna viridis, assembly GCA_037379345.1. Classification (NCBI taxonomy): domain Eukaryota; kingdom Metazoa; phylum Mollusca; class Bivalvia; order Mytilida; family Mytilidae; genus Perna; species Perna viridis. The sequence goes on from CM074512.1 coordinate 6,643,738, forward strand.
TTTAGCTTCAGAAACGTTTCTTCTAAGGTCACGTGAGATATTGATATGCATGAGATGGTCGGTGACTATAACAATTTTTCTTCATGTGATCAACAGTCCGAAGAAACAAGTCATTAAATAGTGTGTAAATATTACATGGATATCTATATAAAATGGAAATGCGAAATTTCCTTTGCATGCTGTTTGATTGACTATCAATTTCATGGTTATTTTTACTCCTTTCCTTTTCACTCTTTTCCATTCACAATGGTATTGATCGCGGATGCATGTGAGATGTGAGTGCTACCGCAATTCACAATTTTTTATATTTAGCAAGATTTTCACATGATGCCTAGGTCAATTTCAGCCACTGTCGTGGCTTCATTGACAAAATGAATTTGGTGGGTTTTTGCATGATTCACCTCCTCTCTGATTTTATAAAGACTCCTACTAAATGTAAATAAACCAAACATGTAAATATCAAGAAAGAACAAAGTAAATATGAAATTTAGTTCTTTATTTTATTACAAAAAATTGCGACTTATGGCACTGATCATAAATAGTTATTACAAAAGAAGTACAGGTACATGTATATGTCATTATTTGTAGTTTTACTTTCAATTTTATTGTACTGGACTAATAACTAGTTATTGTTCTGCACTGATAGCTTTTTTTACATCGGTATTATTGAATATGCAAAATGCAAGCATCAAAATTCAATATTTGATGAATATTTTATAGAGATCTGCATTTACTTAAAATAATGATATAGTTGTTTCTCTCTTTCAGATGAATATAATAATAATAAATTCCAAAGATCTCAACCCATTGCTATAAAGCATCAATCTGTAGAGCGATGTTCTACGCATGAAATCAGTGAACACAATTTAGATTTCACTTCTGATTACAATCTGGACAGTATAAGTTGTACCTCAGATTATGAGCGACAAAGTTTAGACTTCGAACATCATAGTTCTGAGGAGGAGTTAGAAATTATTCATAAAGAGGTTGTTGCAGAAAAGAGAAAACGTTTGCAACCAACTCGTCTCTGTGATAGTTGTTCTGATGAAGAGGTTAAGGAATTCATGTTACAACCTCAACCTATAAACTTCAGTTCTTCCCCACCAAAAGTTGTTCAGGAGAAACCTCCTTGTTCCATGCCTACTCCAGTCACAGTAATGACAATATCGTCACGGAAACGTCTTAGACGTAACACTACCTCTGATTCCCCTAAGGAGTCCAGTTTTCATAGACCTTGTCTGGATTTTGAAAAAATGCAGGTAATTATTTTGTTATGATTTTAGCTTTCTTGTAACTTGCAATGCTTCAATAGACTGTCAGCTGAAAAATGGACTTGGTATCTGTCATTGTCTGTTAACAATTCTTCAAACATTTACTCTGAAACGATGGTCTGATTTTAATGAAAATTTACATACCTTTAAGTATTCCATCAGGTATATTCAACGAAATTTGTGTTTTGGTTTTTGATCTGTGAAAAAACAAGGTGTCCATGCCTATTGATAGAACATTAGAGTAAAGCCACTTATTTCAAAGTTATTGTGATGTATACATGTACACTATGCCACAGTTTGGTTTATTGATTTTTGACTGGAAGAAATTGGGTCAGTCGGTCAGCAAAAAAAATATTAATATGGGAACCAGAAATACTTACTTACCTTTTCTAATTTAAATAAAGACATTTTTTTCTATTTTTAAAAATTCCATTCTAACCTGACATGGTTTAGAAGTGGGATTCTAATCTACTGTATGTACTTACACATTATTTATAAACACAAATTCTCATTCAAGTTGATTAAATGTCCAATAAATTCAATGTGCAATATTTAAACAATGATAATTTCCTCTAATTTTTTGTATGGCATATAACCTTCCTTAGGTTTCACTAACCACTTCTAATGTTTACATTAATTTCCATGTTAAAAGCATAATTTTGAAAGTTTCACTGTGAATTCCCATGACAAATGACATCTTCAAGTTGCATACCATTGCAAAGCTTTAAAATAAGACTTTCAAAATCATTATGCTAATGGTACAATGATCATTGAATTTCTTCACAAAATTTACTTGAATAAATAATACTGAAAATCCACATTATTGCTAACTGACAGCAAGAAGGCTAATTACTCACACATGTTAACAATATTCACACACTTTTGTGGTAAAGTACAAATGTGATTTTGTAGTACACAATCTCAATTTTGACTACTTTTGATCAGAATACACACAAATAATGCACTTACAATGCATAGGTCTAGGTTCATTGTGTTTTTGGTACTACATAGGCAGTGGCCATTTGACCCAGAAGTGGTTAGTGAGACCTTACAGTATGATATACATGTAGTTACACTGTAGGTTAAGATAAAGGTGACTTAACATTTGAAATCAAAGTGGAAATTCAAGTTTTAAAACAGGGTTTGTCCAAATATAAACTGTTTAATTTATCATTGAGCATTGTTTTGGTGTAAACAAGTTGTGTTACAGAAGGGCTTGATGAAAAGTCACTATTGAAAAAAAAAAACTAACATGGTACAGGATGAATTCATGGACAGAAAATTGAGTATGCAGACGGATTTCATTAAAATAAAAAAAAAATTTGTCTTCTATTTTCAGTTAACAATTATACTGAGGAATTTCATACATGTAACATTTATAAGAAAAAAGCTTAATAAGAAATTAAATTGACTAATGGTTTTTAAATCTGAAAATACATGAAAAACTAGTAATTTGTCATTAATTTGAGGACTAAGAAAGTTGTCTTTTTTTCACCATGATTTCCTTATAGTTATCCTGTGATTTAAAAATTATTTATGAAATTTCAATAATTATAAAGGGTGAAATGGTCTTCAAAAAAGGAAGACAACAAGTCATGTTTTAATGTTGATATTGTTTTATATTTCCACACAAAACTTCATAGCTTTGATTTTCCTGCCATTTACCTCCCCTTTATGTACTTCCTGTTGGGAATAAAACAGACCCATAAGGTTTTTCAACTCAAAAATCATTTACAGGAAATGTTTACATTCTTTTCAATTAAAGGTATTTTGATTTTATCATCTGTAGCCAGTGTTTACTTGTTTCCCAAACTACCAAAACCCTTTATCATGATTTTATTGAAGTGGTGAAATTTGTGCAGCCATTTTCATTCAGCTTTCTGTTTGTTTTGTCAAATTGTTGAATGAACAAAACTAGAAGTAGGAATCATCTGTGACTTTATTTTAAAAAGTAGATCTTACAATTTTGCACTTGCCAATTTTTAAGTCGCTAATATTGTCCTTGCACTCATAATTTCAGTACTTTATATTTTCATTTTATTTGCATAATTATATATGAATACTCCACTTTATGCTGCAGATCTGTGTTGTATTTACCGTCACTGCATCATAGCTCTAACTTCATACATTATAAAAATGTGCCTCTTAAATATCATACACATGCATTCTACATGTGTTTCTTGCTTGTATGGGAATGGGAAGTTGTCATGAAATGATCGGTTAGCATTAAACATATTTTCATTTTATTTGCATAATTATATATGAATACTCCACTTTATGCTGCAGATCTGTGTTGTATTTACCGTCACTGCATCATAGTTCTAACTTCATACATTATAAAAATGTGCCTCTTAAATATCATACACATGCATTCTACATGTGTTTCTTGCTTGTATGGGAATGGGAAGTTGTCATGAAATGATCGGTTAGCATTAAACATTACCCATTTTCAGATTCAGGCACAGGGGCTTGTTACAAGACTATATAGGTCATATACATTAGCTGGGCTCTATGTCTATAAATAGGCATTACCAATAGTTTAATCTGGGTCCTAATCTGGTTCCTTGATCAATATCATAAGCAAACCAAAGATCGCTAAAATGTACCTCTTTTAAAAAATATCATACACATGTCTATTTGTGTTTTTTGCTTGTATGAGAACGGGAAGTTTACATTAAAGAGAATCAAAATTGACAATCAAAAGAATGTAATTCAGGGACAAAGACCAGACATGAAAACAAACACAATAAAGAACATAAAGTAACTAAAATAATACATTAACAATATAGTAATACAGTAACAAAAGTAAATAACTAACTTGGGCTCCCCTAAAAATTGGGAGCATGGACCAGGTGCCCTGGTAAGGTAAGCGTCCTCTGTTTTTCTAGAAACCAGTTGTTTTGATTGAAATCATTTGGGTCATCATGGTAACGAAAGGGGAAGTCACTGGATTTTAGAGCATATCACATTTGTGCCATTTTGGATGTTGGAAGTGAGCCAAAATCAATGGCAGAGAATATTTGATGATAAGCGACTTTGAAGACTTCAGTCTCTGAATTTTGTAGTTGGTGGCAGTAAAAATAAAAATTGGAAAACTGAAATTCCAATTTTATCTTTTTTCCCTGAGCTGTAAAAATCAAGTCGGCGGATCTTTAAACCAACAAATTAAATAGTGTGGCCCTACTGTCAACAAAAATTTCAATTTCTTTACTCTCCACAGTGGAGTCACCATTTCAAAAAATTATCTGTAGTTTACTATTCCTGTCTTTATACTTTTTAAGGTATATTTAATGGTTCTAGCAGTTTAATAACATTTCTCAGTTGAAAAAGAAATCTTGAAAAGTAATGAAATTTTGGTTGACAGTGTATTTAAAAAAATACTATGATACCAAATGTAGGTTGAGAATATTAAAATGACTTTCTTGCTTTGGCGTGAAGAACTTTCCTAAAGTCTCCACGGAGTCAGATGAGTTATTACCATTAAAATGGCAGAAAATGATTTTTTTGGCAGTTTTTATGACCATAAAGAGTTTGCCATCATATGTATCATATTGTCATTGTCATTGTCCATAGCAATGGCATCATTGTAGTTTGTAAACATTTCATATTTACAATAACTTAAGTATACAGTGTATAAGTGAATAGATCTTTGTGATATTATACCACAAGGTGTAATACCACACAAAGAAGGCTGGGATTGAGTTTTTGTGGTTTTTGACCCTAACCTTTTAGAAATAAAGGGCCAAAAAGGGGCCAAAAATAAACATTTTTAAGGCACAATAAAAAAAGTGCAGGATTGAGTTCAGGGTTGTTACTTGATCCTTCAAGTGTTAGGGGTCTTAAAAGGGGACACAAACATGCATTTCCATAATGTCTCGGCAATAACTTGAGTAAATATAAATGAATCTCTTTTAAATTTAATCACAAGGTGCCAATTAGTGCCATATCACAAAAGGAAGGCTTGGATTGATCTGGGATTTATGACATAAACTGTTTAGGAATTAGGGGCCAGAAATAGACATTTCATGATGTGACAGTCCAGACTAAAACTTAATTAATGTAAATGGATCTCTTTTAAACTGTACCACAATGTGTCATATGATATGATTTATATCATTAAAGGAAGGCAGGGATTTATTTTTGGATTGACTGTTTAGGAATGAGGGATCTAAAAGTGACCAGAAAGAAGTATTTTCATGATGCTGCACAATAACTTGACTATACATGTAAGTGAATGAATCTCTTAGCACCACAAGGTGCCATAGCTCATAAAGAAGGTTGGACATGATATTTAGGGTTGTGACTGTAACTGTTTTGTGATATGGGGCCAAAAAGTGGCCAGAAACAAGAATTATCATTACATGTATGTCTGGACAAGAGAATGGATCTCGAGGTGCCATACCACCAAAAGAAGGCTGCGATTGATTTTGGGGTTTGTTACTAGAATCATTTATGAATAAAGGCCAATAATAGTTAACTTTGATTCTGGTGAAATTCTTATTGAATAAAAATTTCAGAGGTGTATCAAGCTTAAATGGTTTGTTAGTACTTGTCCCAACTGTTCATGGTTGGTTTCAATTTTTGGAATATTTTCTTTATTCCTGACATCAAATATTCATATGGCTACTCTCCCTAAAAACAATCGAAGGTTTTTGATGTTTTTAGGAAGAATGGCATCCTTTAAATATGTGTATGAAGTAATATATTACTTCATGGGGACTTCAAAGGGAGATAATTGATCAGAAGTACATGTATTTTATATTTAACTCCAGTTGAAGTGGCAGTGTTTTCTTTTTGAGCTTGCTCACAGTATTACTAGTTTTATTTGTGTTGGTTTACCTAAACCATACATGTATTAAGACGTCACTTGTAGGTTAGTGAATTCCTAGAAGCCTCTTGTTCACTAAGAAACGATGTTGTGTCAAACACTAAATCATGGTATCAAATAAGGTTAGGGTCCACACAATCTTCCCTACTATTCAGGGTTACATTTCCAAAGTGGCATTGAGAGTATTCACCAGCCTAGTAGTCAGACTTGTCAGACCCAGTTTATATAAATGATTATGTACCGAAATTTGCAGTATCACAAAATTGAAAACCATAATTCATGAATATTCAGGTGATAAATCTTTGAAATACACGAATCACACATTAAAGATCAAATCTTTGACTCAGAATGAAAGAGAATAAAATAACAGTTAACATAAAGATGTTGTGTAACTTGAAATAAAGTAACAAGTTGACTGTCAAGTTCAATCATTATTAATATACAAGATATAGTTCACGGCGACGTCACTGATATTAGCGTTGCCAATAATACAGAGGTACAAAAAATGGGAACGTACTTTGTGCTGTATTCACAACAAAACAAAGCAAGATAAATAAGCATGTCCATTGTGCTGTAGACACCACTTATCACCACTGCTGTTTTGGTTGTGAATCACAGCACTGTAGCAGTGGAATATTTTCCACCAATCACCACTGCTGTCTTTGTTGTGAATCACATCACTGTAGCAGTGGAATATTTTCCACCAATCACCATTGCTGTTTTGGTTGTTAATCACAGCATTGTAGCAGTGGAATATTTTCTACTTATCACCACTGCTGTCTTGGTTGTGAATCACAGCACTGTAGCAGTGGAATATTTCCCACCAATCGCCACTGCTGTCTTGGTTGTGAATCACATCACTGTAGCAGTGGAATATTTTCCACCAATCACCATTGCTGTTTTGGTTGTTAATCACAGCATTGTAGCAGTGGAATATTTTCTACTTATCACCACTGCTGTCTTGGTTGTGAATCACAGCACTGTAGCAGTGGAATATTTTCCACCAATCACCACTGCTGTCTTTGTTGTGAATCACATCACTGTAGCAGTGGAATATTTTCCACCAATCACCATTGCTGTTTTGGTTGTTAATCACAGCATTGTAGCAGTGGAATATTTTCTACTTATCACCACTGCTGTCTTGGTTGTGAATCACAGCACTGTAGCAGTGGAATATTTTCCACCAATCGCCACTGCTGTCTTGGTTGTAAATCACAGCACTGTAGCAGTGGAATATTTTCCACCAATCACCACTGCTGTCTTGGTTGTGAATCACAGCACTGCAGCAGTGGAATATTTTCCATCAATCACCACTGCTGTCTTGGTTGTCAGTTGCAATACTGCACCAATCAATATTGCTAGCATGAATGACTTGGTCATTTAGTATACATGTATATCAAAGAGAAACTTGCAATTGCACGAAATTCTCTATCACAACAATATTCATATGATGAATACCTGTATGCAAAATGTTAGTAAAGGTACTTGTTAGGGGTGACTTGTCATAGTGTCCCATTTATTTTTACACCTTAGTTATGATGTCCTTATATTGAAATTACAACTGTCACTGATGAATGAGTGAACTACAAATGTGGAAGTCAGGTGTGGATAAAGTAAACCTAGACACTGATTAGATCTGAAAGTAAAATTGATCTGCACATACACTGTATACATGTACATGTTGGTAATTAAGTCTCATAACATGTAATTATCTATATACATTTTTGTTTAAAATAATGAGAGAAAAAAAGTTATATAAATCCCATGGACTTGGAGAAAGAAGTTTTTACTGCAGTAGAAGTTCTAGGTTTTACATATCTCTTGACTCAGGCAACTGCTTTGTCAATTCTTATCTTCAATCTTAATTGACAAAAAGTGTAATGGGAACTTTAGTTTTTTTCAATTGATTAATGGCATGAACAATGTAAATATACTGTGATGGTGACCTGTGCTTTTTTAAATATTTGTTTTAGTATAATCATCAATCTTAACTAAAAGCGATGATCCAAAAATATTAAATGGTATATATTAAATCTCTTTTCTATTGGTTGTTGGAAATAAACATTGAATAACAATATCAAAACAAGAACATGTTATAAGTAGCTTATAATGCATCATAGTAAATTTGATTGCACTCTTCTGTGTTTTTAATGAGAAATAGGTAATGAAGTTTCAGAATTTTAAGTTGTGGATAATCAACATTGAATTATAACAAGCAGATTTAGGGGCATTACCCTTGCCATGCATGACAAGATTCCTTAAATATGAACAGATCTTAACTGCAATTTAATTGAACAATGTAAAATTGAAATTCTTAGCTTCACCAAAAATTATCTTTTCAAGACTGCTACTTTTACTTTTTTCTAATCATGTTGAATACCACAAGACAAAATGTATAATTCTTAGTATGACACACATATAGTTATTGTTTAGGAGTTCTTTGACATTCCACATATTTTTATTTCTGTAGAAAAATGCTGTGAAGAAACAGTGTACACAAGGCATTGGCAGAGCCAAGATTGTGAAAATTAAGGTTTGTACATGAATATATAACATGTTGGCTACTTCCACGTTGAAATAGAAAATCTTATTATATTCTAGTTCTACTTAACTGACAATTACAAAAATCAAAAGGTTGTAAAACTTGTCATTATTTCCATAAAAGGCAAAAAATAAAAAAATGATTAGTGTAATCCATAGAATTTGATATGAACTCAGTTTGAAACTTAAATAAAAGAAGGCAGCAGTTGATCCTTCATTGTAGATATGAAGATTTGATATTTTGAAAAAACAATATATGTTGTATATAACTGACTTGTGATTAATTGATGTTTGTATGTAAATTATGTTTATTTTCTACCAGATTATTATTGATTGGACTTTTGTATATTGTGAACAGTTGTATGTTCATTTATCTGAAGTAAGGTCATTGAAATACCTTAAAATGTAAATTTTATTGGAAATGTCACATTAACTATATACATGTATTGATTAGCTGTTTTGTGTTATGTTCTCTGGCTTTATATTCATACTTTTTATGCCCCCACATGAAAAATAGATGTTTAGTAATCATTTAAGCATTTTATAAAAATACGAATTTATAATGAGAATGGAAACTCCTCCAGGATGAAAAATGTCAGCTCAAGGCCACCCATGGGTCTTCAATGAACAATGAGGAAACCCTCACACCACAGGGCAGGCTGCCCCAAAACAACATACCAGTATTACAGCAAAATAGTTGTCCCCATATACTCCAGCATTATATAGGAAACTGAAAGTAAAAACGAAACAAACCATACTGGGGCCAGAAATTTCTGACTTGGGACTGGCGAAAAATCTATGAAGTATTTAATTACCAGTATGCAATGAATTTTTGTATTATTAAAACTTAGAATGATTGACCATTATTATATGGACATTGTATATTTTAGTCCAGGTTTCTCTTTGTAAATTGGGTCATAGTTTATAAAAAATTGTACAGGTATCATGGCTATGCAAAGGTAGAAAATGTGTTTGTTTTTCTGAGTCTCCAGAAAATATTCTTATGGGAAAAAAATATATAGCTTCTCTGGTGACCATTTTTTTTTGCCTTGATCAATCTTAAAAATTTGTGTATCTTGTAGTAGATCTTTCAGGGCATTTTTATCCGAAGAATTTTGATAAAAATGGCTATATGGTTATAAATGGTAATTGATAACATACTGTTCTACCAAACTAAATGCACTGCACATTGAATTAATGTCAAGACTGCAGTACAAATGGAATTAAGGCCTTTTAGGGTGCAGCTGTTTCCTTATTACTGTGATTGAACCAATAGGTGTCTATTGTAACCATTTATCATACTTTGTTAGGACTGATGCACAACAGCTATTTATCTCTTACATTTACATTACAATATAAAGCTGAATTTCTAATCAGTATAACAAATGCTAACTGAAATTTGCATTTAAAACTGAAACCAGTCCTTTCCAAAGAGGATTGAACTGAACCACTTAACCATTATCATAGGATTTTACATAATTATAATACAGTAACTTATCAAATTTGTTAGTCTAAAAATACACAAAACAGGTTGGACAATTGAATTTATATCATTTTACAAATATTTAGTTAGTCTTACTATATCTGTAAAATTTTACACTATTTGGTGATATGCCAAACTTTGTAGAGATCCTGCCAAGCTAATTTGAAATGGCTGATTCAACAATTACACAAATATTGTTTTTATCAGAGCAGATAGAAGGAGAATAATTTGGCAGGTACAAACAATATATAACAAGATATCCATACTCTGTTTGATCATACTAAATGTTTTCCATGGATTCCATGACCATTTAGGCCTGATGTAATTAACACAATGTGATCTTATGCCACAAAGTGGATAGTTACACCTTTGTATGTGCACCAATAGGTACCTGGACTTTTACCTGAACACTTCCTATTTGTTAGAAAGAAGGACCATAGTAACTTTCATTAAGATAATATTTTACAGTTGTTTTAGTGTTTTACACATTCACATCCTCCTTAGCACTTCCATGAATTTTATTTGAGTTATGAGGGGATGAAAAACTGACATTTTTTCAAGTTCAGCTTGAAAACTAAAGTGTTATTGTATAGATTTATGAAACTTTTATCACAAGGTATCATATGACCATGGTCAGACTTAGATTGATTTTGGATCGCCATCACTTGGCATCATCGTCCATTGTCATCGTTAACAATTTTTCAAAATTCTTCTCCTCTGACACTACTTGCAAATTGGAACCTAACTTAGTTAGAATGTTCCTTGGGGTATCCTTCATAGAACTGATATGGGGATTTTCAATCCGGCAAAAAACATGGCTGCTGTTACTAAAAATAGAACATAGGGGTCAGACAGTAGTTTTTCGCATATATCTCCAAAAGTGTTAGGTTTAGCCTAATTCTGACAGGGATATAAGTGTTCAGCATGATGAGATCTGTATGTGGTCAAATTTTTGTGTTAATCTGTTGAGCCATGTTGGAGTTATTGCCCTTTTTCAATGTTTTTTTTTTTTTGCTATTTTTAATGTTATTTCCTTCAAAAATTGTCTTTTCTGACACTGCTGGACCAATTGGAACCAAACTTGGTATGAATGTTCCTTGGGGTATCCTGAATGGAACTGATTTGGCGATTTTTGATCCATCAAAAATCATGACTGTTGTTACTAAACAAAGAAGTAAGGGGTCAGACAGTAGTTTTTTCATATATATCTCCAAAACCATTAGGTTTAGCCAAATTCTTTCATTTGCTGAAATGATTATTATCATAAGGCCCACAACAGTCTCCAAGGGATTAAAGTTGTCTGATGACTCTGTGTAAGAGTTATTGCCATTTGAAGGTGAAAAAATTATGTTTTTTTTTTCAGTTTTCAGCCAATATCTTGAAAACTATGATATACAGAATAAAAATTTCAGTTGCTGAAATCACCCTTATGATAAGGCCTACAAAAGTTTGTGGGGATCAAAGTATTTGGACGAAACCTTGTCAGAGTTATTGCTCTTGAAAGGCAAAAAGTTATGTCTTTTTGTAAGGAAAAATTTAACAAGGTGAGCGATTCAGGCTCTTGGGAGCCTCTTGTTTGTCAATATTACACATGGAAATGACAGATTTTCCTATAAAAAGGGGGCGTTGCCAACCACCTGCACCTCCCTCTTTGGATCCGGTACTGATAATGGCTCAAACCCATTTGGAATTACAGGTAAAAAGTGGCCAAAACAAGCTTGTCATAGTACATCAACTTCAAGTGTAAGCATGTGGAGCTTTATGGTTTTGTACCATAAAATTCTATACTGTAAAGATCTGACTGGGTTAATTTTGGGGTTTATGACCAGAACCATTTAGTAAAGGTTAAAAACTAGCATATTTCTTGTTTTTTAACAAACAGAAGAAAAGGTGTATTACCCGTAATCCCTATGAAATCATGAAATAAAGTTTCATACCAAAAAATATAGACTTTGATTTAAAAGGTTATGGCGCTTAAATTTCAGGAAATGAGGGCCAAGAAGGAGTCATAAATAAGCATTTCATTAAATTTGTATAAATTGCTCATATTTTATGTTTTAATGTAGTTGGACCACTTTCATTCTTGTCAAACATTGGATTACAGTCGTAATTAATTGTCCAAACTCTTCAAGGTTCAACCTCTACTGTTGTGTCAAGCTATGCCCTATGAAGAATTTTGTTCTATAAATTTAAAACAATACTGTATTTAAATGTTGAATATTGAAGGGGAAATTGACATTACTGTATTGTCATTTGTGAAATTTGTATAGCATTCACTTACTTCTATCTATAAGCACTGGTAAATAATTGTTTCCACATCTTGATGCCTTCCATACTCCTACAATGTACATGACATTGCCTTGGACTTTTAAATATGTGAAGTGACTTGTTTCATGTGGCAGATGGTACAAGTACACAACTGCACTTATTAAATGTTGCTTAACTCAATGGTGAGTTTTTTGAATGAAGAAGTTTAAAAGCTTTAATTTGCACTCGTCTCAGTACATTCTAACACTTGATTCTTTCCTTAATTTTGTCTGGAAGCTTTGTCCAAGGCACTTTGGTTGGATCTTTTTGAGAGAAACGAAATGGGCAAAACATTCAGGATAGCACCTGATCTTGTTCAGTTTACTTTGATATTATAGACAGGTGGTTCAAGAAAACTTTCTCACGGAGATACCTAGCTGTTACTATTTATAGGATGCCTGCAAATCATATTGATGGAATCATTATGTAATCACTGTGTTAATATCTCTCCACATACTTATCTAATAATGTTCACCATAATTCATTATAATTATTTTATCACAGTTAATCCTCCAATATTCTAAAGGAATGTATGATTATGACTGATTCACTCTATAATGCTATTTTATTTGCTGAATGTTTGCCAATGGAGCTTGCATTAGAATTTCAGCAAGTCTCTTTCTCATATTGTTATGTCACTAAATGTTCTCTGTTTTAAACTCTTGCATTGCTGTGTATTTGGATAATTGTGATACCCACATTTTTCCTCCTGTTTAATTGTATAGATTTATTTGTCTAGTGATTCTATTATCTTTTATTTCAGACAGTTAATGGCAATAAGTACTGTAAACCAGAACCAGGGATGTTTACATTCAAATCTATAAGTAATTCTTACAATGCTATGACTCCAGTGGAAGAACCATCATGTGCTTTCTGACTATTGAGGGCAACAACTCACATAGAAGTACTTTTGTATACAATATCTCCAATGGGAGGATTTGCCATGTGCTTTCTTACTTTTAAAAAGCAATTCTTCCACAGTTGTCTTCAGTTAGAACTAGAAACATAGGTAACAGATTTTGGCTTGTAGCACAATACTGTACAATATATAAGTGGGAGATCTTGGTAAAGTGATTATTTAAAAGGAAACAGACTGGATGATGCTGATTAAGCAGTACATCTCACAATCAACTAATTTGAGCTTGCATACCATCAAACAAGTGTTACAATGAAATTAGATCATCAAAATCTTGTCCTGACTTACATCACACAGGCAACAAATTTTGACTTGCAGTACAACTCTCTTTCAGCAGACCTTTGCTGCACACATACAACAGATCCTAATTAGCATTACATCATCCAGGCTACTGATGTGTACTATGAACTCCAGTTCCACAATGCTTGAATAGTTTCCCAAGTCAAAGAACCATTATAAATTGAACAAGTAAAAAAAAATTGTTTATGACCCATAAAAGTATATTTATTTTAGAAGCCCAGACCTACACTACTGGCATTACATTTAATTTGTTTGATGAACAGATTGTAAGCCTAAGAAGAGACACTTGAGGAAGTTAAATGTTAAAACTTTTTATTTTATGTACAGAGAAAGGAATTAATAATGAGAAGCAATAATGCATTGACATTTGATGTTATCATACCAAGTGATCGTTTCATATATCAGTCAGATGATTGTCAGTCTTTGCATATGTCTGTCAGATAATTGTCTGTCAGGTAATTGTCAGTCTTTTCATATTTCAGTCAGGTGATTGTCAGTCTTTTTATATGTCTGTCAGGTGATTGTCAGTCTTTTCATATTTCAGTCAATCTTTCATATGTCTGTCATGGTTTTACATGTCAACTAAATGACCTGTTTGGATACCTGATTAAAGAGGATAATGTGTGTAAATAACATCTATATTTTCATACATATTTCTGCTATAATCAGGCATCCAAATAAGCCATTGGAATCTCTGGCAATACAGGCTTTTGACCCTCTGCCATTTAAATTTTTTGGTGATTTTTTTATGAAACAGAGCAATAATGTGACTTTAATTGTTTTAATTTTCAACTGATGAAAACCTGCCTAATAGAATGCAAAATCTGCTTCTGAAAACTATGTGATATTTCTCAATTTATGAACCTTTATTTTCTTAACGCTTGACTATAAGTACTCTCTGGCATCTTTATTATCTTGAAAACAGACAATATGCCATATCAATCTTAAGTCACTGACCGAGGTGGTAGAATTCCCTCCCTTGGCTCTCAAAATGACATGTATGCATGTGTATATAAATTTTTCACAAGCGGTATTCATAGTCTGTCTGTCTTGTGGTTCACACAGCACAATAACTCAAAAACACTCCAATTTTCATGAAACTTTGGTGAATTGTTTTTTAATCAACATTAGCTCTGTTTTGATTTTTATAAATTTCCTGTTCTATGTTTTTGAGTTATTGGAATGGTTTTCTGAAAATAAGTAAAAAAAAACTACCAGCAGCAATTTTGAATTTTTATTGTTATGGCGTTTCGGACTTTATTTATAAGAAAAAGGATGATTTAACTATTGGTATATCATCATGTCAGATCCATACCCTGTTTTTTGGATTTTTTTTGCATTTTAGGTCAACTAGACTAAGTGAACTTGAAGGTCACCATGGTTTTTTTTTGTGTGTGTTTCATGACGGAAAGAAATTTTGAAATGTTGTTCTTGAATGTCATGATCACTAGAATTTTCCACAGACTTTATCAAACACCCTACCCCTTTCAATAAAGTAAGGGTTAATTTCATTACTATGCGGATGATTTTTTGTCATTTTTGTAGTGATTATTAGTTTATTGTTGATGTGGCAGGCCATACTTACTGATTAAGTATGAATTCAGTAAGACACAGGTAGCTAATTTTAGATGATATGCAAATGAGTAGAGGTCAATTCTCAGGATTTTTTAAGTGCCATAGAGAATCAGGGACACAGCTGGCTCCTTTACTTGCAGCTTATATTTTTTGATTGTTCTGTAAATTGATGAAAATCTCTTAATATATTAAGAACTTTAGTATGATATATTGTCATCAGTTATTGATACATTCTAAGAATGCTACTTCTATACAGTTATAGTCCATACCTGTGTATTGTTTTAGCTGTGCTGGAGATCAGGGGACACCATGATAAACAGACTGGTATGGCAAGATTGTTTGAGGAGGCGTCCATAGGCATTTAGAGTCTGGATAATAACTCAAGTGTATGGATCTTTTTGAAATTGTACAAGGTGCCACACCACAAAAATAATGCTGTAATGATTTTGAGGGTTGTGACTTGAACCATTTAGGAATTCTGGTCAAAATCTTGTTATATGTCTAACTTTCCATCACAATCCAAAGTCAGAACTCTTATTCAACTTGAAGTCACATCAAGCTGTACCATTTGAAGCATTTTATTAAAATTATGTTTGGGGTTGTTGATAAAACATTGGGGCCAACATATAAGTTACTAAAAAAAAAATAGCTGAT
This sequence comes from Perna viridis, assembly GCA_037379345.1. Taxonomy (NCBI): domain Eukaryota; kingdom Metazoa; phylum Mollusca; class Bivalvia; order Mytilida; family Mytilidae; genus Perna; species Perna viridis. Next base: position 6,659,613 of record CM074512.1, read on the forward strand.
AAAAAGAAACCCTGACAGTGTTAACTATTCTGTGTTACATCTGTGGTATTAGCCCTTACAGTTCAGAATTAAACATTCTTTTGTGGTTGTATTAAGCTGCACCCTACACAGCATTTGGTATGGACTATAAGTGAGTTGATAAGTCTTCCCATTCTGCTCCTTAAGCTGCATTGTAACCAGATAATTTTGAACCATTTTTGTTGTTTATACTAGCAGTTATTACATTGAAAGGATCTCAGGATAATTTTATGTGTGATATTTATCAAGGGAGATAATAATATTTTCAAAAATTCATAGTTCCATACAAGATTAAATAAGTAAGAAATGAAGATCTGTGTATTGCTGATTGAGTGGTGTTTGACAAGGCATTAATTGGGCTGATATTGGATAATAGGCCCATACCTGTTAACCTTCCAACATTAAGGGACTGCTGTAAAATCACTGAAAATTTTAGAATTTCCCACATAGAAATGTAAGATTTGTGGGAGGTTAAGTTTGCTTTCACAAGACAATGGGGAAAATATCTCACATGAGCTGTTCCAAAGGTTATAAGGTGTGATAGATCAAGTTTATAGTTTGGATGATATTGAACATTTGATAGATGTATTAGTTGGTCTGATATTGGACAATAGATCAAAGTATTGGTTGGGCAGATATTGAATAATGCATTGTAGATAAAGGTATTAGTTGGGCTGATATTGGATAATAGAATGAAGTATTAATTTTATAGATATAGGATATTGAAATAAATTCTCAGCGTGTTCTACCTCAAGTGAATGTATGATTGAGGTATGGTGTTACACTGTAATACTTATTGAATAAAGTAAGATGTTTTGATTTGTTGTTACATAGTATATAGTTGTGTCAAGAAGAGTGTGAAAACATTAGAACTTTTGCAATCTTAATTAAGTAAAAGATGCTTTGGTTCTACAGTAGTATATTCTATAGAATTGATGTATTATATTGGTAATGAATAGAACCAAGTCTCCCTGGTTTTTCATATATGATTCTGGGTTACAGGTATTTTGAGGTTTATATGACAACAAATATTGCAGTCATATTATGTTATGATGTTGTCATTGATAACTTAAGTTGTATTGAACCAAATGTGGTGATTTCTTTATGTATTGTTTCTTGCTTTTTTAAAATGGGGTCAATGACATTATTGATCTGCAATAGGGGAAAAATTGGTGTTAATTCAAAATTGATGTGTTCTTTTTTTTCACAGGAATAAGCCAATATCTTGAAAACTATAATAAGTGATATGAAACTTTCAGTTGCTGAAATGATCCTTATGGTAAAGCCTACAAAAGTTTATGGGGATCAAAGTTTTTGGACGATCCTTTGTTAGAGTTATTGCTCTTGGAAGGCAAAAAAAATTATGTTTTTAGCAGCTTTCAGCCAATATCTTGAAAACCATAATAGATGAAATGAAACTTTCAATTGATGAAATGATCCTTATTATAAGTCCTACCAAAGTCTTCTTTGAGTCAACATTGTCGGACTAGACCTTGTTAAGAGATATTGCCCTTGAAAGGCAAAAATTGAACCAGGTGAGCGATTCTGGGTCCTGGGAGCCTCATGTTACATTTTCTACTGACAGTATGGAGGCCATTTACTCACATAAACATTTTAAACCTTTGCAGTAAATTACGAATATGATTTTACGGTACACATTCTCAGCTTTATTTTGACTACTTTTGATCATCATACACACAAATTAAGTACTTGCAGTGCATAGATCTTGGGTCATTGTGTTTTTGGTACTACATACGGTTGGCCATTTGACCCGGAAGTGGTAAGTGAGTCCTAAGCCATGTTGGAGTTATTTCCCTTTTCCATCTTTTAACCCCATTACCATTTCTTTCAAAAATCTCATTTGAAACTAACAGACCAATTGCAACTCATAGTATGAATATATCCTTGAGGTATTCTGCATAGATCTGTTATGGGTTTTTTTTATCTGTGAAAAAAAAACACGCCCGCTGTTACTAAAAATATGACGAAAGGGTCAGTCAGAAGTTTTTGGGGTTTTGATCCTTCAGGATCAAAATACCTTATGTTGCAGGTCTATCACTGGAACTTCCCTACTATTTCTGAACACTACACAAAAATGTAGTCCGAATGACATTCCTTTCATATCATTCAAAACCATTTTTTATAACCAGTAAATATGTTTCTTGCAATTATTCAGCTCAATAAGATTCTATTATTTCTGCAAATAGAATTTAGATCTAGCCTTCATATCAACTGAAGATGTGAGGGACTTCTTTTTTTGGCCTTGAATGATATTCAGTAATAAATTTGCATTTAGGATATTCAACTCGTGCAGTAATATGTCAAGAAGCATAAAATGTGTTGCGCGTGTTCCATTTAACACACTTATTAGTCAAATTCTGCATCCTGTCATTAATATTTTACTATTAATAAACAGGAAGTGAAGAGCAGTGATTTTAACTAAGTAAAATTGGCGGGAAAATTCAAATTGATAAAAGTGTCAAGTGTTTGGAAATCTTATATTAATCAAGGAAATTATTTTCTTAAGCTGAAATTGGCTTTATTTGAGTATAATAAATAATCTGTTACTTTAGTTTTTTTTCAATGTTAATGCAAATTAAAACTTTATGTTAAAATGTGAAATGGAACAAAATTTGTATTTCTGTGTACTTTGATCCGAAGTATGGATTGACATTCAGTTTATACATGTCATGGAAAAAAACTGTTCTTGATATTAAATACGACAAAATGCAAATTTATTATCATAGTTTTATTTTACAATGTACATCGTGTAATCTTCGAAATTTTTTTATGCTACAATTTTCACAAGAATCAAAAAACGCCACTGCTGACAGCACTTTGATCCTCTTATATTGCCATATAACCGTTAGTTTAAGCCAAATTCTTTCAATTGCCGAAATGATCCTTATAGTTACAACAAAGCAAAGGCTGGGTTGGTTTTAGTGGTTATGACAGGAACAATTTTTGAATAATTAGCCAAAAAGGGGTCTCTTTGATTCTGGTCAAATTCTTTTCCTGCGTGAAACATTAGATCGCATTAAGAATTCACAGCAAGTTTGAATGCTAAGTTCATATTTTCCCCAACTGTTCAGGGTTCTACCCCTGCTGTCGTATCAAGCTGCATCTGCTTACCATTCCGGACAAACAATCTGGACCGAAAGCCTTTAAGCATTTAGGGTGCACTACACAGTTACATTAAGGCGTACTGTTTCGCACACCAAGTTACCCCGGTCAAATTTTGTAAAACTTAAAATTAAAAGTTGAAATTTGGTGCATATATTGTTTAAATGTAATTAAGCATTTATACATAGACAGATGTAATATATGTAATGGTAAAAAGGTGTAATTTAAGGGAAGAATGGTATCCGGAACGTTTCAGTCCCCTGCCGTATTAGGTTCTCTCCTCAGCATCAAATGGCTGATTTTCAAAATACCTTATTCCGCACGAACTTTTGGAACTAAAATTGTGAGAGAATGAATCGAAAAAGGTCTTATTATTTTTACCCTTTTCCCAACTACTCCATGCATGCTTTCATCCTGTGGTAGCGTCTATGTGCCTGATACTTTATAAAACAGTAATTGGCTGTTAGTTTTGGAAAGGCACCCCTGATTTGTACTAAAACTCAGTAATATTTTTTTCAGTATGTTACCATGGCTACTAGATTTTATAACAATAATCACTTAATTACTTGTAAATGACTTGAACTTCCACACATCAAGTATTTCAAAAATATGCACTTTTTTGACAAAACATAATTTCTGTATGGACTGCCTCAAAATAGCTTTATTTCAACAAAATGCGACCAAATATTCAGAAATGACCTAACTGTATTGTACTACCTTAGGCAAACCTAACCTGACGTCAGTGGGTCGGAAAACTAGCAGGTTGTCTTTACTTTTACGAAAGAAGTAAACTGTACCAGGTTGTCTTTACTAAGGAAGTAAATTGTACAAGATAAAGGAAGTAACCTCCCAAAGCATAAGGCAGGACATAAAAATGTGCCAAACTGGAAGATTTTTCTCCGATTTAGTGCACAAATTGAGTTTAATTGTAAATACACCCTGAATCGGTTATGTTTTTATCCTGTTAAAGAAAGTATAATTGCATAAATATAATGCATGATATTTATACAGCAAAAGCTTCAATTATGACCAACTATTACAATATATGGACTCATAGCCTTTATTGTAATTAACTCGTATTAGTCCCATTAATATTTTGTGCATTTGTCAATGACGTGTAATCAAAGAAATCACGTGACGGTAAGTTTTGGAACACGAAAAATCAACTAAAAAGCATCTCGACATCAATTTAGTTGCGTGTTCCTACCAAGCCACGTTCGCTTTTTTTTTTTTTTAGCTCAGTTGGCCCTTTTATGTGAGTATAACTGCCATCGCTTGGAGACCGTCGTCGTCGTCAACAAATTTTCGAAACTCTTCCCCTCTGAAACTACTATCTCATAATCCGACTTGGTATGACTGTTCCTAATGGTATTCTGCATAGAACTGATGTGGTGATTTTTTATCCGTTGAAAAAACATGGCCACTAGTACTAAAAATAGAACAAAGGGTTAAGACAGAAATTTTTCGTATATATCTCCTAAACTGTTAAGTTCAGCCAAATTCTGACTTTGGTAAAAGTGTTCAGCGTGACGAGATCTCTGGTAAAATGTTCGTTTTAATCTTTTAAGCCATGTTGGAGTTATTGTCCATTTTCTACATTTTCCCTATTTTAATGTTATTTCTTTAAATTTTTCCCCTCCGAAACTACCAGACCTATTAGAACCGAACTTTGTATGAGTATCCCTCAGGGTATTCTGCATAGATCTGATTGGGGATTTTTATTCATCGGAAAAACCATGGGCGCTATTACTAACAAGAGGCTCCCAGGAGCCAGAATCGCGCAACTGGTCATTGTTCACCATTCAAGGGCAATAACTCTTACAAGGAGTCGTTTGACAACTTTTATACCTGGAGACTTTTTAGGCCTTATAATAAGGATCATTTCAGCAATTTGAAGAATTTGGCTGAACCTAACGGTTTCGAAAAACTACTGTCTGACCCCTGTTCTACTTTCAGTAACGGCAGTCATGTTTTTTTTTCAACAGATCATAAATCCCCACGTCAGTTCTATGCAAGATACCCCAGGGAACACTCATACCAAGTTTGATTCTAATTGGTCTGGTAGTGTCAGAGAAGATTCTTGATGGAAATAACATTTAAAAAATCAAAAACAAGAGGCTCCCAGGAGCATGAATTGCTCACCTGGATGAATTTTGCCTTTCGAGGGCAATTAATTTAATAAGAAGTTGTCCAACAATTTTGACTCAAGAAGACTTTGGTAGGATTTATCATACGGATTATTTCAGCAATTGAAAGTTTCTTTCTATCTATCACAGTTTTCAAGATATTGGTTGTAAACCGTAAAAAAACAGGAAAACGTCATTTTCCCATTTCAAGGGCAATAACTCTAACAAGGAGTCGTGTGACAACTTTTATCCCTGTAGACATTTGTAGTCCTAATAATAAGGATCATTTCAGTTATTGAAAGAATTTTGCTAAACCTAACGATTTTGGAGATATATGCGAAAAACTACTGTCTGACCCCTATGTTCTATTTTAGTAACGGCGGTCATGTTTTTCGACAGATCAAAAATCCCCACATCAGTTTTGTGCATGATACCCCATAGAACATTCATACCAAGTTTGGTTATAATTCGTCAAGTAGCCCAGAGGAGATTTTAGAAAGAAATAACATTAAATTTGCGAAAAAAAAAGTCGAAAAAAGGCAATAACTCCAACTTGGCTTCACAGATTATAACGAAAATTTGACCACAGATAGATCTCATCGTGCTGGACACTTTTACCCAAATTTAGCTAAACCGAACGGTTTTAGAGATATATGCGAAAAACTACTGTCTGACCCCTATGTTCTATTTTTAGTAACGACGGTCATGCTTTTCGACAGACCTTTGGCTAGGTGAGCTAAAAACAGAACAAAGGGGTCAGTCAGAAGTTTTTCTCACTACATCTCCAAAACCGTTAGGTTTAGCCAAATTCTTTCAATTGCCGAAATGGTCCTTATTATAAGGCCTACAAAAGTCTGCATTGGTTCAAAGTTGTCGGACGACTCCTCGTTAGAATTCTTGCCCTTGAAAGGTGAAAATTACCTTTTTTACAATTTTCAGTCAATATCTTGATAAATATGATAGATATAAACAAACTTTAAATTGCCGAAATGGTCCCTATTGTAAGTCATACCAACGTCTTCTTGAATCAAAATTGTCGGACAACTCCTGGTTAAAGTTATTGCCCTTGAAAGGCAAAATTTAACCAGGTGAATGATTCAGGCTCCTCGGGGCCTCTTGTTGATAGATTAAAAAAAAAGAAATAATTCAACTTACCTTCGATACGAATGGAAGGGGGATTTCTCAACAATGCAAATTCTGAAATTCCGTTAACGACATTTATATATATATAATTTGAATATGATTTAGGGTGAATGTTGACCGTACTCTGGTGCTGTACTATCAAAAGACTCCACACCACGCTCCATTTTTTAGTTCGAACCCCCATCTTTTTTCACATACACAAAAAAAGTAATAAAGCCTTTTTAGAAATCGACAATTTTAAGTTCATTCTGGGTAAACAGAGAGTGGTTTTTCTTTGGATCCGACTGGCTGAGACCCAATCAATACCGCTATAGAAGGTCAATAGATAACCTCTATTTTCTTTATACTGTTACAAACAAATGCAATCATAACCGTCGTAAAAAAATAGTTTTGGAGTGATGTTTTAGGAACATGTTACTTTCTGACCTATCTTCCTTAACTTGACTTAAAGGGAGTGGTATTTTAGGAACATGTTGATTTCTGACCTGTAATCCTTAGCTTGACTTATAGAGAATGGTATTTTAGGAACATCTTGGTTTCTGACCGACCATCCTTATCTTGACTAATATGAAGTGATGTTTTTTAAACATGATTTCTGACCGATCATCCTTAACTTGACTTATAGGGAGTGGTATTTTAGGAACATCTTGGTTTCTGACCGACCATCTTTTAACTTGACTTATAGAGAGTAATGTTTTAGGAACATGTTGATTTCACAGTCATATTTCTGAGCAGTTTTGATGCCGTAACACAGTATGATGGTGCAACAGATTAAGGGGGATGGACACACCGTAACTGACGAAAGAGTCTAGTTCTAGTTTGTTTGTTGTTTTTTTTTTTTTTTTTTTTTTGTAGATGGTTTTTAAAATCACACTCACTAATCGACGGCAAAATACAATGAATCAACCGATAGTCGCCAATACATTTCTCGAACAACACTGCTCTAAAAACATACAATACAGCCAAGCTCTCCGATTTTGTTTCATTTAATTATCTGACGAGACCGTAAATAGACATTAAGAATTGCTACAAATCAGTCTACATAGAGAGGGGATTTTCACGACCTAACAGCATTAGCCGTAATAATCTTCTAAAATAAATAGCTAAAAACAGGCAAGAGGGTACCTTTATACCATCCTGCTTTTATCAATATGAACCAGATGCAATAAGGAATTCACAGGCTCTCTAAAACCTTTTCAGATGCACCTATTTTGGTTTTCCGCAGAACAGTGAGTCTACAAAGATGCTCTATAACAGGTTTGATATCCTCAAAATCTAAACAAAGCACTTCGGGGTGGTGTCACGCGTGTGACCTGTAAATATATAATTCCAAGGGTTACTGTAATAGAAAAGGATACTCCTTATTTTGCAACGTATAGTTTGATTTCCACGAACTAATATATAGTCTAAAGGAATCTGCCAACCAGCAAACTTAATGGGTATCGGATCGTCCAGTCATGACGATCAGCACAAACAAAAATAATTATATAAGTCTAAAGGATTGTACAACGATACCGATAAAAATGTTAACACACTATAATTAAGTATATAATGGGCAAAATTTTCAGTCAACAAATGACCTTCTTCAGTGCCTAAAATAAACTGAGTGTGTATGAAAGTAAATGGTCTGTGAACACAACTCACTACCTAATCAGGTGAATACCTGTGACGTATAAAATTTTACCGACAGTAACAAAGATCTTGAACATTGTGCTATAGACACACGTTGTATGTTGATCTTGAATACTGAACTATAAAAATAAAAATATTTACAAACACTGTTATAAGAAACTATACAGAATAGAAAGAACTTAATGTTTTTGTTAATTCCGTATGGGTATAAAACACGGAGTTCTTTTATCCAAAATCCCTCCCGCTTCACTCTCTGTAGATCGCTCCAGATCGTGTTTTGTTCCACGATGGAGATTTTCATTTTGTTGAAATCATCGAGGCAGTGGTTAGGTAATCTGAAGTGTTGACTCACTGGAAGTAAATGCTTTTTTGTTAGGTCGCTCCTGTGTCCGTTCAAGCGCTTGTGAAAAGGCTGTTTAGATTCACCAACATATTGAAGGCCACAGATAGGACAGCGGAGCAAATATATTACATTAGCGCTCTTGCAGTGCACGTTGCAAAATATTTTGTAGCGTTTCCCCGTGACTGTGCTGGTGAATGATGACGAGTGGTGCATTTGGTTGCAACATTTACACCTTTTGTCACCACAGGAGCGACTCTCGCCTGGAGTCAAGTTGGGCTTAGATATTTCAGCCCTCACAAGTAGACTACGCAAACTGCCTGGCTGTCTGAAAGCAATCATAGGTGGTTCGGGAAGACCTTGGATAATGTTGAGTTTCTCTCGACAGAGGCCCAGTGCTCACGAATGGTGTTGTGGCTGTTTTTAAGGCAGGGGTGGTATGTTAGAACACAAGGGGTTCTTTTACATTTTTTCTTTGCCCTGTATTGTAACAGACTACTTCTTGGGATATTGTGAATTTTTTGGAATGAAGGGTTCCAAAAAATTCACAATATCCCACTATATATATATATATATATATATATATATATATATATATATATATATATATATATATATATATATATATATATATATATATATATATATATATATATATATAGTAGTACACATATTGAACAAATATATAAGTATATATATTGTGATTACCTATATATCTGAAAAGAAATTGTTTCCATACACAGTCGATTAAATAGTTATTTTCTTTAATACGAGGAATTACATTTTGTAGCGGTATTAAAGACAGTAGCTATGACTAACTTCCCTCCTTAAGATTCCATTGATCATTTGATGAATTGTCTTTCAGAATAAACATACGGACTATAAATCCTTTTCTATTACCATATTCTGGACGTTTACTAGATAGCGTTGATTAGACTATTGACTATATGAACCAATCTTGGTGAACTTTCAGGAACTAACCCACTGATTTAATTATACTCCTTGTGGATTATTTGTTGATGTGGGCTGAGATACACCCACCACTCCCCAAACAAAATATGATTTTTAGCTACCCTTATATCTCCCATTAACGAATTATTTTGTCGAGAAAAGATAAACTAAGACATTTTTGTATTTTTGGCTACTCTTTATGTCTAGCTCGTTGAAGTAAAATGTAGCCCAATATTTCGGCCATACAATGGTATCCAGAAAGTTGTGGTTAATACTTCTCGGGTTCTGCTGATGACTAGTGACAATTTTCGTAGTCAGAATTTGTCAAAAAATGCAAAAAATGGGATTTTCGATTTTCCCGTAAAAATTCACATAAATTCTACTTTTCAAGTTATTGCTCCACTAAAACGTCTCAAAATTGGTATGATTCGATAGATGATTTAATTTTCTACAAAAATAAACCACGAAAAAATATTTTTCAAGAAAGAATTTTTCCAAAATGATAAAAATAGTATCCCTACCCCTAGAAAACTGGTCTCAGTATCAAACATGATTGTCATTCACAGCATACCGACACTGTAAAACTCATATTTTAGGCATTCATAATTAAGATTATGTACCCAACATACCTTATCAATTCAGACTCTAAGATTTTCTTTTTTTATGGAAGAGTGGAAAAATCCTTGTGCTTGTAATCCAGACTCTCCAAAATAAAATTTGGATTACTGCCCATTTTAAGTTTAATGTCAACCCCATTTTGTCTCAACAAGTTTTCTTGTTGTTTTAAGTTTAAAAATTGTACCTGGATGGGATTCCAAGTGACTTTAATTATTTTTTGAGTAAAGTTAGTTTTGTCACCTTGAAGTGTGGTGCGAGTTTGAACTTTATTTTTATGATTCTTATCATATTTGGAAAAGTTTACCGTAAATGAACCTAATTTATTTAAAGATAAGAGTTTTGATCTTATAGTTCCTGAAGGCACATGTAGCAAGAAACTCTTTTTGGGCCTGTTGGGCTTCTGTCTTTTCTTTTAATACTAGCCATAATGAATAATGGATTGATAAAGATTTGATAAAATACAACATCAAACCTCCTGTTTTGAAAGAAAAAAAAATAAATTGAAACAAATGAGATTTACGGTGGATATTTATATTATGTTTTAATAAAAATAAAAACAGATTTAAAAAAAAAACAAATAGTGCGGTTTTTTACTTTTATATATAAATTAAAAGATATATGGGGTGGTATAAAAATAGACTAAAAACTAAAAATGGAATAATAAATGAAAAAGTACACAGTGCAAACAAAACTTAATTACGAACGAACCCAACGGGATGATGATTAGGGGTTTTTACGGTCTTGACTATCCTTACGGACCTCGCACGACCGCCCCATTCTGTTAGTAATGCCGGTTAGTAGTAGAAGGTAGCGGAGCCCAGCCTTCGGGATACCTGACCGAAGAACTCAGAGTATGTCCTACCAGCGGCTGGGCTGCTGTGTTGATGCTCTGGCCTACTCCCAGACCCCGCGTGGGTCCGAGAGCGTTTCCCCACTCTAACTGTTTGGGAGTACGTCAACGTGAAGAGTGAACCCAACGGGACTACCTAACTAAGGGGGTTTTTAACGGTGTCTTCCTCGAATGTCAATATTTTATATGTTACCTATTCCTTGAATGCCAACAAAAATATTTCAATAGATGTTTATATTATAACAATAGAAGTTTTAAATGAAAAAGCAGATTTTTAAAAATATGTAAGAATATAATTTAATTGAATTATTAAAAAATTTATGAAAATATAATATTAACATTTTTTTACTTTTTAAGAACTTCAGAAATTAAACATCAATAAAAATTATTTTAAACTCTGAACTTATTGACGACTATGATTAATTTCATTCTTTATCATTCTAACGTTTTAACTAATTAATATGAATATATTTATTTTCTACTCTTTATACCTAATACGGTATCAAATTATAGTAATAAGACTATAGTCCTTAAACCACTTGCAACAAAAATGGATCTTCTAAATTGTGTAGCAATTACAAATATTTTTTATTAAATTGAACAAAAACCTCATACTTAGTAACTAGTACTAATGCTTAGTACTAGTATTCCTACATAAAGTAGAAAGATAGATTGAAATATCCAAGTTATTGGACTACAAAACTAATTCAAAAGTCTATTGTGCTATACATGTACATGCATAATTTTGTGAAGAAATGCTTGATTAGAAACAACCAAAAAAAAATAAATAAATAAAATAATAACTGGAATAACTATCTGAAATATGAACTGAAATAAGTCACCTGTAATTTACCTATCTGTTAATTAAGTAGTTTTGATAAGCATGCACTTTTGTTGTTATAACCACTAACACTTATTCCTTGAACGTCAACAAAATTTTACAGGTAAATTGTCGATAGATCAAAGGATTTTGACATTCGAAGAATGAACTTTTTTTATCCTGCAATGAGGTTATTTGTTAAACGAATAAAGGTATACGGTTATTTTTTGCTGTATCCGTACATTAGCAGGTTATCGACGTTCTGGCTCCTCCCAACTCACGTGATCGGCGGAACTATTTTTTTTTCTGGTATGCGTAAGTTACTCATGGCCTCCACCATAGATACGATATAAACAAATTGCGATTGCGTATCCGGTTAATCTTTTTTTTTTTGCTGTTTTGTTTCGTTTTCACCTGAATGAAATAAAAGATTTTATTTAAACCAAATAATGATTTTGTTTGTATTTTTTTCACGGTCATATATATGGCAAATCCCATATCTCGTTCAGATTTGATTCATTATCAGTTTGCAGACGACTTCCCCTGTCATTTCAGTCATGTCGAACTCGGAGCCAGAGTGTCCGTCACAATTTAACATAAACTGGTCCCCACTTAAAGAAATTGAAGCATTATAATATGATAAAAAGTCTTGAATAGACAAATAACCAGGAAACTGTTATGGTCTTGGATTTATTACTGCCTAAACCCCAAGATAATGAATCAGAGGAACACTACATTATAGATCTGCCCATACAACTCCCTCCTCTTCTTCAAAAATCTCAAACAAATATTTCAAATCCCAAAGAAACTAGTGCACAAATTTCACCCCTGAACTCTACTGCCATATACCAAACAGAAACAAGTCAGCTTCCACCTTCCTCGCGAAATTCAAAACTTTAATGTTCTTAAAATCGACTTTACAACATTCAAAATATTTGTATTTATTGTTCATTTTACTTATTTGTCTCTTGGAATTAAATACATTTTGATACATTGCTTATTTTCTTCAAACAGCTTTGACGGATTATATGGTGTGGATTGAATTTCAAAGTTTACTGAGTCATGCGCCATGCCTATTAATTTTTTTCTTCGGGTTTAACGATCGGGGCTCCTTAGGGGATATGCATTTTAAAATTTTATTTTAAAAATGAACACACGCACAAAACTATTAATATAACAGGATAAAAACAATATAGGTACATTGTCGAAAATTATTGAAGATATGTGATGAGGCGACGGAACGGGTAGGAAATGCGAGGCTCCCCCGTTCCAAGCCGATTATATGTATATTTAACGTCCTTGACTACCCTGTCGGGTCTCGCACGGATGGCTCAATTTGGTGGGCTTTAAATAATATTGCTATTTATTTAAATTGTATATTTAACAAAAAAGAAGAAATAATAAGTTGAAAAAAAAAACAAAAAGAAAAACAAATACAAAAACAAAAACAAATACATAGGAATAAGGTAATGTAAATTATGAATAGCTGAAATGTTAGATATTAAATGTTAAATAGTAAAAATGAAATTTGAAAATGGACCATGTAGAGGAGGAAAATGCCAAATTGGATGGAGAAGAGCCAAGGACAACCAGTCGGAGCCAGAAGGCGGAATACCTGAAGACCTGTGTGATTTAGTTTGCCAAATAGTGTATGTGTTTTAGAATTAAATGGGTGTGGTTTGGTGAATATCCAAAGGCGAAGTGCAAATTTAATAATTGATCATGTTAGAGTTTTCGTAACCAAAGATGTATGCTTTTTTAGAATGCTGAAAAGTTTATGCCGAGCCAAAGTGTATGTAAATTTAGACTGCCTTGTCTAGCCGGGCGTAGGTATTTTACCGTGCTAGCACACGACGTTAGTACAGTTTTACTAACGCCACACAAGACCGTTCCAGCTGATGCTACTGGTGAATGGGTTGAGCAACTTTTTTTTATATAAGTTTGAAAACTGGATTGATTATCATTGGTTTATCAAATTTTAGAATTTAACAAGTGTAAGTAGTATACTATGAGTTCTAGGCTTATTATTTTTCGGGTGGAGCACCCCAATGCGCATGACGTCACATCCGGTGACCGTGGACAGGAAGTGACCGGTAGAGGGAGGGGACCGGAAGTGGACTTAGATGGGGAACCTTTTGAAGTAGGAAAGGGAGGGGCTTAAATGTTGGGAAGGGGGAAACCACCTCCATTGATATCCTCATTAAGTGTCCTAATTAGTGTCATTATATAGTATACTATAAATAGATAAGTATAAAAAGGGGAGTGTATTATGACAAGAGTTATCTTTCTTTGTTTATATATTTTTTTATTTTACATTTTCATTATCTTTAATGGTTTTTAATCATTTTTTTTGTAAATTAATTGTAATTTCATTGTCTTTGTGTAATAATATCAAATTGAATGGGCAGTTCGAATAGATTTTAAATTTTGATTTGATTTCCTTTGTGTTCAAAGATTGTGTAATTTGAATAGATGTCTCACGGGTTAGACAGATGTTTGAAACTTTGTTTCATACACAAAAAAAGTTTATACATAGTCACAAGTATGATATACATTAAATGTGTTGTACAAGATGACCTCAATAAACAATTAGGACCCAAATTGAAGGCTGGACCTAAAAACAAGGACATAAAGTGCAAGATACCTTAATAAAGTCATAAAAGATGATATTGTAAAACTTTCAATTCAATTCAAAACACTTTTTTTTTTCTCGTATGAGAAGCCTTATTTCCCTGATAATGACCAAACCCAAGGTTGATCAACATGGATTTCTCAGATAAAAGAAGACAGATACAAGAAGACTCGACCCATGGAGCTGGTTATAACTGTCGTTTGGAGCTATCCAACATTAATCAAACTTGTGTGTCGTACAAAATAGTTAGCACAGTATACCAAGAGAAAGACGGCAATCCAGAGAGTCCCTGTGAAAGTAAATTTTAAGGGAGAAGATACAACAGAAGACTTATGAAGTTGCGGTATCGAAAAGGCAGATACATTGTTGTGCAATAACTTTAATACAATTTTTCCCCATCCTCCAATACTTGTATAGAAATGGAGTGGCATTTAACGATTATAGCCGATGGCGGAAGTAACATGTCAATAGAGGTACCAAGATGTAAGTTACGCACGATTCATTCGCAGAACCCCATACGGGGCACTGTCCTTACTTATACATAGAAAGAACACCAATATATCAAGCTACAACAATTAATCCATCAATTATCAAATACGACAAAAATATTAAAATGTTCATAGGTGATCGAAGTACTTGAGTTATATACGTGTACAAAAATATTCCTGAAACGGTCCTAATCCACGACGACAAATGGAGACCGAATACAAATACGTTTGTAATGTAACAGTGTTCTGTGGATCATATATGGACGAAGGCTTTGTAATCGACCCTATCATAACATCTCTGTATTGGTCACAATTAAAATCATTTAAATTTCATTGGTCGCGATTAACACATTTAAATCTATAGGACGACGCTAATGAAGGAGTGGTTTTATGTAATTAACGATTCCAATGCATAGGACGACGCTAATGAGGAGGCGGGTCCCATTTTGAACTCGTCCGAATAATAAAAAAGAATAATGAATAGTACTAGTAAAAAATTAAAAAAATAAAATGTGAGACGATGTGTATAAATATATTGCATTGTGGAACCCCACCTCAGGAGATGAATTTTACTTTAATTCATTTATATATTTTTTTTTATTAAAAATTGAAAATGACATTATTTAAGATAAATGTTATAGTATGAATATATTGGTTATGGTTTAATTAAGTTAGATATTGACCTTATATACCACCTGAAACTGCTGGGCTGAAATCAGTGCAACTACACTTGATATATAGGGTGCGGATTATCCAACTTGAAATTAAAAGAAAATATACATATATATATTGCAATTGTTCCAAGATGTAGTACAAGAGTAATTTTTTTATTAGTATTATTTATCAGTATGTTCTGTTATAAGTAGTTAGTATTTTTGACTACCATATTTTTTTTTATAATCATTTGTCATTTTGGTTTTGATGATTGTATGTGTTTACATTTTGCTAATACTCCGCTTACTGAAGGGAGTATGTGGAGTAGATTTTCCATTGTGTATCGAGACGATAATCATTCAGCTTGGGAGTAGGTGGACAAGCTGATTTTTTATTAGTTTAATAATTATGTTTTCCATTATATTCCATTTCTTTCTGGAACAGGGTTATTGCTACAAGATTGAAGTCATCACTACAGAAGTTTTATGGTCGTCATCATGAACTCGTGGATCGTTATGGTGTATCCATCACCACCATGAAACCTGATTTATTCAACGGGTCATAGTTTTCCTTTCCTCATTTGTCTACTCCGGACTTGACTTTTTATGAGCAACTCGGCGGATGTTTCTAGAAAAGCAGAGGACGCTTACCCTACCGGTGCACCTGGTCCATGCTCCCAGTTTTTAGTGGAGTCCGAGTTGCTCATTTACTTTTGTTACTTTGTATGTATGATTTTAGTTACTTTATGTTCTTTGTTGTGTATGTCTGTTTTCCATGTCTGGTCTTTGTCCCTGGATTACCTTCTTTTGATTACCGCTATAATCTTGGTTCCCTTGATTACTCTTTTAAATTTGATCTGTTCTCTACAGTGGTTTGAGTTACTATACGCTTCATTGTATTTTGCATTTACTTCACATTGTGCCTAAAATCTTCTCACTACTGTTACTGGTTAAATTATACATTGGGGTTGGATGTCCTAAATTTTCCACTCGTGAGTAGTATTTTATTTTGGTATAAATACTCCGTGTTTTGTATAGTATTTCCATGTGGAATTAGAAGGCCAAGATGTACCGGTACATATTTGAAAGCAGTATAGCCAGCAGATAAGGTATTTATGATGTTCATTTTTCCATTAACTTTTCATTTTTCGTACTGGCATTTTGCAAGTTAGAGTTTTTAGCAAATTTCATTTTAATTTTTTATTATTTTGAATATCATTGTGTCAGGTTAATGGATTTGATGCTAAGGTACCTTGTTATAGTGAGTACTTATAACGAACTTTAATGGGTATTTTGTGTAGGATTATAGTTAACTGTGGGTATTACATTTAACTGCTTGATTGTTGAGTTGTGCTCTATTTATGTGTTCAATCTGTTTTGAACATGCAAATGCAATCTGATTGATTATATTTGTTTGAATATTTGCAATAATGTTCTATAATTTGCATCTATTTAATTAGTTTTGTATGCGTCTTATACGTCTCTTTGTTCTTAGTTTGTAGATCTTTTCAATGTCTTCTGATTCTGAATTAAAAGTAATTCTATATTCATGTTTTCTTTGGGCCATTAATTGCTATCGAGCCCCACTTGGTCACACTTGTTTTTCGTTGGACTTGTGGTTCAATTTGGAACAAAAGTTTTGCCAATAGTCTGTTCTAGCAATTTCTATAGTTTTTGAAATGACTTAAGTTCTTTTTTATATTCTTGGTGATCATTTTCGGATTTTGACTTATTGAAAATACGTTCTTTATTACGTTTTTCTTTTTTTAGCGTCAGTGCATTGTTGAGTCCACCACGGACAATTTACTCGTTCATGAACAGTGCCGTTGGTTTTTGGTATTGCAACATCTGCTATATTTGTAATTGCTTGACATAAATTGTGATTAAAGAAATCAATGTTTTGACTAATGATGTCATTAGGATCGACATCTTGACATAAAGTTGAAAAAAGTCGCCAATCTGCTTTATGAAATTGCCAACGTTTGGCTGTACAGATATTTGTCTTGATGGTTTGGCATATAAAGTGGTCAAAATAGGATAATGATTTGAACCTAAGGAGTCAGAATGCACATAAAACAATTAATTGTTCGCCAAAAGAGGAGATGTTAAGCTAATATCCATATGTGAAAGTGAACCATCGTGGTAGCTGTGTGTGCCTGTACCGTCATTCAAAAATATCAAATTATTATGTTCAATCAAATTTTCTAAAATTTTACCATTTTTGTCGGTTGATGTTGACCCCCATAACGAGGATTTGAAATTAAAATCTCCAACAATGACAATATTGTCTTTAACCTTATCAATAACATTTGCATAATCTTCTAATTTAAGATCTTGATCTGGGGGGTCTATAAATGTTAAAAATATTGATAATTTTATCTTGACAGTTAACTGCAATACCAATGGATTCGATAAAATTTGTGCTAAGAGATAGTTGAGTAAAATTTAAATCTTTTGCTACATATATGGCAACATCGCCGCCTTTTTGTTTTATTTTACCCTTAGTAATTTTAGTAGCAACTCTGTTTTTAGTAACAGGTTGATGATATCCTTGTAATTTGCCATATTTTTTATCAACAAAATGGATTTAAGGTGTGGTGTTTGAAAATTTTTTTACCATACTTTGCACAATTGGTCTTAAGGTCACTGTGACAGTCATTGATGTCAGAGTTTTGTGATTTTGATTAATTCCCTGCGGCTGTTCGCTTTGGAGTAATGAAGTGACAGGTGTTGTTTTTACAGCCTTGGCATAAGATTGATTTTTATTGTCATTAATTACCACAATTTCCGGTGAGATAGGAAGTAGTCTTCCAGTGGTGTCACCTGTTTTGGGTTTTATGGCTTCGGTGTTGTTTTTAGGTTGACTTTTAGATTTAGCCTTTTTGACTGCTTGGTCAAAATTTAAATAATTAACATACATCTCAACTAAAAAATGCCACCTGAATTGACTAATCAAAGACCCGTTTTTTACTCATGTTATTAACTCAATCTCATTTTCAAACACATTAAGCATATGTAAAATACAGAGACTCAACAGTTACATGTAAAACTCCGAGCTCGGCTCACTGCTGCTTATATGCAGAACGAAATCATATGATAGTCACGTGATAATAGCAAAACCATGTGTACATGTAAACAGATTAAAGTCACTTCCATTACACAATGTATGACACATAGACAAATATGTCATAATTCAAACTGGCTCTCTGACACTAACTAAATAACTTACAATTTTTACTCTATGGAAGCCCACAACTAATACATGAGGAAACAATGTATTTTTCATATCCTGGATTTTCTCTCTAGTTCACTAGTTACAGCATTAGTAGTATATAGTTTATACATTGTATGCTCTCTAACTTCATATTTATACATTGTAAAAGAAAAGGACTGGATAAGTATGATTTAATTTTGTCCATTCCATTTTGTTTTTAGCAAAACAAATTAGTTAAACCACACCATTTTCAGAGAAAGCAGCATAGAAGTGATATATAGTTCAGGTTTAACTAAAGATAGAAGCTCAGAAACTTCATTACACATTTAACATAGTGAAATAAGCTTTCTAGCTTAATGAGCAGCCATATTTCTTTTTGTACAAATGTATTTCTGCACTCTCCATTTTGTTAATAAAAATAGAGCTATATTGAAAACGATTTTATTTACAAAAGTTGAAATGATATTGTCAAATAAAGGTAAAAAAAATCTAAATAGTTAACAACTGATAAAATGGACGGTACCTATATAAAATCAACTGTACTAAAGCACATGATACGCAAATATTTAGTAGGCGTGAACTTTCTATAAACTCTCTCTCTATATATACATACAAGTACTTCACATAAACATTTGTATGAATCCTAGAAAATTCTCGCCCAGTGCCTGTGGATACACATTTCTTCCATTATTTAGTCCAGTAAGGCAAAGAAAACTTAAATGGTAGATTCTCTTACAACCTTCTTAATAAAAATATACAGGGTGGATGGGTGGATTTTATTTTTTAATCTTACCAGATATTTGCTAGTCTAACTTTAGCTATATGAAGTATAGATATGTTCTAAATCCATAGTCAAATCAGTTTCAGAGGAGAAACATTGTTATGAATGATTTATGTGAAATAGTATCTCAGTATTCAAGACTGACTCAAAAAAATCCTGATTTTGATATTCCTGACCCATTATTTGTTATTTATGTCAATTTTTTAGGGGTGGGAGAGATGAGAATCTACTGATCAATTTTATTTGGCCTAACTTAGAAAGGAAATATGAAAGGGTTTATCTTAAATGTAGATAAAAACTATCAAAAATATGATAAAAAAATAGTGTTCCATTACCCAAGAAATTTCAATTTCAAAGGAAGATAAATCTCACGATACAAGCAAATCCTACTGATTGTCCAAGAAATTTTGGTTCAAGTTTGATCCATTGAAAAATGTAGTCATGTGAGCACTAACAAGGTGTAATGGAAAGACTGGCAGGGTTTGTGGCAGGAACAAAAAAATCCACAAAACCTTATCATACAATGTGAGGACAGATAGGAATATACCATAAAATTTCAGTCAATCAAAAGAAAGACATGTGAAAATCTGAATAAAAAATATAAAAAAATTTCTAACAGAACTCAGGTGATATACGATGAAAGTAATTCTCAAAAAAAATAAAAAGATCTTTAAAAATCAACCATATCAAAATAAATGATCAATATGGCATAACAAAAAATGAATGCATGTGTGTTTATACAGGATAGAACACATAAAAAACATTAAAAAATATATTGTGGGTTACAAATTTCCATGTGTAATATCCTTATGATAGAATATACAGCCAAAAAAAAAAAAAATATAGCAAAATTCAACATGCTTAAAATGTAGGAAATAAATTTTCAACTTCTCTATAATATGAGGTGCACATTTTCAATATGTATATAATTACTGTGTAAAGTCTGAATTATATTGCTTGAATACTTTTTGAGTAACAGATTACACTGTTCACAACATAAAGTGACAAAAATGGTTAAGTTCAACGTGCTCAAAATGTAGGAAAGAATAATCAAGGGAACCAAGGTTATAGCGGTAATCAAAAGAATGTAATCCAGGGACAAAGACCAGACACACAACAAAGAACATGAAGTAACTAAAATCATACATATAAAGTAACAAAAGCAAATGAGCAACTCGGACTCCACTAAAAACTGGGAGCATGGACCAGGTGCACTAAATATTAATTAAATTTCTCCATAATCTTCACTATATATATATAATCACTGTGCAAAGTTTGAATTATATTGCTTAAAAACTTTTTGAATTACAAATTACACAAAGTGAGTACCCATTAATGTGACAGACCCATGGACAAATGCACAGACAGAGTGGAGTGGCTACTAGGCCTACTGTCACCGTTGGTGACACAGGTAAATAAATGTAAAAGATACTACCTGAAATGTGTATCAGTACACAGAACCAAGACATAGCTACAGTTAAATGTGAAAAGTATAATTGTTTTTTCTAAAGAGTCTGAAAGTATTGTGGGCCTTCAAAATACAGCATCATTTAGAAAAAAACCTCTTTTTCAATATCTAAAGGAATATGTTAAGTTTGTATCAAACCTTTAAACATTGCCATGAAATTTAGTAAAATGTGTGTCTTCCTTGCTAACAAAATTTTTTTACAGATCTTCATTGGCAAATGCAGCTTTACTGTGTAAGTTACGTCAAACTGGCAAAAAAACTGGGTTTTAATAAAACATATTTTGATGCAGGAAAAATTGGCCACATGCATCAATTCAAATATGCTTAACAGAACTATTTCCCCCAACAATGACCCTTTTTAAAATTATACCCTTCTACAACATGACTGAGTTTAAAGTTTTTTTTCTGTGTTATAACATCATTTTACTAACAAAGAATGTGAGCAAAGTCATAATAAAACTGCTTAGATGTTTGAAGAGTCAGTCTCTGTAAGAATCAGGCAGTGGGTGAAACATGATATGAAATAACCCACCACTTTGCAATGTAATTTGACTATATGTACCATCAGAATCAACTAATGAAGAGAAGATTATATCAATTTGGAAAAATTATTTATAATTTCGATAAAATGCATTGCAAATGAAATTTCAAGTGCTCAATCGTAAGCTTTCTATTGTGGCATAGTTCAATTTCATAGAGATCCAAGTATTTTTCCTCAAGTTAATGTCCAGAAAAATTTAAGGTTTTAGTCCTTTTTGGTCCCTTATTTCTAAACAGTATATGTTATTACCTCCAAAATTAATCCCAGCTTGACTTTCATGGTATGGAATAGTGTGATAAAATTTTATCAAGTGTGATACACTATTACTCAGGCTATTGTGAAAAAACCCCCCAGAATTTTTGCATTTTTGGCCCCATTTCCTAAACAATTTAAGTCATTACCTCAAAAAATCTATTGCAGCCTGACTTTTCTGGTATGGATTTCAAAGAGATCAATGCACTTATGCTCCACTTATTGTGTGGATTCTTCATTTTGAGTTATCACGCAACGTGTGGATGGACGGACGGACGGATGGACAACGTTATTTCATAATACGTCCCGTCTATATAGACAGGTGTATAAAAATGGACACAATGCTGACCATGACATTGCCATAACATTACAAATATGACAAGTTTTTTTGCAGTAAGATCAAAGTTTTATACGGTAACTTGGAAACACAATTCACAAAGAATGAAAAGTATAATACTACTCAGATTTCCAATTGTTAATGACTGTCACAAGTCATCAATAACACAAAACAGTTATGTTGTTTCAGCTGTCTTTTGGCTACTTGGATGCTTTACTTCACACTCTGCCAATTTTGTTGCCTGAGTTTTTACGAGTTCTTTTAACTGAAGTGAAAAAAAAACATAATACAGTGAGCATAACATATAGTGTAACTTGAATTCTATGTATCACTACATGAAATATTTAGTAAACTGTAACAAAAATCATCATATTTTAATTAGAAACTGTTGCTATGCAAATAACATTATTTATGTGATAAGTGTTCACCAAGATAGGTTTCCTACTATTTAAGTCGATGTTCTCCTAAATAGGTCCATCACAAAGTCCATGTAATGCTAATAGAGATCCAAAATTCATTCAGATCAAAATAAAGCAGGTGCACAGCATCAATTCCTGATACTACAGTAATATTCATGAAGTGGGTTACATGTAGTTATGGACAGACAATGGATACCCATTACTTCAATCTGAATCCACAGTTAAACTAGAAGGCCTGTATTGCTCACCTGGAGCTCATTTCTTAGCTTGTGAATATTTGAAGTCAGGAATAAGGAAATATTTCAGCAATAGAAACCTTTCCCCTTTCTGCTAAGGTCTAAAAGTACAAGGGTTGATCATAAGGGGCACTTCATCAATCCAAATTCTTTCCATCTTTCATCATTTTAAAATATTTATTAAAAAACATTTCTTGACTTTCAAGGCAATAACTTTTATAAGAAGTTATCTTACAACTTTAACTAAATGGAGCCTTATTTTAGGGATAATTTCATCACTTGAATAATTCTCTCTAACTGTTATAGTTTACAAAATATTGGCTAATAAAGAGCATCATGAAGTGCAGCATGTTAAGACTG
Organism: Perna viridis; assembly: GCA_037379345.1. Lineage (NCBI taxonomy): Eukaryota > Metazoa > Mollusca > Bivalvia > Mytilida > Mytilidae > Perna > Perna viridis. The sequence goes on from CM074512.1 coordinate 6,682,615, forward strand.
CAGCATGTTGAACTCTGTTCGCTTGGGGGAAAATATCAGTTTTTAAGCATAAAGGACTTACAGTATATTATGGTAACAATATACCTGATATAGCACAAAATTTGAAATTCAATTAAAGGTGAAAAAGGTTGCTTAATATCAAAGAGCTTTGCCATTAATCCCTGTAACCACAATATAGACCATAAAAGATATAAATTTGATAGAAGAATGCAGGCAGGGATTTTTATAAGGAATCTAATAATTTTTTTCCCCCAAATCAGATAAATTTAACAAAAGATTTTTTTTGGTGGGACCTCCTTTGACCCCTTGCAATGTGAAAACGAAAAGAAATATCTGAAATCTAATTAAAAATTTCATAATGATCCAATAAAAAAAATTGCTTAATAGTAACAACCATTTCCTCCTTTTAGCCCTTTATTTTCAAAAAGGGTGGGGCAAACCCCCCAAAACTATAAAGCCTAAGAATGAGGTGTTTCAAAAAGATCAGATATGTTTATCATTAGGAGGGGATTCAAAAGTGTGACAGATAAACAGAATGACAGATTGCCACTTTAAAGTTTATAAACTTAGGGGGAGATGATGACTTTCTCACATGGAAACTGTATTTTTTTTATAATGTATAGTATGTTTGAGTTTTATAAATCTTAAAAAAAAAAACAATTCTTCACAATAATTTAACTTTCCTACTGTAGATCCTTTTCTATAGTACATACAAACTCTGGAAAATATTTTCCAAATTTTATCTTAACCAACAAAAACAATACCTGTAAGGCTTAATGTAATATTAATTTGACGTATTCTACTATTTTTGTATGCTCAAGAATTAGAAGATCCATTTGAATATCTATAGATGTCAATTAACCATTACAAAAACATGTTTCCTAATATAGGATATTCAAATTAATTGAAGTGACCTAGCTTTGTTATGTAGCCTGTCCACGGGGATTTCTGTTTATATTCACATCAAATAATCAAACAGCTGTTCCAACATTTAAACAGACAAAATTAAAGTATTTAAAATCAAAATTGCATTAAGCCCAATGTGAATTTCTTAGTAACTGAATTATTTTGAAAAATGATTTTACATGTATATGATTTTTTTGCTCAAAGATTTATACAACTGAAATGACAGAAACTACCAATAGATCAATAATGCCTGTTTAAATGGTAAATAAGAAAATATCAGAATAAACATTTATCTAAATATCATGAAATTATTTGTACAAGACATGACATGAAATCTCATTCTCATTCTAATTTAGATTTTGAAAGTATTCTGCTTAACAAAAACTGCCATGGCTGAGAGTTAAAAAAAAAATTGGAATAAAATGAAACAAATGACAAGGGTTTACCTCCTTATTCTCCTTCTCTAACTCTGAGATCCTTTGCAGCAATTGACATACAACTAATGACGATCTTTCCATTGTCATATGGTCCTGCAGAAAAAGTACACTCAATTAAATTAAGGGAGCATGTATAGACTTGACAGTAAACTCTAAACAGGAGAAACAAAGCTTTAATGTCTATAAAAGGAATAGCACCATTTCCATTCCATTTTGTAGGGACGTATGTCTTTTTTTAATGTTGATTTGACCAAGCAGAAATTTTAGGTAGGTGATTTGGTAAGGAATTTTCAGTTTTCTGTTTTTGAATTCTCCTAAAACCACTCATAACCAGAAAATGAAAAATGTGTCCAAATCAGTTTATTTGTTAATTTCGTAGAACAAACATTCTGATAGTATTACATAGCAGACAAAGTCCCCTACATTTAGAACACTCATTCTGATAGTATTACATGGCAAGACAAAGTCCCCTAGATTTAGAACAAACATTCTGATAGTATTACATGGCAAGACAAAGTCCCCTAGATTTAGAACAAACATTCTGATAGTATTACATGGCAAGACAAAGTCCCCTAGATTTAGAACAAACATTCTGATAGTATTACATGGCAAGACAAAGTCCCCTAGATTTAGAACAAACATTCTGATAGTATTACATGGCAATAAAAAGGATACCCTACTTACTTCTAAGTTAATCAAGTTTATATACAGAAGTATTTACTATATCCAATGTAGTAGAAATAATGACATTATACAACTCATTATCAAAACAAAACACCAAATATGAAATCATTATAGAAACAGCCTGACAAATATGAGTAAGATATGTAAGTAGACGAGCAGGTGGATGAGCAAGCAATTGTTTTTTTATAGTCCTTCAAACAATTTGTACAAAATAAGTCCAAAATTGGTTCCATTGATTTTAAGGATTAAAGCTTAGTTGACCAGTTGCTCTATAAAAGAATATGCATACTTTTTAATGGTTGGATTTTCTTTTCTCTTATAAGTAGTCATGAACAAACTAGGCTTTAAACTTGACACAGCTCTGAATTTTGATAGTCACTTTTTTGCCCTTATTCATTAATGGTTCCAGTCAAAACCTGCAAAATCCCAAACTTCCTGTGGGGATATGGCATTTTGTGGCAAAGTTTCAAAATGATCCATTCCTTTTCACTAAGTTATTATCTAGAAATTAGAAAACAAATACTTGTTTCTGGCCCCTTTGTGACCCCTCATACTTAATTGGCTCAAGTCACATCCCATAAAAATCAATCCCAGTTTTCCTTTTGTGGCATGGCACCTTGTAGTAAAATGTATATGAGATCCAGTCACTTTTACTCAAGTTATTATTTGGATCAGAAAAATGCTTGTTTCTGGCCATCATTTGGCCCCTAATTCCTACAGAGGTTCAAGTATTAATCCCCAAAATTAATTCATCTTCCTTTGGTGGTATGACAATTTGTAATACAATTTCAAAGAGATTCATTCATAAATAGTCAAGTTATTGTTTGGATATCAGGAAAATGCATGTTTTTGACCCATAATTTCTGAAAATATTCAATAAGAAAATAGGAGATGTGGTACGATTGCCAATAAGACAGTCATCCATCAAAAGCCAAGCAATGAACAATTTCACTTCTACAGGTCACTACACCGTCTTCAATGGTGGGCAAAACCCATACCATTAAGCAAGCTGTATAAGACCCCAAAATAGATGATGTGAATTTACATAAAAGACAAAAATTGACCTAATCTTATGAAAATGAATATCAATGAACATAAAAAACAAGACCCTGAAAATCAATCCAAGTCTTGACTATTGTAGTTTGGAATATTGTGGAACAATATCACAAACATTCCTATGCTTTTTAAAGTCGAGTTATATAGTATGTAGTTAAATTCTATGAAATGCTGTGTCTAGGCCCCTTTGTGGCCCCTAATTCTAACATGATTGAGGCCATAACCCCCAAAACAATACCAACCTTCCCTTTGTGGTTTGGAACCTTGTTATAATATTATATAAAAATCAGCCTACTAGTACTCAAATTATCGCACAGAAACCAAGTGAGGATGACTACAATGGGGGCAACAGTGCCATACCAAGACAAGACCACAATTTTTTTGCAGTCAATCATTGAGGTAGTCTACCCATATGCCAAATATCAAAAGATTTCAAAGTTACAGACTGGTTCAGACATTTAGATGGACCAACTGATCAGTATAGGGCACCAACCATTGACCACAAATACAAGATTACTACACCCTAATTTTACTCAGTATCTTACTTTATCAGGCACAACTTCAAACTGTCCACTTGAATTATCTGATGATGGTATTATTTGCTTTGTTGGTGGGTGTATAATTGGTGTTGACATGGCAACAGACATTTGATTGGTTGATGACTGTACACTGGATGGATCTTGCCTGCCTAGATTGCTTGGTATCTGCTGATTTATAGGTAAAGGAATAACCTCTGCATCTTCCAATTCCTACAGCAGAAACAAATCCTAACTAAAAGTGTATAATAAATATACTTCTCAGAATACAAAAACTATAACTATTGAAATTATTTTGATATTTTACTATATCACATTTTGTATAACTTACAAGCTGGTATCATCTCCAAAAAGCTGGGCAAGGTGTTAATCAATTATACTTTTAAAAATCAAAACAGCATAAATATCTCATATTTTTATATAAAGCAACAAAAAAAAAAAACAATATTTAGGCCCTTAATTCCAGTCACATCCTCCAAATTCAATCCCAACCTTCTTTCAGGGGAATGGAACTTAATGGTACAATTTCAAAAGATCCATTCACTTTTTATACCCAAGTTATCATACAGACATCAGGAAAATGTTTAATGAACACAAAGTGCCAGATGCCATTCCTGAAAAAAATATTCAAAATTTTGGCAAAAAAAAACCTTCTCTATCAGCCATATATAGAAAAAAACGTTGATTCAATATTGTCTCCATAACTTAATGTTTAGATTTTCAAATGACAATTTAGACTACAGCTGCTGCTGAAAAAAAACATTCATAATTTTAGGGTGAAAAATATTTTTCCTCTTGACAAAAAAAAAATTGTTCGATTATTTTTTATAAAATGTTTACAGGTTTATACTTGTATAAAAAAAAAAAAAATGTTTGATTATTTTTTTTTTATACAAGTATAAACCTGTAAACATTTTAAATGTATTGAGAAAGAGCATGACAACCAATAACCCACATAGAATATTGTAGGTTAATCACCAAGGCAACCAGAAAATTTATCGTGTTAGTCAAAATTTCACTTGAAATCATAAAGAAAAAATATCATACATACTGCCTTTAGCCACTCAGGAAGCTCAGATTCCTCGGTCTCCTTAGGAACTATAGACCTCTCAGTTAGAACTTCAGGACTTGGAGGAATCCCAGAATCCTTTGTGCAATTGGGTATTTCCTGACTAGATATTTCTTTAGATCCATCACTGAATGCACTATCCTCTTCTGTTATTGTTGGAGAGGGAAGAACAACTGAAATTTAAAAACAGAGCTATGGAAGGACAAAATGTGTGTACTTCAATACTAGTACATTGTAATGTACATACTATAATGACAGTAAAAATGACAGATCTGACACTTAGCTGCTTCCATAATTAATCAATTATTCCATATAAAAGATAATATTGACTAACGTACTCAATTGCCATTCTAAGCATGTCTAAATAACACAATCATATTATAATTTTTGTTTTGGCAAGTGTCTTGTGGGCATACCTTCACATAGGTATTCCACTATGGCCATGAAGTAGCATGAAGTGCATGATAAGAACCTTTTCCCATATTTTTATTAAGAAAAAGACATACTGCAAGACTTTGCATATAAATTACTACTTTATGACCAATAAGAAAAGAATATATACCTGTATATACATTGTCAAATTCAGGTTTAATGACTTGTGTGTATCTATCTATATTACCTCAATATAGGTCACATTCACACTAAAGTCATAGCAGTTGTGATGTAACAAAATGTGAATGTGAACCAACGTATAAAATTGATTATGTACCAATGTATTGTCAAAGGGGTTTTAAATTAACCTAATCAACAAGATTGCTACAAGTAGCCATATGACCCCCGCTGCTGCAAAAAAGTTGAATTGCAAAAGCCCCATAACACCTGTAAAATTTGTCAAATCAAAATGGCGATGCAATCAGATCAACTACATATGGAGACTAAAAATCCTACAAAATTTGAACAAAATTTGTAGAATGGTTTCCAAAAGGTTCAGTCCACAAAGTTTTCCTATAATGTAGCATGTACAAATTAAGCAGTCTTATAACTCCTGTAAAATTTGTCGAAAGCAAAATGGCTGTGCAATGTGATCAACTACATATGGTGAACAACCGTCCAACAAAATTTGAACACAATCTGTTGAGTGGTTCCTGGGGAGTTGCATCCACAAAGTGTGACAGATGGGTGGAGGGACAGCAGTATTTCTATGTCCCCTTCGGTGGTGGGTGACAATTAAGTAGGTCCAGTGCAAGTCTAGTGTTGGTAAAACATAACATCAAATAAAATTCAAATTCTTTGACTAAATAGACAATTATTTTGACAGATCAACAAATCTGTCAAAATTAAGGAAGAACATGTGTTAAATATACCAACCCATACATTAACTGGGTAGAATCCACAACAACAAAAAACACAACACAAGATCTTAAAAAATTAAATCCAGTTTTTCTTATGCTTAGTATAAATTGTAGGATAAAAAAGAACTTGGTAGATTATTATCAAAGCCTTTTTCCCTTAAAAGGGAATCCCTATGGTTTTGTCCACAAGTAGAGCCAATTTTGTAAAAATCAAAATTTTTCACTGAAAGCTGTAGAAAAGAAAGACAAATTGACAGGATAAAGAAAAAAATTAGAAAAATCAGGAAAAGACAAAAAATCAGCTGCTGTCTAAAGTCCAAGTCAGCTGTTGGTCCTGCTGAAGCCAATACCTTATTGTAATCTAAATCAATGTTTTGTTTAATTAAACATGTGTTTTTAATTATTATTATTCATGTATATGTCCTCTTGCACAACATGTGTTGTGTTTGAGGTTGTTTAATTAACTCTTTGATTGTTCCTGATTTTTTTTATTTGTTTGGTAACTTTAAAAATGTATTTGCAGTCCTCCTCTTTTGATACAGACAAATACCTGTTCTCTCTGACATAATAATGAGTTAAAAATACTTAAAAAAAAATAACAGGGTAAAATTTACTCTGTGTTGCCCACACCAAAGGGGTAGTGCCTTAAAACAAGGGTTTGGGAATAGTATAAAGTTAAAAAAAATAATAGATTCAAACACTGCCTACAGTAGAAGTGATTCATGGTGTAGAAAAACCCTACCATATAACTATGTCTTTTTTTGTCTACATTTGCTATATTATCACTTAACAATAGTCTTTTCTGTTTTCAGATATGAAATTTTGAGTAAACCATACATTCTTCTTCCACTAAAATCAACCAAATCACTCTTGCAATGTGCCAATTTCATACACAATCTATATAATTTTATCTCGAATGTGCAACAACCGAGTGACAAACTAAGACTGGTTATGCGGTCTGTAACTGTCTCTAAATGATAAATTATAGTGAATTTGGTGGGTTTTTGACATGCATGAATCACCCACTGTCTGATTTTTATGAAGGCTGATACTTAAATACATTCATGGTACTAGCACATTAAATTCTTCATGGCTTATGACCTTGTTTATATACAAGTAGCCTTTATATTAGTTTGGTTTGACTATTAGAGAACACTTTACAGCAATCAGAAAGCATTGCAGAAAGCAAAGTAAAAAATCCAGCTAGCTCAATAAAATGGCGTTAGACATCAATTTATAATTTGTATGAACATGTTGCATTCAGTCCTTTATACTGAGATAAAAATACTGCTGTTCTTTTATATTTGAGTTATATTGCAGCAAAGCTGTTCATCATAAGCTACAACTAAAGCTGCATTATAATTTAACAGGGCCAACAAGCATGCATTACAATCCCCATAGATCTTACCTTGGCGATTATGTTTGCCTGGGTGAAAACACATAAAATTTATCTTCTATTCACAAACTTGCAATGTATCACAACAACTTTGATAACTGACTATAACCTGCTAAAGAGACATGTTTACGAGATGACAGAATCTCACTTAGACCTAAATGGGCAACAATACATTCTTTATGAAAACAGTATTAACTGAATACTGTGAGCTCACAAAGAGAATACCCATGCATTGAATGCAGTTAAATGTGCTCTCACTAACCACTTCAAATGTTTCCATTACTTTACATGTTGAAAAAGTAATTTTCAAAGTTTCAATGTATATTCCCAGGACCACTGTTACATACCATAGTGAAGCTGGAAAAATAAGGCTTTCAAAATCATTACACTAATGGTACTATGATGATCTTTCAAATTTTGCACAAAATTTACTTGGAAAAAAAAATAATAAAAAATCCAATTTTTCTGATAACTGACAGCTTGTACGAAAATTACTCACACATGTAAACAATGTTCATACACTTTTGTAGTAAATTACAAATATGATTTTAAAGCACACATTCTTAGCTTTATTTTGACTACTTTTGACCAATATACACACAGATTATGCACTTACAATGCACAGATCTAGGTTCAGTGTGTTTTTGGTACTACATACAAGGGTGGCACTTTGACCCAGAAGTGGTAAATTCTGACAGTATCTATATTCCTTCATGCATAATACATATGATGCCTTCCCATAAGAATTTCATTTGAATCCCTTGAGTGGTTTAGGGAGCATTGTGGAGTGGTTTAGGAGAGTGGTGGAGTGGTTTAGGGGGAGGTATGGAGTGGTTTAGGGGAAGTTGTGCCTTAAGTTTGATTCTTTAGAGTGTGCTTACAAGAATGTGGACAGATGGACGAAAGACAAAGAGACAGATGAAAAGATTCCTATATACAACCCTGAACTTTGGTTGTGGGGGTATAATAAATCAAACAGTAATGAGTTATAACAAGGTCAATAAAAATCGATAATTCTAAAAGAGCAAAAACCAGTTAGCAACATGTAACAATGTTGTCAGTATAGCCTCAAAAGCACAAAATAATGATATTTGAATTCAAAGACTTTCTTTATAATACCCTCACCATCCTACATCAATGTTTAATTCATGTATCCAATGTAAATATAAGTTTAAATCAATTCCTCTTTTTAATTTGAAACTATTTCTGCATCTTACCATGGTTAATTGACTACATGGTAATTTGAAAGGTACATATTTATCAATAAAATTTAACAAATATAAGTATAGAGCTAATAACTTACTTGTGGTTTTTTAACTGGAAACAAGGACCACTCAACCGGATATTCTACAATATGGACATATGGCAACGTGTAGGTCAGGGCAAAAATTCATCAATTAAAACTTTTTTATTTTTATTTTTAATTTTAAAATTAAACCTTCTATAATTTCAAGGATTAAAAAGGTCTTAATACACATGTATATTAAGTCAACAAGAAGTATTTATATACTTGATTCAATTGAAGAAACATTTGTGGGTTTGGGAATAATGAATATTTCATCTGGAATAAAGTTGAATTCTGTCTTTATAGTTTTGAAGGTATAAGCCAAAAGGTGAAAATCATAAGACTGGCATTTCATGTTTCACAAACCCCCTTAGTAAAATGGACAACAGACCCTTCTCATCTTAACTATATACGTATGTGTGAAAAATTCTCAATCCAAAGTCCTCCCATGAGGAAGTATATGTCATATAGTCATAGACTACTTTACAGGTAGAAGAGTATATGTCCTACATGCTCATGGACATTGACAACCCTGCAGGTTAGCGACTATATGTCCTACATGCTCATGGACATTGACAACCCTACAGGTTAGCGACTACATGTCACACATGCTCATAAACAACCCTGCAATTAAGAGAGGATGTCACATATGTTGATGGACACCCAAGAAGGAAAGAGAGTACAAAGTTATATGTCACACATGCTCATGGACAACTCTAAAAGTAAAAGTGTGTAGGTCATAATGGTCATGATCTACTCTACAGGTTAGGAGGGTATCACAGACACCTTACAGGTAAGAGAACATATGTCACACATGCTAATGGACTATTTTGCAGGTAAGAGACGGGGTGGATCCAGGATTTGAGTTAAGGGGGAGCATTAATTGAATTAAATGCAGTGAAAAAATATTATTGGGGTTAAACTTATGGTAAAAAAAAATTGTTCTTACAGATTTGGGGGGGTGGGGGGCATACACCCAGTACGCCAGTCCTTGGATCCACGCCTGAGAGAGTATTTGTCACACATGGTAATGGATAACCCTGCAGGTAAGAGAGCATATGTCACACATGCTAATGGACTATTTTGCCGGTAAGAGAGTATTTGTCACACATGGTAATGGATAACCCTGCAGGTAAGAGAGCATATGTCACACATGCTAATGGACTATTTTGCCGGTAAGAGAGTATTTGTCACACATGGTCCTGTACAACCCTATAATAAACAAAAACTAACATTCAAGAAAAAATGACATTTTTTTCAGCTTTTGAGGTGATATGCTGGGTACACACCAATGAATCTGCACTTGTTAACATTGATTTTTTAAGATTATTTCACCAACAAAAAATATCAGAAATGATTACCATAGTGTAAGCAGAAAACAACAGAATTACACTTTTTAAAGGTAAAGCAGTAATACGACTTAGACCATAGAGCTATTTAAGGTAACCAGTAATACGACTTAGCCCATAGAGCTAGTTTAGGTAACCAGTAATACGACTTAGGCCGTAGAGCTAGTTAAGGTAACCAGTAATACGACTTAGACCGTAGAGCTAGTTAAGGTAACCAGTAATGCGACTTAGACCGTAGAGCTAGTTAAGGTAACCAGTAATACGACTTAGCCCGTAGAGCTAGTTAAGGTAACCAGTAATACGACTTAACCCGTAGAGCTAGTTAAGGTAACCAGTAATACGACTTAGACCGTAGAGCTAGTTTAGGTAACCGGTAATACGACTTAGACCGTAGAGCTAGTTAAGGTAACCGGTAATACGACTTAGGCCGTAGAGCTAGTTAAGGTAACCGGTAATCCGACTTAGGCCGTAGAGCTAGTTAAGGTAACCAGTAATACGACTTAGACCGTAGAGCTAGTTAAGGTAACCAGTAATACGACTTAGACCGTAGAGCTATTTAAGGTAAAGGAGAGGTATCACAATTTGTGCTGTATCTACTATAGTAATGATTTGGCATACTGAAAAAGCAAGTGTTGAGATTAGATTCAGTACAATTTTCAGTCAAAGGAAGAAGTATGTTTCTCATTTACAGACCTTTTGCATGTTACAGCTGAAACAATGATTCATACCATATTTAACCAACAAATGATATGTACACCCCATGCTTATCCAAATCTTTCTATGTATCTTTCTATGTTTAAAAGATATAATTCTTACAATAATTATAAGCCTTGATATGGGGCTTGAGTTTGTAGAGTTGTAGACATATTAAAACAGTGTTTCAATGGCAACTTTAAGAGGATGCAGCAAATGAATTACTTGCATCAGAAAGTCTAGACTGTCTGTAGAGAACAATCCTTAAAAAAATTCTGCAACCTCGTTTACAACTGGTCAAGAGGTTTCCAAGTCACTGAACCAAATGCAAAAGTTTACAGATGTTAGAAGAAAAATGTTAGCAGACAAACAACTGACAAGCAAAATGATGTCATCAGCCAACTGTAGCATTCAATGATAATAAGATAAAATAATGTCATCATGAGGTTGTGGAAAGTTGTCAAAGCCAAGGGGTGGTGTTGGGAATGGGCTCTCAATATCATTTTAAATGCCCATTTCAGCACATGTCTCAAACAGCCTCAGACAACTTAAGTCCAACTGGTGGAACTGGTCCGGCTGTTTCAACTGACTGGAGAAGGGGTGAAGGCAAGTCACTGGTGCCTTAAAACCAGACAGCCTCGGAAACCTTGGAGGGTAGCCCATCTAGGAGAAGGAAAACTCTGATCTAAAACCTCCGCTGCCTTGTGGCTACACCCTTCAACAGGGAAAGGCTTCAGGAGACAACCTCAAGGAAAATCCAGAACTAGGAATCTGTAACTTCCTTCCTGTACTTCCAGGATCAGAACTTCTGTTCAGAAGCTAGGGGTGAGGTAACCCCGACAGAAAACCTAGAGTGCTGAAGATGGTGGTGTTGGGTGACAGACCACAACACCACGCACAAATGGCCAAATGACACTTGAAACCATGAACAAACGATTTGGTGGTCTCGAAGGAGCCCAACCAATGCTACTGGAGGTACATTAGTTTTGTCTTGTGGAGTCAGGGGACAAACAAGGAGAGCTACTGACCATAGAAAGATCAAATTGAAAAGAAAAGAGTGACCACATATTAACATCATGCAGTAGAATGCAGAAGGGGTATCAAACAAGAGAGAACTTCAACACTTTCTTCATGAAAACAATGTGAAAATCAACTGTATTGAAGAAACACATCTGCAAGAGGACAAACCTTTTAAGATCAGAGGATACCAAGTCTTCAGGAGTGATAGAAAGGTAAGAAAGAAAGGTGGTGTAATGACTCTTGTAAGAAACAAACTTAATGCCTTAGAGACAAAAAAGTTTATGGAGGAAGCAGAATACATTAAAATCAAAGCAACTATTGAGAAAAGCTTGTATAACATCATTAACTTCTACTGTCCCAATGATAAGAAACTGTCACTAGATACCATAGAAATACCAGACAGTTCATTCCTCACAGTAGGTGATTTCAACAATCAATCATACAGTTGGGGATATAATACCATGGACAAATGAGGAAAGACCATAGAAGACTGGCAGGATGAAAACCACCTTATCCTAGTCAACAATGCCACTGACGCGCCTACTTTTTATTCTCATCGATGGCATACAACCACCACACCAGATCTAGCTTTCTGTACTGACGATATACACCAAAAAATCAGTAGAAAGGTATGTGACCAGCTAGGAGGCAGTGATCATCGACCTGTCATGACATCCATTGCAGAAACATCTGAGTATGCTCAGCTACCAAGATGGAATTACAAGAAGGCAAATTGGAGTATGTTTCAAGCTAGAACAAATGAACTTACAAGGGACATAGAAATGGAGGGAAAGAATATTAACAATGTGGTGAGGCATTCAACACTGTTGTGTTAAAGGTAGCAAAGGAAAATATACCAAGAGGTATAAGAAAGGACTACAAGCCATACTGGTTCAGTGAGATACAGGCAACAAACGAGGCACTCACAAGGGAAAGGGTTGATGCAGAACTAAATCCCAGTCAGGAAAATAATATCAAACTCCAAAAGTGCAAGGCCAAACATCTAAGAACAAAGATTGAATGCCAAAGGAAAGGGTGGAGAGAGAAAACATCATCTATGGATATGGAAAAAGATACAAAAAACTTTGGAATTTGACAAAAGCACTGAATGATGAGGGAAGCAAAGGTGAAAAGATCATGCTAGAAATTGAAGGAGAAATAGCCATAGGGAAAGCGGTAGCAAATGAATTTGCTAAAGGCTATGAGAAAGAAAGCAACACTGATATACCACCATCACGGAAAAAAGAAGTAAGAACTGAATGAGAGAAAGATCAAAGGTGCCAACACATGAACTTATGCAGAGAGATATCACCATGTTTGAGATGAAGGCAGCCATCAGAAAAATGAAAATGAAAAAGGAACCAGGTCCAGATAACATCACCAATGAAATTCTTCGACACCTTGGCATCTTAGCATTAACAACTTTGCTAGAGATTCTCAACCTGAGCTGGAGACAAGGTCAAGTCCCTCAATGTTGGAAAGAAGCCGTAATGATGCCAATACTGAAGAGGGGGAAAGAACAACTCGAAAGCCTCAAGCTACTGCCCAATTAGCCTAACAAGCAGTTGCTGCAAATTAATGGAGCGTATAATCAACAAGTGCCTACAGACATACTTGGAATCGGAGAACATTCTTGGTCATGAACAAGCTGGTTTTAGACAGTACAAGAGCACAGAAGATCAAGACAATACATCTATCTCAAGGAGTCGAGGATGCATTTCCATCAAAGAAAGTAACGATAGCTGTCTTTGTAGATCTTCAGAGAGCATTTGACAAAGTTTGGAAAGATGGCCTTCCTGTTAAACTTCTTAGATTTGGAGTAAGTGGAAGAATGTACAAATGGACCAACTCATATCTGTACAATAGAAGGGCAGTACTCGTAGATGGGAAGCATGGCCGAAAAATACTTCTAAAACAGGGTGTACCACAGGGAGGAGTATTGCCACCAACTCTCTTCATATATTAATGACCTAGTTCTAAAACTACCAAATGGTGTACAATCAGCACTCTATGCAGATGATCTTGTCCTCTGGTGCTCTGAAGAGTATGCAACTACTGCAAGGTACAAGATACAAACAGCATTAGATATGGTAGTCAAATGGGCCAATGAGTGGTGTGTTACCATCAATAGAGAGAAAACAACAGCAACCCTCTTTATACTCTCACCTAAAACCCAATCTGTCAAACTGACCATGGATGACATCCATATCAAAATGGAAGATCAGGAAACATACCTTGGTCTAACCTTCGATAAAAGACTTACATGGAAACAGCATATAATGACAGCAGAAGCCAAAGCCAGACAAAAACGAAACATCATGAGAAAACTTGCTGATACAAACTGGGGTGCTCATGAGAAAGTTTTGAAATCTGTCTACGAGGGAAATGTACACCCACATCTAGAATATGGCTCTAGTGCTTGGATGACAGCAGCTAAGTCTCACCGTCAGACTCTAGATAAAGTCCAGAATCAGGCACTCCGCATCATCACAGGAGCCATGAAATCAACACCTATTGCTAGTATGGAGGAAATTACAAACATACAACCATTAAGTAAGAGAAGAGAATGTAAAGCTATGATACAGGCCACCAAATATCAATGCTTACAAAACCACCCAATGAATGAGAGACTGAAACAACTATCCTCAGGCGGACTTATAAGATCCAGCTGCACTCTAGAAACAAGAGCATTGCAAAGAAAACACCAAGAACATCTACCTAAGCATGTCAAACCTATAGATTTTAAAATGAATGACAATCTATGTGCAGAGAAGGAGGACAATGTAACCATTCAGACAACAGTTCCGTTACTTAGTGCCAAAGATGAACAAACATTGTCAGAAAAACTGTATCAATGAGCATGCTGGAAGAAGAGTAACCATCAGAATTGTGGGCAAGAGTTTACACAGACGGTTCAGCCACAAATGCAACAACAAAAGGAGGGGCCAGTATTTACATAGAATACCCAAATGGAGTACAACAGTCAATGGCAATACCAACAAGATTACATAGCTCCAACTACAAGGCTGAAGAAGAAGCACTCATCCATGCAGCAAATTACATCAAGGAAACTGCAGAAAATATGCAAGTAGTATTCCTAACAGATGCCCTCTCCGTAATACAAGCACTAACCAACAACAAACTACCACAACTTGAAAGAGCTATTTATTCCATCAAGAGCCTTAAAACTGTCATACAGTGGATACCTTCACATTGTGGAATCAATGGAAATGAAAAAGCAAATAAGCTAGCAAAGGAAGGTTCTCAACAACAGCAAGATGAAAATCCTGTCTGCTACACAGAAATGAAGACCATCATCAAGTCTCTGCACAATACCCCTCAGAAGCTACCATCAACTAAAAAGATTTCAGCAAACCACAATCTTCAGGCTCAGGACAGAACACAACAGACTCAACCAATATCTGTACAGAGTTTTGAAGGTCATACCATCACCTATGTGTCCTTGTGGAGAAGCAGACCACAATACAGAACACTTTCTGCAGATGCGCAAGTTACACCAGGCACAGAGAGAGAAGATATGGGATAAACCAACCCCCATTACAGAGAAACTGTATGGACCTGTGGAAGACCTACAGAAGATGGCCAGATTTGTTGAGGAGACTGGCATTCAAGTGTAATGGTGAACAACAACAAGAAGAAGAATGTCATCAGCCAACTGTAACATTCAATGATAATAAGACAAAATGAAAACGATTTGAGTAATCAAGATATTTACAGTACTTAGCATGACAGTCTTAACACCTGTCATTGATCAATGTACAAGATAATACCAAATATGCCCACAGGACATGGATACTCCTGCCAATGCTAAAATGCAAAGGAACATTAGAAATAGATATGGCCAGGAGCAAGAACTTTTCAATAAGTTGTTGTGCGACCAAGCTAAATAGTTTCCATCAAGCTAAAACTGCTTACAAAATATCAAAGAGTTCCAATGAAGAGTTGCTGAGATTTTTGTAAAGAAATATTTATCAAACCCTAAATAATGAAAAAAGAAACTGGCATAAATAGGCAATTAGTGTGGGACTGAGGTTAAAGCTTCCCACCAATCCAGCTAAAGCAACAAAAAATATGAAGCCCTAAAAATTCAAACAAAAGGCTCCCAGGTGCCTGAATCACTCACCATGTTAAATTTTTGCCTTTCAAGGGCAACAACTCTAACAACGAGTTATCCAACAATTTTGGATCCATGCAGACTTTGGTAGGACTTATTATAAGGATCATTTCATCAATTGAAAGTTTCATTCTAACTATTATAGTTTTCAAGATATTGGGTGAAAACTGCTAAAAATGTAATTTTTTGCCTTTCAAGGGCTATAACTCCAACATGGGTCAACAGTTTTTCACCAACATTTAACCATAGATAGATCTCATCATGCTGAATACTTTTACCCTGTGTCTGAATTTGGTTAAACTTAACGGTTTTGGAGATATATGTAAACATCTGCTGTCTGACCCCTATGTTCTATTTTTAGTAATGGTGGCCATGTTTTTTTAACAGATCAAACTCCAAACGGTCATTTCGTTAAGGATACCCTAAAAAACCAAAAAGACTTTCAACTTTCATTGAGTTCCGTTTCGCTGTTTCTGAGAAGAAAATTTTTGAAATAACATAAAAAAAATGTCAAAAAAGGGCAATAACTCCAACATGGGTCAACAGACTTTCACCAAAAATTGACCACTGATAGATCTCATCATGCTGAATACTTTAATTCATGTCAGAATATGTTTTAACATGTAAAATACTTAATTTGGATCATCTCCTTTAGAGCCCACTGACAGTAATTTTATTCCTTCATCTACATATGATACCTTATCTCCCAATAAAATTTCATCAAAATCCCTTGTGGTTTAGGAGGAGTTGGGCTACAAGAAATATGGATAAACAGATGGACAAACAGATAGACAGGGTGATTCCTATATACTCCCCAAACTTTGTTTGCATGCACTTATGTATTGTATACTAGTACTCATTTTGTGGCATTGTAATTTACCTCTGTAATTTGTTTATTTTTTTGTGAGGGCCTCAGGGAAGATTAGTTCTTAACCTTTTAAAATAAAGTAAAGTATTAGTATTACTTCTTGCTAAAATTTAAGAGTTTGTATATAACCTCCACGATAACATTCTATCTTTATTTAACTCAAAGTGATCATAGTAAGATTTACACACTCAACATGAACACAATCTTGACACAATATAAGGCAACTGCATTGTGTTTATTTGTTTCCAATGTGTGTTGCATTTTACCTTTCCTTAATTTCAATATCTATACATTTAAATGTAAATCCTTGTGCACTCTTTTGAAGAAGAAGTGACATGTTAAAAAAACAAGAGGCTCACAGGAGCCTGAATCATTCACCTGGTTAAAGTTTGTCTTTCAAGGGCAAAAAATTTAACAAGGAGTTGTCCAACAATTTTGACTCAAGAAGACTTTGGATGGACTATCATAAGGATCATATCAGTGATTGAAAGATTTTTCATCTTTCAAGGGCAATAACTCTTACAAGGAGTTGCCTGACAACTTTGATCCCTGAAGACTTTTGAAGGCCTTATAATAAGGGTCATTTCAGCAATTGAAACAATTTAGCTAAACCTAATGGTTTTGGAGATGCATGCAAGAAACTACTGTCTGACCCCTTTGTTCTATTTTTAGTAATGGTGGCCATGTTTTTCAACGGATCAAAAATCCCCACATCAGTTCTATAGGATACCACAAGGAACATTCATACCAAGTTTGGTTCCAATCGGTCAAATAGTGTCAGAGGATAAGATTTTTTAAAGAAATATCATTAAAAATATCAAAAAAATGTGGAAAAAGGGCAATAATACCAACATGGTTTAACAGATTAAATATGACAATTTGACCTCAGATAGATCTCATCATACTGAACACTTTCACCCTATGTCAAAATTTGGCTAAACTTTACAGTTTTGGAGATATATGCAAAAAACTATTGTCTAACCCCTATGTTCTATTTTAGTAATGGCGGCCATGTTTTTCGACAGATCAAAACTCCTCAGATCAGTTCTATGCAGTATACCCTAATGAACATTCATACCAAGTTTGGTTTCAATTGGTCAAGTAGAGTCAGAGGAGAAGAGTTCTGAAAAATTGTTAACTACGACGGACGACGACAGACGCCAAGTGATGGCAATTGCTCGCATGGCCTTTGGACAGGTAAGCTAAAAATACAATACTACTACATTGTGCAGCTTCCATAAATGTGAGTTTTGTGAATGTTAATTGACCAAATAGAATCAAAACTTATTCAATAATTATGAACCATATGTGGACAGTAGTTGGAAGTCATTTTATACATCATCTCTGATTTCTGAGAAGTTGACTTGAAAAGAGAAATTGTCAACAGTCACCAAGTGAAAGCATAAGCTCATATGGATGTTTCCTTCAGGTAAAAAGTATAAGTATTGGTTTGTATAACCTAATTATATAATTTTAATAGTGAGGAGTATACCTTTTAGAAACTGTCACTGACTTTATCAGTTTACCTAAAATACTAAGTTCAAGGAGCTAATGGTGAATCATGTGTAAAGATGATTTATCATTCCTACAAATTTCAGTTAAAATGGACACCTAAAATGTAAAACTATAATATCACTGAACTTGAAGAAATATATAACATTACTTTTTGGTGAGATTAATATAATGAAATGATTTTCAATGAATGTGTTGCATTCCCAAACAATCACATCAGAACTGGCTGTGCTATTAGTAAGAACTCAGTATACTTACCATGAGCAAGTGGGGCTAAACATATATTGGATTCATATCATTTCATACATTTCTAGAAATTTAGACTTACTGAAAAGAACAGCTTACTATGTCTTCCAAAGCTGTATATATTAATAAATAGAAAGTGGTGCACTAACAGCCATCTTTGAATCAATAAAAAGTTTCTAGAAAATTTGATGTCTTGATCTATGAAGACGTGAAATGGAGATCATGGAGTAACTACTTTTCTGTACGTGTTTATAATTTTGTTTTTGGACCAGCTGAAGCCTGCCACCTGGTGTGAGGGTTTCCTCTTCGTTTATTAAAGATCCATGGGTGGCCTTGACCTGACATTTTTCATCCTGACTGGGTTGTTGTCTCATCATATTCACCATATCAATTCTCGTAATATTAAACTATACCACCCTTAATTGTTGAGCTGCACTTTTATCAGACTTAATTAAGGTATTTTTATAAGGTAAAGGATTATTTACTACGTAAGAATTGTAATGACAAGGACTAAACACACACTGTCACTTTATCAAATTTGAGCAACACAAAATAGAAAGCCATATTATAATTTATGACCCTTGTTTTTTCTCTACCTCAGATTATTAAATCTTTATTATTTTTGAATTGACTTTTATATCATACAAAGAATATTAGTAACCAAGCAAAGACAAAAACATATTAACAAATAAAGCCAAGAAGTTGCATGAGATGCTGATACCTCACACTTATTAGTAAGGAAGTTGTTTCCTGAACATAAATAATAATTGTAGATATTGAATCTATTTTCGATGAGTGATTTATGTCTAAACATGGCTTCATGAGGAAGTTTTTATTTGAAATGAATATTTGATTAATACAAAGTGTACTTAAATAGTGTAGCTAAAATTTTACAAGAATGAATGATAAATGAGTTAGGTACATAGATCATAATTTAGATTTATAATGTTTTGATCAATAAATTGAGAATCATATATCTAATTTAGAGACAACTGACAAAATGCAATTATATTTGTAGATGTATTCATTTATTTGTAGCTAAATAAAACTGTTTAATCTTTTTCCATGACCTTAGTACCTTCTCAATATTGATATAGTTCAAAGTTTACTTACAGCTGGGTGATGATATTCTACTTCTAATTGTCTTTTGATTCAACACTTTTTCTGAAAATGATAACAGTATGTAAGCAGTACAAAGCATTGACCAACAAGTTGAACTCTAGCATAGAACTTTTGTTACAATGACTCATAAACCTAAGAATAATGCATCACTTACAATAATTCACATTCAAGGTACAAGATCCCATAAAATAGCTTGTTTCAAAGTCTACCCTGCAAAAGATTTAAAACAGAATTTCAAAAGGAACACATTGACATCTGAGTCATAAAAATCAAATAAAAAAAACTTTCCTATCAATACTAATGATAGCACCCATTATCCCCCTTTTAGGCCCTTGTTTTAACCCTTACCATGCGGGAACTATATATACATATGTATATGGTCATGGGCTGTTTTCCAATCTTTGGGTTCTGGCAAATTTATTTTTCACTTTGGAAACCATAATTTCATTTCATATGTAAGCAGAGTGAATGTACTTCGAAGTGAGGCTATTTATACAGAGTTTGATAAAAAATAAGGACTTGACAGCTGAACAAGAGGTCATGAGTTAAGAAGGCCACAAATGTTGTGATTTTTTTTAGGGTAGGGCTCAATTCTCGGCCTGTAACAACAACAGAATGGATCCATAGTGCTTCATTTCACCTGGTTTCTATAGAATAATGATGTCTCTCACCACTCCCACCCACAATGTCAACCCCATATACTAACCAATTCCGGTTTTAGGCCAATCAGAGGCGAAGATTTGCAAAAAAAAACTAATTTTTTCTCATTAGTGACCTCTCTGGAGACCCCCGACCTTCCACTTATGACTGTAATGAACAATGTTTGGTTTAAATTACCATCAGAGGGAACAACTTTTAGAAATTGCACTTCACACACTGTCTTAAGCCTGGTGAGCACCACATCCGATGAAAAATGACAAAAAATTACCAAGCATGACCATTTTCAGACAACAGACCCATATTCCTGTGCATGCCCACTGACCCACCACTTCCTCATCCCATTCACCCCACCCTGTGATCACCAACCTTTATCTTATATGAAACAATCAGCATCAGCATTATGATGCAATTAATTTGCATATAATTTGCATAAGTTTGCAAAATATCGAAATCTAGACATTTTTTTCAAACAATTCAATATGGTGAGAGTTAAGAAGGGGTGAGGCAAAGACATCAAGACAGCCAAAATTAGATAAATTGGATAAATTTAACTTACTTTAAACACTAAACAATACCTACCATGAGGATGGAATGACAACACTAAACACTACTTGCAATGAGGATGGAATGACAACACTAAACACTACTTGCAATGAGGATGGATGACTATACTAAACACTATCTGCAATGAGGATGGAATGACGACACTAAACACCACCTGCAATGAGGATGGAATGACAACACTAAACACTACCTGCAATGAAGATGGAATGACAACAATTAAACACTACCTGCAATGAGGATGGAATGACTACATTAAACACTACCTGCAATGAGGATGGAATAACAACACTAAACACTACCTGCAATGAGGATGAAATGACAACACTTAAATAATACCAGCAATGAGGATGGAATGACAACACTAAACACTACCTGCAATGAGGATGGAATGACAACACTAAACACTACTTGCAATGAGGATGGAATGACAACACTTAAATAATACCTGCAATGATGATGGTGTGCCAATGTCTGGCAGCTATGTTTGGTACATCATGCAAAGATCCAAATACTGGTCTGGGGTAGGCAGTACATAAATTGTTAGGACCTTTTCCTTCATATCTGGCACCAAGACGACCATTCTCACCATTACCCCATGAATAAATTTCATTATCTGGAAATGTGATTAAATGCATTAAAATATCATTGTAGTTGTGATATAAAGAAACTGTTATCATTGAGCACCATCTGTGGTATAACTTTCTATCACCACCAGTTTTATCACAACAATCTTATAGGTATATATATATATCAAATATTACAGACCAACTTGTTATCACAATGATACAAATGATGCAAAATCACAATAAATTGATTCACAGGATGCAGCTTGATAGGGCCCCAATGGTTGAACCATGAACAGTTTGGGCAAGTATAGACGCAACATTCAAGCTTAGTACAGCTCAAACTTAGAATGTGATTAAATGGTAAATACAGTACAAGTTTCTGACACAGAACGAAAGTATTCAAAGAACTTTTTAAAAAATGCAATTAAGCATTTCCCCAGTCAAATTAAAAGCCAATCTCGCAGCTCCTAGTTTTCTGTTATGTCGCATGTGAGATCATTTCACACACGACATAGCAGAAAACCGGAAGCTTCAAGATTGGCTTTTAATTAGATTGGCATTTTCCTAATTTCACCCAATATCCACACAATGAAAAATAAACATGTCAAAGAATACCCAGAATTTAGTTTTTGTTAGGCCACATGAGATAAAACATTGATATTCTGATCTTATCAAAGAACACCTAGAATTTTATTTTTTGTGGTTATTATTAGACCTTTGTCTGAGCTAACTGGATTAAAATTCCTAGTTACAGTATTCAAAATTGTGTTAGATTATAAGCATACAGTAATAATAATCTTGCTTCATATACATCTACATATGATGCCTAAACTTCCTATGATGTTTCATCAAAAGCCATTGAATAGTTAATGCTAGATGGATAAGCTACATGGACATAGTGATTCCTGTACATCTCAAAATTTTGATTGTGGAGAATCAGTGATGGATCCTGAGATTACTAATGAGAGGAGTGAAAACTATGGCCAAGAAAATGTGAAACATTAATGCATCACTTCCCTGGATCACTCTATGACAGCATACCTGGTAATAAAAAGTCCTTATTGACTATTACATTGAACTGGTCTTAATTACATTTGTAAGGTAGCTCATCTGGTTATAGAAATTGAAAAATCACTAAGTTTCTGTGTACACGGTATGCAATATTTATATCAATATAATACATTTGTATTGATATAAGTAAATCCTTTTTTTACAATTAGCACTCTTTCTTCGATGTTAGAATATGCTTACTTTACTTCAACCAAAAATGATAGACATGTTCAAAATATGTGACTATAAAATGTAAGATCTATAAATAGATTACTGTAGTAATTTCTGTGCCTTGTGTATTTCCATCTATTGTTACAGATTTGAACACTTGGTCCAAAATCCAAAAATCAATTTACAGGGTTAGATTCGAAGGACTCCAACTTGTTTTTCCCTGGACATAGGAAAATGCCTTTTTTAAAGGCATTTTTTGGTCCCTAATTTATAAATGGTGCATGCCACATTCCCCAAATTCAATCTAGGCCTTCCTTTCATAGTATGGCACTTTGTGGTACATTTTCAAAGAAATAAACTTACATTTACTCAAGTTATTGTCCAGACATCATGAAAATGCTTGTTTCTGGTCCCTTTCTAGCTCCTAATTCCCAAATAGTTCAAGTTACAACCCCTAAAATCAATGCCAGGCTTCCTTTCCTGGTGTGACACCTTGTAGTATAATTTCATAAAGACCTATACACTTATTCTAAGTTATTGTAATGAAGTGTCTAAGGAGAGTGAAGACAAGAACAGCATGATACCATTGTATGACCACAATTTTTTATTGTGGTTGTATAAAAATGTGCATAATGTCATTTAAATCATTGTTGTACATCCCTTTTATGACATAATGTATTAAATTATCATATTAACAATAAAAGTTTTCAACATTAATAGTTTCTGAACTTTTGTCACCATAGCTGAACTACACATCTCCAAATAGCAGCATTTTTATCTAATAACATCTAATTACATATTCCCCATATCTCCTTTTTAATTCATAAATCAGAATAAGGGTTTTTGTATATAAAAAACAGCTGACTTTTTTTTGTTCTAATTTGAACAACTGGAATGGCAACAATTGTTTTGGCACATAAAGAAATTTCATGCAATATTTTAATATGACATCCGAAATATAATTCATTTAGATATTCTGTTTAGTACTATTAGAAGAGGAACTTCAGAGGAAAAAAACATATCATAACAGATATTAAGTAATTGTGACAGGATTCAGTAAACCTTTGTCAAGCAAAAGAGTCAAATACTGCTTCACAAAATAGAAAGCTTCGCTGAGCGCAGCAAGAACAGTTGGGGCAAGTGTAGACACAATATTAATTTTGACACACTATGTTGCACAAAATTTTAAATTCAATTGAAAATGTTCAAAATCAGACCAAAAATTAAAACAAATTTTTTCGGGTGAAGCCCCTTTGACCCCTTATATCTCGAAAACCATAAGAGATATCTGAAATCAGATTGAAAATTGCAGGCAGGGATTTTAAAGAGGAGTCTAATAAATAAAATTTCGAAAATAGACTAAAAATAAATGTTGAATTTTTTGGGTGTTGCCCAACTTTGACCCCCTCTAACTTGACAACAGTTCAAAACACATAAAATATACTAATACATTTGTTTACCACAATTTATTAATGAACACAATAAAAAAAAATAATTAAAATCAGAAAAAAAAAAACAATCCACAAAGGTTTTAATACAACACCTATTTTACACTTTTTGGCCCCTTATTCTAAAGTGGTTGGAGCTACAAAGTCCAAATTCAATAGAAACCTTCTTTTAGGGGTTAATTCATATAAAAAATATCAGAACAATTTGCCTACCACAACTTAAGTTATTGCACAGAAATCAAGTGTCCCCAGACGCCAAATGGGAAATAACATTCACGACTGCAAATTTTTGGGGTCATATAAAATTATCCTATGTGATATTAAACACACTCCAATAATAGAAAACAACTGTTAACTGTTTTGAACATTTTATAACAAACCACTAGTGGCAGCAACAGTATAGCCATTTCCACATGCAACATTTATCACTTGTTTTCCTGTCAGCTCTCCTCCGACCTTTACCACAGTCAACCTTTTCTTGTAATCTCCAACTCCTAGTTGTCCATACTTGTTTGATCCAAAAGTTAATAGGTAACCATACACTAATAATAAAAACACCAAAAGTTAATAGGCAGCCATACACTGATAATAAAAACACCAAAAGTTAATAGGTAACCATACACTGATAATAAAAACACCAAAAGTTAACAGGTAACCATACACTGATAATAAAAACACCAAAAGTTAACAGGTAACCATACACTGATAATAAAAACACCAAAAGTTAATAGGTAACCATACACTGATAATAAAAACACCAGAAGTTAACAGGTAACCATACACTGATAATAAAAACACCAAAAGTTAACAGGTAACCATACACTGATAATAAAAACACCAAAAGTTAACAGGTAACCATACACTGATAATAAAAACACCAGAAGTTAACAGGTAACCATACACTGATAATAAATACACCAAAAGTTAACAGGTAACCATACACTGATAATAAAAACACCAAAAGTTAACACACCAGAAGTTAACAGGTAACCATACACTGATAATAAAAACACCAGAAGTTAATAGGCAACAATACACCGATAATAAAAACACCAAAAGTTAATAGGTAACCATACACTGATGATTAAGACACCAAAAGTTAAAAGGTAACCATACACTGATAATTAAGACACCAAAAGTTAATAGGTAACCATACACTGATAATTAAGACACCAAAAGTTAATAGGTAACCATACACTGATAATTAAGACACCAAAAGTTAATAGGTAACCATACACTGGTAATAAAAACACCAAAAGTTAATAGGTAACCATACACTGGTGATTAAGACACCAAAAGTTAATAGGTAACCATACACTGATAATTAAGACACCTTATGATAGTATATGGTTTATGTTTCTAGTTGTATTTATCGGTACCATATGTAATTACAGGTCAGTGAATTTATAGTCAATACTAGCAGCTCTGGCAGCCTGAATCACTCACCTGGAAAACTTAAAATCATGTCATCATTTGATCGTTTAAAGTCTAAATAGCCATCTTGTTTAACCAAGCAGAACCCAACTTATAAGATGTTCAATGGCAACTCTGAAAGGCCTCAGCTACCAGCTAAGGCATCAGAGCAACACAAAAAGTGGATCGTTGTAGAGGGCATTGAGGTCATCAACCCTATTATTGGCTTAGTAAAAGCAAAGATATAGGCCAAAATGGCCACCTGAGCCACTCAAAAAGTACATTGTTTGTAGAGGGCATTCAGGTCATTAACCCTGTCAAGTTTCAAAACATTGGTATCTGTGGTTTCAGAGGAGTTGATGGTCAATCAGAAGCTTAAATGACTATTGGCAGCCATCTTGTCTAATCAAGCGGAATCAAAAGTGAATCTCTTGAAGAGGCTCTTGCATATATCATTTTTGCCGTTTAGTTAAAATTGGTCGAGGGGTTTTCATGTAGTTGAGCACAATGTGAAACATTTATGGACAACAGATGCAAAGTTATGGCATAAGCTCACTGGGACCTTTGGAAATTATTCATGACCCTTATATCACATGTCATTTCAATTTTTTATCAATATTTGTGTGTAAGGATATATATGTTAAAACTTTCAGCACTGGTTGCTGTACATCACATCAGTAATAGTCCTTTTATGACTGGTACACATTATATGTTAATAACATGGTAGTTGATAGTGTAAGTTTTAGACAGATTCTATGTTAACCTACTATCAATAGCAGCTGAGTGTGTGTTGCTGGTAGCTATGGTAACTATACTATATCTGACCAAAGGCTTTACCGTGCTGAATGTGTATTTACAAGGTATATCATAACTCTGAAATGAAACAAACAAATATATACACAAATCAATAAAGATGTGAAAAAAAATCATGAGAAATTAGCAAAACACTATTGTTATTGATGTTTTTGAATGACTATGAATATTTTCGAATCTGAGATTTTATCATATCAATGAAGTGCACATGGCTTGTTGATATTTCCTCATTGTGAGTTATCCAAAGTTTATCATAATGTTGATACTTAATGCAATCTAGGATTTTTTTTCAATGAAAAAAAAATCAAAAAATTTTTTTTAACACTCAATATTGTTCAGCTTCACAGATCTTATGATTCAATACGCATAAAATCATGAAATACCCTGAAATATAATGAAGTAAATGCACAACAAATTATAAGCAGTATTTTTGCCTGGTCTATTCAAATTCCACTGACTAGTTAAGTTTCAGAGGAGTTGCACAAATATACTGCTTTAGAAGTAAAATATTAAAAAATTCTGAATTCAAATGGGCATAACTCCTACAAAATTTCTGAATTCAAAGAGGCATAACTCCTACAAAATTTCTGAATTCAAAGAGGCATAACTCCTACAAAATTTCTGAATTCAAAGGGGCATAACTCCTACAAAATTTCCTGGTAATAAGAGCAACTACCTATGGTTTCTCATTCAATGAAATTCAGTGAATAGTTACAGAGAAGTTGCACTGAACAGCTGCTTTACAGTATAAGTATATTTAAGAAAATATGTAAGTTAAAAGCGACCTTTCCCACACAAAATTAAGAGAACAAAATTCCTAGTAACATGAAACTACATATGATGTCTTTGTTACCTATCAAGTATCAGGAAAGAGAAATTTTCAAAGGATCTGAGCTGCAAAGTCATTTCATATATCCACATTTCCCTCTTTACCTATTTTCTTTTCCTCATGCCAGCCATTTCACAAAAACACATTTCCCTCCCTACCATTTTTCTCTTCCTCATGCCAGCCATTTCACACACCCACATTTCCCTCCCCACCATTTTTCTTTTCCTCATGCCAGCCATTTCACAGACCCACATTTCCCTCACTACCCTTTTTCTTTTTCTCATGCAAGCTATTTCACACACCCAAAGTTCCTCACTACCAGTTTTCCTTTCCTCAGTCCAGACAATTCACACACCCAAAGTTCCACTCTACCAGTTTTCCTTTCCTCAGTCCAGACAATTCACACACCCAAAGTTCCTCTCTACCCGTTTTCTTTTCCTCAGTCCAGACAATTCACACACCCATATTTCCTCCCTACCTGTTTTCTTTTCCTCAGTCCAGACATTTCAGAATTAAGTCCTAGTTTATTATGTTCATTACTGCCACAAGCCAAAACACGCCCTGTTGTTGTTATCAGAAATGTTCCGTCACTTCCACCAATAACATGCTTGACTAGATGTTTTCCTGGAGTCTTAACCTATGATACAGAAAGCTAGTACAAAATAAGCATTCTTTTTCACCTGTGAGATTATTTCCCAAATTTTCAAAGGTCAATGTTCCTACTATAGATAATCATATGAAAAACTAGAATAAAGTGATTTGCATGGTGAAGCTTGATACAACTGCATAGGTCAAAACCCTGAACAATTGCAGCAAGTATGGACACACAAATCAAATTTGACACAGCTTTGTATTTTGATTAGAATTAGACATTTGACACTGGATAAAAATTTGACCAGAACCAAAGTACTCACTTTTTGGCCCTTATTCATCCTAAATGGTTCCAGTCAAAACCTGTAAAATCAATATTACGATATTGTTGTTGTTCAATTCAAAAGCAATTCATTCCCTTTCACTGAAGCTATCACCCAGATATCAGAGAAAAATACTTGTTTCTGGTCTCCTTGTGGCCCTTATTCCTATTTGACTCAACAACTCTAAAAATCAATCCCAATCATTTGTGGTATATGGCACCTTGTAGTAAAATTTATATGAGATCTATCACACTTTTACTCAAGCAATTCTACAGACATACGGTAAATGCTTGTTTCAGGCCCCTTTCTGGCCCCTAATTCCTACATACGAGGATCAAGTCTTAGCACCCAAAATCAATCCAAGTCTTCCTTTGGTTGAATGGCACCTTACAATACAATTTCAAAAAGATTCATTTACTAAACGTCAAGTTATTGTCTGGACATCATAACAAGAGCCTCCCGGGAGCCTAAATCGCTCACCTGGTTAAATTTTGTCTTTCAATGACAATAAATTTAACAAGAAGCTGTCTAATAATTTTGACTCAAGAAGACTTTTGTAGGACTTATCATAAGGATCATAACATGGCTTAACAGATAAAAATGAAAATTTTACCACAGACAGAACTCATCATGCTGAACACTTTCACCCTATGTCAGAATTTGAATCAGAACGGTTTTGGAGATATATAATCGAAAATCTACAGTCTGACCCTAATATTCTATTTTTAGTAAAGGTGGCCATCTTTTTTTTTTATAAAAAATCTATAAAAAAAACGTCAAAAAGTGCAATATAGCAACAACAATAAAATGTCAATAAGTGCAATAACTACTAAATGACTTAACAGGTTTAAATGAAAATTTGACCACAGATATTTGACCTTTAGCCAGGTGAGCTGAAAATGCATTTTTCTAACCCCACTTTTTGGCCCCTTATTTCTGATAAGTTCAAGTCATTAAAACCAAAATTGATCCAAGTCTGACCATTGCGGTATAGAATGTTGTGGAACAATATCATAGACATTCCTATGCTTCTACTTGACTTATATAATAAAATTCTATTAAATACTTGTTTTAGGCCCCCTTTTGGCCCTTAATTCTAAAACTGTTGGGGTCAAAACCCCAAAAATCAATAATAACCTTCCATTTGTGAGTTAAAACCTTATAATAAAATTTTAATAAGAACAGCCACCTAACACTCAAACTATTGCACAAAAACCATGTGTCTACCAACAACTATGACGACAGATGAAGACAGCACCATACCAATATACAACCACAAATTTGTTCTGCAGTTGTATAAAAACTGCAAGCAAACCTCCATTTGTGATACCCCAACTCCTCTCCATAGAAAACATATTTGAAACCACATAAGTGATTTTAGTCATTCAGACGTAAAAACAAACTAGAGGCTCTAAAGAGCCTGAATCACTCACCTGGAGAATCTGAGGTCATGTTGTCATATAACTGACAATTTAAACAAAAGGTTTAGAAAGTTTCTGCTACTAACGTCATTCCTGAAATCCATTGAACCACCTGAGCCACATAAATGCAGAGATATAAGCAGAAATGTGTTTCCCCTTAGGGTTTCAAAGGCAACTTTCAGGGATCACAACCACCCACTGAACCACCTGAGCAATACAAAAAGTAGATCATTTGTAAAGGGCATTGAGATAATTAACCCTATCAAGTTTCAAACATTGGCAACACTGGTTTCAGAGGATTTGACCTTGGAAAATTAACCAATCAGAAGCTTAAATAGCCTCTGGCCGCCATCTTGTTTCATCAAGCAGAACTTTTGTAGATGCTCTTGCAGACATCATTTCTGCTAAGTTTGGTTAAAATTGGTCATGAGGTTTTCATGTACAAAATGTAGTTGAGCAAAATGAAAAAAATTCGTGGACGACAAACGTAAAGTGATGACATAAACTCATGGGAACCTTTGGTCCAGGAGTGCTTAAAAGGAGGTGCACAATGGCATCATGTAATAAAGAATATGTGAAAGTTTTTAATATGCCATTCAATGTTTCCAGACAAATTGCACATCAGAAGGTGGTCCCCTTTCATAGACCAATGACAAAATCCATGGCTTACATCAGGAAACCCTAAAAGTCATTCTGAGGGGGAGAGGGAGGGGGTACTGGAAATTTAATTCTCAGCTGCTTTGAGATCTTAATTATGTAGAAAAAGTTAAGATGTGCATAAATGACACAGTATCTCAATACTATTCTTCTGGAGATGTGAATGACCCTTTGAATATTCAACTTTTATGTAATGATCAGTTGTTTTTTGAAATCCTTAAGATGAAGATTAGAAGTATGTCAATATCATATAGTATTGCAGCAAAGTCGAGAGAGGAAAAGGAAGTGATTATTACTCTGGAAAAGATTAACAGAATCTAGAAGATGTTATGAATTCGGCACCTGATGCCAATACATTATTATCTTTAAATCAGAAGAAGTCCGAGTTAGAAAATAAAAGAGAACAAAAAATAGAGGGCATTCTACTTAGATCAAGAGCAAACTGGCATGAAAATGGAGAAAAATGTTCACAATATTTTTGCAAACTAGAAAAGAAAAATTTTATTAAGAAAACCACTACTGAATTAATAGATGAGAAGGGTAATCACATTTCTAATCATTCAGAAATTCTTCTTGAACAACAGAAATTTTATAAGAATCTGTATTCAAGGAGAATCTTTAGCACTGATGATGAATCTTTTTTCAGTCACAATGTTAAACTCACAGAAGAACAAAGAAACTTCTGTGAGGGTAACCTTACATATAAAGAATGTGCGGAGTCACTGATAGTAATGGTAAATGGAAAGAGTCCAGGCTCTGATGGTTTTACTGCAGATTTTTACAAATTCTTTTGGAAATATATTGGTCCATTTCTTTTTCGTTCTTTGAAATTCGGATATCAATCAGGAACTTTATCAGATTTTCAATATCAGGGAATTATTACTTGCATTCCAAAAGATGGTAAAGACGTTTTATGGGCAATTGGAGACCTATTAGTTTAATAAACACTGATATAAAAATAGCTTCCTCTGTAATTGCTTATAGAATGAAATCTGTATTACCATCTATTATTAGTGATACTCAAAAGGGATTTATTAAAAACAGATTTATAGGTGAGAATACTCGATTGTTGTATGATTTAATGCATTATCTTGAACAGCATGACAAAACCGGTTTATTATTACTTGTGGATTTTGAAAAAGCATTTGATTCGATTGAATGGGAGATTTTGAACAAAGCACTTAAGGGTTTCAATTTTGGTCCATCTGTTTCTAAGTGGCTGGAAATTTTCTATTTGAAGGCCAGAAGTTGTTTTATAAATAATGGTCATATGTCAGACTTTTTCAGTCTTGAGAGAGACTGTCGACAAGGCGACCCCCTTTCACCTTATTTATTTATTATTGGAGTGGAATTACTTGCTATGAAGTTAAAGGCTAATAAGAATAATAAAGGCATTGAAATTAAAGATAATGATACATTATTAAGTCATTATGCTGATGATACTTGTTCTGGATGGTAGTGAAGTTTCATTGAAAGAAACACTTGATTGTTTTGAGTCTTTTTATAAGGTATCTGGTTTAAAGATGAACACTTCCAAGACAAAGGCTGTTTGGGTCAGAAATAAAAAATATTCAGATCTCGTTCTTTGCCTGGATAAACATCTTCACTGGACACACTCAAATTTTAGAGTATTAGGAATTGATTTTTCTCTTGATCTTAATCGTATGTTAGATCTAAATTTTTCAAAAAAAATTAAGGAAAATTCTGCTATATTGAAGAGCTGGCAACACAGAAAACTTACATTATTGGGTAAAATTACTGTAATTAAAACTCTAGCACTGCCAAAATTAATATATCTTTTAAGTTCACTGCCTAACTTACCTCAGTCAAAGTTAAACGAGTTAAATTCCCCTCTTTTACAGTTTTATATGGGGTGGGAAACCTGATAAGATCAAACTGACCACTTTGATTGGTGATATAGCACAAGGGGGATTGAAGATGATACACCTGCAGTCTTTTAATAATTGTATTAAAGTTAGTTGGATAAAGAGACTGATTAACAATTTGGATGGGGATTGGCAAAAATTACTTTTATATCATGATCTAAAAAACTATGGCAGTGATAGAGTTTTAAAAATCCAGAAAGAAAAACTAAAAGAAATAATGGATGTATCAACAAATCCATTCTGGAAAGATGTATTTGACAGTATGTATTTAGCAAAACCACGTACAAAAGTTTGTATTAAAGTAATTTTATCGTTAGGTATTCTCAATTTTGTAGATGTGTGTGATTCTCCTTTTTATGTTAAATGGAAACAATATGGTGTACAATATTGATCTAATTGATCCTCAGAACAAGAATTTTTGTACATTTCAACAAATGAAACAGAAGATTAATACAAACAATTTTGTCAAATATTATAGTCTGATCTCAAATGTTCCAAAATGTTTTAAAGATCACATAAAAGAAAATACTGCAAATGTTAGTTTAGTATCATTTAACCCTGTTGACAATTTTTTTCA
Source organism: Perna viridis (assembly GCA_037379345.1). Classification (NCBI taxonomy): domain Eukaryota; kingdom Metazoa; phylum Mollusca; class Bivalvia; order Mytilida; family Mytilidae; genus Perna; species Perna viridis. Next base: position 6,715,190 of record CM074512.1, read on the forward strand.
AAGGATTGTTACCAGCACAAAAGTGAAGTTTATATACAATGATTTTATAGACAATGTTGTTTAGTTACCCACTGAAAAATTTTTGAAGTGGGAAGACTTACTTAGCTGTGATATTGTTAACTGGTCTAAATATTTTATTATTTTAAACAAAGCATGTAAGAATTCTTATTTACAAAATTTTCAGTTCAAATTGTTACATAGAATTATTCCAACAAATTCTTTCCTTTTCAAAATAAAATTGACAAACACAAACTTGTGTACTTTTTGTAATTCTCAAGAGGAAACATTAGAAAATTTGTTCTTTGATTGTCCAGAGGTTCTTCAATTTTGGACAGCTTTTACTCAACAGCTGAGGTTATATTATGCAGATTTTGTTTTTGATAAAGAGAAAGTATTATTTGCATTTAAGTATGAAACTTTGTTCATTAATTTATTATTTATAATTGCTAAAAATTACATTTACAAGTGTAAATTAAATGAACAAAAACCAAACATTACTAATCTAAAGTATAAGATCAAGAGTTATCATGCAATGGAACTATATGTAGCAAAGAAAAATAATAAAGTTCCGGTAGTGGAAAGATTCTGGGCCCCTTTGCAATACATTTTTCCTAATTAATGTCTGTATCACATGTATTATTATAATTGTTATTACTGTTATCATTATTACGATTACTATTATTTTCTGTTGGTCATGATATTAAATTAAGAGCATATCTACTATCAGTAAATTTAGATTTGCTATACATATGATAGAGTGAATGCAAGTGTGAGTGAGTCAGATTTTAATATTACATACCATATCTTATTTCTTTCAATTTTTTCTCAGTTATATTTAAAAAAATATATATAGTCTGATCGTTTACAATTATTATATCACCTTTAATCCCTGCCACACCCTAGTCAGGTGGTGATTTAAGGGTAGCTGTAAAATCCTGACTATTCAAAAATAAATAAAAGATAAAAAAAAAAGTCATTCTGATGGAACACAAAATATGAGCTGCACAATGCCATCATGTAATAAATAATCTGTGAATTATTCCTTAAATTCCATTCAGCAATTTCAGGGGAGTTACAAATTAGAACTGGAAATAGATGAGCCAAGGAACAGAAAGACAGATGGACAGACATCATGATTCCTATATACCTCCCACAATTCAAGCAGAGGGTAAAACAAATGATTACAATTTAAAAGAATATTGAGACCCTTGATATCAATTACTGGAAAGAAACTGTGCTTACATTATATTCTGATGAGTCCTTTCTGTTAACTGTGTACAAATTTCATGTCAATTTGATGTTACTTGAAAAGGTCTTAATATTCACTGACTCCATGTTGATAGATTGTCAAGTTCCAATAGTGTATGGTTAAATTTAACCATTATCCAGGAATGACTTAACAGGACACATTTATAAAAGACAATTATAACTTTATTTGGGATTAAATTTAGGAGTGTCCAAATTCATTTGGTGACTTTAAGTGTACATACTTTTTGTGGAGAAATGTAATCATCTTCACTGTTCAGTCCAAGTCGACCTGTTAAGATTAACAACACTTACATTCAGATAAAATATTCTTACATACTTCTTTTTAAAATTAGCATATTAAAAATTAATAAATAAAAGAAACAATCTGTAAATGAAGGAATAAAGTACAAATATAGATATTCATTTTCATTTAAATATGCTGAAGCACTCCTTTACACATTTAAATGTGCTGAAGCACACACATTCAATCAAACATATTATATTGCACTTGTAATCCAAGGAACATGTCAAATTATCTATTTTTCCATGTATACAATCTATATCACTGGTCTGTATCTATTTATCTAAGGTACATCTTTGTACTTGTCAAACTCTATACACCACCAGGTATACAGTCTCAAACACTAGTCTGTATTTATCAACCTAAGGTACTCACCAAACTTTAAACCCCACCATGTATATAGTCTTGATCATTGGTACTCAACAAAGTTTATACACCACCATGTATATAGTATTGATCATTGATCTGAATTTACTCATTAATCCAAGATACTCACCAAATTCTCCACATCCCCAGGTATACACATCTCCATCTTTGGTCAGGGCAACACAATGGTTGTCACCACAGGAGATTTCCTCCACTGGTTTGGAGGAGAAAAAATCCAACTGGGTCAAACATAGAACTTCATCTCCCATTGCATTACCTACTCCAAGGCAGCCATAATAGTCTGATCCACAACTGTATACTTGGCCAACATCTAAACAAACAGGCAGCATTGATTTATATTCTCTTATCAAAGTAAACCTAATAATAAGGATGAGAGAGAGTACCACATGGAGATTTAACATCAAAGCAAAGACGAGAGTGCACCTTGTGGTGATTAAATGTAATCAAAATAAAGATGAGAGTGCACCTTGTGGTGATTAAATGTAATCAAAACAAAGATGAGAGAGTACTTTGTGGTGATTTAACACAATCAAAGTAAAGATGTGAGTGCACCATGTGGTGATTAACTTAATCAAAATAAGGATGAGAGAGTGTACCTTGTGGTGATTTCATGTAATCAAAAGAAAGATGAGGGAGAGTACATGTGATAATTTAAACTAATCAAAGTAAAGAAGAGAGTGCACCTTGTGGTGATTTAACTTAAGGGGTAGACCTAAGGAAAGGGACACAACTCTTACAAGTCATTGGAATGTTTGTATTCACTATTTTACATCAATCTCATGTAAGCATCAAAGTAACTAGGACTAATTTTAAACTGTTTCAAAGGTTTTGGTGACACTGAATATAATACAGTGAAACTTCTCAAAACCAGCCACCACTAGGACAAGAAAAAATGGCCGGTTTGTGAAAAATAGCAATGCATTCTAAGAGCTGTTCCATTATTGTGTTCTATAACCCTACACCTTGTCAGTTTGTTGGTCGAGACATGTTAAATGCCGATTCAAAACTTTTGGCCTTTTATTACATTTCAAAGCTTGCATCATTTTACAAACGGTATTGCAACAAAATAATGTTCACGGTTTTGAAAGAATGTGTATTTAAGATCAAAGGGCTATTGATGGTAATTAATATGTATTGTTTTCGTAAATTACCAATCAACAAAGTCTAATAACTTCACTCCTATGTTGTTTTGCCTTGGATACAAGTCACATTAAGGCTAAAAACCACTAATTCCACTTCCCATAGGCTTCTATGCTAATTTCACAATATTCAATGGCTTCTCTGGACTTTACCTTAACTTTAACCTGCAGAGGACTATATATCAGCATGATTCTACATATGTCAGCTCACAATCCTCAGAATGGCATGTGGGGTTAGCAGACTTGCAGTGCAGTACTGGTCACCGGAAGTGAAGTGTCTATAAATAGCATGGGAAATCCCAGTGTTTTCACAAGATAGGGGTATATTTAGAAATCATTATGGAGATTAGGCTTCACATCACAAGAAGCAAAATGCACCTATACAATATACAGAAATGTTTTTCCTTTCAGAAACTGTTTAAATTTTTTAAATGAGATGAGAACTTTTTTCACAGCACTATGAGGAACAGGGGTAATTTCTGCGTAGGACTATTTTTGCGTACGTTCCAAATGCTCGTTGGTTGAATTGGTGGTCTGTAACCTTAATTAACAGTTAAAAGATAGTAAAGATCGTACTATTGAATGACCCCTGTTGCCTGACGTATGTATGCAACAATTAACACCAACCAGTGACAAAATGTGATGACTGGATTAAATTTGCTGATTAAACAACTGTCCCCTTCAATTATCATCTGTCCACTGATGGAATGCAAACCAGTCAGTGAATGAATTATTATTTACGTAATATTGCGTAGTCATTTACAGTTTTGTTGACACATTTATTACAGTTGAACAATAACCGGGCGACTAAATTGAGAGGTTGTTTTTATTTGAAATATGTAACTAAAACTGTAAAAAAAAACAGGCCGATGTACAGTTTTAGGGGGTGGCCGGTGTATTGAAGACAAAACACACAGGTTTTAAGGTATATCGGCCGATTTGAAGGGAAGACTGGTTTTCTGAGGGTCCAGTTTGGAGAAGTTATATCCCTTACCCTAGGTCTACCTCCTTAACCATAAGGTGAGTGAGAGAACTTCGTGGTGCTTTAACACAATCAAAGTAAAGATGAGAGAGATAGTCCATTTCTTTAATTTACAGTGCCTGATTAAATAAACATAAAAAAAATGCAAAAAAAATGTGATACAGCTTGATAATACACGATAAGCCAATGGTGACAGGTATTGACACCATATCTGACCTTAAGATGTCTCTTTGTTTGGATTATTTATTGTGTTGGATTGTGTTAAGGTTTGACACCACATAGGTTTCTGCTTAAGTTATAATGCAATTACAATGACATTCATCAGAAAGTCAGTCAGTGACCATAAATATATACTTGTAAAATCAGTGTATTTTGATCACTAAAAAAGAATGGTTGCATTATAAGTTATTTTTTAGCTGAGAAGGAAAATGATCTGCAATCTATGTTGAATACTTTGAATAAATAGTGTTTTTTCTAATGATTAAGTTGTAAACTTATTAAGGACTAAAACTGATCATTTAGACTACTGTCATATAAAAGGTTTTGTTTAATGGGAAAAATGTGGATATGGTATATAAATATACATATTTGAGTTTGGCAATAAATGAATAGTCAACTTATAATATGACTATATAAAGCTGTTGCAAAGGCACAGGGATGATTAATACCAAAATGTAAATCTGATGGTGTATTTGAATAATCTGTTTTTTTTAAGATTATTTAGTACACTTGTTATGTCAATGATCTAATATGGTGCATCAAATTCGTGTGATAGAAATTAGACATATAGTAATCCTGTAAAAAATAGTAATGAATTTTTATGGGTGTTGGCAAGTACACTCCAAATCTATCATTATATCACCTTGGTATCATGTGTTATCAAACAATGGTCTAGTATTTTTAGGACATCGTCCAGGTTTACCAAGATGTGTGATAATGCAAATAAATAAAAAGGTATTCTGCTTGGGATTATACTAGAATAGAAAGGCCTAGGGTGTGATTAAATTGGTCCACATTAATAATTGTCATGAATTATTTCCATGAAAATGTTGTCTTTGTACTTGATGGTTAAGCATCCTCAATACACACCACAGACTATTTCAACAATGGCGGAATAGGCAGGCAGGAATGTAAACAACGTCCAGTCATATATGTGAAATTATTATGATTCCATTGCATTTAAGAGACTATTTCTGTTCTAAAGTGATTTTGGAAGACTCAGTGACATTTCTGATGTATATATAATGCGTAAAAATAAGTCAAAGAGAGGAGAAAGGAATAATAGTTCAGATCAAACAGGTTTGACCCCACCGGAGAAAACGGCCTCCACAGGAACACACTTACAAAACACGAACACTTCTCAAGTAATAGCCCAAGCAAATGAATTGATATATGGTACTTTGAGCCCACAACATGTATAACAAGATGTTTCATATATACAACAAACGTTTCCGCCGCCGCAACCTTGGCCAACTTTTCCAACTCCACTACAACCCTCTTCATTTCACCAAATGTACCCACTTCAAAGCACACCAATCCATGCATCCCCTAGCCAAACTGATACAAAACAGATACCTCCTGCATCCCAGAGATTGTCGCCTTCCCAGCCTATTGACCTGAATATGACACTTCAGAGTATTATTGCCAATATGAACACTATGAATGGTAAATTAGAAAGTCTTAACAATACAAACAACTTTATTCAACAGAAATTACAAAAACTCGACATTCTAGAAGAAATTAATAAAAAACTGATAACTGTAGAGGAAAATATTACACAAATGAAAACAGAAATTAATGACATTAAAAACATTCAGGAACAACAGGCCAAAACAATTCAGAACGAAGAGCGACATCATCATGAAATTGAAGATAGAATGCGATACTTAGAGGGTAAAAACAGGAAACTAGAAGTCGAAAAAAACGAAATACATGAACAACTCCTACAATTCCAAACACACTCGATGAAATATAACTTGATATTCACTGAGTTGAACGAGGCAGAGGATGAATCCAGAGAACAAACTGAACAAATTGTGAAAACATTTATTGATAAAGAACTAGAAATTGAAAATGCGAATGATATACAGTTTCAGAATGTGCACAGACTGAAAATATGTAATGATGGTAAACCCCGTAGTATCATTGCGCGATTCATAAACTATTCTGATCACCAGCAAGTGCTACGCGAAGCTTCCTTAAAACTGAAACTTAACCCACAACACTGTCTACCAACAGTATCCTCAAGAGATAAGTGAAAGACGAAGAGCCCTTGTCCCAAAACTTAAAGAATTTCAAAGACGTGGTCAAAATGCAAAAATTGTGTATGATCAACTGATTGTAAACCCACAGCGCTATATACCCGAACCCCATGGTGACCTCAACATTCCTGGACAGACATAGGTCAACAGCTCGGACACACATGAACGGCTATCAAGAAATGATTTCAAAATAACATTTATAAATGTATGTGGACTTAAATCAAAATTATTAAACATTGATTTTTGTGATATGATTAAATTATACGATATCGTATGTATATTAGAATCCAAACTAGACAAATATGATGTTCTTATGGTTCCAGACGGTTATGATTATGTCATAACAAATAGAAAATTGATAAAGAAAATCTGGGGGTGTAGTAATTATTTACATTTTTATTTGTCAGAGTACATTACATTTTTAAAATCAGAATCCGAATTCGTTCAGTGGTTTGAGATTCATTCAAAATTTACAGGTCTATCAGAAAAGGTTCTTATGGGTTCGGTTTATACTCCTCCAGAAAATTCAAAATATGCATCTGAAAATGTGTTTGATGAAATCGAATCAAAACTTATATCATTGTCATCAAAAAACGCAAATTATGTTTCCCTGTTTGGCGACTTTAATGGTCGCACTGGCACTATGCCTGATTATGTCATAACTGATGTTGATTTGCTCGACAATTTAGGTTTTTTGAACAAATTAGATGATGACAAACTAAAGAGAATGTACTCCTATCAGGTTTTACTTCATAATAAAATACAGTTGGATAGAAGCTCTCAAGATACAGGAAGAGCCAACAACTATGGTAAAAAAATTATTGACATGTGTAAAAGGTGTTCCCTATATATGGTCAATGGCAGAATTGGATTAGACAAACTAATTGGAAAAACTACGTGTAAAGATATAAGTCTTATTGACTATTTATTGTTATCCTCTGATTTGTTTAATTATGTAAATACCTTCTCTGTTTTGGAATTTGATCAGAAGTTCTCTGATGTCCATAACAGAGTTCATTTTTCTTTTTCATTTCAACATGGTGAGCAAATAAATCCAAATAATAATAATAATAAGTCTAATGATAAATTCTTTGTAAAATGGAAGTCTCAGTTAATAAATCAGTTTCAGCAAGAGATTCCAGCACACCTTAGGGCAACTGACACTAGACTCGATGACCTAATTGTAACAGATAACAAATACAGCGTCTGAGGTCGTGGGTACTTTTAACAAGAGGGAAAGAAAAGGTAAAAATACGGATAGCAAACCGTGGTTCGACTCCGATTGTAAGAAAAAACGCGATACTTTTCATAAATTTAAAAAGGAAAATAATTCAAATACATCAATCGAGAATAAAAACTTACTAAACTGTGCGTCTCGTGAGTATAAAAAACAAATGACCTGTAGTTATAAAAATTACCAAGAAAAATATATTCAAGAATTACGTAAACACTCCAAATCTGACTCGAAGAAATATTGGAACATTTTGAATAGACTCAATAAATTGTCTAAAGACAAGCCCGACATACCTATAGAAACTTTCTATGAATATTTTAAAAATCTTAATGCAGATAATGTAAATGATGAACCTAATAATTATGAGATCAATGATGTTGATCTTCAACTTATTGTCACAAATAACCCTCGTATTGATGACATTATTAATGGGCCAGTAACTGAAGATGAGGTAAAAAGGGCAGTTTCCAAATTAAAAAATGATAAAGCACCGGGGGTAGATGGTGTTATCATTGAATACATAAAAAGTATACCACCAGAGTATATACCTTTATTTTGTAAACTCTTTAATGTGGTCTTTGACTCTTCAATTATACCCGAAAACTGGCTAATCGGAATTGTAAAACCAATTTATAAAAAATAAAGGCGACAAATTCAACCCAAATAATTTTAGGACAATCACACATATAAGTTCCTTAGGTAAATTATTTACTTCAATTTTGAACGATAGACTAAACGACTTCTCATGCGAATTTGACTTGATCTCTAAAAATCAGGCAGGATTTAGGAAAGGACATTCAACAACTGATAATATATTTGTGCTTCATTCTCTGATATCCTTATATTTGTCCTCTGGGAAAAAATATACAGTTTATTTATTGACTTTAGAAAGGCATTCGACACTGTCTGGAGGACGGGACTATGGCAGAAACTCTAGAGTAGTAATATTAAGGGAAAATGTTTCAAAATTATCTACAATATGTATAATAACATAAAATCCTGTGTCCAATATAAAAATGAAAAATCTAATTTTTTCCCTTGTTTAGTAGGAGTTCGACAAGGTGAGAATTTGTCTCCCTTTCTCTTTTCTATATTCCTAAATGATTTAGAAACCTTTTTCAAAGATTTAAATAATGAGCCACTACAAATGATACAACAAAGAGGTCAAGACATACTACAAACATATCTGGAAATTTTTGTCTTATTATATGCAGATGATACTGTAATCTTGGCAGAATCTAAAGAAAATCTACAGAAGACGTTGAATATCTTTGAAATGTACTGTGAAACATGGAAACTTTCAGTAAATACTAGTAAAACTAAAGTAATGATATTTGGTAAGAGAAAATCTAAAATAGATTATGTTTTTAAGTTAAATGATACTATCCTAGAAATTGTTGATCACTATAACTACTTGGGATTGCTTATAAAATATAATGGTTCTTTTAATGATGCTAAAGATGAACTCATTGAACAAGCACAAAAAGCTCTGTTTGCCTTATATAAAAAAATTAGAAACTTGAATTTACCTATTGATATTCAAATTGAACTTTTTGACAGTCTTGTCGAACCAATTTTATTATATGGATCCAAGATATGGGGTTATGAAAATACTGCGAAGATTGAACGTGTACATATTCAGTTTTGCAAACGCATTTTAGGACTTAGGAAAAGTACGCCTAATTTTATGGTACATGGTGAACTTCAGCGATTTCCGTTAGACATAAATATTAAATTAAGAATGGTAGAATGATAAAAAATGAAAATAAACTGAGTAGCATTATGTTTAAACTGTTGCTAAATTTACATCAAAATGGTACGTGCTATTCAAAATGGATAGCTTACATAAAATCAATTTTTGACGACTGTGGCCTAAGTTTCGTTTTCATGAATCAGCAGTATACAGATATTTCATTATATAAGCCAATTATTAAACAAACGTTGAGGGATCAATTTATTCAAAAATGGTTTCAAAGTTTAGCGGAATCGTCCAGAGGTTCTTGTTATAGTATATTCAAAACAAATTTCTGCAAAGAAAATTATCTACTACAGCTTTCGGGACAAGCAAAGCATTTGATTACAAAATTCTGATGTTGCAATATCAATATCCCAATAGAAAAAGGAAGATGGCATAATATTCCGAAAGAAGAAAGGATATGTGTGTTATGTACTGAAAATACAGTGGGGGATGAATTTCATTATTTATTCTTATGCAAAAATGCTAAAGTTGTTGAATTTAGAAATAAATTTATTCCATCATATTATATAAAAAATCCATCAACTAATAAAGTGAAGTATATATTTAGCTACTGCCATAAACAACTTTTGAGTAACATTGCTGTGTTCATTAAAAACCTCTGCTCGCTCATCTGAAATACATGCTTTGCTCATTTACTGATTTGGTTTCATATATTGATACTTTCTAGTCTTCTCTAGTATCACTCTATTCCAAAAATTGGTATATTATCTTTATTTGACCTGTTTTTCTTTATTTAATATATTTATGTATATATCTGTATGCTTCGTTATCTTATTTCATGTAAATGTTTATACCTGTCTGTTTTGTTATTTTTGTATCATGTATATATTATGTCCTCATGTAACACATAACATGTGTCTGAGTGTAAATAAAAGAATCAGAATCAGACTATATATCAATAGCCTGAATAAAACCAGTTCACACAAAATGTTATAAGAGGGGAAAAAGCCTTGAATTCACATAAGTGGCTCATCTTGCAAAATGTTAAAATAAATTTTTTAAAAATAAAAGCCAAACAAAATTGTTGATACATGTAATTCTGGTTACTAGGCCTCTGCATAGATCTTGATCTACCTGTAACAGCTAAAGTGAAGTCTTCCCCACAAGAAACCTGAATGAATCCTCCACCACCAGGTGAATCTATCTTCTGTGGAGCCTTATATGCTGATTTGTTTCCTTGACCAAGTTGCCCAACTATTTCTGCTCCTCCTTGAACATTCTGCAAAAAAAATTTAATTTCTATGAAAATGATCTGAACATTAAAACAATATTATTGGTAGGTAACATACACACATACACTGGTCCATTGAAGATTATGGAAGTAGATACAGTTCACAAATTACATATTTTTTTTTATGGTACATATCAAATTTTGTGTTGTATAATCTAATAATATGCTTTGCAGGGTACAGCAAGATATGCCTGCAGAGGTTGAAACCTACATAGTAGTGACAAGTATAGATACAACATTCAAACCTGATACAGCTATCATCTAATGTTTGATAAAGGATAAGATTTTGACCAGAGTAGAAGCAGTAAAATAACTTGTGTCTAAAGAAGATCCAGGCAGAAGGTGGCACATGCCAAATTTTATTTTTAAAAAATGTCATCCATAAGAGATTGCATCTTTTCATAGAAATGAATTTTAGTATGTAAGAAAAAAGTCCCCTGGCCTGCACTAAGTCAAGATTTGAATTAATAGAAAATGTATGGCAAGTGTAGAAACACGGTATAACATGTGAAAAAGACCATTTTTCATATCAAAGGTGTAGAGGATCTCAAGCTACAGCTGCAAGCCACATGGAATAAAGTGACTGAAACTTACCTTCAAAGTTTATACAAATGGATTCACTTTGAAAGTCATCATCTCAAAAACAGTAAAAAGACAATTCTTTTGGGGGGAGGGGGTGGCCCCCTTTGGCCCCTTATCATTAAAAAGAACCTTAGAGATATCTGAAGTATGATTGAAAAATCACTAGCTTATGGTAAATTAACTTGACTCTCTATGATTTTTGATTTTGAAATAACAATAGACAGTTTCAAAACCCAAGGTAACCTAAGGAGTTGGCAAATTGGTAACCAAAACCAACCATAAAAAGTCAGTAACTCTCTATTTACATGCTAAAACAAATTTTATCTATTCACAAATTCTTTTCCCAAGAAAGAATAACAAAATATTGCTGAACTCAAATTTACACTGGAATCATGTGACAATTGATTGTAATTTGATAATTCTAATATGACATGCTCCACAGCTCTTTAGACTACAGCCACACAAAAAAATGATAAGCGCATACCAACATTTTGTGCAATAGGCTGCGTCTATGAAAATAATATGAATAAGCTAGTCATAATAGAATCAAAATAAATCATGGAAACTCCATTTTATCATTGATTTACCACGGGCTGGCCATATATGTAACATTGTTTCACCCCAAGCGATATCAAGGGATGAAACAATGCGACATATATTGCCAGCCCATGGTCAAGAGAAACTGAAGTCTGCCTGAACAAGAAGGATATTCCCCTGGCCTGCACAAAGTCAAGATTTGAATTTATAGAAAATGTATGGCAAGTGTAGAAACACGGTATAACATGTGAAAAAGACCATTTTTCATATCAAAGGTGTAGAGAATCTCAAGCTACAACTGCAAGCCACATGGAATAAAGTGACTGAAACTTACCTTCAAAGTTTATACAAATGGATTCACTTTGAAAGTCATCATCTCAAAAACAGTAAAAAGATAATTCTTGAGAGGGGGTGGCCCCCTTTGACCCCTTATTATTAAAAAGAACCTTAGAGATATCTGAATATGATTGAAAAATGCAGGCAGGGATTTTCATGAGGAATCTTATAAAAAAAAATTCAAAATTAGACCAGGAATAAAAAATCTTTCTGTAAGGTGTGGCCAATTTAGCCCCAATAGACTGACAATGTTATATGCTATTTAAAATTTGTTAAGTTATCTTAAAACAAGATTTAATAAGAAACAAATTTAAAACAAAATAGTCAAAATTGAATGAGAAGTAAACCTTCTTAATTAATTTTTAAATAAACACCTATATACCCCTTCTGGCTCATTATTTGCAGAATGGAAGGGGGTCACTGACCCCATTTTAAATAGCAAGCTTCCTCAAATAGCAAGTAACAAAAAGATTTGGTTCATTTTCAGTTTCACATGGAAATGAAAAAATTAACGACAACATCATAACATAGTACAACCAAAATTTTTTCATCCGTATAAAAATCCTACAAGGTTAAATTTTGGGCCATTTGGACTCAAATCTACAACAATTCAAGAAGACCTATAACATGCCTGTGTCACCACTGTGTTAAAATCAGTGCATAAATAGCTTCAATATATGCATAATGTTGGTACACATAAAATTCACACAAATTTCCCAAGGTATATACTAATCATAGCACATACAGCTGAACAAAAAATGGGTAAGTCAAATGTAATAATTCATATTAAATATTTTGTCAGATTCCTCTATAAAAGGAGATTTTCATTTTCAATATGTATGTACAGTAAATATTGTGCAAAGTTTGAATAATATTTGTAAAATCCATTGAGTTTCATGATAAAGAGTGTAGATACAAAAATGTGAAGAAAAATGGCTTAGTTTAAAAATCTAAAAATATTTATTTAAGGTGCATTTCTTCAATGTGTATATCAACACATTGAAGTTTTAATAACACTAATCCAATAAGCTTTGTGGTTAAAGATTAAATAAAGTAAATACCATTTATGAACAAAGTAAAATAAAAAGCTTCGCAGAGCATGGCACAGTGGTCAAACCCTGAACAAGTGTGAACACAATATTATTTTTGACACACTAAAGTATAAGGATTTACAATTCATTATGGACACATATAATGGTTTGGACACTATATTGCACAAAATGTTGAATTAAATTAAAAATTTTCAATACAGACCAAAAATAAAAAAGTGTGGCCTCTTTGACCGCTTATAACTAGAAAACAGAAAGGCATAACTGAAATCTGATTCAAAAACCCAGTCAGGAATTTTAATGAGGAATGCAAAAATAAAACAAGAGGCTCCCAGGAGTCTGAATCACTCACCTGGTTAAATTTTGTCTTTCAATGGCAATAAATTTAACAAAAAGTTGTCTAACAATTTTGACATGGCTTAACAAATCAAAATGAAAATTTGACCACAGATAGATTTCATCATACTCAACACATTAACCCCATGTCAGAATTTGGCTAAACCTAATGGTTTTGGAGATATATGTGATAAACTGCAGTCTGACTCCTATGTTCTATTTTTAGTAACGATGGCCATGTTTTTTGACAGATCAAAGAAATAAACGTATGTTTTGAGCAAGATACCCCAAGTAGTGTCAGAGGAGAAGTAGCAAAAAAACACCAAAAAAGGGCAATAACTCCTAAATGACTACATAGATCTCATCATGCTGAACACTTTAACCCAGTCAGAATATGGCTTAAACCTTATGATTTTGGAGATATATGTGGAAAACTACAATCTGACCCCTATAATTCTATTTTTATTAACAGCAGCCATTTTTTTATGGATCAATTATCTAAACAAAAATTTTGTGCAAGATACCTTAAGGAACATATGTGCAAAGTTTCAAATAATTCCGCAAAGGAGTTTCAGAGGAGCAAATTTTTTGAAAATTGTTAACGGACAACGGATGCCAAGTAATGGCAATAGCTTACATGGCCTTCGGCCAGATCAGCTAAAAAGTAGGTTTTTTTTGTGTAGCCCCTTTGACCCCTTATAATTCGAAAACTGTAAGATATCTTAAACCTGACTCAAATATGCAGGCATGGATTTTTATAAAGAATCCAATAAATTAAGAATTTTTTTAAATCAGACCATAAATAAAAAAAAAGTTGAATTTTTCCAGCATTGGCCAACGTTACCCCATATAACTTCAAAACTGTCCGAAACACATAAAATCTACTTGATACATTTCTTTATACCAGAATTTAGTAAGGAGCACAACAAAATAGAATAATTAAAATTTAAAAAAAAAAAAAAAAATTATACATGGGTTCCAAAAAAACACCATTTTGATCCTTTTTTTCTAAAACGGTAGGGGCCACACAGTCCAAATTAAATAGGAAGCTTCCTTTAAAGGTAAGAAAATCATTTCAAAATTTCAGAATAATTGGGCAACCAAAACGCAAATTATCGCACAAAAATGAAGTGTCCCCAGACGACAAAAACTGTGCCTTAACATATGACTGTAAATTTTTTGTGGTCTTATAAAAAATGTTTCAACATGCTTCAATGTGAAAATGAATTTACCTCATTTCTCAATAATAAGAGATGCACATTTTCAATATGTATACAAGTATTTGTAAAGTTTGAATAACATCTGTTCAATACTTTTGAGTTACAGATTACACATGGTAGATACCCACTAAACCTGATGGATGGTGAGACAAAGTCAAGTGGCTACTTAACCTGATGGACAGTCGGACAGAGTCAAGTGGCTACAAAAACCTGATTGACGTTCAGAATTTCTTTTTTCAACCATTGTTTCGACCCATTTTCCTCAAATGATATGGGTCACAAAATCCCAAATTCTACCCAGCCTTCTATGTTGTGGTATGAACATTGTGGTACAATTTTATAGTGCTCCATACACTAATACTCAAGTTGTTGTAGAGACTCCAAATGTCATCATATGACAGAAGATGACAATGCAGACAACAGCGACAGCACAACACCATAATATTATAGCGTTGCAATTTTTTTGCAATTATACAAAAAGTGACAATACAGTAGATATTTGTAAATCAGTAAAACTCACAGCCCAAGTGTACAGTTCTTTCTCCATTGTAACAACAGCAAAATGAGCATAACCAACAGCTACCTGAAATGTACACATAAGTTATAGAAAGCAAAACAGATAGTGAACCTAGACAATTTCATAAGATTACTAGCTTCAGAAAATCTATCAAAAGAAAAAAAACAAGAGGCTCCCAGGAGCCTGAATCACTCACCTGACTGAATTTTGTCTTTCAAAGGCAATAAATTAAACAAAAAGTTGTCCCAGTAATTTTGACTAAAGAAGACTTTGGTAGGACTTATCATAAAGATCATTTCAGCAATTGATAGTTTCTTTCTATCTATTATAGTTTTCAAGATATTCACTGAAAACTAAAAAATTCACTTTCAATAGCAATGACTCTTACAAGTAGTCATCTGACAACTTTTAATCCTGGAGGCTAATGTAGTCCTAATAATAAGGATCATTTCAGCTATTGAAAAAAATTGGCTAAACCTGACGCTTTTGCAGTTATACACAAAAAATAACTGTCTGACCCCTATGTTTTATTTTTAGTAACAGCGGATGGATAAAAAATCCCCACATCAGTTCTAAGCAGGATACCCCTAGAAACATTCATACCAAGTTTGGTTTCAATTGGTAAAGTAGTGTCAGAGGAGAAGAGTTTTGAAAGATTGTTAATAATGACGACAATAACAGACACCAAGTGATAGCAACAGCTCACATGGCCTACGGCCAGGTGAGCTAAAAACAGCATAGTTATGTTGGTTTAAAATTGGTAAAATTAAAACAGTACAAGAAGAAGAGTAAGCAAAAATCCCTTATTCAGATTCATTGGGTATAATATATGTAGTGCCTTTATTTTAGTTTCACTTTTAATTAGTCCTTATACACTTTACATACCTGAACTGCACTTTTGCTTTTTGTAAATAAATCTTGTTTTACTGGTGTAAACTTTCCTCCACCCCATTGGTAAACCTGGTAAATACATTTAATGCATGTATATAGTTACTGTTCAACATCTTATTGAATTCCACAACCATTTTTCAGTCCATATCAAATTCAGACTCTGCCTATGGTAAACAGATTCATGGTGTAGAGAAACCAACAGAACAATCAGTGCTTTTTCAGTCTACATTTGCTATATTTTTATGAAACTATAGTCCTTTCTATACTCAGAGTTTTGAGAAAACCATACATTCATCTCCCACTATAATCAACAAAATCAAGAATAATAACTAAAGTGAATACACAATCTATATCATGCCTATCTAAAGTGTGGTCACCAAATGGTAAATTAAGACTTGCTATGTAGTTTTTGTTTTTGAGTAAGAAACAAGTATGAATTATGTGGGTATTTGATATGCATGAATCAACTCTTGTCTGATTTTTATGATCTTTTTGAATGAATGCTACTTATTATCCGATTAAAACTAGAAATGCTGTGAGCAAGCTCACAAAGATAATACAACCCACTACAAATATGAAGTTAAATGCATAAAATATAAGTTAAATTATCTTTCTTTAGAATCCTCTGAGAGGAGGTACATTCTTTCATGCAAATCTACATACCAACCTTCCTATAAAATTTCGTGAAACTCCCTGAAGCAGTTAAGGAGTTGTGCTTACAAGGTTTCAACATGTAAAACCCTTAAGTTGGATTATCTCCCTTTGATGTCCTCTGACAGCAACTATACTCCTTCATGCACACTGATTTATGATGACCAACCTTCCTATAAAATTTAATCAAAGTCCCGAGAGTGGTTTTGGAAAGGCTGCACTAATGAGGTTTTAACATGTAAAAACCCTTAAAATGGATTATTTCCCTTTGGAGTCCTACAACAATTACTACATTCCTTTATGCACATTTACATGTGATGCCCAACCTTACTATAACATTTCATCAAAATCCCTTGAGCAGTTTAAGACGAGCTGTGTTGATAAGGTTTTAACATGTAAAACCCTTACATTGTATTATGTCCCTTAGTAGTTCTCCAACAGTAACTATGTTCCTTTATGTAGATCTACATATGATGCCCAACTTTCCTATAAAGTTTTATAAAAATCCCTTGAGTGATTATGGAGTTGTGCTAATGAGGTTTTAACATGTAAAACCCTTAAGTTTTATTATATCCCTTTAGAGTCCTCTGAAGTAAATATGTTCCTTCATGACGCCCAATCTTTTCATCAATATCCCTTGGGCAGTTTAGGGGGAATTGCCATGACAAAGTTTTGTCATGAAAACCCTTAAGTTGAATTATCTCTCTTTGGAGTCCTCTGACAGGGTAGTCAACATTAGGATGCCAAAGAACCTATTATCCTCAAGTGTTTTAAGGACAAAAAGGAAAAATTGGATCAATGTGACTAGGCTAACTACATGTATAAGTTAGTTTTGACATGGAGTCTGTTTGTTTGTTTTGTTTGTTGGGGTTTAATGTCCAAGCAGCAATATTTCAGCTATATTCAGACGATGAACATGAAATTGATGATAAAATGAACATGAAATGATGATGAAATGAAAAAGGGTTGGGACACAAGGACAATGGGGTCGACAAATTTTGATTGCCACTGGAAATAGGGAGAGGTGGGTAGGGTCTGGCAATTTAGCCTCCTGTGATGGAGCCCTATGGTTCCTACTCCGGGAGAATACCACAGTAGGGTTCTTTAACATGATAGGAATGTGGCATCTTTCCCAACACGGTGCACCATTATGGTTTGCAGTCAGGTTTTCCGTATTATAGCCTGACAACCCCAGCATGTAACACGCCAGGGGTACCCCATTGCACCAAATGGGGCACACATCCCAGTTGCTCTGTGGGCAGAGCGCCCTAGCCCCTGGCTAGGGTTCTGAGCACTATTTAGTCACCTTTTACGAGAAGCTTAGTGCTGCTGCAGGCCTATTCTTTTAACACCCGGACATGGAGTCTGAGTGAGGAGCATCAAAGATCTCATGAATCAATTCAGTGTCATTGGTTAAGTTTTAATACCAACTTGCCATAAGTACAGATGTGTTTACTGCCATGTAACTATTATGTTTCAGAGAGTGTTAAGTTAGGGTAGAATACACACACACATAATCTTATACACTTTTTTCTTGTTAATACCAAAACTGAGTTATACATGTAGAACAAATCCTTACCTTGTTTGGTCTCAGCTGCATTAAAACCCTGCAAACCACAACAGGACAGCTACCAAAACCAGTTCTATGTCAAGAACTTAAACAAACCATATTCAGTCCTAACATGTTCAAAATATCCTTTCACAACAATCTCCCTTAACCAAACAGAAGTCAAGTAGACCTTTAGTTTACAAAGAATGATTTTGCTGGGTTTATTTTCCCATTAAAGCAGAGCTATAATGATTACATACCTCACTTGTTTTTGACTTGATTATGGGGACAGTTTCAGTAGAATATGATGACTGTAATCGAAGTCGCCGTGAGTGAGTGTTCAGTTCCCAAACCTTCTTTTTCATTTCATCATTACTATAAATAACATGAATCAATGTACTACAGTCAAATATGTAAATATTAAGTAACCTATAGCAATTCATATTAATATGAAATAAAAATTAATAATTTTTTTCCTGTTTATTTTAGTTTATTGTAAATACTAAAGTATGAGAATGTATATAAGATGAGGATTCATCTATTCAGCAAACTATGTAAACTGACCAAACTGAATTCCAAAATACACAGCCCTAAACAATGACAAAGTATACAGCCCTAAACAGTGACAAAGTATACAGCCCTAAACAGTGACAAAATATAGAGACCTAAACAGTGACAAGATATAGAGACCTAAACAGTGACAAAATATAGATCCCGAAACAGTGACAAAGTATACAGCCCTAAAGAGTGACAAAATATAGAGACCTAAACAGTGACAAAGTATACAGCCCTAAAGAGTGACAAAGTATACAGCCCTAAACAGTGACAAAGTATACAGCCCTAAACAGTGACAAAATATACAGCTCTAAACAGTGACAAAATATAGAGACCTAAACAGTGACAAAGTATACAGCCCTAAAGAGTGACAAAGTATACAGCCCTAAACAGCGACAAAGTATACAGCCCTAAACAGTGACAAAATATACAGCCCTAAACAGTGACAAAATATACAGCCCTAAACAGTGACAAAATATAGAGACCTAAACAGTGACAAAGTATACAGCCCTAAACAGTGACAAAATATTGATTTTTGAAACCATTCATGGAAAAATTAATACTGATTTAATACAGGTAGTAAATATTGAAATTATGCAGGATAATAACGCCTAAATAATCAATCTGAACTTGGAACATTGATGTAGTTTACAGGATTGTAATTCCTTAAGTCATTTCTCCTTATTCTTGTATAATGTTATAATCTATGCATAAAACTTTTTCAAAACTAATTGAAAAGTTAACGAAATAGATAATTTCAAAAAAGTTGAAATGTAGATATTTCATGTCAATTCGAACAGTTTAATCCTGTTAGAAATTTGATTTCTACATTCATATTAAAATGAATTATTGATATCTTTATAGTTTTTAAGTATGTGATTTATTTTTTTAAAGTGTGTATATATAAAAGTAACAAGAGGCCCACAGAAGCCTGAATTGCTCACCTTGCTAAATGTTGTCTTTCAAGGGCAATAAATTTAACAAGGAGTTGTCCAACAATTTTGACTCAAGAAGACTTTGGTTGGACCTATTATAAGGATCAATTAAGAAATTGAAAGTTTCTTTCTGTATATCATAGTTTTCAAGATATTAGCTAAAAAACTATAAAAAATAAACAAAAAAAAAGTCATTTTTCACCTTTTAAGGCCAATAACTCTTACAAGGAGTTGTCTGACAACTTTGATCACTCAAGACTTTTGTAGGCCTTATAATAAGGATCATTTCAGCAATTGAAAGAATTTAGCTAAACCTAACTGTCTGACTACTATGTTTTATTTTAAGTCACAGTGGCCAAGTTTTTCAATGAATCAAAAACCCCCACATCAGTGCAATGCAAGATACCCCAAGGAATATTAAGTTTGGTTCTAATTTTAGTAGTGTCAGAGAAGAAGATTTTTTTAAAGAAATAAGATCAAAAATAGCAAATAAATGTCAAAAAAGGGCAATAACTCCAACGGCTTAACAGATTAAAACAAAAATTTGACCACAAATAGATCTCATCATGTTGAACACTTTTACCCTGTCAGAACTTATCTAAACATAATGGTTTTGGAGATATATGCAAAAAAAACTACTGTCTGACCCCTTTGTTCTATTTTTAGTATGTTGTCCATGTTTTTTCGACAGACCAAAAATCCCAACATCAGTTCAATGCAGGATATCCCAAGGAAAATTCATACCAAGTTTGGTTCCAATTAGTCAAGTAGTGTCGGTGGAGAAAATTTTTGAAAAATTAACAACAGTGACACACTGTGAAGACGGACTACAACGACGATGACGACGGATGCCCAGTGATGGCAATAGCTCATATGGCCTACCACCAGGTGAGCTAAAAAGCAAACAATAGAATTTCAGTTAACCACCAAAACAAGTAACTGATATCTTGATGTATATCAGTCACTTACTTGTTATCTCTGAGTTTATTGGTCACTTACCTATTATCTTTAGTGAATATAGGACTAGAAAGTATATCATCAGCAGATGGACGATCAATAGATTGTTTCTGTAATGTCATTTTAACAAGATCCCTGATTTCTTCAGAATACTGTGATGGTAGAGCTTCATAATCTCCTTTAACTATCTCATATGCAAGTCGTAACTGGTTCTGATATATATGCAAGATTATCAATAAGAACATTAATAAGAAGTTATTCTGTGTTTTATACCAACTAAAATGTTTACAGACTTACGGAGAGAATCGTTTCATTAAATACTTGGCTTGGAATTAGTACTAATACATTCCATAAGAAAAATCTTGAGAATTGGGCTAAACAATACCGGTATATTGTTACTCAAAACAACTCTGCAATATTTCAATGGCAATTTCTCAAGAAAAATAAAAAAAAAGCCACAAGCACAAAAGACAAGGAGCCTGAATAGCTCACCTTGTTAAACTTTGTCTTTCAAGAGCAATAAATTTAACAAGGAGTTGTCCAACAATTTTGACTCAAGAAGACTTTGGTAGGACTATCATAAGGATCATTTCAGCAATAGTAAGTTTCTATCTATTACAGTTTTCAAGATATTGCCTGAAGACTGTAAAATTCATTTTTCAAGGGCAACAACTCTTACAAGGAGTCACTTTACAACTTTGATCCCAGAAGACCTTTGAAGGCCTTATAATAAGGGTCATTTCAGCTATAGAAATAATTTTGCTGAACCTAACGGTTTTGGGTTTTAGAGATATATGTGAAAAACTACTGTCTGACCCCTATGTTCTATTTTTAGTAATGGCAGCCATGTTTTTTGACAGATCAAAAATCCACACATTAGTTCTATGCAGGATACCCTAGGAAAATTCATATTAAGTTTGGTTCCAATTGGTCAAGGAGTGTCAGAGGAGAAGAATTTTGAAAAAAATAACATTAAAACTAGCGAAAAAAAAATGTCGAAAAAAGGGCAATAACTCCAACATGGCTTTACAGATTAAAATGAAAATTTGACCACAGATAGATCTCATCATGCTGAACAATTTTACTCCATAACCAAATGGTTAAACCTAACGCATTTGGAGATATATATGCAAAATACAACTGTCTGACCCCTATGTTCTATTTTTAGTAACGGCGGCCATGTTTTTCAACGGATCAAAAATTCCCACATCAGTTCTATGAATAATACCCCAAGGACCATTCATACTAAGTTTGGTTCCAATTCGTCAAGTAGTGTCAGAGGAAATGAGTTTTGAAAAATTGTTAAGGATGACAGATAAAGACAGACGACAACAACGATCGACGTCAAGTGATGGCAATAGCTCACATGACCTTCAGCAAGGTGAGCCAAAAACAAATTAAACAATGAACTAATACATGATTGGTATGAAAACTACTCAAACCTCTTTGTAAAAAAGTTCTTAAGTTATTTAGATGATCAATGGGGATGATTTCCACCAATTAAGGCAAATAATGAAATATAGTGTATACATGTGACAAAATTAACCTTGACATTATAGCATACATATATGCTAAACATTTTTTTAATTAAGGAAGTATTCTATAGAAATAAACAAAACATATTAAAATAGAGACAAGATATACACTGCCAGCAACAATGTTAAAGATTTTTAAACAAATAAATATAAACCAACTTCCTTGGGTCAGATTTTTGTGATAAAAATGAAATATCAATAGGTAAATAAATAATTTGTCTAAATCCTCTATGACAATCAAATCCAACCTTCCTTTTGTAACACTGTAGTCATTATCTTGAATAAATGTTTGTTTATTTGCCCTTTTTAATTTGGTCTATCATACCTAAAAGGTTAGCCATAAGCCATAAAATCAACTCCAATATGACTTATGTTGAAGTAACCCTGGTGGTAAAATTCATAAAGATCCATAGAATTATAGTCAAGTTATTGTGCAGGAACCAAATGCCTCCAGAATTAAAGGACAGTATGACCACAATATTTTGTGGTTGTTTAAAAGATCCTCCATAAATTTGGAATGATCTATTAACATCACTTGGACAAAAACAGTTCCTTAGTATTAAGATCTCCTTTGGGTTATAGTAATAGAATCAATGCAATCAACTTGTAAAATAATTAGTTTTACCCATTTATTTTTAAATGTACAGAAGTTGAAGGATACTTACAGTTGCCTGAAAAACTCTTTTCAGAGTCATAAGTTCATACAACACACATCCTAATGACCATATATCTGTCTTGTAATTGTACCTGAATACAATAAATCCAGTTAAACTGATAAAACCAAGAAAACAGCAACTAAATACTTAAAGAGAGAAATACCACTCCTGGCTGATATTACGACTGCATAGTAAAGAATATGCACAGTAAAAAGTGACTGAGATAAAAAAAAAAAAAAAAAAAAAAAGGCTCCCAGGAGCCTGAATCACATACCTGGTGAAATTTTCAAAGGCAATAAATTTAACAAGAAGTTGTCCAACAATTTTGACTCAAGAAGTCTCTGGTAGGGCCTATCATAAGAATCATTCCAACAACTGAAAGTTTCTTTTAATCTATCACAGTTTTCAAGATATTGACTGAAAACTTAATAAAAGTCATTTTTCCCCTTTCAAGGGCAATAACTCTTACAAGGAGTCAACTGACAACTTTTATCCCTGAAGACTTTTGTAGTCTTAATAATAATAAGGATCATTTCAGCTATTGAAAAAATTTAGCTAAACCTAACGGTTTTGGAGATATATGCGAAAAACTACTGTCTGACCCCTATATTCTATCTTAGGTATGTTGTCCATGTTTTTTCAACGGATCAAAAATACCAACACCAGTTTAATGCAGGATATCCCAAGGTACATTCATACCAAGTTTTGTTCCAATTGATCAAATAATGTCAGAGAAGAAGATTTTTGAAAGAAATAACATTACAACTAGCAAAAATCATTGAAAAAGGGTAATATCTCTAACATGGCTTAACAGATTAAAACCAAAATTTGACCAGAGATAGATCTCATCATGCTGAACACTTTTATTTTTGTGTCAAAATTTAGCTAAACCTAACGGTTTTGGAGATATATGTGAAAAACTACTGTTTGACCCCTATGTTCTATTTTTAGTAATGGTGGCCATGTTTTTCAACGAATCCCCAAAACAGTTCTATGCAGGATATCCCAAGGAACATTTATACCAAGTTTGGTTCTAGTCAGTCACGTAGTTTCAGAGGAAAAGAGTTTTGTATAATTGTTAACAGCAACAACGGATGACAACTACAAGAGACGACAATGATGATGGATGCCAAGTGATGTGCTAAAAAACAGTCTACCTAAATGCTGGTTTACTTTTGTTCTATCACTTAGAAATAAATCAACCAAAAAAGTGTTGACAATGCCAATTTATGTCTTACTAATCATCTTTCATGTTTAAGTCAACACAAATTGACTGACACAGCACATATTAGGGTTGTGGTAGACAAAATGTATTTCTCATATACAGATAAATTGCTTTAGAGACATTCTGTGTTTGTAACAGTCATAAAACACCTGAATGGTCATTATTTTGTCTAGTACATGTAGTGATATATACTTGATAAATAGAGCCTTGGAATTGGAATACTTAAAGTGTTGTATAGGTTAATTGGTCTAACAAGAGTCCCTTATCAATTTCTTTTAGGGGTGGAACAATCCAGCAGATAACACACAGTGGAGCACAAGAATCTCTCTGGTTATAAAAATGCAACTGATAGTCTACTTATAGTAAAAGTTACAAAGCAATCCACCTGTAGTCAGAGTAATCAGGAATCTATGTGTGATCAGAGTTACAGGGAATCTACTTATTCTATAGTTAAAGACAATCTGTCTATTCCTAATTACATCAATCAATGTGTAGTCAAAATAACAGTCAATCAATGTGTAGTCAAAATAACAGTCAATCAATATGTAGTCAAAATAACAGTTAATCTATGTCTAGTAAAGGTTACAGCAATTTATGTGTAATCAAAATGACTGGCAATCTATGTGTAGTCAGATTAACATGCAATTGATGTGTAGTCAGTTACAGCAATCTATGTGTAGTCAGAGTTACCGCAATCTATGTGTTGTCAGATTTACAGTGATCTTCATGTAGTCAAAATTACTAGCAATCTATGTGTAGTCAGATTTACAGAAAATCATTGGTTAGCGAAAAGTACTAGCAATCTATGTGTAGTCAAGGTTACAGGCAATCTAAAAGTAGTCAGTTTAACAAGTAATCTACGTGTTGCCAAAGCTACAGGCAATCTATGTGTAGTCAAAATCACTGGCAATATATGTGTAGTCAGAGCTACAGGTATTCAATGTGTAGTCAAAACTACAGGCAAGCTAAATGTAGTCAAAACTACAGGCAATCTATATGTAGTCAGAGTTACAGGTAATCAATGAGTAGTCAAAATTACATGCAAATCTATGAAGTTAAGAGTAACAAACAATATATGAATAGTCAGAGATAAAGGCAATTAATGTGAAGTAAAATTACAGGCAACCCTTGTTTAGTCAGAGTAACAACAAACTTCAAAAAATTGATCAGATTATTGACAAGGCTAAGTGATGGTTGAAAATAAAAACTAACTTATATGTTAAGTTGGATTATCCTGTTTACATTACATACTCTACAACATCTAAATTTTCTTGCTAATAATACTTCAATGTATTTCTTAAAAAATCAAGATTACATTTGTGTCACAACAATGCAGTATTTTTTCATTTAAGTACAAAATAATATGAGAATCAGTTTAATATTGTCATGTTCAGGAAACCATTTCAGAAGAAACAGACACAGTATTATTTCATCGTTTAAATACATACTTTTGTCCTTGAATAATTTCAGGTGACATGTAATAAGGTGTTCCTACAACCTGCAAAACATACACATTATGCTTTAGGTAGCATTAAGAATAACAAACCAGAGCAATGAGAAGTATGGCATCCTTTGCTAAGTAAAGAAATTGAAGCTGTAAACTTTGACCTTGAAAATAAACAAGAGGCTCCCAGGAGCCTGAATCGCTCACCTGGTTAAATTTCTGCCTTTTAAGGGCAATAAAACTAACAAGGAGTTGTCAGACAATTTTGACTCCATTTGATTCATTGGACACACTTGTAAGCCTTATAATAAGGATCATATCAGCAATTGAAAGCTATTGGCTAAACTTCACAGATTTGGAGATGTATGCAAAAATCTGCTGTCTGACCCCATTGTTCTATTTTTAGAAATGGCAGCCATGTTTTTTTCAGTGATCAAAAATCAGTCATTTCATTAAGGATACCCTAAAACTCAAAAATGCTAACTTTCATTGAATTTTGCAGAATAGTTTCTGAGGAGCAGATTTTTTAGAGTAATAACATCAAAAACAGCAAAAAATGGGCAATAACTCCAACAAGGGTCATCAAATTTTCACCAAAATTTGACCACAGATAGATCTCGTCATGCTGAATAATTTTAACCCAAAGTCAGATTTTGGTTAAACCTAACCGCTTTGGTTAGAAGTTGTAATAGTAAATATCATTTATCATTATGAAAAAAGGACAGATTTAAACAATTTATATCATACCTATTTCATTACTGTGTGATTCTAAGTCTGTGTTGTGTGACTATTTGAGTACTTTGAATATCCCAAGCAATGACCTTAGGTATTTCATGGATGACGTCAAGTTATGAGTCACTTTTACTGATAAAAATCTTGTTGCTATGTTGTTTTTTAAAATACCTTGCACAATGCACCTCTTAAAATATAGCCAGATTACCAATATCACTATACTGATTTTATTGGAAAATGGAAATAATGACCACAGATAGATCTCATCATGCTGAACACTTTTATCCAGTCAGAATTTGGCTAAACCTAACGATTTTGGAGATATATGCAAAAAACTATTGTCTGATCCATACGTTCTATTTTTAGTAACGGCAGCCATGTTTTTCAATGGATCAAAAATCCCAATACCAGTTCTATGCAGGATACCCCAAGATACATTCATACCAAATTTGATTCCAATTCATCAAGTAGTGTCAGAGGAGAAGATTTTTGAATGAAATAACATAAAAAATAGCCCCCAAAAAAACGTTGAAAAAGGGCAGTAACTCCAACATGGCTTAATAGATTAAAATGAAAATTTGACCTCATATAGATCTCATCATGCTGAACATTTTTACCCAGTCAAAATTTGGCTAAACCTAACCGTTTTGGAGATATATGCGAAAAACTACTGTCTGACCCCTATGTTCTATTTTTAGTAACGGCGACCATGTTTTCGACAGATCAAAAATCCCAACATCTTTTCTATGCAGGATACCCCAAGAAACATTCATACTAAGTTTGGTTCCAATAGGCCTGGTGAGCTAAAAAAAAACACATAAAAAACTAACTTTATGACATAGGACTTCCATATTTACCCTTGAAAATTTTATTTGCTTTCTTTGGACTATTTATGGTTCAAGTTAGGTCAAAACCTATTGATGAATTTTGATTCCATAGTATTATCCATTTTTTAACAGATGACAGAAGGACATTTATGTTACCATATTCTCATCACGACTTTGTATGCAAGGGCGTACTAACAACTATTTGATTTTTATTGCTGGGGCTAGGATTAAATGATTAAAATAGATGAGAGCCCATCAGATAGCCATCCACCAAAGGTCAAGCAACGAACAATTTAACTTCTACAGGTCACCACACGGTCTTCAATGATGGGCAAAATCCATACTATACCATTAGGTGATTTAAAACATATATGATTTTCATGATTAAACCTAAAAAGTATTCAAATGTAGATATATAAAGCAAAACAAGACTTACACTTTCTGCCATTTCGCTTTCACTTTCTAAAACTCTGGAAATTCCAAAATCTCCAAGCTTAATTAAGTCATTATTGGTCATGAATATGTTGAGTGTTTTTATATCTCTACAATGCAATAAAAACAAGAAATTTAATAACAACTAGAAATACTGCCATAGAGCTCACAAAGAAAATACTCCCCTCCCCCTCAAATATGAAGTTAAATAATTTAACTGTAACTTCAGCTAAAAATTGACTTGTAGGTACGTCTTCTATCTGATTTTTCTTTAACCTCTGACAACAAAAAATCATGTAATTGATTTGTACTTCAGCTATTATTTCATTTCAATGAATATTTGCATATAATAAGTTTGCAGATGCACCTGAGAATAAGGCACAGCCTATTGGATTTTCTGTCAATAGAGGGGAATGGGGCCAAGAGATTTTTGAAGAAAAAAAAATTCTGGACATGATTTTTTTCCCAAAAAAAATAGATATAGCCCCTAACTGGACTAATGCCCTCCACAGCCTGTTGAATCCTGTTTATATGGAACCAGTGTGGACACACAATTCATGGGCGATAGACTAAGCAATTTTGAGGCACAATTTTGCTCTCATTCCAAACAGAAATCAGACAATATGCACACATCTCTATGGGAACCCTCCATTGAGATTCATTACAATCCTGCAAGTTGTTAAGGAGGAGTTGCAGACAATGTATCAGACCAAATACTGCTGGAAAAAGCCTAAGGTCATCAGCCATCATTTCAACAATTTTTTGCCCAAACTTAAATTCCTGAGAGTATGCCCATGTCCATGTGGTTATATTACATCCAACAAAGTTTCATAACAATCTTGCAAGCTACCTAGAAAATAGTTGTGGACAGACAGACAGACAGACAGACAGACAGACAGGGTGAAATCTATATAGCCCCCACCCAACTTTGTTTGCGGAGTTTATAAAAATTTCATACACTTCCCCTGGAAAAAATTAAAAATCCTGATCTTGTGGCCATAATTATAACTTGAATCAAGCAGAACAATACTTCATTCATTTTTTATTTACAATGGCCCAACCAAAACATGATTTGAAACTTTTAATGCTCTTTATTACAAGAATCATTTCATCAATTGAAAGTTTCTATCAATCTATTATGATTTATATTCCGATAATGCTAGTCAAAAACTGGAAAAATGTCATTAGATCGTCTTTCAATGGCAATAACTCTAATAAGGAATATATAATTTTAACCCATGGAAACGTTATTAGAGCTCTTAAACCAAAAAAAGGAAGGTGATTAATATTTTACTGCTTTTTTATAGTTTTTAGGTAAGAATTGAGAAGATTTATCCAATGCTATATTATTATTGCTATGGAGATGGTAACCAATTTGTTTTGACTTGGAAAATGTCATATAAAATTAAAAAACTAGATGCTCATAAAATCATGATGGTGACCGAAAAATCCTACTTCCAAATAAATTTTCATGTACTAATTGTGTGAAAAGAAAAAAAAATATGGGCCACATGAAAATCCCAGTCCCCAATCCCTAAAAAAAAGAAAGATATTAAAAATCAGTGTCCATGCCTAAGATACATGGAGTCTTTTAAGGGAATATTTGAGAAAACATCATGTAAAAGACAAATGTCATATCATGTTAAGGGTCTCTTAATAAATGCTAAAATGATTTTTGTATGATATTCGCTCATTTATAATTATCAAAATTATTGTAAACTGTTCAATAAAAAAAATTCAATTAACTTCAAAGAACATGGGCAGATCCCAGACATTTTGAAATAGAGGGGTGCCAGCCAGGGTACCATGGCAAAAAGGGGGGACCTAGAATATTATTTGCCCATATTCTTTGTCAATTTTACACCTGAAAATAAAATTTTTTCCAATAAAATGAAGGGGTGCCAACTCCCTGCACCCCCAACCTGGAGTAATACATTGCTGACATTATGAACCTTGCACTAGAATAATGTAATGGGACAAAAATCACAATCATTAGAACAAATTAAAGATGAACTAGAGCATACACTTTATTAAAGCTCTCAATACTCAAACTTTACTTGAAGCCATTATAAAATATGATTACCTGTGAATGATATCATAGCTGTGAATATGAGATAATGCTGAGACTAACTGGTAAAGATACCATTTTATAATCTATAATAAAGGCAAAATAGA
This sequence comes from Perna viridis, assembly GCA_037379345.1. NCBI lineage: Eukaryota > Metazoa > Mollusca > Bivalvia > Mytilida > Mytilidae > Perna > Perna viridis. The sequence goes on from CM074512.1 coordinate 6,744,873, forward strand.
GTTATCTCCCATTATTGTATAAACCATTAAGGAGGCTAAACAAATTAAGCCTTAAGGGCAAAATTAGATTAAAGAAAAAAACATTTTCATATGATAATGGTTTAAACAGAAACACCAAAAATAAAGGGAAAAATTATAGTTTTTTTTGTTAATTGAAAGAAGTAAGAATACCTCTAGTTTGAGATAAAGTGTCATCTACTGACATAAAAAGAAATAAGCCACTCAAAAAAAGCTAGTCTTGTTCTTCTCTAATACTTGTATTTTGAGGTTACAAACTGAGGCATTATGTCTCCACAACCTTAGGGAAAGTCCCCAGACCCAGGACAGAGAGTGTCCAGCTACTGATTCCCTGCAATCTGACCATAGCTCACATTAAAGGCTGTGATGTCTAGACGGAGCTGTGGGTGGTTAGATGTTTGTCATAGCAAAGTCATGCAAGTGCTTCCCACTGGGGGTAGTAACACAATGGGGCTTAGTTTGGGGAAGGACAGACAGTTTTTTGTTGTTGTTTAAATAACTTGCCATGCAGTCATGTTCATGTTTCTGAACATTTATTGTGTATGTCACATAAATTTAACATTAGGAAACACATTCTATAAAATCTCTTGCAAGGTGTTTAGGCCCATGTGCAACTCCAAACACTATTGAAATGGAACAGTGAAATAAATGTCCTTTCATATAAGCTTGACAGAAAAAGAATAAAATATAAATCACTTACACTTACCATGTCAATCTTATTTTGACAGTGTCACATGATCAATGGATTTTCTTACACCCAAACTATCATTTGGCATAAAATTGTAGAAATTTACAAATATTTGCTTACACTATGTACAAATATTTCAAAACTTTTGACATGTACATGACATTTCAGATTACTAATAACTTGTTGATAGATACATTTCTTCTGATGAAAAATGTCCGTGGAATTGTATAAAATGTGAGTACTTATGGTGATTGACCAAAACCTTGAGTACTTACAGGGATTGAATAAAAACATACATCAGAACAAAATAAACCACAAGTGACATGTATAAGTACCAGCAGAAACCATCAATAAATGTTACAATAAAAATATAAGAATACTGGTAACTAAATTTAGATACTATGGATATTTCTTGAGCTGTAAAGAAATCATAATTCACTACATCCTGTGTATAATGTTTATATAATTACCCTTTACTTTGGGTGTTACTAGTCTTTTGATTTGGTATTTAGTTAAAAACTAATTTCAGTAATAAGCCACAAGAATCTCAACTTTAGTGAATATAGGTAGCCCTGTTGCAATTTGTACCGCTTCTGTCTGAAGTTTTCCAATTTTAGAATTAATGACACCACAATTATCCCAGACTTTATGCTGTGACATACTATTGGAATGTACCGGTACAATTATCCCAGACTTTATGCTGTGGTATACTACTGGAATGTATCGGTACCATTATCCCAGCAATTATGCTGTGGTATACTATTGGAATGTACCAGTACAATTATGCCAGACTTTATGCTGTGACATACTATTGGAATGTACCAGTACAACTATGCCAGACTTTATGCTGTGACATACTATTGGAATGTACCGGTACAATTATCTCGGACTTTCTGCTGTGGCATACTATTTGAATGTACCGGTACAATTATCCCAGACTTTATGCTGTGGCATACTATTGGAATGTACCAGTAGTTTTTTTTCCCTTTATTAGTTAGTAGTTGTTTCAGCGACTTTTTGCCTTTTCATGTCTCAGATTCTTGTGACTATTCCTTTAAAACCAGAAATTTATCAAAACCCCAAAGTAACTTACATCAACAGAAGTAAACAATTCACCAAATTCTCATGGAAATTACTGGAAGTTTTTTTTTATTTATTGTCTGCACCAAAAGAAACCATAATTTGTCCTATCTATTAACTGGGACATATAAAAACTGTGGACCAAACATTTAACATTTATCAGACATGCTTTTGTCCTCATTAAAATGATACTATAACACTAAATTGTTTCCTGTTACTGGCCAAAAAAATAAGCCCCTACACAATTTTAACTAGAATTATCCAGTTAAGTGCTGTTCACACTGGTGGTTTTTTTATCCTTGTGAAAATAACAGCATACACAGAATTTAAAAGATTATATGATGTAGAGCAAATTTTGCATTTCCAATATACATGTAATTTAGAAATCCTTAAGCCTTAATCTGATTTGTAAATCAATTTAAATAGCATCTGACCTCACACACAGTTACAAATTTTGTTTCATTTCATATTTTTCACAAATTTGTAAATCTGCCTAAAATTAATTTGCAATTAAACTCAAAAACTATTTTAACAGTTTTTATTCTCACACTGCAATTATACTTCAGATTATCAAAATGTACCTGAGATTTTCCAACATAGACACTTTTTATTAATTTGATTTTTTTTTTAAATTACTGCTCTTCTTAACCTGTTTCTTTATTATTGAATGTTAATAAATACTGAAAAAAACCTAATAAATGGGTTATAGGGATCATTCTTAACATATTCTGCAAAAGCTAAATTTTCTAAATACAGATTATTTAATTTTCAAAGCCAAAAATCCCCTCAAATCTTCAATTGATTTGAAGACTAATCTTAATTTTATTTGCAGCAATGATAATATATTACTAAGCTGAATAATTACAGGAACTTATCTACTGAATTTGATACAGATACTGAATAATATAAAAAGAATTACATGTAGACTACATTTTGTGTAGTGTTCAGATATAGTAAGGTAGTTTCTCTGATGAACCGGTGACATAACATTTTTCGATCCTAAAGGATCAAAAACCCAAAAAATGCAATGCTCACTAAACTAATAACCCTCATGCTCCCATTTCATAATATGCACCATTTGACCACAAAATTGATTTTGATAATCTGAAAAAGGAGAAGCACAATGGAAATATGTAATAAATATTCAGTGAAAATTACATTGAATTCCATTCAGTGATGTAGGAGGAGTTACAGATAAGTGATCAGCACCCACATTAAAGAATCACAATGTCTGTGTTTTTAAGAAACCTCTAAAGTAATTTGGACCAATATCTAAAATAAATGCACAAAGGGAATATGTAATAAAGATTCTGTGAAACTTTTTTTTAATTCCATTCATTGAAGTAGAAGGAGTTCGATAAGATATGGGTACCACCATGTTTGTGAATGACAGTGACCATACTTTAGTTTACTATGTGAAACCTAAAAAGAAACATTCAGACCAAAATCTGATAAAAGAATAGCACTGCATATGTTCAATATTTTAATAGATTCTGTAAAAGCTTAATTTAATTTTATTCAATGGTGTAGGAAATTAGAGATATGTACTTCTTTGTGTATCAGAAGGATGAAGACACTAACAAACAGGGGTATAACAAAAGTTTTTCTACCGATTCTCTCCCCCTGAAAGAGTTATATTAAAATTTTGAACATAATACATGTCTATAAAAACCCATGCTTCCCATTCCCCAACTAAACCAGGTGTTACATATATTTGTTCACCCAGTGTGCTGCCTCTTTAAAACTGATTAAAAGCAACTTACCTTTTTAAACAACCCCTTGGACACTTTTTTTAATCACAAGAAATGTATCTAACAAACAACTAGCTGTTTATATTCTTAAATATTGTTTAATTTCATCCCTTTCAAAAATACTGTGAAATGGTGTAAAATTCTATGACAAATAATTTTGTAAGCAGATGTTAAAAATAAAAATAATTTGGGGTTTATTTACATCAAATGATAGTTGGAATGGTTGGGAAATGGTAATAGTAAGCACTTTTTATTTTGTCCTTGTTCATAAAGACTAAAATAATGGACTCTTTGTTCCATTAGTGTTAACCTTGTGTATTAGCTTGGTCACCCTGATTTTACCATATTTAAATAAAGAAGTGATATTGCAATGTTCTTTGTGCATTATAATTAAAATATCTTTTTAAAGCAGTGCAGCCTAGAAAGAACACTTGTGTCATTTTAATACCTCCTCTGGAACCATAGCCTCCTGCTGTGCAATCTTATGATACAATGACCCATCTACAAATACAAAACCAAACCCAGTTATAGTATACATAATATGGGGTAGGCATTGCCTAAATCAGCGAGCATTGTGAGCCTAACCATACATGTACCGTCTGAGCGAGACTCAAAAAAATAAAGGGCATTACAAAGAGGGGTTGACCCGAATGAAAATTTTTGCATCGCAAGTGCAATATTTATTTTTATGTATTTTTAAGCAGCAAGCAAAATCAATATTTCTATTTGAAAATCTGTCTTGATAATTAGATCTAATTGGGGAGTTTTATATCAATAAATGAATAACTTTCCCCAAAAAAATTCCAACCCCATACCCCATTTCCCCCGCTCTCAAAATGGGCAATAACTTTATAGCACTTCGCAATACTTTGATTTTTTATCCCTTTGGGCATCTCTAGCAACATCCATTTCAGTTCTGGCCTGTCAGGTCAATCTGTACAGATACCGGAAATATTACAGTTCTCCACGGACGGTGGAAATATTTTACACATATCATGTGACGTAAACAAAATTCAGACGATAGCTGCAAATTCCAAACAAGAAAATGATTGCCTTTCCTATCTTATCAATCAATTTTGATAATATGATCGTAGTTTTATTTTTTTCCAAGGCGGGTTAGGTTCTTGACAACAGCAACAGTGGAACAGCCGAGATACACATACCTACATCCACATGTTTGCCAAAGTTTTTAAAAACATAACATTCACTTCTTTAAATAAGTTTTAAAAATAGAAAAAAGACTTGAAAACTATCAGAAAAGATGAATTTATTTTTACTGAAACGTAATCTTAACCTATATATTTTTATTTGTTTGATTGAAAGAAATGATGAATTTTCTCCATAAGGACAGTCACTTTTTGTTACTCCCGGGACATGACTTTTTTTCGTTATTATATTGGGAACCTTAAGGGAAGTTTAGAAAGTACATGTAATAACCGTAGAGCTCACACCGCTTCGCGCCGTGCACTACTATACTGAATGTCAAACTAAGTATAACAGAAAAGTCATTCATTCTTATCATAAAGAATCTATTACATTATAATTTAAGCCAAAATATAATTGTGGTGACACCCTAATTGGTTTTTTTCCACAAAATACAGTTAACATTTTTTTTCGCTTCATTCAGCACCCATTTGAGTATCCTTTCCTGACCCTTCCAAGTTCCTTTTCTTTTACTTATACTCATTAAACAAACTTACTGTTGGCATACTCCATTTCTATGAGTAGAGTCTCCCCATCTAAAAAATGGTTGTAGTATGTGATAATATTAGCATGGTTGAGTAAAGAGAGAATATCCACTTCACTGAGAGCATCTCTTCTCTCCTTGTCTGATAGCTTTGCTAGGTTTACTTCTTTCCAAACCACTAAACTTTTATCCTATTCATGACATTAATTGTAAATTTATATAAACATATCACCTTTAAAATTTGCAAAGTTTAATATAAAAACAACATGTAGGAAAAATCAATGTTTTGGTTAAATTGAATAAATTCAGCATACCAAAGAACCCCAAGAATTCAATTTTTTAAACTAGAACTGTGTGTGAGCTCACTTAGTGATAGTTCCTGTTTGACAGATGTAAAATGCATTTTTTAAGTCGCTAATAGTGTTAGCGACTTCTTGCACTCATAATTTCTGTACTTAATATTCGCACATGATTTGCATTTATGTGTAGTCATACGCCAGTGAATATTTGACGATAAGTGACTTTGAAGACTTCAGTCTTTGATTTATTCCTGACATCTTAGGCTAAGAAATGAGTGCCTGGTGAATAAATAAGGTCCTCCAAGAATCCTGGTCTTACCCCAAAAAAAACAGTTACCAATCCCATAAAGCTTTCACCTGGAACTCATTTCATTTCATGCCAGGAATAAAAAAAAAGTAACTTCAGCAATTTAAACCTTTCCCCATCTGCTACAATTCTTAAAATATTAAAATATAAGCCAAAGACTGCAAAAATAGCTATTTTCAACTTTCAAAAGGGTAACTTCTAATAGGAGACTTCTGAGTATGTGCATATGCTCCTTCTAATGGGAAACTTGTCCACCACTGACCAACCCATCCCCAGTGTAACTGATTCAGTAAGCCTACCATTTTTATTTTTTTTTATATTGATATATATGGTAAGGGAATTCTACCTTTTGAATGGCACATCATTCTGAACCACACCCCTACCCCCACTGGAAACATCAACATCCTAATGAAAAAGAGGAGGGATGCAGGATCAGAAGAAATTCAGACTAACTATCCAATCACTCCCAAGTGGCAAACCAATATTTGCTTTCGCCACTTCATTTGTGACCAAAATTGAAAACTATACATACAACATGTATGGTGGCTGTATGAAATTTCGATCACCTAACAGCAGTTATCATATTATTTCAAAAATTTGCATACGATATCACTTAATTGTTTTCTCTTTGAGGCCTGTTGTTTTATAGATTTTTTGCATAGGATGACGAATATTAGTGCATTTGATTTTTTTTTCATTCACATGACACACACTTCCATCAGATGTGTGTCAAATACTGCTGACCACCCTAAAGAAGTTCCAATAAATGCTTGTTGAGGATTTAAATTAGCATTACTATATAATAACAAATTGTTGAAATATTTTGTTTACAATTTAGCACAATGAATTTAATGTTGCATCATATCAGTTAAAATTGCAATGAATGTTTTGATTAATTGAAATATTTGAAGATTGATTGTAATTTTATTAGACTGGTGATATAGATTTCACATGTAATATTATGAAGACAAAAAGGGACTTTACTGAAACTAAAGCAATCTTTAAAGACCTTTTTAAAATCCTCACCCATGGTATATGTGCTGCTAATAGGAAAAGGAAACAAATGATTAGACCAATTGTTCCAGCTAAGTACAGAAGATTGTGTGAGGTTGATACGCCAGTATCAGAATTTTTGTTTGGAGACAACTTAGATGAAAAGGCGGACCAGTCGGACAAAGACGATAAGAGGTCTGACAAGTTATCTATGTCTGAGAGTCAGGGTCCTTTTTAAGGAAAAAGAAACATTACTGAGCAATACACGAGCCTTGGGGAAAAAACAAGAAATGGCCAACAGGAAAAAAGAAAAGCCACTTCAAGAAACGAAAGAGAAACTAAGTGTAAGTACATGTAGTTTCCAGCTATACAACACACCAGATAATTTTATTGGTGGACAAATTTCACAGTTTATACATAAGTGGGAGTTGTTGTCTATAGATCCCTGAATATATAATGATTTAACTGGGTATACTATTGAATTAGAGCATATACCTGATATGTACAAAATGTTTGTCAATATCAAGACATCTAGAAGTTGTCTTCTAATTCATTTATACTACATTTTTTTCTAAATTTTCTGCATTTCTAAATTAAGATATTTGGAGGAATTGAGATGATATAAACGAAATTTAAATACAGTAATGTAACTTCAGTTAAAAACTCAATGTAAGTTGAAAAACGAACTTTATTTAATAACAAGAACAAATCAAATATATACATCAAAATCCTTCTCCTTTAGATCCTCGTAGAAAAGAGAAAAGTTTACTAGTCAGAATGGTCCTTTGATTTATGACACCATTACCCAAGTAAGTTTGCAGATGAACAGTGGAGGAAAGTTCAGAGCATTAAATGCATTTTTGGGGGTCACAAAGTTACCAATTGAAAGGTAAAAGAAAATTGTGGTAAAAACACTCAGGAAGAATAAAAATAAGTGCATTACCTGTTTAATTCTAAAATTTTGTCTGATATAGACATTAAGTTACTCTGCTGCATAACCCTGTTTTCAAACGTACTCAAAGTAGTGGAAATAATTTAGCACTGTACATACATGTTTTGTATGTGATCAATTTTACATTGAAATATAAATGCAAAGACCATACATACTGCTCAAAATAATTTACATACCTATAAGGCATGTATAAGCCTTAAGAGCTCAGTTCTTTGTTTTTGAACTATAACCAACTTTAAATAAAGTTTTATTAACTTATTATCTTTTTATTCATATTTTTACATGTATATCGTATACTAGACTCCTATGACCAGTGCTCAATAATCAAAATTTTGTTTGGTTTTCTTCTTTAATAAAAGCATTTTAAAAATATTTGTGATTTTTGTTTTGTCACATTCAATGCCAAGTATTCAAAATGGGGAAAGATTGAGATTGCGTAATAGTGCTCCAAGGAAGACAATATTGTGCTATAAAAAAATAACCAGTATCATATAGCTAGAGAAATAAGTTGGTCTTTTATTGAAAGTACCATAAATTTTCTGTTAAAGGCTTATTTGTATTTATAAAACATTAAACTAGAGATATAACCACATGTACATAAATTCTTTATTCTTTATTGACACAAACACAATTACAATAATTGGCAAAAGCCCATATAATTGATACATAAAAGTGTAACATATATAGTAGCAGTATACATGTAAATAGAATATTAATCAAATGTTATGAGAAGAGATATTTGTTATGAAATAAATTTTTTCTGATAGAAAAAATAATATCTAAAAAATTAGTGATAATCTTAAGTATAGTATACGAATCACTGAGTTTACATTGTTTCAGTGTGTAGTAATTAATTGAATCAATATCTTTTTTGAGGATATTTGATAATTTGGATATAAATTGACTTCTAACTCTGGATTATTTTTCACATTTTAGCAAAAAATGTAATTCATCTTCAACCTCCCCAGAGTTGCAAACTTTACATAATCTCTTGTTTGCAGGAATTGATAGATGACGGCCTTTTTCTATTTCTAAATTATGGCTACTGATTCTAATATTGCAAAGAGAGGATCTTTCTGATCTTTTTTGTAAAATATCATCAAAGCTTGCTCGTTTGTATCCAATGTGTAAATTTCGATAAAATGTTAGTTTATTTGAATTTTGGATTTGGGAATGTTGCTCTTGCATAAATTGATCAGTTATTCATTGTTTTATATTTGATAAAATAGGTTAAAAGCTACATTTTGGATAGATTATGTGTGAAAAACCAAGTTTATTGATAATAGAATACATTCTCTTTGCCCAAGTGTTTTCTGAGGAAAGAAGATCATTTAAAAATTTAACACAGGAAAACATAATTTTTGAGTAAAGTGGGAGTCGTCCAAGTTCAGAACGATATGCAGCGTTTGTAGCTTTGCAGTGTACACCAAGAATTTCCTTGATGAATTTTAAATGAAATTTTTCTACAACTGAGTTATTAAAAGTACAGGTATCAATATCTATACCCCAGACTTCACTACAGTACAAAAGAATGGGGCTAATTAAAGTATCAAACAGCTTTTCTAATAAATGACATGAATGATCTAGCCCTACTGACTTTTTTATCTTGAACAAAGCTTTTCTAGCCTTTTCCATCAGCAAAGATACAGCTAAATTAAATTTACCATTATAATGTAACATGACACCAAGATAACAATATTTTGGTACTGTTTGAATGATATCATTATTGTATGTAAACTCATTAATATAAGATCTATCATTTGAATTAAATACAATAATTTTAGATTTGGACACATTAACATATAATTTCCAATTACAGCAATATCCATGAACAATATTTAAACTAGTTTGTAAACCTTGTTTACTTTCAGATAATATAACTAAGTCATCAGCATATAAAAGACAATTTACTGATATATCCCCAATTTTTACAGGATTGCAATTATTCGTCTTTAATACCTTTACAATGTCATCTAAAAAAATATTAAATAATAAAGGACTCAAAACATCACTTTGTTTGACACCACATTCTGATTTGAATGTGGAACTTAGTCCATTTGAAAATTTGATTCTGTTTGTAGTATTATGATATATAGAAAATATTATTTGAAATAGTTTTGGAGGGACATTTATGTGTAGCAATTTCTTTCTCTTAAATGAATGTAATAACTTCCATTTTCTACATTGACTCCGGTAAGACCTTCATGATAACTTCCATTTTCTACATTGACTCCTGTAAGACTTTAATGATTTTACTGCGTAAATAAAACATGGGTTAACTTGATTGTGCAATACCGGTATCGTCTAGTGTAATCAGTACATAAAAATGTATAGAAAAGTTCAGATTTTTGTAAAAAGGACAATTATTTTCCATTATGTGCACTTCTTTTCACAATTTCAACCTAAATTTAATTTTGTAAATGCAAGGATTTTTATAGTAAAAAAAAATTGGTAAGAGGAAAATCTGCACAAAATATTGAAGAAAAAAAACTGTCACAAATTCAAAAGAAAATAATTATACTGCAGCTAGGAAGTCAAGGGTACACCAAGAGAACAAAAAATAAGAAGTGAGAATGACTTTAATTGTTGAAAGAGCAAGCAAAAATTCCATATGCAACCTCACATGACCATCTACTTGGTAGATATGTAGGTCAAGATCCACCTAATCAAATAAGAACTTACAGAGGATGTTCAAAGAAAAAGCTTTATCAATTATGTTTAATCCATGGTAGGTTGTGGTCATCCGCTGTCACATGAGCATCTGAAGAAATATGTAATTGAAATTGTGAAAAGAAGAAGCAGAGAAATATTATATAATTTTAAAAAAAGGTCCTTCCCACAGATGGATCTCAAATTTCATGAAGCATCACAAAAACATCATATTATGAAAATCCCATTCTTTAGAAAAATGTAGGGCTGAACTAACACAAACACAACTTGATCTGTACAGCAATTTACTAGAAAGTACCATGAAAAAATTTAACCATCTCAATGACCCCCTCTCACATTTTCATCTGTGATGAGTCTGGATTTTCTGGACGTTCCAATACATCCAAAAAAAGTCATCATACTTAAATATATATTCGGCATCCATATCAGACACAAGTGGCTGTCTCTGGTCATATAACTCTTATGCAAGCAATACCCGCAGGTGAACAACTGTCATGCTGGTTCGACAGTCTCGTCTTCTTTCTATGCAACTGAAATTTTTCCTCTGAATAAATCTGCTGTTTCTTGCGCTCCAGAAATCTCAGGGTTTAATGAAATGTCTATATCAAACTGAGGAAAAATGTGAAAGTTGTAGACCTTCAACACAAAATATGGGCCTAGTTGCCGCAGGTATCGCAAACATTCTTGTTGAACCATCCCAACCTAAACCCAGTTGAAAAAACCAGCAGATATAACAAGGGTCTATCCATCAAAATTGTGCCCAGACAATGACAAAGTACAAAATACTAAGGCTAATACCAGTAGAAATCAAACGACTGGTGATGCACAGCCTTCTACCAGCAACATCTCCGATGTAACTTGTAAATCTAAAACAGTAGCATCAAAACAAAAGAAGTCACACCCTAAGAATGCTAGTATCACAAAACAGTAAAAATCAGTAGGCAACAAAAATGTAATGTCTCAATGCGGCAACATAGTATACGGTATTTCAACTAATATATAGCCTACGTTCTGACATTATAATGTGGCAGAGCGCCTACCTGCATTGTAGTAGGTAGTGAGATTTAAATAGCCAGTTAATTGACTTGGCTAAAGGATTAATTCTTTAGAATAATCGGTTTGTCGCTGACTTGTCACCTAGCAGCCCTGGGTTCGATCCTCAGTGGCGGAGTATAATTTTGTGAGTCAAATCATGCTCTCCTGTTACAATAAAAATTCACTTTTAAATATATCTTGTTAAATCCTTAAAATAATATCTAACCAAGTCCCCCTAAAATTGATATATTTTTTTTTATCTCCCAGACAGCATGTGCTTCTACAATTCAAATAATGAACGTGCATGAGCAGTTGGGGTGTGGTATAACTACCATGTCTATCATGAAATGATGAGCCAATCTTAACTGATTTGATTTCACTAACCAGTATTACTTACAAAAATATAACATAATATGTCACCAGAAAGAATATTTTTCATACCACACTTTGGGAAGCTTGAAACTTCGGTTTCATTGGTTTATTAACATTATTTAGCTCTGGTATAATGCTGTTCTGATTTTGGAATTTTCAGTGTTTAAAAAGTTTGTCCCCTGATCATGTCACACACTTCACGAACCTTTCCTTATACTGTATAAATGTAAACATACGATACTTTAACTTTGACTGAATATTAACGGCAAAATTTAAAACACACTAACAGTTTCATCAAAACATCATAAAACAATTATTGAGCAATAGTTACTAAGACAGGCCAGTCTATAATTAAAATACGCCTATAAAGTATAAGCTTCATTTGTCAATTCATAGCAGGTAATTTGTAAATAATTGTAATGTATCAATATCGTGTCGCAATAATTGAAATAAAAACCTCAGCCTTCCTGTAAAGATTTGCCTCTCCAAAAGCTCCCCTTCCTAACACTTTTACATATATATATGACGCTTCAAGAGCGTTTTCTTGGTTTTTCAAGTCAGGATCCACTTCGTCGGACGCCATTTGTAAACATTGCCAAGGGAAGTAATCATTGGTAGGGTCTAAAATGTGTAACCCGCACCCGTATTCGTACCAACTTCTCCCCGTACTCATATAATTTCATTCGTTTAAACGGGTAGTGCATTAGAATGAAATTATTTTCTCCTGGGTGTTTCATCATATGTAGTCTAGAGGGCGCTTTTAGGGTTTTTGTTCACGCTTCATTGAATTAAGTTTCCCGGGTTTTGTGCAAGTTTTGTCATTCAGCACGACGACGCGTTACACTGAACAGGTTAAATTTTTATTTTTGGTCATATATACATATATATATATATATATGTTTTGATATATATTTATATTATGAGTGTTTGATGCATCCTGTAATAAATTTCAGTCGGCGTTGTCGTGCGACCATCAACTTTACTGACGTACTATTTGACCTACCCATTTTAGTGTTCATGGTACTGTTAGTTTTGGTTCATGTTGATTATGTCTACTTTGATGAAGCTTTGGTACCAGAAGAAAAATAATGGTTCGCTAAAATATCCATTGCCACGGCATATTAAGAACTGAAAATTGCATGAGATGTGGAAAAATCCGTTTCAAATCATGTCTAATCAAGAAAATGATGTTTATTTTTCTAACATTTCTTGTTTGATCGGTTTTCTGAAGTCGAAAGGTCTAAAATGTGTAACTGGAAGTTGCCATACCAAACCAATTATTGACTATTTCTCACTTTCCTATCCAAATTTTACGGTTTTCTAAAATCATTAAGAGGTTAAAACTTCACTGTAAGACTTTTGATAAAGTTTTTGAAAGATTTGATATTGTTTTAAAAATGAAATGATTGAATTTGAATTCCGTAGCATACCTAACGTCAATCCCCGTACCAGCAAAGAATGGATACGATGTTATCCAGAATGAAAAACAAACTCTCATATACAGAGTCTGATGCGATTTTGATTTATCGTCAGTGCAAATTTTTATAATATGATGTTCTAATGTCAAATATGCATTAAAATTGCACAGATAACAAAAATACTGGACTTTGATTTTGGGTACGGGAATTTCGGGTTACACATTTTAGACCTCTTGAAAAGAGAAAATCCAATAAAATTTTTTTTTCGACAAATATTTTAAATATCATTAAATCTAGCCTAACCATCATATCATTTTGTAAATATGTACCCAATTTCAGCCGGAAATATCATGTAATAATGAAGAAATTGACAAAATAGTATTTGGGTACGTGGAAAAGTTGGTACGGGTACGGGTATGGGTTACACATTTTAGACCATACCGTTACAATTGATAAAGGTGAGTCAAAATTAAGTCTTTTTTCAAATCGGCAAACCCTCTATTCTTGCAAACTTACGAACCAGTTAACTTGTATAAATAATGAATCAGGGTAAACTAAGATTCTTTAATAAAAATTCTGAATAATACTGTACTACAAAAATTTTTAACAATGATTTTGGCTTAATCAGGGACTTTACACAAATATATACTTATATAAAAAAAAAATTGGTAATTAGGAGACCTTTTAAGACGCATTTCTTCTAGACTGGTTCCCGATCGCAATATTCTGTATGTTACACATATACAAATATGAGAGAGTGTATTGCTAGTAGCTATTACCTGGAACGCGGTCCCGGGAACCAGAATATATTTCTTCATACCCTGATTGAAGAGTCTGTTACGCAGATATTTAAGGCGTTCAAGGAAATCAGAGTATCTATCTATAAATCTTATTGATGAGATGACCACTGTTGTCAAATTCGAGATGTAGGTGAAAACAAATACTATCATTAAAAGAAGACAACCGGCGCAGTAAAATTTTGTTCCTTTTACTTCAAAGTTTCTACATTTCTGTCAAATGCACGTCATTTCAAATTTTTTAACATGTGACAGTTTTTTTCGAACGCCACTAAGTTATCAGTATTTGTAATGTCAGCTTGTTGTTGAAAAATAGCTCCTCCAAATGTGACAAATGCGTTATCAATGAGAAAATCAAGCATATCGCAAATCTGCTTTTCTGTGTAGCACACTTTGCCCTTCTGCGATGTTTAAGAAAAAATATGTGGATTTGTAAAGAACAACATGTTTTTTTTTTTTGAAACAGCAAAAGATTAACGAATAAGTCCTTTCAAACGATATTTCAATTTATTATGTGGAAACGTAGTGTAAAGAGTTGAGAAGTCAATAGTTTGGAGAGAACTAATTTCCGAAAAGCTGCGGGATTTTAGGTTTTGAAGTAATCTTTAGAATTTTTAAGTATCCACTTATGATTATGGCCACAACGAGAATAGGTGCTATTGCAATAAGCTTGCTGTCCATCCTTCACTGCGGACAATATCTTTGTAAGATGAATTGATATCTCCTTCGCCGAGCAAGATGAAGATCCTGCTATATACCTTTGTATGGAATTTTATGAAGTTTGGGAATCCAATACAATTAAGTAAGGTAAGTCCTCACATTTTATTTCGATGTTGAGAGAAGACATGCAGTGCAGGACTTGTGGTTGTTTAGAATTTCATCTTTACCAAAAGTAGCACGTTTGTATGTGGCATTACCTGGGATGTTACTATCAATGCCCAATTCTTTAATAAGGCAATTGAAGTAATGCGCTTTACAAACAAATACAATATTGTTTGAAGCTTTGTCTTCAGAGACGATAACAATTTCTCATGTAGTAAGGAGAGGCATTCAAGTGCCTCACGATTGTTGAATACGGACTTGGGTCTTTTATTGACACATTTCTGGAGATTGTCAATACGATTCCGTACCAACCATCGGATGGCATGTATCCAATCTGACAAGGACTCGATTTTTTGTTTTTTTTTAATTTTTTCTCCCTTTATCCATGATCTGGCATAATCTTCAACAGCATTCATTATGGTTTCCAATTGATGCGCCATGGTTCTCTGAATTTTGGACCATGAGAAACTACCTAACGTAGGAGTTCATTCTCAATGATATTCAAATTTCCAGTTATGACATGACCAGAAGGACTATTATTAAAGAGATAAGAATCACAGTCACATGTCAGAGGGGATTTTAAGTATTTCTCAATGTTTAGATTCTGCAATGTCTTTTTGTAGTTGAAAATTTGACTACTTATTGTCTTAGTGTAAGAGACAATAGGAATAGATTGATTTTTGAAATATGGTGGAATTTTGGAAACTATCTCTTTACGATGAAGAATTTTGCTGATGTTAATATCATCTATTCCCTTGTTGGAAAATGGAATATGTATAAATTTCATATTCTCATCATGAAGAGGTTCGGATCTATCAGGTTTAAAAAGACGGAATTTGGCCACGTCAGATATAATGCTGTACAATCTGTGTTTTATCGAAAAAGGATCGACGCCTTCTTTGAGTCCGAAATCTCTAAGATCTTTTAGAAAGGTGACTGGTAGTGAAAAAAAGATTCAAAAAATATTGTATAAAAATGACTGTGCCTGTCCCTGCATTTATTCTAGTGAAACTAAAGGCCGATAAGATTTACATTTGACTTGGTGGGGGAAAGATAAATTATTCAGGACTTTAGTTATATATACAAGTGTGGACACAGACTGGTATTGTCCGGGGGGAAAGTATGGACGCCGACTGGTATTGCCAAAAAGCAAGTTTGAACATACATACATTTTGTCTTGAAAGAGTTATTAATGGAACCAAGATTCTAGCGGAAATCAAAGTAGTGTTATCCAAGGACAAAGACCAGACATATGAAACAGACAAACACAACAATGAACATAAAATAACTAAAATAATACAAACAAAGTAACAAAAGTAAATGAGAAACTCGGACTTCACTTAAAACTGGGAGCATGGACCAGGTGCACCGGTAGGTTGAACGTGTTTGCATCGTTTAGAAAACTCCATTTACTGAAATCGATAATTGGATTATGCACTATTAACATGTGTTACTAAATGTCTACTGATATCAATAAATGGTGACCAAATTCCACAATAACTTGCCACAACCATAAGACATATCATACACATATTACATTGCTTCTTCCTTTAAGGTGTAATTGTGTGATTGTGTTGAACTTGCTATGTCCTGTTAATAAGGATTGACTATTTCACTTTATGTAGATTAGCTTGGAAAATATCTGGACTCTCAGTTTTTTAGATTCACAGAAACCGGCAACAGTATGTTATCTGTCAGTTACATGGATTGCCCTAATTTTAAAACGGTAGGGCCATAAACTCAAAATTAAATTTGAGCAATCCTTAATTAATAGTTAGTTAAATCATATCAAAATTTCATAACAATTGATCAACCATAACCATAAAGTCGTCGCACGAAAATCAAGTGAATATGGACGCCACCGACGATGACATCGCCGTTAGCACCATGCCAATATACTACCACAATTTTGTTTCGGTGATACTGTTATATTATTAAATATATACATATATATCGGCAAATTAGGAATTTGGACATGCTCCATTTTCAATTCCTTAAAAAGCCTATCAATTACTCTTCCTTAGGATCAAATTAGTAGTGAGTGATTTGCTAAGAATTTACATCTATAAGGTCTTTGTTTTTACATTAGTCCTAGTTAAACAGTTCTCTAGCAAAGAAAAATGAACTGCACAATGGAAAAAATTCCCACTAACAGTCATGTACTCAACGAAAGACATTCGAAATTCTTATGAAACAAAATTGTTATGATACCGGTATATAAAAGACTTTAATGTTAAATCTATCGGTAGTGACTCACAATTAAAACTTCAAGATCAATATATTTCAACTAAATCTTCTGTCAAACATTTTTTATCTAATTCTAAATAGTCACATACATTTGTAGTCTGAAAAATGTTTCCTTGGACAAAAACTGTATACTTAGTTTGCAGCTGTATAAAATATATCAAGAGGCATTGCCAGTATCATTTGGTTTCGGAACCAACATTGCGTGTATGTACATTCAGCACTTCACAACACTCATTAACTTTCCTTTATAATCTTTATTTGTATCTATATAGACTAATACTACAATGTAATAAGTTGGAATTCCGTTCCTTCATACCCCAAGCCATGTCAGAAAAAAACTTGCCAGACAATCTATAGCACTGCTCGAGTAATAACTAGACCATCCGTTTAGGCCTAAAAAAATGTTTCCGGTCACCATACTGACCCTCCCTCAGACCCCTTACTCAAAAGTTTTATTTGAAATTTTGAAAAAGAAAACAACTAAAAAGTCTGCCGATCGTCTTTCAGAAAAAAATGAAAAAAATTGAAAACACACATGCCATGAGTGTGCTCTTGGTCGTGGATAATCCCTTTTAGGATTCGGCACTTGAGATATTTTTGTTTTGACCACCTCCGTCAAAACAAAATAAAAATATCTCAAGCGCTGAATCCCAAAAAGGGATTAGGCTGTGAACTAAGTCTATTACATGTTTAGTCTTTGCTTATTTGGTTTTCATTGTATCTTTATGGCTTATTTACTTAAAAAGGACAAATGAAAATAAATCCTTATTTACCGACCCTACAAAATTTTAGAGTAGTGCTCTGAAACATAACCTTACTTTTTTCGGCCTTGGAAATTTCTCATCAATTGACTGGCATGCACTGGAAAGTGTTGATTTTATCCCCAAAAATTGTTCCTGGGTCAAAGATTCAGCAAATCTTGTAGGCTATACAATGCTTTATATATGCGTGCATATCACAAATCGGACCACTAGATCACGGATCAACATTAAAGCACGTGATAATGCATCAATTTTATTAAATTTAACGAATACGTGGTGACATGACAACTAATTGCCCTGAATACACAATGACCCACATTCACGGGTTTGACTATGCCCTGGTACTGATTGATTGATTGATTGTTGGGGTTTAACGTAAGAGCAGCAATATTTCAGCTATATTCTGACGACGAACATGAGATAGATGATAAAATGAACATGAAATGATGATGAAATGAAAAAAAGGGATGGGACACAAGGACAATAGGGTCGACAAATTTTGATTGCCACTAGAAAAAGGGAGGGATGGGTACGGTCGGGCAATTTATCCTCCTGTGGCGGAGCGCAAAGGTTCCTACTCCTATCGAATACCACAGCAGGGTTCTTTAACGTGCGAGGAACGTGGCTTTCCCAACATGGTGCACCACTACGGTTTTGCGGTCAGGTTTTCCGTACTATAGCCTGACAACCCCAGCATGTAACACGCCAGGGGTACCCCCATTCCACCACCTGGGGCACACATCCCAGTTGCTCTGTGGACAGAGCGCGTAGCCCCCGGTTAGGTTTCTGAGAACTATTTAGTCGCCTTTTACGACAAGCTTAGCGCTACTACAGGCCTATTCTTTTGACACCCGGACCTGCACGGGGCGCCCGGGTACTGTGTAAACACTTTGATGATTTACACCGTCTGTGAGAGACCTCAGACGATAGCCAACAAAGATATTAAGAAATCCCTCAGTCCGTCGTGTATTACACATTTGAGTGCAAATCGGGTCTAACAACATTGAGTATATATAATAGCACTAAAACGAAAATTAAACCAAGTATAGAAACAGTCAGCTGATTGTCAGCGTTACTCATATCGTTGGCTAACACTGTGTTACGAAAGAAATTTGGGGATTTTAGTGGTTTATATCCAAAAAGACAGTCGAATTATCTCCTAGAAGCAACGATGTTCTAGCTTTATAAGCACGACATGAATGATGTAACGGTTATACGGAAAGTGCTACCATTTTCAACTGTATTGTTATAGTGTTATTTAAAGCCGCATTAGCTGCCAAACTTGTTCAGTTTTGATTCTACTGAATTTTACTGATAAAATGAAATAAGTTCGTAGTAATGCAATTGAAGCAATAGCAATAGCAGAATATTGTGAAAACGTTTTTTGAATCAAAGAAGATCGATAGCTCAGATCTAATTATTTTTCGCCATTATTTTCGAAGATTGCCGACAGGACATTAACCTGGGTTAAAAATACTTTAACCTTGGTAAAAAAATAACAATAACGGATACACAGGTAAGCACGTGTCTTGTTTACATTTCATTTCATCTATTTCTTGATTAGTTTTCAAATAAAT
The DNA here is from genome assembly GCA_037379345.1 of Perna viridis. Lineage (NCBI taxonomy): Eukaryota > Metazoa > Mollusca > Bivalvia > Mytilida > Mytilidae > Perna > Perna viridis. The sequence continues at coordinate 6,764,347 of CM074512.1, forward strand.
AGTGACTGTTAATGACCATATTTGTGCCACATTATATCACAATACGTAAATTTCAAAAGGATCCTTGCATTATATTCTAACTTTTTTCTTTTACGGCTTGAGTCCGACGATCTTCGTTGCCATTGAATAAGGTTACAGACCACCAATTCAACCAATGAGCATTTGGAACGTACCAAAAATAGTCCTACGCAGAAATTACCCCTGTTCCTCATAGTGCTGTGAAAAAAGTTCTCATCTTATTTAAAAAAATTAAACAGTTTCTGAAAGGAAAAACATTTCTGTACATTTTATAGGTGCACTTTGCTTCTTGTGCTGTGAAGCCTAATCTCCATAATGGTTTCTAAATATACCCCTATCTTGTGAAAACACTGGGATTTCCCATGCTATTTATAGACCCTTCACTTCCGGTGACCAGTACTGCACTGCAAGTCTGCTAACCCCACATGCCATTTTGATTATTGTGAGCTGACATATGTAGAATCGTGCTGATATATAGTCCTCTGCAGGTTAAAGTTAAGGTAAAGTCCAGAGAAGCCATTGAATATTGTGAAATTAGCATAGAAGCCTATGGGAAGTGGAATTAGTGGTTTCTAGCCTTAACCACTTTCGGTTCGCAACCAGATTTGTTTTTAAAAAGCGACCCTTACAGCACATGCGTGGATTAAGGTCACCAGAAGTCACATGCATACGAATTTATCTAGGTCGATTTTTTTGTCTTGCAAGACAATAATATATAGACACCTGTTTGATGTAATTAACGCATTTTATTTGTGGATATTAAATGAAATCAAAATTTCGTAGAAATAATTCAAAGTTAAGGCATATTTCAACAGAAACAACAATTTACGCAAATGACAGCTAATGCAGTTTTAATAAGTTATAAAATTGACAAAATTGATAATGGTAAAGTAATGATGGAAATACCGAGGAAGGGTGTGTTCTCAAAACACTAAAATATTATAAATATGTCAAAATTTACATGTAAAATCAACAATTACCAGTAAATTAATGAATTTGGTTATTTTCTAAATGTTAATCAAGTATTTCAAACTCGTTATTTGTAATAAAAATTAAATCATTTTAAAGAAGTTTCTTTAAACTTTTAATTGGTGGTAAATTCATATATTTAAACAAGCAGAAAGATACAATGATTAACAGCTTACTGGGGTATAGTTTATGAATCTTGGATTATCTAGAAATCTTATTGCAGGACAATGAAGTACAAAATCTAGATTTGATAGAAAGTTCATGCTCAGAAATGTTTGATGTATATGTCAAAATATTTGTGATGCTTTATGCAGATGATACAATTATAATGTCAGAAACAGAGGAAGCTATGCAAAAAGCATTGGATGTGTTTGCTAATTACTGTGAAGAATGGAAGTTACAAGTGAATACTGAAAAGACAAAAGTTATTGTCTTCAGTAAAAGAAAGTGTAAACAGCATTTTCAATTTCAAATATATAACAAAAATATAGAAACAGTAGTCGTATACATATCTAGGCACGGTTTTCAGTTACAACGACAGTTTCACTATTGCAAGAAAGCGTCTAATAGATCAAGCCCAAAAAAGCTCTTTTTGCTCTCTACAGGAAACTAAGAAACATTCCAATGCCAATAAATTTACAGTTGAAGTTATTTGATACTTTGATATCACCAATACTGTTATATTCCTCTGAGGTCTGGGATATTGAAAATAAGCAAAACATTGAAAAGGTGCATCTTAAATTTTGTAAAAATATTCTTAAGCTGAGAAGCAGCACTCCAAATTTTATGGTTTATGGAGAGTTTGGTAGAATTCCACTTAAAGTAAGAATAGTTAGCTTTTGGGCAGGAACTATGCAAAAAGAACAAAACCGGCCAAATCTAATGCTTTGGCTTATGTTAAAATTGCATGACAATAATCCAACCAAATTTAGGTGGGTTAACTATGTTAAATCTATCTTGGATGATACGGGTCTTAGTTACTTATGGAACGAACATGTTAAGGTAAATATTAACTTAAGGTCGCAGTTAAACAGACATTATGTGATCAATTTTATCAGTCTTAGTTTGTTACAGGTTGACAGCACATCTCGAGGTGAATTCTACTCCACTTTTAAACATGAATTCAGAATTGAACCATATCTTCTCAGATTGTCCCCATCAGGACGTATTCATTTGACAAAATTAAGATGTTCCAACTTAAAACTACCACGGAGTCAAAGAATATGTAATCTTTGTAAAGAACGGACGGGAGATGAATTTCACATATTCTTCCAGTGTAATAATCCAACAGTTAAGTATTTAATATCTCGTTACATCCCAGATTACGACTCAAAGCACCCAAATATGATTAAATTTGGTGGGTTATTGTCTATCTGAAATGGTCAATTATACAAAAGAGTGAGCTTTTTTTACGAAAAATTGCTAATATCTTATGAAAGTGAATGTGTTAAAATATAAATGTGAATATGTATGTATTCACATATTTTATGATATTGACTGTTCTGCGTATTGTGTCTGTGTATTTGTCTTATTTACATGTATGTACATGTTTGTATTTGTTTTTGTTGTCCTCTTGTACACCTACTGTGTCTGAGGCTATCAATAAAATCTTGTCTTTATGAAAATGAAAATTTTGATATTTCTTTCTCCAGACATAGGTACATTAATATTTCTTTCAATCTTGGCGATAATACTATAAAATGTGAGAATGAAGTAAAACTCTTGGGAGTAACGATAGATAAACTGGGAAGGTTAACAATTTACCACTCTTTTATTTTGTCCAATTTTAATTATTGTCCTTTCACTTGGCACTTCTTTAATGAGGCTAATACTAATAAAATGGAAAAAAATAAAGAAAGGGCCCTTAAATTTATCTATAACGACTATAGTAGCACATATGAGAAGCTTTTGTTAAAATGAAAAATGCCATCCCTGAAAGTACGAAGAATTAGAGATATTGCAGTTGAAACTCTCAAGATAATAAATGAACAGAGCCCGGTATATCTACATGACCTAATTGAAATAAAGGAAACTAAATATAATTTCAGATATCAGAATACAGCAAAACTACCCAGCGTCAGAACATCAAGGTATGGGTTGAACTCCTTTAAATATTTTGCTGCAAAAACCTGGAATCATCTTTTACGCAATTTAAGAATCTTCTAAACTCATGGAACAGCAGGTCATGTCATTGTTCTGCTTGCTATTCATAACAGCTCTGCTTTATGCTTTTACATTGTTGACTATTTTAGTGCTGCTATTTCATTTTTAATCCTATTTTACATTTGCTACTATTTGCCTTATATGTCGACTAATGATTTATGTATATTTGCATGAAAAGGACTAGATAGTTACCATGTATTGTACTTGTGATGAAAATGTTATTTATTGTAGTGCATGTATGTCGATTTTAAAAGCTCTCAGGAGGTTATGTTGTATTGTTTTTTAATATCGACGTTAAATTAAGCTTCTGTATTGTATTGTATTGTATTGTACCTTTTAACCAGGTACCCTGTAACTAATATACTTCTAATATATACGCAGGGCAACTGTAAGGGTACTTAGGATTATAACCAAAGTATTCGTGTGCTGAATCAATTTATATCGATCATTCGAATTTTAATGCCTCAAATACGCATCGAATTATCGTTAAATTGCAAAAATAGTTCGGTGATCGAATTCAAACGTACATCAACACAAGCTTATTATTGTAAATGGTTAATAATTGAAATCTATGATTTATTTTTAAATTCACCATTCTGATTACGAAGGACATAAAAAAACATACACACCAAAGTTCATGATGCATCGTAGCAGTGCGCCAGTTTGCGTAATTTTCAGGTTCGATGTCGGTTTACATGGAACACCCAGATGAATGAACACAAAACTCTCCGACATACTGCATGATTGAACTACAAGATGTAATGCCACTATTTCATGTCCCCATCACTTTCTATGTTAAATTCAGCTATTTACAAGGCTGGTGCTAGAGGGGTTTTATCATGATGGACACCCTTTATCTTAACTCTGATAAAAATATCAACATGCCTTATGTGCCTTCTAAGAAAGAATGGTAAAGTGAAAGTAGCCAGATGCAGAAGTCACTACTTTCGTTTTGAAAGTTAGCCATGTTTTTGTTCAGAATTATTTTACCCAACACTTAAAAGGAACTAAAGTTTTAAGGGTAGGAGTTGATTCATTCAGCTATCTGATGATACCGAGTATGTATACCACTACTAAACTATGAGAATGACAGGTTGCAGTATTGGGACTACTTCGTGTCATGCTTTCATGTGCAGGCGACTGGTTCCCGAAATAGTGGTATTACATCACTAACTACTGGTTTGCTTTCCCTAGTTTATAAATTTTCAAGTTGAAATTCAATTATTCGACCTCCAGGTCGTAATCTGTCAAATTATTGATCATTGAAATAAATCATGTCCTAAGATACATGTCACTCTCAACTAGCTACGCCTTATAGCTCAAGTGCTACACGTTATTGCATAGACACCTACGTGTCATGTATAAGCGCTTAGTTTCTGGGAACCTAGTTCTAGAGACACGCACATTAACATAAACGCCAAAGTCTTAGAATACAATTCCAACATTTTGTCTAGCGCAGGAAACACTAGTCATGCACTTAGAAGGCCCTGGAGCACCTACAACTCTATTATCAAAACACATGACCAAAATAGCCAAATAGAATATTAATGATTATTACAGAAAGCAATATCACCAGATCACAGACTGATATCATTTCGAGAAATGCATTATCGAAATTCCTATGCCACCGTCTAAGCAAAATTTTATTTTTATTCGTCATTGTCGCGGGACGGTTACTGTAACAAATACACGACACAGTACCGGTAATATATCAGGATGGTTTCGGAGGTTATGCCACCTTTTTGTTAAAAATTCAAACAAACAAAAATGGCCTGGAACCCTTTCTTTATACAAGTTTCTTGATCGGAACCACTGCCCCTTTTTGTAAATATTTGGATCCATCGGGGCCTGCATGAAATATCCGAAGTGGTACTCAGTATTCATCTTTATAAGACATTAACTCTGAAACTGATTGGCAACCAGTATTATCTCGCAGGGTTTTCACTTCTATATACAACATCGCAGGCTTTTCTTTTCCAGATAACCATCAAATGGTTTATTAAGTGTCTAAAAATAGAATAGGCAACTTGAATATATCGACAGTGATTCGGGTAAATAAACAGGTAATGATCAGAGGTTAGAGGTCAACTATTATTAATTGGATCTTTATTAATACAAACCAAATTAATCAGCACATCTAATTGGCAGTAAAAGTTGTTCATTGGGGTAAATAACATAAAATTCTGTTTGATATATTAAAAATAACAATAAAGTGGACCAAACTGTCTGCATTTGAACTGTAATGGGGTATGCCAATGGGATTATTTTCCTGCGATAGTGTCAGATAATTGCATATGCTACCAGGCTTAACAAATCTAAAGGTCTTCCATCTAAATTAATAACAATGTATGAACCTGTGTTTTTGTTTTTTTAAACTATTTTAAACAACTTAAAAATACACATTTACCAATTTGTTATTTGAATGTTTCAAAAACTCGTTAATAATCATATAAAGGTTTGGAACTTTAAAACTTTGTTTATTATGAAGACCCCATTTGAGATATGTAAATGTCAAGAACATGCAACAGAAGACTGTAAATTCCCCTCTGTTTATCTTTGATGTGAAAGACTTTGCCAGAATTGTGAAGAAACTGTCGTAGAAAATGAGAAATGATTATTGTTATACGACTGTATAGCATATGTAGACTGAAAAAAAAACATCGTTTGTTTGATGGGTTTTTCTACACCATGAATCACTTTATCATTGGTACTGTCTGAAATTTATGTGGACAGGTTTCTTAACTAAACACTGATGTTCTTTCACTCTTGTAAAATAATAATAAGAATAAAATAAATAATGTATCGAATCTGTGTCTCGTCAATGTAATCAAACAGAGCGGATTGAATGTCTCCATCTGCATCGATACTGAATAGGGTGTCCATATCCAAATTTAATGATCCTGTTCTGAAATATTTTAAATGCCTCTGTTTTTCTCTGTCCATATATATCATATTTTATCACATTAACAGTATCAATGTCCCGGTGTTTCAATTTCTCAACAAGTGCATTTGTTATCTTCCACATGCATATTAGGTGTTAATATCCCTTTGAGTATCCTGATCTATTAGTTAGGTGCTAATGTCCCTTTAGCTTTGAGTATCGTGATCTGAGTCCATTTAACCAAAATAAAATGCTTCTTAGTTGGATGGTATAATTCTCTTTTGTATTTGACATGAGGGTGATGGTTATACAATGTAGTATTTCCCACTTCACTCATGTCCCATTGCTTCTGCCATTTGATTGTTACCAATGTCATAGTGGCATGAATAATGTATTGTTTGGTTATAGCTGATGTTTGGTCGCTCTTTTCTGCATCTTTGGCAGCTGCTTTTGCTAGTCGATCTCCCTCTTCCTTGCTTTGGATGGCTGCATGAACCGGAGTCAAATTAATGTTTACTAAAATGATTTTATTCTCCAGTATATGCTATAAGCTCCCAGGTGACCGTCTATGGTTATTTAGACAGCCATATTTTGTCGGAGGGTGGGGTGTTAGCCGAATCCCTCCAACAGATAAACTGGCTGTCTAAATAATCATAGACAATTACGGGAGTTTATAATATTTTTGTATGATTTTGCTTATTTATGTTATTGGAAAAAAGTAAATCTTTGTATCAATTATATATTTTTTCGGAGTTTTGTTTGGAAGTCATTCGGCTGTTTTTGTCTTAGCGTCCAGGTCAAATTATTGAAATGTACATCTAACAGGGCTCATAGGACCAAGTTCGTGTATAAAACTGGATTCTTTTATTCCATTCATACCAAACCTCATATAATCTGTACATATATAGACTACTGCTACAATGTAAGATGTTGGAATTCCGTTCCTCCATACCCCTGCCAAAGTCAGAAAATAGCTTTCCAGACATACCTCTATCATTGCTGGAGTAATAAAAAGACCATCCGTTTAGGCCTAAAAATGTTCCTGGTCACGTACCGACCCTCCTTCAGACCCCTACCTATAATTAAAAAAAAGTCTGCCGATTGTCTTTCAGAAAAAAAGAAAATAAAGCCAAAGATGTTTTTTTTCTATCCTAGATGGAAAAACAGAGTTAGAAATACTGCTTGTTTATATTTAGAATCGATTGTAAACACACATGACGTGAGTGTGCTCTTGGTCGTGGGTAATCTCTTTTGGAATTCGGCACTTGAGATATTTTTTGTTTTGACCACCACCATCAAAACAAAAACTATCTCAAGCGCCGAATCCCAAAAGAGATTTGGCCATGAACTAAGTCTAAAATTATTAGGTGTTTAGCGTTTGCGTATTTTACTTTCATTGTATTCTGAGTTTGGTATCACTATAATGACCTATTTCATTTCAAAAGTTTTAAATAAAAAAAAAAATCCCTACCTACCAACGCGCCCCGTGCAGGTACGGGTGTCAAAAGAATAGGCCTGCAGCAGCGCTAAGCTTGTCGTAAAAGGCGACTAAATAGTGCTCAAAACCCTAACCGGGGGCTAGGGCGCTCTGCTCACAGAGCAACTGGGTTGTGTGCCCCAGGTGGTGGAATGGGGTACCTCTAGCGTGTTACATGCTGGGGTTGTCAGACTATAATACGAAAAACCTGACTGCAAACCATATTGGTGCACCGTGTTGGGAAAGATGCCACGTTCAAGAACCCTGCTGTGGTATTCGATAGAAGAAGGAACCTTTACGCCACAGGAGCCTAAATTGCTCCAACCTACCCATCCCTCCCTTTTTCTAGTTGCAATCAAAATTTGTCCACCCTGTTATCCTTGTGTCGCATCCTTTTTTCGTCGTTTCGTCATCATCATTTCATGTTCATTTTGTCATCCATTTCATGTTCAACGCCTGAATATAGCTGAAATATTGGCGTAATACCCCAATAATCAATCAATCAATCTACCTTTCGACGCTACAAAATTTCAGAATGGTGATCGGAAACATAACTTTATATTTTTCGGCCTTGGAAATTTCTCGTCAATTGGCTTGCATGGATCAATAAATTGACTTTACCTATCTGTCTTACATGCACTTGAAACTGTTGATTTAATCCCGAGAAGTATTTTGCTGGGTCAAAGATTCAGCAAATGCTGTAGGCTGTACAATATAAGCGTGCATGTCACAAATTGGATCAAATTGATACAGAGAAGATATGTAAACGTATAGAAAGGTCTGAAAAATTCCCAACGATGTTAGAACTGTCAAATTTAAAGCTATATTTTTATATAGCCTAGCTGGCCGAGTGATCTAGGGATAAGGACTTTGTGCAGGCGGTGTTGCCATAGATGTCACAGCGGTACGAGTTCGAGTCCCGCGGAGAGAACGACCAAAAATTTGCATCGCAAATTTGACAGTTCTAACATCGTTGGGAATTTTTATGACCTCTCTCTCTCTCTCTCTCTCTCTCTCTCTCTCTCTCTCTCTCTATATATATATATATATATATATATATATATATATAATATCAGCATTTTTCAAGAACATCATCGTGCGTAAAATATGACATAAAAAACAAAAACCATCATTTCCATTAAAAAGTACTAATTAAGAATACTGTGAAGAAAGATAAATAATTCTACAAGGTACATTCTACCATAAAAATCATATGCGTTTCTCATGCTCAAAGCCGCTCGACGAGAAAGCATGAGAAACTCCCTCTCTTTCAGAAATATGTAATATCGAATATATTATGGAAAACAAGCTTAATTATATGACACGTATTCTTGGTGAATATGGAAACTTCAACCGTGTTGAATTTGGCAACGCAATATGGAGTAATGTGCTTAGACCGGCCATTGCTCACGGATGATGCACTTGGATGTCTTTCTCTCCAACAAACCAAGAGGTCTTGAGTAGTATACAATTAGTACGTGGGCTGAGATAACTCTTGTGCGCCCCACTCATCAACCAAAATATGATTTTCAAATACCACTATACCTCCCATTTACGATATAATAAGTACTCGAGCTGAGATAACCCCCGTGCACCCCCCACTCATCAACCAAAATATGATTTTCAAATACCATTATACCTCCCATTTACGAATCTTTTTGTCAAAAAATAAACTGAGGCATATTGTATTTTTTTGGCTACTTTTTATACCTCGTTGAGGCAAAAATCTATTTGTAAAGTTATTTGCTTCTACGAACTTCTACTTTCTACAGAACGAAGTAAACTGACATAAGTATGTATCGTCATGTAGCCCAATGTCTCAGCTTTACAATAGTACCAAGAAAGTTGCGGTAACACTTAAAATAAAAAAAAATGTACCCCTACACTGCCGTAAAATCGCTTAAATTGACATATATGTCAAAACCCCTAGAGTATTTATGTTCAGTAAAAAATGGCTTATTTGGTATTTTCTGTTTAGTATTATCACAATTTATACTTCTGGGATTCTTTTGATGATTTTTGGCGATTTTCGTAGTCAGAATTTATCAAAAAAGCGAGAAATGGGATTTTTGATTTTTCGGTCAAAAGTCACATAAATTCGACTTTCCAAGTTATTGCTCCACTAAAACGACTCAAATTTGGCATCATTCAATAGATAATTTAATTTTCTACATAAATGAGCCACGAAAAACTAATTTTTAGGAAAGGATTTTTTTCAAGAAACGTTAAAAATATTACCCCTACCCCTAGAAATCTGGTCTCAATATCAAACAGAATTCTCATTCACCGCATACCGACACCGTTAAACTCATATTTTAGGTATTCATAATTAAGATAATGATGTTCCCAACATATTTGATCAATTAAGGCGATTTTCTTTTTGGGGTAATAATTACTATAAAATCGTAAAAAAAAGGAATTTTCATAATTTCAGAATTTCTTCTATATCACCCGTTATTTCCCTTTTTTTTCAGAATACCGTAGTTCTATCAAGCGTTTGTGTAATACAGTACATTAATATAGTGTCTTAAAATTAGCCCAAGTAATAAATATTTGAATTTTTCCAAATCAAGTTAGGTGAACAATTACCACCCCTACCCATGAACATAAATGCCTCAACATGAAGCCAAATGTTAATAATATATATGTAAACGGTAAATAATAGACATGTTGGGTACTGTTTTTTTTTTTAATTATCGATGTAATCAACATATCTTCTCATTTCAGGCGCGTATTTTTTTTTTCAGTTTTAATGAGTTTTTCGTAAAAGGGGGGATTTTCAGAATTTCATATTTTCTTCAATTCCACCTATAGTACTTCAAACAAGCTTTTGTATATATTTTTAAGAATACAATTATATAGTGTCTTAGCTTTGTAATGAGCCCAAGTAATAAATATTTGAACTTTTCCAAGTCCAATTAGGTGAAAAATTGCCACCCACCCATGATAAGAATACTTAAATATGAACCAAAATGTAAATTTTTAGCACATTATCGATGTAAAAAAGACATGTTGGTTACTATTGTTTTAATTATCGAAGAATTCAACATATCTTCTCATTTCAGGTGGCGAGTCATTTTCATTTTCAAGCTGACAATAATGCGTTTTTCATAAAATTGGGAATTTTCGGATTTTAATATTTTCTTCCATTTCGCCTGTCATGGGCAATGTTTTTCAAGTACCTTACTTCGAACAAGCTTTTGTATATTCAAACACATTTATGTAGCATCTTACCTTTCTAATGAGCCTAGGCAATGCACAATTAAACGTATTCCAGGCCATTTTGGCGAAAGAATGGTACCCCTACGCGCTAAAATCTGCCCCAGTGTGAAAGAAAATGATTGTTTATAGCATACACGAACTGTACGCAATGTCTGTCTGGCAAAATTATGCTTTTATTGTCCCGAAGACGACAAAATATTACAAAAAAGGGAAATTTAAGAATAAAACAGATTATCACGCATTTTAGCACGTAAATTGTATAATATTTGTTTAAAATATCACAATTTTCACATGATTTGATTTTGTTTGCTATCATTATTATTATACATATAAGGTTTCAAAGAAGCAACTATGATGACTGATTGGCACACATATATCCAACACCATTTAAAAAATGCTAATCTACCACATACGAATTCTGGGTTTATCACGGTAATTTTAGTGTGTATGTGGTACGATTCTTTCGCCTTTATGGCTTGGAATACGTTGAAGTATGCAATGCCTTGGCTCATTAGAAAGCCTAGATGCTACATAGATGTGTTTGTATATGCAAAAGTTTGTTTGAAGTAGGATATTTTAAAGAAATTGTCAATTATAGGTAAAATTTAAGAAAATATGAAACTCTTTGTATGAAAAACTCATTATTGTCACATTAAAACTGAAACATATGCGCATGAAATGAGAAAATATGTTGCATACATCGATATTTAAAACAATAGTACCCAAAATGTCTATTGTATACCGTTAATATGCCAAAAGTTCACATTTTAGTTCGTGTTGAGGCATTTTTTATCATGGGTAGGGGTGGCAATTTCCCACCTAACTTGACTTGGAAAAGTTCAAATATTTATTACTTGGGCTCATTTTGAAGCTGAGACATTATATTAATAAGCCGTATCACATAAAAGCTTGTTTAAACTACTGTATTCTGAAAAAAAACGACAATATCGGGTGACATAATAAAAAATTCTAAAATTCTGAAAATTTCCCTTTTGCCGATCTTATAGTAATGTCACCCCCAAAAAGGTCTAAGCACCTGAATTGATCAGATATGTTAATTACATTATTAACTTAATTATGAATGGCTAAAATACAATGTAAGTATGCTGTGAATGATAACTCTGTTTGATATTGAGACCAGTTTTTAAGGGGTAGGGGTAATATTTTTAACGTTTCTTGAAAATCCTTTCCTGAAAATTAATTTTTCGTGGTTTATTTATGTAGAAAATTAAATTATCTATTGAATGATGCCAAATTTAAGACGTTTTAGTCGAGCAATAACTTGTAAAGTTGAATTTTTGTGACTTTTGTCCGAAAAATCGAAAATTCCTTTTTTCGCTTTTTTGATAAATTCTGACTACGAAAATCGCCAAAAATCATCAGAAGAACCCCAGAAGTATAAATTGTGATAATACTAAACAGAAAATACCAATTTAAGCTATTTTTCGGCGGGGTAGGGGTACATTTTTTTTCATTTTACCTCAAAACCCCAAGTATTACCGCATTCTTTTTGGTACCATTGTAAAGCTGAGACATTGGGCTGTACAATGATTCCTAAATTTGTTTAGTTTGTTCACACATGCTATCCTAGGAAGGTTAAGACGCTTAAACAATTGAGTCACAAAAATCTGTTTGACCCAGTGGGGTACAAATATAGGTTTATACACTAAGGTGCACGGTGGACCCTCCCAGCCCATGGAATAAATACTGAGCGGCACAGACTCTTTTTAAAACTAAAAGTGAATATGGTTAAATTGTCCGCTCTCCTAGAATTTGGCTGGGAATCTGTAAATGACTTCCTAGATAGACAACGCGTATAGTACTATCAGTATTTACTCAACACACTGGAGGGGAGACTTTGTAAAGTAGTGTTTGTATTTCCTCTGTCGAATGACCTTATTTTCCATACATCAAATCTGTTTTTGAGAATGTAGGACTTGACTTTTGTTTCGGTGCGGATAACTTTTAGATAGGTAACGTCGATGTTTTTATGGGCCGGTATTCGAATTCTGAGCTGCATCGAGATGTTTCTACAACGTCTACAGTACCTTGTCTGAATACATGTATTTTTACAGACAGATAGCACAGCAGGGATACCTCGCAAGTTGGGTTTCGAAGGTTCAATATTGAAGTTTTTGTGCCGTACTAATGCATTATTTTTAAATAGCAACTTAATTTGGTTTCGTCTGAAGGATTCGGATGATTGCAAACTCTGTTCTGACAGACCATCAAAGTGAAGATTTGGGACATTTCTTTTTAGAATGCCCGACTCTTGCAGGTGTCAGAAATTATCATGTGTTGATAATGAACATTTGCGTGTGAATTTGACTGATTTACCTCATGCTGTTAAAGTTCGGTTTCTTGTTGGTGACCAGGTCTTATTTTGATACGTTGGGGACTGACTTATTGAATCGTCATTTTAACAAACGATCGTCTATTTTATCGGTCACCAATGGGTAACTTTTTCTTTTTTTTTATTATTGAATCTCAAGTTATTATTTATGTATCGTATTTAGGAAGAATAGTTGTAATGAACACTCTTACAACAGTGGCAATTATCAATTCATTTTACCATTCAGTTGCACTATACAAGTACATATGACCATTTTTAACTTGTCACTTTGAATTATTTTAACCTGTATTATTTAGTATTTAAAATATACTTTATGGACGCAATCGTCATTACACCGAAGACGATTGCCCCCGTTGTAAAGGGGTAGTTTCCAAATAAAAAAAAAATGGTGTAAAACTGGGAAGCATATAGAAAGCATGCAGATAACTTTTGTTACAAAAACTGAAAAAAAAAATATCTAAAGAAAGATGACCAGAAGGCCCTTAAGTCCAAAATCTTTTTAAACAAACAAACAAAAAGATAACATAGTACAAGGAAATGACAAACCATAGAGAGATTTGTTAACCTTTCAACACATTTTTTTTTTGTAATATGGGGGTGCCAAAAATATTGTAGATTAAAGAACCTTAGTGAGCGCGCTCACATACCCCACGCGGCCCCATGTTGGAAACGCAAGTAAATTTGTTTGTAAGAGAAATACATGTAGAAGGACCCCGATAAAAAAGGAATAAGACTGATTTTTAGGCTTCAGACCTTTACCTTCTAACTAAATTCTGTTACTCAGAGTGGTAGTTTCAAACTCCAGACTGTGATTTCTTTGAGTTTTAGTTCAAAGTAAATATCAGCGTAACGGAACAAGTCGTATACTTGAGCTGTAACTTATCATGGTGAACTTATAAGCCAAAAATCAAGCGTTAAGAAAAAAAATGTCCGAAAAACGGTTATTTCTGTGAATTTAGCTAAGTTCAAGGCCCGTAATTTTGGTCAAAATCATCGGAGCGGAACCAACAACATACTTGCCCTGTTACTTATCATGTTGAATTTCTGTACTAAAAATCATGTCAATAACTGCTAGCGTTTAGAAAAAAAAAGTCCGGAAAACTTTTTTCTGTCAATTTTGCTCAGTTCAAGTCAATTTAGGTAATTTAGGTAAAAATCATCAGAGCGAAACGAAACGTACACTTGACCTGTAGCATATCATGGTGAACTTATATACCAAAAATCATGTCAATATTTGAAACGTTTTGAAAAAAATCGAAAACTGTTATTTCGGTGAATTTTGCTTAGTTTCAGGCCCGTAATTTCAATAAAAATCGTCAGAGCGGAACAAAACGTACACTTGACCTGTAATTTATCATGGTTAATTTATATACCAAAAATCAAGTCAACATCTGCTAGCGTTTAGAAAAAAAGTCCGATAAAACTTTTTCTTTCTGTGAATTTTACTAAGTTCAAGGCTCGTAATTTCGGTAAAAATCATCGGAGCGGAACGAAAGAGACTTTACCTGTAACTTATCATATTGAATTTATGTACTAAAAATTATGTCAATATCTGCAAGCGTTTAGAAAAAAAAGACCGGAAAAATGATGATGGACTGGCGGACTGGTCAAAAACATTATAACCTTCGCAACTTCGTTGCGTGGGGTATAATAATAGCATGTAAGTTGACGAAACACACTCAAATATAAAAAGTTACATCAAATAAAAGGAATCACTACCAGTATCAAAATTTAACCTCGTTATTAAATATTTTGTGTCCAAGCATATGAGTAAGGACACCAGGCATAAATGGCGTCTCACCAAAATTGTTACACCATGCTAACCCAAAGGTGAAAAAAAAATAATGACCTTGTAAAATCCATGTCCACTCAACCGGACTCAAAACTGCTCAAGTGAAAAATAGTATACTAGAAAAAGGTCATTGGTGTCATACCATCAATCTATAAGACCAACTTTCATACAATTCAAGTTCCTTTTTGATCCATTTCTAGCTGCTTTTAGATCGACATTACTGAGAATAATAGAGGACTGGGAAAAAGCATTGGACGGAGATTAATACATAGCAGCAATGGATTTGAGTAAAGCATTCGACTGCATACCCCAGGATTTGTTACATTTAAAACTAAAATATCATGGTCTTCGTGATATGGCAGTCTCTCTCTATCTCCACTTCAAAGTTATTAGTTTAACTGAGAGGAAGAAATGTATTCAAATTGGGCAAAATCTGAGTCAAATACTAGAAATTTACAAAGATATCACCATGAAGATCTATACTTGTATTATCTTATGTTTTTATTAACGATATTTTTCTTTTCTGTTAATCACTGTGATTTGTATAATTATGCTGATGACAACACACTTCCGAAATCCGGCGACATTTTATCTTCAGTTATTAAATATCTGGTTTTCATCAAAGAAAATGCAACTTACCCAGAAAAGTTTTAGGCCATAGTAATAGGTGATAAAACCCGGATAAACACATTAAATTATAGCATTCTATCATCATGACCAAAAAAGTTATTGCCCTATTACATGTACATGGCACTTTTGTAGTGAAAGAAACATCAACAAAAAAAAATAAGAAAAAAATACTACGAGAGAGAGCCTTGTTCATCTGTACAACGTGTAACTATGTACTTACCATGTGTATCTGTGCTAGGTATATATTTGCTATGCATTTTTGTGCCATATTATATCAGTGGGTTTATGTTTTTTTATTCTATGCTAACTTCACCCTATGTTCTGTTTATTAGAATTGTGGTCATTCTGTTTTTACTACGAACAAACATTACTTAAATAATAATAATTCCATTTCATTAAGATTCATGGTTTTGGATACCCCTACCATCTAGCTTAACCTTATAATCATTCCCTAAAGCTTTCAAGAAAATAATCATTAAGTGCTTTAGACTGAATTGTATGTGCGAAATTTGTATCCCATAAGATCTTTGTGTCGGAATAAGTTATTGTAATGGTAACCTAATTCCTTTGCACTATAAATCGAAATCACGTCGCCTTATATATTAAGTGGTTCAGAAGGAGTTGCAGGCATGATACAAGTAACGGAAACACCACATTAATGTAGATAACAAGCTAGACCAATCGATGTCTGGACCTGTGACGCACTGCAGCTGTGATTTATAGTTGCCAAGGAAAATTCGACGAAAAAAGTGTTTTGGACAGATATACAGAACTACGGAACATAATTCCCATAAAAATTAGAGAAAATTTCCTGATAATATACACAAAAACATTTGGTGTTCTTGCTACATATCTAGTTTCATAAAGTCTGTTTGGTAGATTCAGAGGAGTTGCAATGACAAGCATTTTCAGTAAATATCTAAGTTCGAAGGGGCATATCTCCTATAAAAATTAGAGAATAACAAATTCCCGATAGTATGCACAACTACATATGAAGCTCTTGCTATATACCAAGTTTCTGGAATTTCTGTTGAGTAGTTTTAGAGGAGTTGCGATGACAAGCTGAAGTGTTACAGGTGGACGGACGAGTTGGAACTTACAGTTCATTATGGACAAAACATCTGGTTTTTGACACACCATTGTACAACATTTGCAATTAAATAAAAGTTTTAAGAAGTTCTGCTCTACAGAAATCCACCAAACAACTTTACCTCTGATTCCTATAGATATACCTATAAAACATCAAAATCAGTATAACAAACTATTTCCATCAATTTTAATTAAAACATCTGTGGAAAGTTAACTTTTGGTCCCTTTATCTACTCATAGCTTGTACATCTGCAAGAGATATATGAAATCTGATTAGAAAAACAGGCATGAATTTTTATGTGGAACCGATTTAGAGGTTCTAGAAAACCTGTATCGCTAATCTTGTAAACAAGAGGCTCCTAGGAGCCTGAATCGCTCACCTGATTACGGTTTGTCTTTCAAGGGCAATAAATTTGACAAGGAGTTGTTCAACAATTTTGACTTAAGAAGACTTTGGTAGGACTATCATTAGGATCATTTCAGCGACAGAAAATTTCTTTCCTTTAGTTTTAAAGATATTGGCTGAAAACTAAAAAAAACTGCCATTTTTCATCTTTCAAGGGCAATAACTCTTACAGGAGTCACCTGACAACTTTGATCCCTGACAACTTTTGAAGGCCTTATAATAAGGGTCATTTCAGCTACAGAAATAATTTTCCTAAACGTAACGGTTTTGGAGATACTTGTGAAAAACTATTGCCTGACCCCTATGTTCTATTTTAGTAACACAAACCATGT
Source organism: Perna viridis (assembly GCA_037379345.1). Lineage (NCBI taxonomy): Eukaryota > Metazoa > Mollusca > Bivalvia > Mytilida > Mytilidae > Perna > Perna viridis. The sequence continues at coordinate 6,781,679 of CM074512.1, forward strand.
TTTTCAACGGCTCAAAAATCCCCACATCAGTTCTATGCACGATACCCCAAGGAACATTCATACCAAGTTCGTTGCTCAGGTGGTGTCAGAGAAGATTTTTGAAAGAAATAACATTCAAACTAGCAAAAAACGTCGAAAAGGGCAATAACTCCGACATGGCTAAACATATCAAAATGAAAATTTGACCATAGATAGATCTCATCATGCTGAACACTTTTACCCCACGTCAGAATTTGGCTATACCTAACGGTTTGGAGATATATGCGAAAAACTACTGTCTGACCTCTACGTTCTATTTTTAGTAACGGCGGTCATGTTTTTCGACGGATAAAAAATCCCCACATCTGTTCTATGCACAATACCCCAAGAAACATTCATACCAAGTTTGGTTCCATTGGTCAAGTGGTGTCAGAGGAAAAGAGTTTTGAAAAATTGTTAACGACGACGGACGCCAAATGATGGCAATAGCTCACATGGCCTTTGGCCAGGTGAGCTACAAAAGTCTTCTCAACTCGAAATTGGACTCTTGACCCTACTGTACCATTGTCATAAGAATCATTTAATCAATAGAGAGAATTTTAGTTTTTCACTCATCATAGATATTTTTGGTCAGGTGAGCTTAAAACAGAAAAAAATATATGTACATACTAAACTATGAACATAATGTGACATAGGTTAAAAGAACAGAACTCCAGCTGTAGTGGACGAAAAATTCAGCATAGATCAATCTCAACATGCTGTTCAATTTCGCCCCATACATGATTTTAATTACACCCAAACTTCTTAGATTTATATACAAAAATCTTGCTTGTAGTTTTTAATAATGGTGACCACGTTTTTTGCCAGATCAAAAATCCACACACGCGGATTGTTAAAGATGCCACAAGAACATTCAAGCAAAGTCTGGTTACAATCTGTCCAGTAGTTTCAGAGATGATATTTGAAAAAGTTAACAGATGACGATGGACGAAGGGTCACACACAGTGATGGCAACACATATTCAAAATTGGACCATGAATATACCACCAGAATGGCCCCTTCAGACCCTATAACTCCAGTCTCAACATCCAAAATCGATTCAAACTTTCCTTTTTTTTTTTGGGAGGGGATATGGCACCTTCTGGTACACATTCAAAAAGATCCATTCACTTTTATTAAAGCAATTGTCTGAACATCAGGAAAATGCTTGTTTCTGGCCCCTAATTCATTATAGGTTCAAGTCATACCACAAAAAATAATCCCAGTCTTCTTTTGGTGATATGGCACCTTCTGATTCAATTTTAAGGAGGTCCATTTACTTATAGTTAAGTTATTGTTCGGTCATCAGGAAAATGCTGATTTTGTGGCTCCTCAACTAAAATGGTTAAAGACTTTATTAACCACCAAAATCAATCCCTGTCTGATATTTGTAGTATAGAATATTTTGAAACAATATCAAAGACATATATACATACAATTTTACTAAAAAGAAATTCTATGCTTGTTTTTGGTCCCTAATTGTAAAACGGTTGGAGCCATTACCCCCAAAATCAGTACCAACTTTTTTTTGGAATTTGGAAACTACAACACAGATGACATGAACAACAACATCATACCACAATTTTTTTGTAGTTGTGTACAAGTCAAAATAGCAGGTACAAAATAGCATCACCTAATAAAGAGTAACAAACTAGCAGACATACTGCCCCCAATTCAAGCAGAAAAATGGATATAATAAACATAACAAGGGATTATTTTCTCAAACTAATAGTCTGGTAAAATAAAGCCAAAATAAATGCATAAATTCAACCCTCAAAACAATCAGAAGACTAGACAAAAACAATCATATTACATAATGTTTAATAAATTAACAATGGAAAGTTGTTCATATTTTTACACAATAAGCTGGACACAAACTATCACCATGCTATGCAATCTCACTTCCTATCACACAAGGCAAATAAAACCAATAAAAAAAATTAGCACTTGCTCAGTCATTTGTCATGTGTCACTACAGACTATAATTCCAATTTAACTTGAAATATTAACTTAAATATTTTCATATCACATAAACTGACATAGTACAATTTTGAGAATATCGATCTGGCCTTAACCACAAAGTAGGGAAAGGGAGGTTTCCATCTGTAACAAATAGTATTATATGTATTTGGCATTGTTTGTAGGCTTAGTTGACAGGAACACAAATTACCTGATGAAATTATTGGTGATAAAGCACTTCTGACATTGTAATTTACACCTAATGAACTTCATATTTCTAGATATAGGTACTGTATAAAACTATTTCACTATTTTTGTTGGCAGTTTAAGAAACATTCTTTGTAATTTCCATTAAAGTACCAAATAATAAATTAATTATTCATGTGGTGTTTTCTTTGCTTAAGTGTTTGAATTACAGATTTCAAAGAAAACAGAAATAATATCATACTTTGTTCAGAAGAGCTCAATGAAAACAACAGAAATCTTTGTAGCTCAGCAAGAAAATTCTATTTATAACTTATTAAAAACAAAATTAAAAAGGATGCCAATGATGGATATGTAAAATTCAGTACGATGATCAACAAATGTTTTATGGAAAACAAAATTCAGCTTCCTGCTTTATTATCCAATGATAAATTTTCTGACAGCCATCTTACAATTCAGAAAACTCCTGTAAATTCATGCAGATGTATCATAGAAATAATAGCTAGAGTTACAACTAATAATACAATGTAATGTGAAACAATGTAAAGGAGAGGTAAACTTAACCATCTTTACAGCTTTAATATCAATCTACAAAAATACAATATACATTTGTTTATTAAAAGGAAATTTTATGAAAGCAAAGTTTGACAGAAATTATATGAATAAATTTAACACTTACATGAATAACTGAATTGAAAGCTTAAGGATACTGATTCCCAATTTAATGTACTACACAGCATTGGCTCAACCTCCAATGCCTCACCATCCATAAAGAAGTCATTTTATTACAACGGATACTGGGGATAGTACATTAAAATACAGGATCAATTTGCTCATAGGGCAACATTCTTATATTGTCTTTTCCCTGTCCTATATCCCAGGTAATAATGAGAAAAGTAGACCTATATTCATAAGTTATAGCTTATAGTCAATTTTCTATGAAAGTCAAAAGCAAAAATATAATTTATTTCAAGAATCTAATGATTTCCATTTATAATTGCTTCCTTCTAAAAACTTCAAAATAATCACAAATTAGTACAAAAGTTCTTATTTTCACACACACACACATATATATATATATCAATTTTTAACAGTTAATGTATAAGAAGCCATTCCTTTACAGCACCACCTAGTTTGCTGTTAGAAGTCCGAAATGCTAACCATTAAAGAAATTTGTTAACAGGGATTCTATATCCATACTGAAGATAGTACAGAGAAAAGAAACACATTGTGCAAAATACTTGAAATTCTGTAAGTTAGCTATTCACAAAATTTCAAATTACAGTGAAATATCCATTAATATCATGAAAAAATATTATGAAGAATTTTCAATGCAAATTTGAAAAAAAATGTTCATTGCTAATTTAAGACAGAAATTTCACGTATAACATTTTTCATAGGAAACTTCCTCCTAAATATATTCTCCTTTACATTATCTATTAAATTTACAGACTGACATCATGAAGTGCCAAGAATGCACTCAATCTGGTTTAATCCATCAAGAATGAATTAGTTCCTTTGTTAAAAAATGGCATTACATAATAAAATCAATAAATAAAATAAGAAGCGCCATTTATATCTTGTTACAAGTAAATAAATTGGTCTATTTTGATGGCTTTGTTATGTTTGAAGAAATGATGAAATATCATCTCAATGAGATCAAATCTGAATCTGAGTATCTAAGCATGAATATGTCAACTAAGTATTGTTACATGCAATGCCCATACACTCTTCTTGAACACTAAGGTTTTACAAGTATGATCAATTATCAAAATTTGTCATTTTTACTATCAACAGAAAGCTTCCAATGAATAGTATATTAAGAGCTTGAACAAATTATTCTATCAACAATTGAAGTCCAAATGAAATGATTACTAATAATATTAGCTTATGTACACAAAAGGGCTATATAACTGATATACACAATCAACCTGTCAAAACTTGTCAGCAATACAGTGCTATATATCAATTTGAAAGACTGAAACAACAACATTCATTTGTATCTTTGTCTGTAACACATATATAACATTGTCCTATATCTGTAACACATACACTGAAGTATGCTCGATGATGATAGTGCTCATTCATTTGAAAATTTACAATGCATATGAATGATACATGGAAGCGCTGAATGACACACTCTGGAATGACCGCTGTCCATATGGATTAACCTACCCTTATCCCCACCTAAATGATATGACACTTGTACAGAAATATGGAATAAATTATTAACATTAATGACCATATATGCCATCTTCACTGAACTTAAAACAAAAGCGGCAAGACAAATTGTAAAGATGTCCACAAATTAAAAATCATTAAGCTGTCAAGTATTGCATTATTGTACATAAAATAAGTTGTTTTTTTTTTTAAAAAGGTCGGTTTGTTAACTGGTCAGAACTGGCAGTTCTTCCTTGTCGTAAATCACCATATGAACGTCGACTTTCCTGAAAATAAAAGAAAAACTGATATTTTATTTGTTTTTGGGTTATATCATTGAGCAAAACTATCTTTTAAGTCTATAATCTATGCAGACATTAAGTACATGTTTTTGTTTATTTTCTCTTCCTCCAAATCATATATGTTGGCTATGTGGATAAGTAATGTACATCTGTCATGCTATGCATCAACTTAAGTAAGTTTTTATCATGTTTTATATCAGTATGAAAAGTATGACTGAAAAATGAGACATATATATCTCCTGTCATAGAGGAAAGTTACAACAGATTAAAGACGTAAGTATCTGTGTCATGGTGAAATGTTATGACAGGTTAAAGACATATGTATCTCTTGCTATGGTGGAATGTTACAACAGGTTGAAGACATAAATATCTTCTGTCATGGTGAATTGTTACAACAGTACTTCCTGTCATGGAGGAATGTTACAACAGGTCAAAAAAATATGAATCTCCTGTCATGGAGGAATGTTACAACAGGTTAAAGAAATATGTATCTCCTGTCATGGTGGAATGTTACAACAGGTTTAAGATAAACGTATCTACTGTCATGGTGGAAAATTACAACAGGTTGAAGACATAAGTATCTCCCGTCATGGTGGAATGTTACAACAGGTTGAAGACATAAGTATCTCCTGTAATGTGGAATGTTACAAGAGGTTAGACATATGTATCTCCTGTCATGGTGGAATGTTACGACAGGTTAGACATATGTATCTCTTGCTATGGTGGAATGTTACAACAGGTTGAAGACATAAATATCTCCCGTCATGGTGGAATGTTACAACAGGTTAAAGACATATGTATCTCCTGTAATGTGGAATGTTACAAGAGGTTAGACATATGTATCTCCTGTCATGGTGGAATGTTACGACAGGTTAGACATATGTATCTCCTGTCATGGTGGAATATTATGACAGGTGAGACAAATGTATCTCCTGCCATGGTGGACTGTTATGACAGGGTAACTATTTAAGTATCTCCTGTCATGGTGAATTGTTACAACAGTACTTCCTGTCATGGTGGAATGTTACAACAGGCTAAAGACATATGTATCTCCTTTCATGCCACGGTGAAGTTACAACAGTACCTCCTGTCATGGTGAAATGTTACAACATGTTACTATCAATCACATGAAGATAATAGTAACTTACACTTAATTTATCATCTTTACTGTTTGTGTTGAGAACCGACATGGAGCTTGCTCTTTTCATACTGAAAAAAAAAAAAAATCAAACAGTGAAAAAAAAAAAAGAAAAGATGGTTATATATCATTTCAGGCATACACCTTGTGTTCAACCAATTAATTTTCTTTGAATGCATTTTATGAAAACAGCGTTTTTGGTAATTTTCATAAGCCGGGTTTTAATAAAAGTTCTATGAAAGATTATAAACAAAAAACAGAGAACTTAGGCTTACTAAAATAAAATCCTTTGGAGGGCACAGCCTGATACAACCACAGAGGGCAACAAGAACAATAGGGACTAGTTTTAGACAATTTGATACACATCTTAATTTGGATTGTGATTAAATGCTTGACAAGATGAAAATGGTTGAACAACTTAAAAGTTTGTATTAAGACATAGGAAAGAAGCGAATTATACAAAGTTGGAGAAAATGCTTATTCCTGACCCTTCTTCTGTTCTTCTTTCCTGAAAAGTCAGTATCCTCTACATCCATCAAAACCTTGTTTTGTAGTGTTGCGCTTAATAGTACAATTTCATAGAAATCTATACACTATTACTAAAATTTTTGCCCAGCTTTCTTTTTAAGTCGTTAATATTGTTAGTGACTTCTTGCAATCATAATGTAAATACTTTACATTAGCATATGATTTGCATAATTAAATATGCTGCTGATTGGTGCCATAAAACTGTCACATAAAATCAAAACTGTAACTCTTAAATATCATACATGTGTTCTACGTGTGTTTTTTGCTTGTATGAGAATGGGAAGATGAAATGATCGGTTAGCACTGAACTTAATGTATTATTATTACAAGGGGACTTGTTACAATTGAGCTACTTAGGGTCACTTATGATATTGACCAGAGAACCTGAGATTAGGAATTAGATTAAACAGCTGGCAATGACTATATAGGTCTAAAACATTATCAGGGCCCCGATATCAGTCAATAACATAAGTGACCATAAGATAGCTAAAAATTTGAGAGAAACTGGGGGAAAGAAAACATTACCCGCACTTCCTGGTAACTAGTTGTTTTGATTGAGAAAATTTGGGTTACGAAAGAGTAATCATATTAAGGGACCAAGATTCTAGCGGAAGTCACCCAATTTTAAAGGATATCGCATTCATGCCATTTCAGATATTGAAAGCAAGCCAAAATCAGTTGCATGGAATATTTGACGATTAGCGACTTCAGTCTTTGATATTGGTTTAGCACCTTGTGATACAATGTCATAAAGATTCATATGCTTATACCTGAATTGCATAATTACATTCCATGAAATGCTTGTTACTGGCACCAAATTCTTAAATGGCTGGGACCATAAACCCAAATCAATACCAGCCTTCCTTGTGTTGTTTGGAACCTTATTTCAAAGTTTTATCAGAATCCAGCAAAAGAAACAAATTGTCTATGGACAACAAAGACAACAACAGTGCAATACCATATAACCACAAGTTTTGTGCAGTGTTTATAACTAGATATACCAGGAGTGAAATTGTGCTTCCTTTGTTCAGTCCTAGGTTTGGCAAAATGTTAGCAAATAGCTTCTTTTTTTGGGGATGATGAACTTCATTGTGAAATGTAGAGAATCATTTAGTAAAATAATCAATACAATGAACTTTAATGTAAACCATTTTTACCAAGTGAAAACATAATAACAACAAAAGAAGAAAACAACAAGTAAACACTGTTTATCAATGAATGGAAGGCTGATTTTGTTAACTTCATTTACAAGTCTTAATCTGAATGAAATCTAAGCTATAATAGAATTTATTCAGGATTTATCAGCAGTTGTTGCTTTGTAATTATCAGATTTTCAGGTATATCAGAACTGTGTAATTCTAAGGAGAACGAAAAGTTTCCATATAATTAGTTGTTAAATTATATGTATTTTGTAGTGGATTTGGAGTATGGGTTTGCCAAAACATAAACATTTGCACAGTTCCTAAATATTTTCAGTGACAACAACTGATAAAACCTCCTGAAACAGCAATATCTTTACAAGCTGAGTAGGCTATGTGCTATATGGTATTAGTGTTACAGGGAAAAACCCAGCATACAGACCTTCGACCAGGCATATCGTTAGTATCCCAATATCGAGGTGTGTCATTCACACCCCAGTAACGAGGTAGAGGAGTATTTTGTTCATAGAAATACCAACTGTTATAAAAAAAACCAATACATTAATAAGGAAACACATCATGCAATGAAGGACTACATAGTCTATATAGGAATTCAGATGTTCTGGAACCTATTCTACATCTACAAGCCAAGCTAACCACAAAACCGGCAATCAATAAGATTTAGTAGTCCTAAAATATATGTTACAATTCTTTATTTAAGTTTTGGAATAGGGGAAAGAATTAGTGGATCTTTTTGGTAAGTTTAATAAGTAAGCAAAATAAAGAGGTATAAAAAAAACATATAAACAAAGAGGTAGCATATTGTAATGATAAAAAAAATAATTCCTAAAACACCATCAAAAGAGTGCAAACTGAAAAAAAAAAACAACTAGGATTCATACAACATCAATGCAGTTAAAATATATGTTACGGTTCATATTAGCTGACCAATTTAGAATAACCTGTTTTGCAAAAAAAAAAAAAAAAATATATATATATTTTTTTTTTAATGTGAATGCATAAAATAAGTTTAATCATCCCAAAATTTGACTTTCTCCTACATTAACTTAACATAAAAAGACCTCCAAGAACAACTGAAACAACCGCCAGCAGGCCAACCAGCTAAAATACAGAGACCAGAAACCATCTAGAAATCAGATTAGTTAAAGACATACAGGACCTATAGGAGAATTTGTTATACACAGCTAGCAAATTATTATTAGCATGTGTTATATACTCTATAGTAGATATACCTGCAGTTAAAGTCAGAGAGCGTGTAGACCAAAACAGGCTCACTACAAAAATATAAGGTTTTTAACAAAAAAAAAAATCATGAAAATTTTAAATAAACAAAAATTTTAACTAAATCTCAAAACTTATGCTTTATTACATTATTTTTAATTCTAAAAATGCTTTATGAAGAATAATTGGTAGGAAAAAATGCTTTTAATTCCATAAAATTCATGCATTTTTAGCATTAATATAAGAGTGCCACATTTACAATGCTACAATACACCAAAGAAGAAAAAAAATGTTGTTTTTCACATAACAATGTTAGAAATACTGAACACAATAAGGCTCTATAAAGCTAAAAGCTTTAGTACTATAGGAAAAACAACCACTGAAACAACCCAAATGGACATCATACCAACAATATATAAATGCAAGGCAAGATGAAAGCAACAGATGAAGGGAGTTTCTTTTAAATTACCCATGATTCTTCCATCACCATAGCAACTTACCTTCCTGAATTTTCATCACCTTTCCCTTTTAATTTCTGCACCAGTTTAGCACTGCTACGTCGTATTGAGGCTCGCAGTTTGGAAAAAGACCCACTCCTCTTTAATTTGCCCTACGTAATTTGAAGGATAAAATTTAGAACGGCAAAACAAAAATTAAAAAAGCTAGCAAATCAAATCAATGACTCTTGAATAATAAATAAAAGAGCAAAATTATAGCATTGCTAAATGCTCTTGAAAAAAATTGTATTTAAAAAAAAAAAAAGTAAAAATTTGTTATAATTATTTTATTTTAAAGAGAATTGAAAGTATAAGTACAACACAGCCATATTAGCTCAATACTTATAAGCAAGCTTAAAGTGAGAGACACAAAAACTTGCTTAACTGCAAAAAAATGTGTAGATAGAAATATGTGCAGTGAAGTTAGCCTGATCAGCATGCAGTTAAATTTTGGGACAGCTGTTAATAGGAAGTCATGCATGAAAATGATGACAATGCAACTATAGGCTGGACAACAATTATTATTTTATAACTGCTTCTTCATATATGGTTTTGTAAGCAAGAGACTTCTAATCAGTTCATCAAAATGAAAAATAAATGCTTTATGTGATACTAACCTTTCATGCAGCCAGAACTGAATTTTTCTAAGTGTTAAAAATCAAATTATGTCCAAAGCAGACATTTCTTTACAAATCTAACATGCCAGAGTAAAATATTCCAAAGAAAAGCATCAACAAAAAAGAAGCATTGAAAGTCTGTAAGAATTGTGGGATCTAAATCTAGCGATAGTTGGCTGTGCAATACTTATACTTACCCATGTAAAAACCATACTTACTTCATCATAATCAGTCGAATTATTGTATGATATGTTTTCCATCGAGCCTCTAAGAACTCGATCACGACTAGCAGATCTGCGCCTATTGTTGTTTGTATATTCACCACCTAAGTCAGTAATGTTGGTCTGTTTGACTACATCTAAGGCCTATTAGAAAACCAAAATGTGTCAGGGACTAATCCTCTTCCTCAACATGGGGGTACAATAAAGAAATACAAGGACGTGAAGTGTTAGACCAGAACATGATTATCATGGATAGGGAGGTCCAAAGAAACAAAGTGTTACTTTATCTTGCCTTGCATTATGATAGAAAAATACACCAATAAGTTTTACCATGTACTAAATGTGTTATACAGTGCTTCATTGTTAGTATTTGATGAAATAATACAAAAATCAGCTACTATAGACAGTGTCAGAGAAATAATCTGGAACAAATACAATAAGACAAATGCATACCAAAACCAGCCTTCCAGTCTAAATGATACTCTATAGAGTAGATATATTCAGAGTATTTATATATTGTTGATCACACAACGAAAGTGTACTTTTTAATTTCCATGTAACTCATACAGTACATAATTATTTACATTTCAGATAAAAGATAATAAAATCTACACATTTAAAACAAGTCTTGCATTGCACTTGCATCTTAAAATCTACAAGTTCTAAATATACATGAAGTACAACCTTATCAGATAAGCAAAATATTTAAGACAAAATTCACATCACTGTGGTTATAATGCTGTTTTTATAAATATAATCAGAACACAAAAAATACATATACACCAAAAAATAAACAAAAGCAGGGCATATCTTTATTTTAAATGTGTTAAAATAAAGAAAACTCCATTCACTTCTTCTATCTCTAAGAAAATTGTGAAAGTTGTAAACATGTTTACTACGTCAACAAAGAAATGCAAAAACATATATTGAGCAAACTTACATTTTTCTTGGACCTCATTGCACATTCTTCCAGAGTTTCAGCAGCTTCATACTTTCCTTGTCGTCTGTATAAAGCTCCTAAATTTTTTAGTGTAGTAGACACTGTGGGACTGAAATTATAGAGAAAAGATCCAAGTGATTTTGGGTTGAGGTCAGCCCTATGAAATGAGGCAAGAAAAAAATTGTGACTCAAAAATGTTTTGTCTTTATTAACGAGTATTTTTGTTATATTTATGTAAAGTAAGCATGGTGCCCACAAAACACCAATCAATTCTAGTTTTACCTTTGATTTAAAGTATGAAAAACTACTGTCTGACATCTACTATGTTCTATTTTTAGTAACGGCGGCCATGTTTTTGGATGGATCAAAAATTTAACCTTCAGCCAGCTGAGCTAATAATCAAAATGCTGATAGCACTAGCAGTTTTTGATTCTTGTGAAAACTTTAGCATGAACAAAATTTCGAAGATTATATGATGTTAAATAAAATTGTGATCATACATGGCATTTAAAATACTATTAAGAACTGTCCTTTTTTAATATGTATAAACTGAAAGTCAATCTATTAACATATTTTACTGCAAATAAAACAGTAGGAAAAGTTAACCTATACTACTGATCCAACTTCACACACATTTACGAATTTTTGTTCAATTTCACCTTTTTCCCCAATTTAAAATCTATCCAAAAGTTTATGTGCATTTACATTCTAAAGCTATAATAACAGAGTATTTATCCTACATAACAATTATACTTAAATAAAACCAATATCAGCTTAAGAAAATAATTTCCTTAACATCAGATTTTACTTAGTTAAAATCACTGTTCTTCACTTCCTGTTCATAAATGGTAAAATATTAATGATAGGATGGATAATTTAACTTATAAGTGTGTTAAGACGAAAATATTAAACACATTTATCCTTCCAGACACATTACTGCAAGAAATAAATTCCCTAAATGTAAATTTATTATTCAATATCTTTGTCAAGGCCAAAAAGGAGTCCCTCAAATCTTGAGTTGATTTGAAGACTATATCTTAATTTTATTTGCAGAAATTATAGAATATTACTGAGCTGGTTAAATGCTAGAAACATAATTACTGGTTATAAAAGAGGTATTGAATGATAAAAAAGGAATTACATTTGGATTATATTTTTGTGTAGTGTTCAGAAATAATACGCAAGTTCCAGTGATGGACCAGTTACATAAGGTATTTTGATCCTGAAGGATCAAAAAACCAAAAATGAGTATACCTGTTTGTTTTGATAACTTCAATAAATATTAAAATAAATAATTCCAATCCAGAGTTGCTTCTATAGTAGCAGTAATTCAATTCTAGACAAGCCATGTGGATAGTTTTGATACAGCCATTTGCTCAATCATTCTAATTTTGGTACAACGAATAACCCAAATTAAAATCATAAATATAGTGAACAACAAAGAATAAAATAAAAAGTTTATGATAACTCTTACAACTCATTTGAAGATATTTCAGTAAGTTAAGAGGTTTTATTTTAAAGTAAAAGAAATTCATAAAAAGAGTTATCATTTCAACTTTTGTCACGAATTATGGTATGTTATTGGGTCATGTTTCTATAACACCTTTGGGTTTTTGTCTATATGAGTGTACACTGGTAAAAACCAATACACAAAATGGATGAGTGGGAAATATGAATAAAATCAGTATTGTGGCAAAATACTATACAGTAAATATTCTTTTAATGCATCATATCTTAGCTGTAAAAGGTAGAAAATGAAGACAGTCTTCCTAAAACTGACATTTACAATTTAATTAACATTGGGGTAAACGGCATCAGTCTGGCTACATGTTCAATGTTGGTGTCATGCTAATGTCAATTATCAAGCTTTTGACATTTTCAAGCTGAAAATTTTAGTTCATAGTCAAGATCTCATCTATAGGTTGGATCCCTTCCCACCAGTTAAAAATTTAGACCCAAAATTCGGACTGATAGGCGAGTATATACATTAGCACATTTCACTACTAAACTGCCTTCAAGCATCAAATTCACAAATAGTTTTAAGTGCAAAATCAGATCATAAATTATGACATCAAAATACTAAATAGTAATGTAAAATCATAACTTACATTCAATTTTACACTTATGATTTTTTAAGAAAATGACAGCAGGATTATCTGCACACTATATCTATTGGCAAGTGAAAACCACAGTTACAGTTGATTCAACAATAAATGACAAACCTGTCTATTTTTGCTGTTTTATGCCATCCTCCATATTCCGGTGCTGGGGTTCCATCTTTATATTTTCCCTGAAATAAACATTAATGACCAATACCAGTTTTTCAGTACATTATAATTACCTACTCTGTATCCATTTTTTTTTGCATGTGTCTTAATTTTTGCTTTGTTTGCAGTAACATAAATAACACTAAAACTTCCTTTAAAAATTGGAGTATTTGATCTTTCAAAATGGATAAATCCATTAGGAAACAGTGTTAAAATATAATATTATATTTCCCCTTGGGTCATTGTTTTAAAAAAGTCTACTTCAAAATGGCAATTTCAGGTTGAGATTGTTTACTTAGCAATACATTATGACACCCTAAGTAGGTATCGACTTTGGGGCAGTTTATGAACAAGGGCGAATTGCCCTAAAGATAATTATGCAAGCATAACTTGGTCAAAAATTAAAAACATCATTTAATTTCAAGTCGAGTATAGTCAAAATTAAGTTTGTCCCTTCATCAAAGATTTATTTAGTTTGGAATTATTTGAATTAATTGAAAAGTTAATGACGTCACTGTACCAAGTTAGTTTGTGGAAAATAACCTATCTTGTCCAGATGAGAAATAAACAGTCAAATTATAGATGATTAAAAGATAGCATGTGGCATCACACATATCATTTCATGAAGGACTTTAATTAAACATCTTTACTACCATGGATAACGTCTAGAAATGGACATATTCATGAAATAAAAATATAGCATAATGCTATTAACGAATTCTTTATTCATCTGAATAAAATCAAATCACCACACTACTGACCAATTAAAATAATCAAATCACCACACGACTGACCAATTAAAATAATCAAATCACCACACTACTGACCAATTAAAATAATCAAATCACCACACTACTGACCAATTAAAATGCTCATTACATTGGCCCAAAAGACAATATTTATTTTTACACGTCATGGTTCACTGATCGTCAATGTAAAGTTAATTTCTTTTTTTTGGAAATCATATTTCAAGTTAAGATGTTATTATACATGGATTCTTTGTTTTATTAAAACATGAAATTGTAACACAGGGAAAATTTAACTGGCTATTTTCCCTTTCAAACCACCAAAAAAATTGCCCAATATACGGTATATGATAAACACACTTTCCCACTTGTGATCATATTTTTTTTTTTTTTTTTTTTTTTTCATGCTTTACTATTTGTCATATTTCTGTTTTCATGCTTTTCAAAGTATGATCAAAATTGTGTTTTTGAGCTTTACCAAATGTGGTCATATTCCTGTCTTCATGCTTTACCACATACCAAATGTGATCATATTTCTGTTTTCATGCTTTACCACATACCAAATGTGATCATATTTCTGTTTTCATGCTTTACCACATACCAAATGTGATCATATTTCTGTTTTCATGCTTTATCACATACCAAATGTGGTCATATTTCTGTTTTCATTGCCTATATGATAAACATGTTTTAATACTTGTGATCATATTTCTGTCATTTACACAAATTTGTTTTTAATTTTACCTTATTTTCTTCTCGCTCCTCTGCTTGCATCCATATTGGTTTATTATCACCTACAATAAAATAATAATCAAATTTAAAAATAAAAAGCTCCAGAGAAGGCAGCATGATACAACCTCAGTGGTCGAACCCTAAACAGTTGGGGCATGTGTGGACACAATATAAGTTTATGACACACTTAAGAATAGGGATTTAAAGTTCAATATGGACACAACAATTGGTTTTGACACAATATAGCACAAAATGTGAAAATTCATAAATTTTTTTTAAAATCAGACCAAAAATGAACTAGAGGCTCTAAAGAGCCTTAATTGCTCACCTGGCTTCATAAGCAACATTCTATTTTTGTGAAAGATTCCTAATGCTCATACCTAAGGATCAATCATATCAGTTTTCAATGATTCTGTCCAATAGTTTCTGAGGAGAAAATTTTATAAAGTAATAAAAAATAGCGAAAAAAACATTGAAAAAGGGTAATAACTCAAATATGGCTTAACAGAATTTGGTTAAACCTAATGGTTGTGGAGAAAAACTTCTGACTGACCCCCGAAGTTCTATATTTAGACACATCAAAAATCCCCACAACATTCCTATGCAAAATTCCCTAAGGAACATTCACACTAAGTTTGGTTCTAATTGTTTAAGTAGTTTTTTGAAAAATTGTTAATGACGATGGAAGCCAAGTGATGGAAATAGCTCACATGGCCCCTTAGGTAAGAAAAATCTAAAATACGATTGAAAAACCCAGGCAGGAATCCAATAAAAAAAATTTGTGAAACTGGACTGAAAATTTTAAGTTGATTTTTTGTTGTTATTGTGGTCCATTTCACCTCTTATAATTCGAAAACTGTAAGAGATATCTAACATATGAGACAGTAGTTTCATAAGGAATCATATAGAAAAAAGTTGATTTTTTGGGGGGGCAGGCTGAATTTTGAACCTCTTTACACTATAAATGGTAAAAGATAAGCCTATCCTGTAAAAATTTTCAAAACAGAATTTCAAACACCTATTTTTCCCCTTTTAGGCACTCATTTCTAAAGGCGTAAAGCAAAAACCTCCGAAACTACAGGATCCTAGGAGGAACTACGCACTAAAAGTTAAAGAATGGAAAAGTTTTATTAAAAGTTAATGGACGCAAATGACAGAAAAAACTTTTGCGGCTGCATAAAAACTACAATGTTCACTATCTTGATAACCCCCACTCCCCTATTTGCTAACATGCATTTTTTTACCATCTTAAAAAAAAAAAAATTTATGTAAAAACTAGAAAAAAAATAGTGTAATACTTATGATACAAATTTAACATTAGATAAAACATAATTACAAAATTGTCGTGCGACAAAAATAGTAGCAACATGGTCAAAGATGTTTGGTCCACAAAAACATAAGGGCAAATCAAGGAACAACCAATTGAAACCTTTCTTTTCTGGTAAAATTCTATGGAGATCCATACATTTATATCCAAATAATTCTAATCATAAGATTCTTCATGCTTATAAGACGTTTTTGATTGGTCAAGAAGGTCTTTGCAAGAAGAGTGTGGCAACAACATAAACTGCATAATATAGCTGTAAGAATAGTTTTTTACATCCAAATTGATTTTACCAGTACAGTTTGTTTACAGAGAGTAATTTTCAGCTTGGGGAAAGAAACTAATAAATGCTTAAAATCTAACTACAAGTACATTCGCTCTAAAATTAAATTGTCCCAGAACTAGATTCTATAAATACATTTACTGGTTCAACACATTAAAAAAATAAATCCCAAATGTTGGGATAGAATTAAAAGGATTAAACAGCTATTTTCAGTTGTTCATACATGTATGAATGGATCTCTCTACTCCTAAACATTACATGAACAGCCTTTGGTCGTTTAATGAGCTCCGACATCCATTCATACATGCATGAAACGACTGAAAATAGCTGTTTAATCCTATAGTAATCATTAGAAACAATATGTCTATATATATGAAAGATGACAACATCATACCATTATATAACCACAAACTTTTTGTTGCCCTTTCCCTCAGCGACTTACACATTATTTTTGTAAACAGTTGGAAGATAATCTATGGCCTATGGCAAAAAGGAAAGCAATAACAACTGGAGCCTTATCAATCTTTTCTAAGCAATAACAACTTGATAAGAATTTTTTTCTATTTAACGAAAAGAGCTCAAACAAACTAAAACAAACTCTACATACAATTAACATACCATCAACTTTACCAAATTCCTTTTCATGTGCTCGTGTCAAAACTTCTTTATATAAAGCTTCAGCTAGTTTGTATTTTCCTTGTTTTAAATATGCAGATGCCTGGAATAGAATTGTCAATAACCTACACTGATTTTCAAATATGGAATGAATGATGAAATACTAAAACTTTTCTGAGTTAAATGATAAACAAAATAGTTGAATTTAATATATGACTTAACTAGTAAATGTTGGTATCCAAAAGAAACAATACACAACTTACAAATTATTGTTTACATTAGATCATAATTAACAGGATCTCAAAACACATCACTTTTGAATGTATAACAAATGTCAATAGTACAGAGTTCTGAGCTGTTACTATCCTGCTAGTCTGGTAATTTTAGTAATTATCTTAACACCAATTTAATATTCTATGGAAGGCAATTTTTTCTACTTTAAATGAAAGCAGCATCAAATTATCATGCTAGCCTATAGACAGTGATATCAATATCAGTATCATTTGCCTATCAATATTTCAAATCAAATAACCTTAATAAGTTGATATATTTTACTTTTATTTAAATGCACAAAGTTCTATTTTTCAATTTGTTCAATAAATAAAATTACTTGATACTTGTGATAGAGAATACAGCAGAATTACAGTTCTTACCAAATTATTTTTTGTCTTAGAGACATTAGGGTCATCTTGACCTAACCGTTTCAGATAAATTTCTAAAGCTCTTCTATAATAATGTTCAACCTGGAAATAAATAGCCATGCAAACAAAAACATAAACAAAGCAAAAATAAGTCTTTTTGTACTGATTTTGTGCCATTACAATGAGTTCAAATTATGAAATAACAAAACAGATTTGAGGTTCCAAGAAAAGTCTCTTTATCTAAGTCCACATTTAGTTGTCTCCACCCTTTCATTCAGCCAAAGAAATCTTCCTTTTCCCTCCTCTACTGGTGTTTTGCATATCTACACATTGTATTGAATACCTTATACCAGATCTTAATAATCACAATGGAGAAATGGGAAACTGGTCCATCTTCTACACCTAAATAACTCATTTAGTCATGGTACTGAATCATTGAATAGACTCCAATAAATGGATAGATAAGCCATAAGGGGTTTTATGTACAGAAAAGATGAAAACAATTTATTTTCTCTTAAAAAGGATGGAGATAAAATCAGATTAATAAAAATCTGTTAATAAATTGTCTCCCTTATAATCTGTCCAAAACAATAAAGGTTTTTAAGTTAAATTGTAAATAATTGAGTGTTCACCCTTTTACTTGATTTTATAACTTCATTTCTGTCAACTCATGCAATGGCACAAAAAAACTGAAGGAAAAATATTGGCAATAAAATGTTCCCCATGCAACAAGCACACTGTACCAATAAGTATAGTACAGCGAGTCACAACAGCCATCTTACCAAATTATTCTTGGTCTTAGCAACATTTGGATCATCAGGACCTAATTTACTCTCATATATTTCTAGAGCTCTCTGATAATACTGCTCAACCTACAGCACATAAAGTAATCTACTGGAGATTCATCCTTTTTTACTAAGTTGGCCAATATTATGCTTAAGATGATTTTTATAAGAACATTTTGGGATTCACAATGATTATTTTCACTCACCTGGTACTTCATTACCAGTTCACTGTTCATTAACATTACCACTTATCAAAGTGACAATATTTTATGTCATACTTTATTCTTATCCTGTAATTTCTTTCACTGACCAATTACTTCATAATTTCTACTCACATGTGAGTGACTAGTTTTATGTCATTGACTGGTAGATTATTTGTTAATGACAGACTTTACTTGCAAGTTCAATTTACATTTAGATATTTCTATTTAAGAAAGAACTTTCACCAGTGAAAGAAACAGTTGTATATGCCACTAATTTCACTGTTTAGGTGTTCATTTGTCTTCATTATAGTATAAATGACATGCTCTAAAATGTATAAACGATGAAAAAAAGATAAAGACGCTAATGTCATGAATAAGGTATATAAATGAAGATCTTGACTGAAAGGATCAGCAGTATGCCATCTTGCTCAGAGACACTGGTGATACTTAAGGTCTCAACCTTCAGATCTTCTATACATTTCAAGACTTATCTGAAACTTAAAGGAGAAAGTAAAGTAACTAACATATTTTTTTTGTGGCCTAACACCTAAGAATGTTGTTAAAAATGAGATTTTCTATCAAATAAAGGAAATTTTCATAAATTAAATGATTCATCTAAGAATTTTTTTTCTATAATAAATCAAGGTTGCATGTAGCATTTTAACAATGTTTGTTTTCTAGCTTTTTTTTTCATTAGCTTATCAAAGTTCATGGCTTCTCTGGGTTTATTGTCAAACAAGTTAAAGTCAGATATGCACGATTATTAATACATTTAATATTTCATGATGATAAAACATTTGTCAACTGTTCATTGGGGAACAGTAAATTTATTACTCTTAAATGCCAACTTTTACCTTCAACTTTGCTTGAAGTAATAGTAGGTAACTCTATGTAATAAAATTTGCTGTCCCGGAGATGACCATTCAACATTTGTATACTGATATATGACAGATTACCTCTTCATATTTTCCTTGGTTTTGACATAATAGAGCCAAGTTATTTAACTGTTTGGCAACATCAGGATGATCTTTACCAAGTACCTGTAATTACACATTTAATCATTTAAACATAAATTTGCATGGGTTGTCTTGCTATGCACATAAAGTTAATATTGAACAGCACCCTGAAATGCCTGCTATGTATGCCTATCTTTTTAGATATACTTACTGATGTAACAATGCTGTAGAATCAAAGCTGCATTTCAGTCAAAAAATTATAAAATTGCATTTAAATTTCTGAATTTATCTTATTTACCATTTGAGACTCTGACAGTTGTTGTATAATTGATAAAATGAATTTGTATACTTGTTTCCCAAACTAAAGAAATAAAGTGCTACTGATATTTTAACAGTATTTTCAGAAGCTAGTGCAAAAATCATATGACCAATGTTTAAATCAAGGACCATTTATAGTAAACATAACATAACATACTTTTTGTCATAGACTTTTTCCGCTGTGTAGAGAAAGTAAACTGATGAAAAGAACACCAACAACTTACCAAAAAAAAAAAAAAACAGGGGGCATTGACTAACTATTGTTGACAATTATGTAACTAACTTAACTTACAGCTGATGGAACTTGCCAGAGTAAACTGGATTTCTGTCAAAACTTACTGTTTTCTGAAGTCCCAAAATCTACCCATATATTTCTTTAATCGAGACAATGTGTATTCCTAATTTCAATCTATTTATCTAGTCCCAATGCACATACATTTGTAATCCTATTATAATTTACATGTCAAAACTGATCTCAATTAACAACTTCAATATGTCATTTTTATTGACCTACACAATGATACTAGATTCAAACATTTGTCTTTGGCTTGTTCACAACCATGAAGTCTAATGTTTAAAGGGAGTTGATCTTTGACAACTGAAGCTTAGAAATTCTCTGGTGTCTATCTTGTTTGATTACTCATATGAAAAGTTGATCATTTGTAGAGTCTCCATACATAATTTCTGCCAATGGTTTAAACCAGTCAAACGGTTTTCATGCAGTTGAGCAGAACATCAAGTTTATATAACAAGAGGTGATGGCATAAGCTCATTTGGACCTTTAAGTCCTGTTGAGCTGAGTAGGAAGAACAATCACCCCTCTACCCTTTGAATAATTTGTCGAAATGAAGACTAACTGACCTTTTCTCTGATTTCTAGAGCACGTTTACATAAAGGTTCAGCTTCTTTGTATTTCCCTCTCTTTCCATATAACACAGCCAAATTATTTAACGTAGCAGCAACCTACAATAAGTTGTCATTATTTTATCCTCAAAGAAAACCATCAAGGTTTATATTTATCTTTTATAATACTAGTTTAAAAAAAAAAACTTTTTCAATTTACTATACTAGTGTTATGAGTAGTAGTGTTCAAAATAAATAAAAATAATCAAAACAATATAAATGTTTGTATCATCTATTAAGGATACAACAGAAAATTATAAACATTTCCATAAAAGCCAGATCAGATCAATATCTATGAACTTAAAAAATCCCTTTCAAAATCAGAGAAAAAAGATAAACAGATCATAACCAACTGCTTGTTTATAGCCCCATAAATCAATCTAAGCCTGCATTGAATGGAAATGAGATTTTTTTCATGGCGATAAATTCATTAATACTTAAAGTCTCTAAGGATGACCAATACAAGACTGGGATGACCCTGCATACCATTATATGACAGAAACAAATTTTCAAATCATATACAAAATTCCTTACACAGTCATGGTACATAATATATACAAAAATGTAATACCGTATTACTGGAAATCTTTTGTGGCAATTTAATTTTTGCCAAAATTTCACAATTACCACAAAACCACAAAAATTAAAAATTGTAAACTTTAATCGAAGTACTGATAAATACTGCAAAAATTGATTAAGCACAAAAAATAAATATATTGACACCAACTTGCAAAAATTACCAGTTGTATGGTATAAAGGCACATTAAGCTACAGCATACAATACAGTTCCATGCACAAAATAAAAATAACATAAAATAGTTCAAACTGGTAAAAAAATGATTAGAACAAACCCATCATAGACAGTTGATACTGATTTCAAGTGGTCTACATTACATTAAAAACTGCACAAGACCAGCTTGATATGACCACAGACATCAAACCCTGTACAGTTGGGACAAGTATGGACACACTATTCAAACTTGATACAGCTATTATTTTGGATTGTGATTAAATGTTAGACAATATTCTGACCAACATGAAAGTGGTGTATTTAGACATACCAAATGCATACTTATACAAAATTATTGTATTAACATTCAGAAAATGCTTGTTTCTGGCCTACTTTTGGCCTTTAATTCCTAAATGGTTATAGTCACACCCACAAAATCAATACCAGCTTTCCTTTTGTGGAACAATTTCATAGAGATCCATATGAGTTCCAGCCAATGTTTGACTGTACTTGAGTAGTATAGTATAATTCTATAAATGCTTTTCTGGTCCCATTTAGGCCCTTAATTCTAAAACAGTATGGGCTACAACCTAAAAATTTCAATAACAACTTTCCTTTTGTTGGTTGAAATATTGCAAGTTTGATCAAGATCCAGTAACTAATATTTAAGTTATCAAACAAAAACCAAGTGTCTACGGATGATGACAACACTGATGCTGATGACCCCAGCTTCATATTGTTTTAGGACCATTTCACTTTAGCCATCATGCCTCAAGATTACAGCATTTAGTTGTCAAGCAATGTCTGCATCATACAATCATTCTCCAATAAAATAACTAACAAAATAATAAAGCAACCATAAGCAAAACACCCCACTAATCAATAGAAAAATCTGTAATGCAATAAAACTATAAGACTGATTCATTTTTTAAGTATATATTGTAAGAGGTAAAAGATCTTTTTTTTAGGAATAGTGGGTTAATGAAGTGTACTACACATTATTAAACAAAACTTAATATCACTGAATTTGTTTTCAAAACCTCCTTTTGTGTTAAGTTTTGGAAGGCAAGAACAAATGTAGCTATACCACACACAAACCTTAACAGAAGTTAACATAAGTAAATAAAATGCTGCATACCAAAATTCAAATAATTTCAATGATTATAATAGGCAAACATACAGAAATACATGGACAGAGTGAATCCCAACTTGATTTGCAATTGCAAACAAAAATAAAAATGTTCACAGGGTACAGCTTGATATGAATGTAGAAGTTGAACCCTGAACATTCTGGACAAGGGTGAACACAACATTTAAATTGATACAGCTTTGACACTGTGAGTAAATAATTTACACAGGAGAAGATTCTGATGAAAATGATAGTGGTCCATGGTCAAAGAACTATAAATATGAAATTTAACAAATAAAAGTTTGACTCCAATTGTTAAAACATTTGGGAAAACCCTTTAAATCCAACAAAACTTATGTGATATGAAACTCAAGGATTCAATAGATCCAAGACAATAATTCCTAAAATCAGATCCAGTCTTTCTTATTAGGTCTTACACTTTGTTTTTTCATACTGTTTTTCTCCAGCATGTACTTGTTAAGTACTTAAACCTGGAGTTAATATTAAGTTATTTGGTGTAATAGACAGACTACTTAAATCAGCCAAGATTATTACACCTTGTGATATAACTTCAAAGAGATCCATTCACACTTACACTCAAGTAAATGTCCACATCAGGAAAATGTTTATTTCTCATCCCTTCGTGGCCACTAATTCCAAAATGGTTCAAATCACTACCCTAAATTAAATCCAAGCCACCCCTTTGTGGAACGTTTTGGTACAATTTCATACAGATCTATACATTTGTACCCACCACTTAAATTTAGCATCAGGAATCATAAATGTATATGGTTAATTGAAATAGGGGGAAATAAGCATGATTTTTAACTAATTTGCCTAACATCTGTATTGAACTATTCCAGAATAAAATCTTGGTGACAACAGTGCTCACTATATTTGTCATTTCTTAAAGATAAAGTAATTTAGTTTAACTTTTTACATTGTCTTTCAATACTAGGGAAAAAAAAGACTTAATGTGTAGAAAAAATCTAAACAGACAACATAAATAATAAAAATTACAACTACATCAAATAAGTTATCTGTGTAACACAACAAATGTACATCTGGTTGAAAGGCAGTTTACTTAATAAAGATAACCAGGAAACTGTAGAAGAACAATAATCTAAATGAACCATCAATTAACAGTTGTCATTGGCTCAGCAATAGCAAATAATCAACTTTTTAATACACTACATACACATTTTCATTTAAAAAAATCAGAAAAGAAAAGAAATTAGAATAAAAAATATTCATAGTGAAAAAACTTCTGCATAAAGCCTTTTCCCCATGCAGAATGACCATCAACCAATGTACAAGTAAAACAAAAATATGAGCGAGACCATGCAAACTCACAGCTGGGTGATCATTTCCTAATGTTTTCTCCCGGATGCCTAAAGCATCATTCAGTAGATTTGCAGCTTCTTTATATTTCCCTTGATCTCTGAAATTTCAAACAACAACACATTGTACATGATCAAATACTTTCTTTTATATGACTTCTTACTCATCAGCATTTTGTCATGTCATTCACATAGTAACAAACCTGGTGTAACTGTCATTTAAGACTCTTAATGATTAAGGATAAACAAATGATGACTACCAAATGCTGATGAGAAGAAAGGAACGGTAATCTATGTGGAGTAGTATTCTATGAGACACTCACTGCAGGGTGATCAATTCCTAATGTTTTTTCTCGTATTTTTAAAGCATCATGTAGAAGATTTCCCGCTTCTTTATATTTGCCTTGATCTCTGCAAAAACATCAGTAAATTAAAAAAAAAATTAATGTATGACTACTTTGAATAAAAGTAAAAACAAAAAACAAAACAAAAAAAAACAAACAAACAAACAAAAAACAGTGAAAAAGTATAAACCAACTAGCCAAGATAGGGTAAATATTTTACTAGTATTCGCTTTATGGTTCTTTGTGGTGAAATATTACAAAATATTATGCAAACAGTTAACTGTTTAGCTAATTTCAACTTTTTCTTTAAAAGGAACAAGCATATTACTTATTTTTCATCTTTTTGGTAGCATAATAATTAATCAATCCAAAGAAAATTACCACTTAATTAGGAGCAAGTCATAAAACAACAATCCTTGTTGTGATGTTTTAATTAAAACTGATCCAAAGAAAGCAAAAATAAGCAATAAACCTGAGTGTTCAATGATATAAAGTTTGAAAAAGATTGGCAATCTAATTTTAGAAATGTTTAGAGAACTTGTCAGGCAGTCCTACTTATTATCTCCATAATAAACTGTTATCAAAGAGAAATGTCTCGCCTGTCACACAGAGTCGCTTTTATTCAAAATTTGTAAAAGGTAAAGAATATCTATACCTGTATACAAGGGCAAGAATGTTTAACATAGTAGCTACATCAGGATGATCATGTCCACTCGTTTTCTCTAAATCCTCTAAAGCTTGTTTACACAGAGGAACAGCCACTTCATAACGTCCTTGAGAAGCATACTGAATAACAAGGTTGTGTAAAGTCCGTAACCTGGCTGGGATTTCATAACCTCCACTAGCAGCTTGAGCCATTGCACTTGGTTGGGAAGGGGACAGAACTAAAATCATCAAGCATTCAGATAACAGTATTAAAAATAGCATAAACAGTTAAAAGTTTTTTTCTATATCTTAAGACTTAGCCTACTATGTTATAGACATGAAAATTCTAGAAAAAATATGAATAAATAATGTTTTATTAAATCATGCAACATGCTTTAATTATTCTTTCAAATCCAAGAATAGAACTTTCATGGAGGACACATTCAATTAAACTAGAAGTTTGTTTATGTGACAATGCTACAAATGGCACAGCTTGACAGAACTGCAAAGTAAATCCCTGGACAGTTACAGCTCTTAAGTATATATCATTAAGATGGAATCCATCTCTGTTGGCCCTGCTGTGGTAAAAATTCTGTACATCACAAATGCCTAAAATCATTCACTTAATCACTCATTACAGTCCAGAAACAAAACAGTTATGCAAAAATCATTAATTTGACCTGGAGGTCAAAGTTAAAGCTAATAAGTCACCAACCATATCATAGTGCTAATCTACCCTCATGCAAACAAAGCCTAATCTAGACATCAATCACAAGGAGAGGTTTTTGTAAATTCTGTTTGAAAAATAACAATATTGACATTTTTGTCTAAGTAATCTATTACAAAAACTTCTCCCTCTCAAAGACAAATGGGAGAAGTGAGCACAAACAAGGAGAAGTTTTTGTCCACTTCTCACTCTAGATTAGGCCCTGTGCCAAGTATCAAAGCCTATACCAAAAGACAATACAGAGCTTCACGGAGGGCAGAATGATACGACCTCAGCATGCTGACCTCCATTCACTTGGGGCAAGTGTAGACACAATATCAATTTTGGACACACTTAAGCATAGGGACTTTCAGTTCATTATGGATACAACAACTGGTTTGCACATAATATAGCACAAAATTTGAAATTGAATTAAAAATTTTCAAAAGTGGACCAAAAAAACCTGGTGAAACCCCCACTTCCTTCCCAAGAAATCATATTAGATACTTAATAAGTGATTTAAGCATTGAGATGGAAAAACAAAAAAGATGTGCACAATGGCATCATGTAATAAAAAATATTTTTGAAAGTTTCATCTAAATCCATTCAGCAATTTCAGAAAAGTTGCAAATTAGAAGAGGACCCCTTGGTCGACAAATGACAAAGTCTATATCTGGCATCAGAAACCCCCAAAAGTCAATCAGATGTACAAACAAAATGGTAGGTGCACAATGGCATTATGTAATAAAGAATCTGTTAAAGTTTCATCAAATTCCATTCAGCAATTCAGAGGAGTTGCGGATTAGAAGAGGGTACTGCATTGGTCCGCAAATTACAAAGTCCATGTTTTGCATCAGAAACCGCAGATGTCATTTAGACAGGAAAACAAAGTAGGGGGTGTACAATGGCATCATGCAATAAAGAATCTAACAAAGTTTCATCAATTACATTCAGGGGTTTCAGAGGAGTTGCAGATTAGAAGAGTGTACCTAACCCTTTGGTTGGCAAATTACAAAAAAATGTCATTCAGATGGGATCCTAAAGATCAAAAACCAAAAAATGTCCTTACAGGGAAAATTCCATTATATACTAAATAATAATTAAGTTTGAATTCAGCTGTCTATAGACTCTTTATGTAGTTAGTTTACTTGTCCTCTAATTGTCATAACATAACAGTACAGTGGATTCCACTTAATTGCATAGCCTATTTGCCAGTAAAAATTATGCAAATAACCGGACTATTCTTATAACCGAAATTACGATTTTACCGGAAGTGTGAGTTCAGGTAAGACGACGATACTGTGGATCAACCAGGGATATCACTGTTCAACATTTCTGATCTGGTATTTAATTGTTATAGAATTTCTCATTGTATTGTTCTTTTATCAATAAATAAAAATATGTATTGTGTTTGTCTTGTTTATTGACCTTCTTTACATTGTGTGTATTTATAAGTAAAACCACGTGTTTCTCATCTATAAATAGTCAAGTAATTTCCTGACCTTTCTATGAAAGAAAATCCCATATTTTATATTTCAGCCAGGATTCAGTGTAATATTCATCAATGTTTGCAGTTTCTGGGCTTTTGAAATGGTCTGTGCGTTTTTATTCCTCTGTTCAATCACCATTGTACACTGATAGTTGTGTATTATACGTGTCATTGACCTCGATATATTCCTATGAAGTGTGGATAGTATGGGGCACCTTAGGGTAGTTGAATTTCATTAGACATTGTACTGAATGAATGATGACTTTTAATTTTCGATTGATATTTATGCCTAGTAACCCAAGCTCACTAAAAACTGTTCAGCTCATTAAAGAAAGTTAAATTTACATTAATAATCATTTGTAGTCGGACCCCAAGCAGCATCATAAGGTGATGTTTAGCATGTCATCTGAAGTCATTGTTCACCTAGGTGCTTGTTTATTTTAATGTAATTAGAAATCATTTAAATTGTCTTTTATGTCCATTATGTTTTTAATCCATTATTAACACCTCCTGATTGATGATAATCTAGTTTTTACAACAATAAATATGATTGACATATTTATGACCCGAAGGCTGAAAATAGAATTTGGGATTGAAACCTGTCTTTACCTGGATGAGGCGAAATCCTCTATGCAATAAACCAAAATGCACCTGCAAGGCCTATGCAAATAAGCAATTTTTTCCCTAATAGAATAATAGGAAATGGTTTTGTGCAGGAGAAAATTATGCTAATAACGGAGATATGCAATAAAGCGATATGTGATTAAGTGGAGTCGACTGTATAAGTATATTTTTATACTTATGTAATATACCTTCTGGTTGAGGGCCATCATCATCATCATCAGGGAAACCTAAATCCAGTGACTGTGTAGACTGATCCTGTTCCTTTTCTTCTGTAGCAGACTTAAATAAATAAAAACAAAAATCAAAAATCATTAACAAATGCAGCTTTCCTGCTCAAAACTTGGATAGTAGAATAAAATCCATGTATTAAAATTGATATGAGCTAACTCCTTTTCACCAAACATAAAATTAATTTCCACAAAAGGACACATTCACAGTGACTGTCACTCAAAATGTGACTGCCAATTCACATAATTTGACATATTTTGATTCTTGCTGAAACAAATAGACATTGTAAAAATGTTGACTCTAATTGCAAATTCAATAGGTAATATAAAAAAAAAAAGAAAAAAAAAAAAAAAAAAAAAAAAGAAAAAAACCTTGAGACCCCTGCTTGTTGGGGAATGAAAAAAATCCATGTATTGCTATGTGAGACCTAAAATAACATTCAGATCAAAATCTTATATAGGACGTGAACATCTTCAGTGATGTAGGAGGAGAATAATGTCCACAAAAGGAATGAGATACAAGGAACAACCGGGATGCCAAAATGGCAAAATCAGAAGTAATTAACCCAGTAAAATGAAAAAGTTGTAAAGTAAAATACAGATTTGTAAAAGTGGAGAACCACTAATCAACAGAAAAATCACATTTTCTACATGAAATCTTTAAATTGATTAAGATCTAATTCTAAAATATGTGTAGTGCACGACTGGAATATATTATATAGATTCTGTGAAAGTTGCATTAAACTCCATTCAGTGGTGTAGGTTGAATTGTAGAAAAGAGATAGGGTACATTATATTCATAAAAGTTCACGTTTTGCAATAGAACAATAGAAATAGAAAAAATGGTTTGGGAGGAAGGGGTAAATGATAAGAGAATGATACCCCTCTGCCCATTGGAAGAATAGACAGTAGCAGTGAAAGTACAGAGGAGAGAACAGACCCCTTCCCCTGTCACTATATACATTCTATCACCTACTTTGCACCAAAAAGGTATAACAAATATCCATTGGTTCATAAATAATAAATATTGGCTGTTACACAAAAGAATGAAAAGTGAAGGAAAATCAGAATAAATCAAAGACTGAAGTCTTCAAAGTCTCTAATTGTCAAATATAAAGTCCAACTATCACCCGGTTCTGTAATATTTCATGAAAATCAAGATCCTATGACCTTGCACACCATCATTATGTGTAGGAACATCCTGAAAAAATATTTTAGATGAGGAGATAGCCATACAAGCCATATAGCTCTATTTCTGATGAAAATGACTAAGTGTAACTATCACCAAATTCAGTAATATTTCACAAAAATCTATATCCTTTGGCCCTGCACACCTTCATCATCTGTAGAAATATCCTGTAAAATATTTTAGATGTAGTTCAATAACTGTACGAGGAGATATCCAGACAAGCCATGATCATGTGTAATCCGAACCGACGGATGGACAGACGCCACGACAGACGGACAGACAGGGGTAAATTAATATGCCCCATGACAGGTGGTCACAGGGGCATTAAAACACATGTAGAACACATGCGTACGATATTTAAGAGGTACATTTTGATCTTGTATGAAGCTAGAACAATGAAGCTATGACGGTAACACGGCACCGATCAGCAGTATAATGTGGTGTATAATATCATATGCAAATGTAAAGTACTGAAATTACGAGTGCACAAATTTGCTAATAATACTAGTGAATTAAAAGGGAACGATATCACAAGATTAACTTTAAAAAGAAAAAAAATAAACTGGCAGTATCCATTAACTTAACTAGGCATTGCCCCTAACGGGACTAAAACCCCATGCAGCCTGTTAAACCCTGTTCATTTGGACACAATTTCATTTGGGATAAACTCAGCACTATTGACATACAATTTTTCTGCCATTCTTCGTTTGCTGGTGGTATAACTAAGACAAATAATTGATCAGAATCTACTTACAGTTTACTCCATTTAGAAAAAAACTAATAATTTTAGAATTTAAAGTTAGTGGCTGTTTTAGAATTAGCACTTGATAGTATGAGCAAAAACACACTATTAATGTTTTTTTTTTTATTATTAAAATTGCATCATCACACTCTCTTGAGTAACATACACATTTATTCTAACTACTTGATTATTACTAGTATATAATTTAATTTCAGAAGTAACACGCTTCTGATAGGATAAAAAATTTTGTCCATCATCTCATAGACCAAATTTTGTAATGTGACTGTGATGTCATCAACTTATTCCTTAAATTTTGAAACCAAAATTTGATTATAAGAAATAACTTTTATACTTTTTTATTTATCTGAAATAACCTCAATGCCTGTGGTGCACACTTGAAAATAACCTACCACACAGGTTATTTAGTGTGCACGGCATGATTGAGGTTATTTTCTCATACACTGAAAAAATATAACAGTAATTCCTTAAATAATACAGTCTATATCAACTATTTTGTCAACCATGAATCTAACATGCAAGTGTTGCCCACTATTTGCCCAAACTTCAGCTAATATTTGTATTGTTAGCAGATTATCCTTTTCAGTGCAGCAGTGTTAGAGCAAGGGAAGGCAATATTATACCTGTAGTGGTTTCATTTGTTTGATTAAATTCTCTACATCCTGAAGCAAACATAAACAAATAAAAAGATAAACAAAAGTGAGGATAGAAAAAAAGCAAAGAATAGAAATAAACACATTCATAAAGAATTAAAGGAGAAACTGCTTATAGATGATCTGAGACAAATCAGGCAACCATTTGGATGCATTTCATTAATTCAAACAAATCTACTACAAATATAATATTCTTAATGACTGTTGTTACAAATAACTATACATAGAAGTAGTGTTTACAAAAATTTAACAACACTGAACACACATGTAAACAAATTTTAGTGATACATCTAATAGGCAGTTTTTCCTCTTCATCGTCTCATTAAGGAAAAATTTTGAAACCTTTTAAGCTAAACTAAGACATACTATTACAGATAATATGTAAAGATCCATGTTAGAATCTGGCAAGCAAAACAGTATCAGATCTAACATGTAAACAGAGCATCTCATAATGATCCCTACACACTTAATTAGTGCTGATAAAGGGTGGTGGCACGATTATAAACTTTCGCAGAAATTCAATCACTCAATCAGTAAAGAGAAGAATGTGCAATACAATAAAGAGAAGTGAAAACAACTTTTCAAGCTGAATGGATTAACTCCCTTGGGTTAAATGTGATCTCCAGGACAACTTTGGGCTAGTGCAATGACCTGCAGGGCTAGTAACTTTTTATTGCTGAAAAGCCCTGGGCTAGTATGTGCATCTAGAAAATTTCAACCCCTGGCTAACACCACTTGCCTGCTTCTAACATGGATGTGTTCTTACAACACAAGCTATAACTGTGTTCAAATTTTGTACTCATTTAAAATGCTTACATGCTATAAAGCAACATCATAAGTATATTAAACTGCTAAGATGCATCAACTTTACAGGAAAATAAAGCCAAAGTATATAGGGATGAAATAAACAATTACCTGTGTTTGAGGATCATTGCCATCATATTTCTTAATTTCATTCATAAATTCTAAATGTTTTTTCTCTTCTTCTAATGTTGCTACTTTTTGTTCACTCATTTGTAATTTTTGTTGTGTATTTGCCAGTTCATCTCTTAACCAAGCATTTTCTTGACAAAGTCTTCTAACTTGTGCTCTTAGTTTTTGTTTCTCTGCTTCAACATGTTGTAAATGATTAGCTAAGGCCATCATAACCTACAAAATAGCTTACATTACTTCTTTTTATATTAAGCATTCAAAATTAAAGGCAAAACATTTCAAATAATATCCAAAACAAATATTTTTTTCACTGTTGATAATAAAAAATAAAGGTCTAGAAATAATTGGATTATCAATTTTTTCCAGGTAGATAAATTTTGTAGTTCATACCGACACACCAGAAGTACAAAAATCCAACATGTATAAAAAAAATTAAAACCCCTAAAACAGTTATGGTACAAGAGAGTAAGAAAAACTGACTGTGAAATCTACATCTATCGAGACAGGCATAAAAACAAGTCGTTGAGAATTTGACTGTGTTGTTTATTTTTTTTACATGAAGAAGAAAATGTGTCAATACAATAAATTTCACCCACACCCATAAATAAGCAGGCATTGTGTAGTAAATGTGTACCAACTTTCTTGTGGGTGTGATCTTTTCTTCACAGACAGAAAGAGTCTGAAGATTGCAGAATGATTTTGGATTGAGTGTTTGTTCTCTTTACAACACTGACTAACAGCAAAGATATAGATATAAAGTACCAGCTGGCATTGCATCTGACTGGTTGTTAGGATAATCATTGACCTTTCAGAATTTTTCTGTGTGAAAATACTTGGTCTATGCTCATTTTTTTTTTTTTTTTTTTTGGAATTCGTTACGCGTCACCTTCATATACAGCTAAAATTGCTGTTTTCAATTTAATTTATGCTATTTCCAAGTTGTTGTTTTTTTTCTTTATCATTTTTAAAGAATTTCAGTCAGTGTTTTTTTTTTTCAAATGACAGATGGCATTTGATTTAAGAATATGAAAGGGTTCAGTTGTAAAATGAGTTCTATTTATTGTTAAATATCATATATACTAATAGACCTGTAGGGTGTTATATTGTTACATATAAAAATTGTACTGATGCAAAATATTTCAGGATGTCCAAAATTTGGAAAAGAGGATAAGAACTAAGTCTGTGAAGGTTAATAAGCCTGCAGTTAATCTATGCTGTGTTGGGATTTAATTTCCTAATGCAAGATTAGCTGACATAAAAGTAAGTTTATAGTTCTATCTTATTGATTGCAGTAAATTCTTTAGAATAAGACATGTTACATAGTAAATCAATATCCTAACATATTCATGCTGTTTACAAATGTATTGTTTCACCAATTGTTTAAGCAAGTTTTAGGCTAAGAGATGGCCTCTTTAAACATATAAGTTTTATGATATTTCTGTTACATTTCATTTAAGAATGATACTGTCCAGATCATGTAAAACATATCTTGTTCATACCTGTGCCTCACTTAGTCCTAATTCTATTGTTTCTAGAGACTTTTTCAGTCTATTTGTTTTTTCTTCAGGAAGATTAGTGTCACCATTTTCACGTTTAATGGACTTCATAGAGGTCAGCAACCCATTGAGAATTTGATGATGTTCATTTTTTAATGTTTCTAGTCCTTGAATAATTGTCTTGGTATTGGCTGTAATGTCTTCCTGTGAAACTGTTGTCATTTTGCCAATTTCCTCTATCTTCTTACTAGAAAAAAAAACAACAAAAAATATTAAACTAAAACAACTGTATAAACACACCATCAAGAAAATAGCCAAAATGCCATACACTAACCCTGCAAATGGGAAAGAGAAAAACTCAATGGCCATAACCCATACAATGACCCTGGAAATAAGGAGAGAGAAAAACACACACAATGGCCCCAACCCATACACTGACCTTAGAAATAAGGAGAGAAAGAGAAAAAAAACACACAATGGCCAAAACCCATACAATGACCCCGGAAATAAGGAGAGAGGGAGAGAGAAAAAACACAATGGCCAAAACCGATACACTGACCCTAGAAATAAGGAAAGAGAGAGAGAGAGAGAGAGAGAGAGAGAGAAAAAAACACACAATGGCCAAAACCCATACACTGACCATAGAAATAAGGAAAGAGAGAGAGAGAAAAAAAAAACACACAATGGCCAAAACCCATACA
The DNA here is from genome assembly GCA_037379345.1 of Perna viridis. Classification (NCBI taxonomy): domain Eukaryota; kingdom Metazoa; phylum Mollusca; class Bivalvia; order Mytilida; family Mytilidae; genus Perna; species Perna viridis. Next base: position 6,815,383 of record CM074512.1, read on the forward strand.
CTGACCCTAGAAATAAGGAGAGAGAGAGAGAGAGAGAGAGAGAGAGAGAGAGAGAGAGAGAGAGAGAGAGAGAGAGAGAGCACACAATGGCCAAAACCAATACACTGACCCTAGAAAAAACAAGAGTAAAACAAACACAATGGAAACTAGTTGACTTTCCTTTTTGTATCTCATGATTTAGAGACAAATTTCATTGACTGGAAATATGTACCACTAAATATCATTTGAAGGTTTTTTATCTACCAGTAGATACAATTAAACCCAAAAAAACTGCCAACAATGCTCATTAAATTGACACCCCAACTCTCCTATTTGATAATAGGAATCTTTTAAACTCCAAATTTATTTGGATCAAATTCTAAAATAGGAGATGCACAATGGGAATATGCAATAATGTTTCTGTGAAAGATTCAATAAATCCATTCAGTGGTGAAGGGGGAGTAATGGGTAAGAAATGGGCCCCCTCCCCTAGTCCCCATATTCATGAAGTCTTGCTATCCCAAATCCCCATAACCTTAATTAGGAGGTGCACAATGGGAATATGTAATAAAAATTCTGTGAAAGTTTCGTCTAATTCCTTTGTAGTAGGAGTAACCAATAAAAGATGGGTCATGGAAGGAAGTAGGGTCAGAAGGAAGGAAGGAAGGATGGATACTCTATCACTATATACCCACACTTTGCTAAGGGGATTCAAAAACCATAGTTCATTAGTAAACATGGTAATCCTTCAGTACTCTGCATCTCACCAAGATAAAACTTGGTTACTAAACCATAAGAGGATATTGTTCGTCAATAAGAATACTTCTTTCATGATTAAATTTCCCAATTGATCTTTAGATTTTATATAAGGTTGTTTTCCTACATCTTTTTAATGAAAATTCATTCTTTTCTTTCTTTTCTTTCTTTTACAAATGAAGATGAAACAAGTTCTTTTGTTGGATATTAAACCATAACAAATATTGGAAAATAAATCTATTTTTTCATAATAAATGGTGCACATCTTTCATATGTATAATAGCACTTTGCTAAGTTTTTATAATATAGGTCCAATAATTAAGTAGCTGTCTTTGTAACAATCATGCAAAATCTGAAAAATGTGATACACCCCAAAAAAATGCTACATATTTTTATTTTTGTAATTAAGTTGTTTTATGGATCTATACTATGAAATGTGTAATTATTCATTCTAATCTGCCTGCTCTTAGGAGATAATCGACATTGAAAATACAGTAGATTCTATTATATGTCAGCGCCATTTACAGAGTTATCTCCCTTAATTTTGGAATCTACAGTGCATTCTATATAATTTTTATCTCATAGGAGCACGGGTTATATGAAAAACCACATGTTTATATCTGTTTACTATGACATTTCAAACAAAATATCAAAAATAAAAATATGTAGGCTTTTTACCCATGAATCACATTTTGCATGATTCTTAGCTGGAGTACTACTTAAGAAGTTAGATTAGAAAAGTACATCCCCCTGTGACCTACACTTTATACAAAACAGAGGAAATAAAGTGGCTACTAGATCTGATTTTACCTTCGGTGACACTGACACTCCTATCACTATATACTCCCTACTCTGCAAATGGGGGTATAATAAGAATACACAGGTAGACTCATTGAAACACAATTATAGTTCTCCAGCAATACATTTGGACATTTGAGTAACTTGTTAACTTTGTGCTTGTTGCCATCAAATTCTTATCAATATATATAAGAATGTGGACCAATTATCATTTGAACACTAAACAACATCAATATGAGATCAGTGATGTAAATATTCAGATGAAACAGGTTTCCCTTAACCTAGACAAATCAATGATTACAGGAATGTAGCTTAACATTCCATACCTGTAGCAGATATTGATTAATCTATTATACCTATTCTAACACATTTAGTTTTACATGCATCCTGTAGTATTATAAAATTTTTAGCTTTCCCATTTAGTAAGGAGGAATCTGCTTTTTTTTTTTTGGGGGGGGGGGGTAGGGGTAGGGGGGGTTGGGATCAAAGTAAAAATAAAAGGCAGGACCAGTGAGGTGAAAAAAAAGTCCAGAATTAGAAATCAAGTCTACAAAAAGTGCAAAAAGAGGGCATTAATAGAACATTAAGTCAAACAATACATCTTGGATTTTGCTGAAAATTAAACATAGCCTGTATTTTATGGTACTTAATAACTGTACAGAGTTTAAAAAAAATCATTAGTCCGTTCTCAAACTTATCATCTGGAAACTGTCGGGAGACGGACAGATATGCAACTTTTCGGAGGGTGTTACAGAATACTTAGCCACTTCGTGTGGCTGGTAAAAAAAATTGTCATGTCGGAATAAGGAAAAAAATTATCTGATACATACCACCACTCCTACTTCCGACAATACCATAATTCCTACCCACCCCTTTCCTTTTTGCCAATATCTTTACAATCACTCCTACCTCTCCCCCCCCCACAACTATCATCATTACAACCACTTCTACATCCTCCCATATCACCATCTTACTACCACTCCTACCCCACCACCTGTATTACCAACCCACAAAAGTATTAAAGAGAAATTGCTTGCTTTCTGGCCTTATTCAGCCAAAAATTCCTTATCAGCTGAGGTCATGAACCTAAAAATCAATTCCTACAAATATGATTGAGACTAAAGCCCCAAAAATCAATACCAACCTTCCTTTTGTAGTATAGAACTTATAAAAGTTTACCCAGATCCATCAAACAACATTAAATTACAACTAGAGGCTCAAGAGAGCCCGAATCACTCACCTGGTTAACCATTTGCCTGTTTGAAAAACTTGAGGAATGAGACAGGCTAAATTAAAATCAACTAAATTGTCAATACAAGAAATGCTTTTCATAGGCATTTTCATTACCTGAACCAGAATTTTGCTAAAGGAAACACTTTTTGAATTTTTTTTCAAAAACCTGTCTTATGACCCTTAAGTTCCATTTTTAGTATAGGCAGCCATAACTATTCACGGATTAAAAATCACTACAGTCATTTTGAGCCCAATACACTAAAGAACTAATATGCTTATTTTCATTCAATGATCTTAAATGGTTTTAGAGAAGATTTTCAAAGTTGTACATGTGAAAAAAAAAAACAACAAAAACTGTTTCAGGCTTCGTAACTCCTACATTATTCAATGAATGGTTTTGAAAATTTCGGCATATGTCCTCATGATGCTTAACAATTATACCCAAGCCAGAAAATGGCTAAAGGCAACATTTTTTGAGTTATTTGCAAAAAACTGCCATCTGACCCCTATGTTCTATTTTTAGTAACGGCGGCCATGTTTTTTCATGAATCAACAATTCCAACATTCAGTTTGTGTAGGATACCCTAAGGAACATAAATGCCAACTTTTATTGAATTCTGTGCAATCAATTTTCACAAGAAGATTTTCAAAGTCACACATACGAAAAATGCAAAAAAAAACTGTTTCAGGTGTCGTAACTTCTACATCAGTTGACCAATCGTTTTGAAAATTTTGGCATTGGTCCATCTCATGATGCTGAACAATATTACCCCATACCAGAAATTTGCTGAAGGCAACAGTTGAGTTATTTGCAAAAAACTGCAATCTGACCCCTATGTTCTATTTTTAGTACCAGCGGCCATGTTTTTTCATGGATAAAAATCCCAACAGTCATTTTGTGCAGAACACCCTAAGGAACAATCATGCCAAGTTTAAAACCTGTAAATCCAGTAGTTTCTGAGAAGAAGATTTCTTAAAATTTGTCCACTACGACGACGACGACAGATGCCAAGTGATGGCATAAGCTCACTTGGCCTTTGACCAGGTGAGCTAAAAACCATACATGTGTCTACTGATGATGACAAAGACACAGATGAGGACAGTGGCAATGTCACGTTATACAATTAACCAAACATGCAGGACAGCAAAATTTTTGTGGTCATTAAACAATAAAATGTTCATTCCCTTGAAATTATAAGCATGTTAAATACCAATAAATAATACAAAGAAAATTAGCAGGAACAACATACCAAATCTGCTAAAATCTGCAAACAAAACAGCAACACTTTGGATGATTTTTTGTTACGTGCAATGACAATGCCAAGCAAGAAAATACAAAAAAAGAACGGCCTTTAAATGGACACCACTGGGTAAAAGAAAGCTGGAAAGACCTGGGAAGAGAATCATCAAAACAGGACTGCAAGTGCTAGAATACACCTTAGGACATGCTTAGCACGTGGCCAAATGACAGAAACAAAAACAGGAAGCTTGTTGGTGCCCTTCTGTTTCATCAGAGAAGATAAGTACAGTAGGTCATCTCCAATTCAATTTTGTAATGTTGTTTTATTTAATAGCAAAGAAAGTCTATTCAACATTCTTAACAAAAAGTTTGTCATCTTGTAGTGTTATGCTTGCTATATTTTATACCTTATTGTTCATATCTTTTGACAAAACAACAGTTTGTAAAAAAAAGCAAAAAGAAAACACACTATGTTCTAATACCCTTCATGTTTTGATGTATACCAGCTCAGGGATATGCAATACTGGTACCTGGTAACAATGTCACTATCTCTAACAAAGGTTAATGATTATTGGCCAATAAAATTCTTTGCCAAGTTGCAGTAATCACATAACACAAGTGGTAGACATGGACACAACAATAACTTTGAACAAGGCAATAGTCATGTCTCATTAGTTAATAATTTCCTATTTATTTCAATCTAAGACATCAGCAAACATGAAATACAAAGGGCACATTAATACATCTTTATTCATTTTTAACAAGATGTATTAATAAAACATATCCATAATTATACCATGTATATAAATATGAGCACATTGTATTAAGTCCATTTATAGCTTTTCCATTACAAAAAACTCTAAGCTTCAAAATTTTCAGTTCAAATTAGTAAACAGGATTTTAGCAACAAACTCTTTGTTGTATAAGTATAGGATTAATGAATCACAAATGTGTACTTTCTGTAATGAAACTAAAGAGAGCATTTTCCACCTATTTTGAGAAAGCAGACTTAGTAATACATGTAGTACAAATGTATTTGGCTAAGTGCAAAAGACCTGTTACAAAAATGTGGTTATGAAATCAACCATATTACATATAAAGACAAACTTTTTGGCATTAGAGATATTGATGATCTAAATATTGTTGATCGTATCTTTCTTTTCACGAAACATTATATACATGTATATATAAATGTAGATGTACTGGTGATATGCCTTGTATGAAAAGTGGTTTGGAATATTTGAAATAGTGTATTAAGATAGAAATATTAAGTCAGATGTATGCCAACTCTGCACAAGAAATCTATTATTGTAAAAGATAATTGCCCTTGCAAACTGCTCTTGGTGTCAGTTAAAACAAATACTGTAATATCTTGCAAGAAAACATTGTTTTTTTTTTTTTTCTTTCTTTGTAGTTTGTAATATACATTGTGATTTTCAGTAAATATGTGTCAGTACTTTCCATGCTTTAAAAATAAACAAATTACAAAAAAAAGTTTATTACAGCAAACATTCTGATTTTGTTAAAAAATTGCAACTCTATATTTCCAGTCAGATATTTGTAATTCACTAAAACAAAAAAAAAAAGGTTATACCGGGTAGTAAGGCAGCTAAACAAATTATTTGGGACATTAAAATTTGATGGTAATATTCACAACTACATGAACATATACTGTCCATACTAGTTTCATGATATAAGGTTGAGTTGTTTCTGGGGAGTTCTTTAGTAGTATATTTTGAGAATTTTTTAGTTCAAAAGAGCATAACTCCGGCAAAATTTAAGGATACAAATTCCCTAGTATTATTCACAACTATTTATTCTGTCCTTACTGCCTACCTAGTTTCATGAAATGTTGAGTTGTTCAAGAGAAGTTGCCCTGACAAACTGTGTGACATGGAAAACACAAAGCAATTTCTCATATTAAATACAGCTTTGACACACTCTTTCATAACTTGAAGGATTTAAATAATTTTGACAAAATCAAAGAAAAGTAAGACTAGACACCAGCTGACACGTTTGTGACATATATCCTACTTGTAGTTGAAATATTATCAAAATCCTTATCCCAAATGGTTTAAAATTTGTCACAAAAAGAGAACAAAAAAACTTGTTTTTTCTCTTACAAGTATTATAATTTCTGTTTAACTCATAAAAATATTACAATTTGTCCTAAGAAAAAGTCAATAGTTTGTAATTCAAAGTTATTTATATCAAATTCTTGAATGATGGATTTTTAGAATATAATTAATTACAATCAAAAGATGGTAAATATGTATTGTTATTTAGATCTCTTTTGCAAAAAGTATGTATACACTCTACTGACACAGAAAAAAACTTTACTAACATCATAAAAAAAAAACATTCATCTTAAATACAGCCTTTTTTTATATCAAAATTAGTAGAATGCATTTAAGACTTTTTGCAACTGATGCAATCTTTGTGACACAAAATAATGAATTTAGTAGGAACAATTTTCCATGGCATCAGAATAAATGAAAAACAGGAAATTTCATTTTATGCTTCCATATATTAGTTTTTATCATGGATTATTTTTCATTAAAATCTACTTTTCATATATACCATTACCATTTAGTATGGTTTTGTATCTTGTCTGATAATGATATCAGTATACATATCAATGTGGTACAAGTAGTTGTACCTAGTCCTAAATGTTGACATACATGTACATCCCATCCACTTCATCACATTAAAATGGTTTTCTCCATATTTTAATTTTTTCTTCCTATAATAAGTTGAAATTAACTGGAAATACTATGAGCAGTCTCACTAAGAGAATACCCACTCTTCAAATGGAATTAAATGCTTGTTGGATTATCTCCCTTTGGATTTTTCCTACAGTAATTATATTCCTTCATGCACATCTGCATGATACACAACCTTCTTATAAAATTTCATCAAAATCAACTGGGGGTTTTAGAAGGAGTTGCACATACATGTACAAGAAATGTGGACTGACAGACAGACAAGGTGATTCCTAAATACCCCCACAAACTTTGTTTGCAGGGGATATAAAATATGAACAACAAATCTTTGAAAATTGTTGTTTTTCGTCTTCAACACACCCTAAAACAAACTCTTTCATGTGCAATAAAGAATTATATTGACCAGCAGTTCTGAACACTCAAGTTCAAAGATATATTCTTAACAATATGTATACCTGTTAGTACATACGTCAGGAACAAAATACTTAATGGAAATCAGATTACTAATTTGCCATATTTAATACCAGATCTAACCTGCATATTTTTTTTCTGCTGTCAAAATGTCCTTAAATAATTAACAATATCTTTAGAAATTAAAAATCAGAAGGTAAAGGATTTTACCTGTGCTCAGCAACAAGAAGATGACTCAACAATCATCCCCAAAGATGACGCCACAAGTTTCCACTTATTGATCTACATTTTTATTTTCATCTGTTGCAATTTTTAATCTATGTGATTGAACAGCTGTGATACAGCATACAAGACTTGAGGGTATAAACAAATTGTATACCCAAATAGTCTTCTTTAGTGGTTTTCATAATGAGACTACATATGATTAAAAAACCTAAGTGGTTTTATTCTAATGCTAGGAAAAGAAAATACCAGTAATACAAATAAGGTGACTTACATCCTATAGGCCTTCATAGTCTCTGTCTCCATGATAACTTCAGTTGACATTTTTTTAGGTTTAGGACTTATTTTCTAATCAACACAAACAGCTTCCATATCAGGACGAATTTCTAGGAAAACATGGCTTCCCTTATTGATTTATAATCAGGGATCATATAAATTAACCTCTGTCAGTTTTACAGACATCTTTGAAAAAAGAATCCAAACAAAGAACAAACATCTTCATATTTGTAAATTTAATCAAATACAATAGAATGTAAAATTAAAAAAGAATAATTGCAACATCGAAGATGAATTGAAAAAAAACCCATTTCCACCTTTACTGACAATAGACTCTTCCAATACCCAAGCTTCAATGGAAGATGGATTTTTATATTGATTAGGAAACATCCATGATGTCATGCATTGAATAATTTATCCAGTAATAAAATTATTGTAATATGGTTTCAACTTGTGGTCCGAAAAAGAAAGTTTCAAAATTAAGATTACATGTAAGGGTGTATATATGTACATAATCAACTGGGATTACAAATGTAAGAAAAATATCAAAATAGAAAATTATATGTTAGTTAATAAGCAGTGAATTATAATTCAAATTACTTTTTTCCAAGTAAGTCCCAAATTAAAAAAAAAATTATGGAATATTATGTTGGAAATGTGACACACTTGAGATTTTGAATGCATGAATATCTGAAGCTTGAGTGGGCTAATTTTCAGTTGAAGTCTTCAAATTCAGAAAAAAGCTCAACAGTCCAGGCAAATAATATTACCATGATTATGGTCTGCAGATAAAATTTGCAAACAATCAGGAGTTAAAGCCCATTTAATGAACGTGAAAAATACTCCATGTACAACAGCTTGATATGACTGCAAATGATTAATCCTAAACATAGACACTATAATAAATGTTGACAAACTTTCACCTTTGCATTTTGATTTTAACATTTGACAGAGGATAGGCTTTAGACACAGAGAAAATATGATAACACAAAATAACTCTCGAGACCATCAGAGAAGAAATTGCATGTAGACTAATTTTGACATTTTTTATCTACATGTGTATATTTAAGATATTGCACATCAGTAAGAATTATTTTTTAAATAAAGAATACTCAACTTTAGTTCTACCTCTGTACTATCTTTTTAGCAATGGCTGACATCATGTCTTGTCAACAACCAATCAACAGACAATACATGGCAGGTAAAAGAAATACCTACTTCAATTGGGTTTATTATTTAATTACAATGACATGCTAAGGCCAAAAAAATAAGTCTTGTTTCCTGCTACCGAATTGGCAGATAGAAACAAATGGGTAGCCTTGGGCTGACATTTTCCCAATGGGGTTGTGGTCTCTTTGACATATACACCTTAGTCCTATTCTCCTTATAAATTGTATGAAATTCTTGTTTTAGGCCCCTTGCTGAAATAAATGGGGCCAAAACCCTCAAAATCAACCTTCCTATTGTAGTTTGGAACCTTGTTATACATGTAAATACCAACCAATATGAATTGAATACTCAAATTATTGCATGAAAACCAAGCACCTACTGACAACAACAACACCGACCTGGTACACAACTGCAAATTTTTTTGCTGTTGTATAAATAGCAGTCGACTCAAATCTTTGATTATAAGTCCAGATCTTAATTTTGTATACAACAATGATCTGAAATATTTTAACTATATCAAAGTTGAAATATCAAATGATAGTAAGAAATGGACTTACACAGTGTAGTGTATGTAGTGTGCAGAAATAGTAGGGAATAGTCTGAATTGCCAGTGACATAATGTTATTTTGACCCCTCCAAGAAACTAAATCTATTTTCAGTAATAGTGACCTCATCATCAAATTAAGAGTTTTTCTTGTCAATTATGCTTTCTCTGTAGAAGTTTTTGATCCTGTCCATCATGGCTGAGTAAAGTTCTATGACAAATAAATTAAAGACAAATGGAAACCTAAATTCTATAGCACAGACTGCAGCAAGATGTTTTTCTACCAAAAGCATTCTAGAATTACTGTAAAACATATAAACAGACTGGAAGATATGGTAGTCAAATCATTACACCTTAATATTTTTTTATCAAAAGGTAGACTATACTGATAAATGTATACAATTTTTTCTAGTAAGAACATTACCGACTATCATCAACAGCTAATTCAGATTTTTCTTTTGAGGAATCCATGCTACATGCAATTCACCTGAAAATAAGTAAAAAAAAATCATACATAGAAACCTATTCTAATTTGAGCAAACAAACTATTGTTAAAGAACAAAGTTCCAATCCCCCATTCACTGCAATAATGTTCCACGTGATTGTCCCCCACCCATTTTGTAAGCCTTTAATAATATTTCAAGATTTATTAATTAGTCATAGACGTTCATTATAGAAACATTCTGTATGGATTTCATCAAAATGTGTTTAAGGAATGTTCTTAATTTTTAGCAGGTTATAAAAAATGTCAACTGGTCCAAATAAGGTTATTGAGTATAACCTGTTAAAAAATTAAAAACATTCCTTCTAATTCTATTTGTATTCGGTGATAGTCCAATCTTAATAATTGATAATCAAAACATTATTGCAGAGTGTGGACCAATCGATGATAATGACATCAAAGTACCAAGCTAGGTTATTTTGTGTAGCCAGGTTATACAAAATAACCTGGTTTGCTCAAAGAGAACCAAACAATCAGAAAGCATGTAACAAATCATATTAAACTATCAAGAGATGCATGCATGAGAGCACTTACTAAACCTTCTTTTCAAGAAACTTCTATTTCCAAGGGAGGTAACTCTCATAATATCCGACAGACATCAAGGATATTCAAACTGGCCTAAGTAATTCATATTGGCAACCTATATATAGTCTGGTATAAACATTATCAAAACAATAGAGAAATAAGTCAGAGAGCACTTCGTAACTTCAATTTTCATGGGAGATAACTATCCACTTACCACTTCCAGGTCAAATGGCCACCCCTCTATGTGGTACCAAAAATACACTGAACCTAAATCTATGCATTGTAAGTGCATTATCTGTGTGTTTTATCGATCAAAAGTAGTCAAAATAAAGCTGTGAATGTGTACTTTAAAATCATATTGTAATTTACTGTATGAATATTGTTTCCATGTGTGAGTACTTTGCCTCCATGCTGTCAGTTAGCAGAAAAGGTAACAAGAGGCTCTATAGAGCCTGAATCACTCATCTGGCAAACCATGCCTTATTAACTAAGAAGTAAAGATATTACGCTTTGTTACCATGTCTGACCAAAAAAGAAATGAAGAATAGTATATATTGATGAATGCTGCAAGTTCAACTCAGTACCTCAGGCACTGAAAAAAGTTGGAAACGCTTACAGTGTTTTTAGAATCCCCAGAAAAAATTTTGGCAGGGCCCCTCTATGCCCTGATATCCCATCGGGACATAGGGTGGAGGGCCATTAGCTTGCCATACATTTACCGAAAAAAGAACATAAAATGAAGTTATATCATGGCTATACACCATTTTCATCATCACCATTCAACCGTACTGTATAAACCAAATAATTTTGAAATCAAAGCAAATATATCAAGGGGCTCCAAGGAGCCTGAATCCTCACCTGGTTAAATTTTGCCTTTAAGGACTATAAATTTAACAAGAAGTTGTCCAACAATTTTGACTCCAGAAGACTTTGGAAGGACTTATCATAAGGATCATTTCAGAAATTGAAAATTTCTTTCTATCATAGTTTTCAAGATATTGGCTGAACACTAAAAAATTAAAAAAAAGTCACTTTTCCCTTTTCAAGGGCAATAACTCTTACAAGGAGTTATCTGACAACTTTTAACCCTGAAGACTTCTGTAGTCCTAATAATGAAGATCCTTTTAGCTATTGAAAGAATTTGGCTAAACCTAATGGCTTTGGAGATATATGCAAAAAACTACTGTCTGACCCCTATGTTCTATTTTTAGAAATGGCAGCCATGTTTTTCAACAGATCAAAAATCCCCACATAAGTTCTATACATGATACCCCACAGAACATTCATACAAAGTTTGGTTCCAACTGGTCAAGTAGTATCAGAGGAGAAGATTTTTGAAAGAAATAACATTAAAAATAGCAAAAAACGTTGAAAAAGGGCAATAACTACAACACAGCTTCATAGATTAAAATGAATATTTGAGCGCAGATAGATCTCATCATGCTGAACACTTTTACCCAGTCAGAATTTGCCTAAAACTAACAATTTTGGAGATATATGAGAAAAACTACTGTCTGACCCCTATGTTCTATTTTTAGTAACGGTGGCCATGTTTTTTTGATGGATCAGAAATGCCCACATTAGTTCTATGCAGGATACCCCAAGAAACTTTCATACCAAGTTTGGTTCCAATTGATCATGTAGTTTCTGAGGAGAAGAGTTTTGAAATATTGTTAACGACGACGACGGACACCATGTGATGGCAATAGCTCACATTGCTTTCGGCCAGGTGAGCTAAAAAGGACAATGACTCCAACATAGCTTCACAGATTAAAATGAAAATTTAAAAAGAGATAGATTTCATCATGTTGAACATTTTTATCCACTTCAGAATTAGGCTAAACCTAACAGTGTTGGAGATATATGTGAACAACTTCTGTCTGACCCCTATGTTCAATTTGTAGTAACCAGAGCCATGTTTTTTTAAGGATAAAAAATCCAACATCGGTTCTATGCAGAATACTGTAAGGAACATTCATACTAAGTTTGGCTTAAATTGGCACAGTTGTTTCAGAGGAGAATAATTTTAAAAACAGACAAAGACGGACGCCAAGTGATGGCAATAGCTCACATAGCCCTTTGTGACTTTGGTGGGGTTTTGACATGCATGAATCACCTGCTACTTTACTAAAATTAAATTCGTTTTAGTTAATTACAACATTTACAGTATAAAAAACAGGAACAAAACCAGTGACTTACTGTAAAATTTTCACACTTCAAACATTATGGACAAGAACTCACTTACATATACAATGTATATGTACATGTTATGGTTACATGTACATGTATGGTCAGATTAGTTTTTGTATTATTTAATTAGCTGTGAACTTTCAAACTGTATAACATTAATACCCAGTGGAAATCATCTTCAGAAGTGACCAACTCTTTTCAACCAAATTCTCCCCTTTAATTTTCCAAACACCATATTTTCAAGGTGTCTAACAAGAGGCAGGTTACCTGCTAAGCCTCGATATTTAAGATTGAAGCCAATCAAAGGTAACTTTGACATTGATTGCCAGCAGCTGAAGGGATATACAATTAATCCATTTAATTACTAATTAGTCAACCTAACAAATAAATTTCAGTGGCAGTATTCTCCCCAGGATTTTTGGATAGCGCTGTATTTAGCGCACATGACATGACATTTCCGTGTCAAAAGTGCCACATCATATTATATATATTATTTATAAACTGATCTGTGTATTCAAATGTACTTTGCTGTTTATGACAATATGAATTATTCATAACTAATAATTTTTTTACCACTGAACTTGAAGTAATAATAACTTGAATACTGTTTTTTTTCTTATTTATATTTAACACGAAGATTAAAGATATTCTATCAAATAATAAGTAATTTTCATAAACATTTCCTCTAATTCATATACATTTATTGATGTTGACCAGAAAATTTTAGCTGACATCAAATCCATTAGAGGTAACGATCTTTCATTTGTTTAGGGGGCCTCTTTTGAATGTGATATTCATTTGATTAAGAACATTCTCTATTAAAGTCTTTTTTTCTAGTCTTTGTAACTTTCAAATATATTTATAAATTTAGAATTATCTAATCATGTAGATGTACTAGACTACTCTGGTCTTAAAATTCATGTTGTCATAAGTCCATGTTCATTCATTACACATGTGGTACAATTTTTAGACTTGGGGAATTTTAATACCTATTTTTTTAATTGATTTTCCAGTCAAAAATCATGTGTTCTCGAGAGTTGAAGGATGATACACAACATCGTGACAATTTAAACAAAAGGCATCAATTTCCATTTTTCTTTTCAAAGTGATTAGGAAGTATCTAGAGGAATAAATAATATTATTTTAGAATATATTATGTTCTGTTACAAGGTAAATCAGGCTCCAAATGCGAATGAAAATTTCTTGTGATTGTCCAACATTCAACCTTGCATTTATAAATAGCCACCTGCTTTTGGTCAGAGTTGAGTTACCTTTGATCATAGTCAGTTTTGACTGGCTCAGTACATAGATATTCGTACCTGATTGACATCTCCCTTAAAATAAATTTGTGGTCAGGTGGGGGGACTGATTAAGATCAGATGTAAATATTTATTGAGCCAATCAAAATTGACAATGGTCAACAGTAATGTGCATATGGCTTAAATGAAAAATTAAAGACTTGATAGTCTGCTAAAATCACATACTTATTTCAGAAACTGATTTACAGATTTGTTTGACTAATTTTGAAATTATTTGTCACAATTTTTGATTAAATACTACTTAACATAACTTTTTTATTGTATAAAATTGTATAGCAAACATCACGTGTAAATTACTTAGTAAACTTCCGGCTGTCCTGTTGTAAAAAAATGTTGAATAAACTAAGTTTTTTCCATGATTTGAAGGATAGTATGAACAATTTTTTTTTAAATTACGGATGTTAGGATGCAGCTGATATTGTGAGGACGAGTGCTGCGGACAGTGTTTTAACTTGACACGTCCAGCAAGTTTTTCTTGCGTCCAGGACACATGTACGTGCCTTATCGAGAACCCTGGGTACTTGTACATGTATGTCATGAATGAAGGAATTATTTTGATGAATTGACAATGATAATTCATCAGAGGACTTAATACTGTCATACTTAAAAAAATTAGAATATTTTTTTGGTACCTATTTTGGCCCTAACTTCTGAAAATTGGCGAAAAAAATAAGGAGCTGGCGATTTTTCTGGGGACAGAATTTTGGAGGCAAGAGCAGCCTGTTTACCTGTTAAAAGAATGTTTACAATTCACACAACAAGGTTTATTTCCATCAGGTAGTGACTAAAACACTTTGAAATGCTATATTAACAAAATAAAATGGCTGGCCTTTGTTTACACTTATCTAATTGTTTTTGGTGAGAAAATTGGTAAATAAATAGAACGAAAAATTCCTAGTCTAAAAATAGCACACATGGTAATGAAACTGACATAATCGAGAAAAATATTATAATACTGAATAGACTCATTCATTTCAAATGAGTCCTTATATCCTGACATCAAGTAGGGAGTTAATAAAAAAATAAAACAGTTACAGAAGTAGTCTTTTTTTAATTTTCCAGTCAAGTAGTTGTTATTGTAATTTCATGAATTACATGACAACAATAGAGAACAATGAGACGGACAAATGCTACATGATTCATAAGAATGAAGATAAAACTGAAAATTTGTACTTGTACATGTATATCAAAATCTAATTTTTTCAGCAATAATAAATACATGTAGGACCACTAAAATCATACACAGCAAGTCAAAATGTATAAATGTCTTTCTCATTTGAAGTACAACTGTCAGGCGCATAGCTACCTTTATGGCAAAATGCCCGGGCGTACACATCAACAAAAAAAAATCATTAGGGATGTTGCACATTCACCGGGAAGTTCCTATAAAAGTAGAGAAAGTAATTGACAGTATTCAGGGGTCGCGCTGGGCTTCGCCAATGTCGCAATTTGCAATTTTTTATTTCATCTGCCGACAAAAATAGCCAGTTGGCGATTTTCTTGGCGCCTAGGTTTTGTATATTAAAATTGACAGGAAGTTTATCAGCAACAGATATTCTCTCTAATTTTGTGTTGACACCTGGTCAGAGTTAATTGACTATGTACAATGTACGACTGAAGGCAATTCAAGGTAATTAGACCAGGCGACTGTGACTGACAATATCCTAATGGGAGGTGTCAATCAGATGCAAATATATTATTGAGCCAATCAAAACTCTCATCATCTGGTTAAAGGTAAACACAATTAAGGCCATGTGCACATAGCTACACACAAGTTTCACAGCCCTGTTAAACCATGTAATACATTCAGAAACAGATTTACTTAATAACAGAATTAAATCCAATTAACAATAATTATCCTATTAGGAAGTGTCTAAATACTTCGAAATGAAAGAATTAGTAAAAGAAAATGGATGACATTTGTTTATACTTTTGCCATGTGACTTTTTGGCAGGAAATTCGGTTAATAGAATGGGGATTCCCAAATCTAATTAAAGAAATGCTATTCAGATATCAAGATAATGGTCCATGGTACAAAATGTAGTTTGATAGAAATTTTATCACTTGAGAAAAAGAATCAAGTTTGTTAAAAATAAAAAAAATATTATACTGCATTAGATAAATTAGACAATAAAGGACAAAGGTGAATATGTTTTAAAATCATTGACTAAATGAGAATAGTAATATAAAGTCTTTGATAGAAGTAAAATACCTGTTTCTGGAGTAGTACTTTATTATTTTATGCATATGAAAGTGACAGACTAGAGCAAAAAAACTGCTTTATATATGCATCAAGAGTGAATGTTGGGTACATGTACAAATGTATGTCATGAATGAAGAGGTTATTTTGATGAATTGACAAAGATAATTCATCAGTGGACTTATACTGTCTTTTTTTTTTTTAAAAAGTATATTTTTTTTGGCACCCTTTGGCACTAATTTCTGAAAACTGGCGACAAAAAATGGCAGCTGGCGATTTTTCTGGCAACAGAATTTTGGAAGCCAGAGCTGCCCCTGAGTATTCCATCACACAAAAACAGGAAGAAGGCCCTCATTTATTGAACTGACTAGAACTGTAAACTCTTCTGAAACCAGTGTAGAGGTTGACTGATACCTGCACGATGTGTTTTTTTTTCATATGCATTTTTTGATATCAATATTGATACTTGTAGTTGATCTGTATAATACACAAATTTAAACATTTCGCTATTTAATGAATTTAAACTTATCTTGCTAATATAAGCAAATCACTGATAATGAAAGGATACCAGATAATGCTCCCTCAACCCGCTGGGGCCTTAAGTGGTCCCCAGACCACTCACCGTAAAATAGGCGTACGTATTGATTAACTATAGCTACATGTACGCCACTGACTGTAATTATAGGGGTTAAATTTTGGCACACACAAGAGTGACTGGTACCTGGTATACATAACCTACAACCTAAATTAAATACTTTTGGTGGTATAATTCTTTTCTACGTTATTTAAATGTACATTGAATAAGTTTTTTCATGAAAAATGTTGTTTTTATTCATACAAAAAATGTATTACAACACTTTCTACATCTGTAATAATCAATATGGTGTTAGACTGAAATGCCACATTGGTTATTACAGACTCGTTGGGTAGCTAGAAAGTGTTGGAATATTCATAAAAACCTTTTTTTTTCAATAAAAACTTATTTCAAGTATGTTTCAATATCATAGTGAGCAATTATATCACCAAAAACATAGGTTTTGGGATACATATACATGTACATGGTTTTCAGTTATTCAACCTACCCAAAAGTGACTAACGGTTTTAAAATCCTGGCTAAAACCCTGCATATATCATAAGAAATTTTGGAAGTATGTTATAACAGGGCTGTCAAAAATTATCAAAGGTGTTTTAATTGATGTTTTTCAGAAGCGTTTAAGATTTTACCTTCTTCATATTAATTAGAAATCTATAATTAAAGAGATATGAAACTTGCTAATTAGCCAATTTATCAATAAAATGATCACACAGCGGAGAACGAGATTTCCGAACCTTCCCATTTATTTAATAAACTTCTTTTTCCCCTTTTGATGAAACTATCTGATATAAATTGTAGCAGACACCCAGGAGATGTAAAAAATAGGAAACTGAATATTTGATTCAATTATCTTTAAGAACAAAAATATTGTGATAGGCTAATGTCAAAATATGAATTTAATTTTGAATAATTTTCATTTTCATAAAAATCCGGGAGATAGATAACTTGTTTTCAATACTCCTTTTTTAGGTTACAGACCACCAATTCAACCAATGAGCATTTGGAACGTACGCAAAAATAGTCCTACACAGAAATTACCCCTGTTCCTCATAGTGCTGTGAAAAAAGTTCTCATCTTATTAAAAAAATTTAAACAGTTTCTGAAAGGAAAAACATTTCTGTACATTTTATAGGTGCATTTTGCTTCTTGTGATGTGAAGCCTAATCTCCATAATGATTTTTAAATATACCCCTATCTTGTGAAAACACTGGGATTTCCCATGCTATTTATAGACCCTTCACTTCCGGTGACCAGTACTGCACTGCAAGTCTGCTAACCCCACATGCCATTCTGAGGATTGTGAGCTGACATATGTAGAATCATGCTGATATATAGTCCTCTGCAGGTTAAAGTTAAGGTAAAGTCCAGAGAAGCCATTGAATATTGTGAAATTAGCATAGAAGCCTATGGGAAGTGGAATTAGTGGTTTTTAGCCTTAAGCTGAAGCCATGGCAAAATGAAAAGTTTCTTGAAATAGCTTTAAACTACTTGAAGATCTTGTTAACTTTGCCATGAGAAGAATACACTACAAAAATCCTTCAAAATATGCATTTTTTTAAGTTATAGGTCCAAATTATGGAAAATTTGTCTTTTTGGCTGATTTTTATGTCCTATCTTGTAAAAAAAGTAGAAAATTTAGTAAAAATATCAAATATTAAACTTTGAGGGCTATATTTACCTAAATATGGTGGTAATAAGCAATTGAAATCAAGTTTTGTGTAGATTTGAGCAAAAATTAGGTTTGAAATGAGGAAAAACTCACTTTCATTACTGCGGTTAAGGCCATATAAGCATTCCCCTATGACAACATGGAAAATCCATTATTGAGTACTTTTTTTGCTTTAGGTGCCCTTTACTGGTCATGTTTTAATGTGAAAACACTGTATTTACAAATTTAAAGCCAAATATATCACCTTTTGTGAAAATTTAAAGATTTAGGATTTTTGACATGTGATCAAGAAAAAGGGGGAGGCATGCCAGAAATAAATTTTTAAAAATAGACCAATTTCTCAGAAAATGATTACTTTTAAATCTATCTCTTTATTAATATTGTTAAAAAACAAGTTCTGATTGATTTTTTTTATTTGAAAAGTCAGAAAAAGTTCTTTGCAAATATTTAATGCATTTAAGTATGGTAGAATATTGTCACTTTTTTGCTCGCACAACTTGGTTACCCTATATTTAAAAGTCAAATATTTAAAAAAGTGCTTGTAACATTTCACTGAAACTTTGCAAATACATTCAGTATGTGTGTAGGAAGATACCTGTATAGTTATTTATTTTTTCTAAGACAAAAAGTGACTCTTTAGGTTACAGACCACCAATTCAACCAATGAGCATTTGGAACGTACGCAAAAATAGTCCTACACAGAAATTACCCCTGTTCCTCATAGTGCTGTGAAAAAAGTTCTCATCTTATTTAAAAAATTTAAACAGTTTCTGAAAGGAAAAACATTTCTGAACATTTTATAGGTGCATTTTGCTTCTTGTGATGTGAAGCCTAATCTCCATAATGATTTTTAAATATACCCCTATCTTGTGAAAACACTGGGATTTCCCATGCTATTTATAGACCCTTCACTTCCGGTGACCAGTACTGCACTGCAAGTCTGCTTACCCCACATGCTATTCTGAGGATTGTGAGCTGACATATGTAGAATCATGCTGATATATAGTCCTCTGCAGGTTAAAGTTAAGGTAAAGTCCAGAGAAGCCATTGAATATTGTGAAATTAGCATAGAAGCCTATGGGAAGTGGAATAAGTGGTTTTTAGCCTTTATTTGTTTTGGTAGAACGAAAACTGTGGTATGAACATGAAGCTAAGATATCGTAGAGTGGGAAACTGAAGGTTTTATTTCAATATTCACAATACATTTTTAGTTATATGATAATTTTATATAGTAAGTAAAGCTGTTATAGTTGATTAAGTGATTACGAGATCTCGTTCCCCACAGCATGTTAATATGATTTCAGTTTAATAGTTGCAAATCTCTTTAAATACAGGTCTATGTATTAATAAAATTATTCTGTCTGATGGTGAAATCTTGAGTGTTTTAAGTCAAGAACACAACATACAATACTCATACATAAAAATTTCAGAACGAGTAAACATCCGAACTATTTGCATTACCTTCTAAGGAGCACACCGATCTATTCACACTCTATCCACATCTAAATTAATACAGCAGTGAATTTTCTCTTTAACGGGACCTCTTTAACTGTACGTGTTAAGATTTCGTCAAAACACGTAAAAAAGATTCATAAACTGTAACATTTTGTCCCCTTAGATGGTCATTTAACCTTATAAATATTAATCTTTCAATTTTTGATTGTTTATATTGCGTTCTATGCATATAATGGAACTCAGGAACGTAAGAATGGGTACAGATATATGTTTCCAGATTTTTTAACTTCACTCCCCTGAACACCGTAATGGCCGTTTCTCAATTTTACGGGGTGAATAAAAGACAGTATTACTGGTGCAATTTAGACGGAACGAAATTTCTAACAAACATGAGTAAAGACACATAATTTTATTGATCCTGTAACTGGGGTGGTTTCGAACGAGCCACATATTTTCATCTGTTTAGTTTAAATCACTTCAAAGTTTCCTCTCCAATGGCTACGATATGCTTTAAACAACCCCTCGTTAACATTATTCCTCGGATTCGAACGCAGGGGACCCGAGTCTTTGTACTACCCTCACCCAGGGACTTTAATATACACTCCCTGCCTCATTGTTGCATAAGGCTAAATGAAACAATGTGGTGATGATTGGGGGGTTTTAGCGACATTGAATATCAATAAAGGCCTCTCACGGTCGATGTTAGTAGGTTTGTAGAACCAACCGGTATTGGTGGCGGAGCCCAGCCTTCGGGATACCTGACCGAAGAACTCGGTCAGAGTGTGTCCTACTAGCGGCTGGGCTGCTGTGTTGACGCTCTGGCCTACTCCCATACCCCACGTGGGTCCGAGAGCGTTTCCCCACTCTAACTGTGTAGAGTGATGAAACAATGTAAAGTTGCACCGTCATTTAAAATTTCAGAAGTGGCTCAATCGGAACTACTCGGTCATTTCCGCTACACTAAAAATAACCTCGGATGCAGACAGGAGAATTTCTTCTTGAAAAAAAATTGCCGGCATTGTAGTCATACTCGAATCAAAGAAGTTCTATCCACTAGTTGGCGCTAAAAAAATTAGGAGTTGGATAGCACTAGAAATAAAGAACAAGAACCATTCCAAGACTTTTGGAGCGAAGCGAGGAGCTAAGAAAAAAAAGTAAAGTTTAAAAAAATCCACCGCTTAACTATAATGTTAGAATAGGATCGGTCAAATTCCGGACACATCCATCCGCCTAGGCCAGCACTCCACAGTTTAGTTTAGTTTCGCACTTTATGAAAAATGACATAAATGGAAACCGGTGGTTGCTATAGTGATTAAAAATGAAGAATCTATTGTTGATAAAACATTTTCTGAAAAAAGGGGACTTTTAAAAGTATTTTGCAATGTTTTATATATTTTCAATGTTGAAGGGGCTTTTTTTCAATGACAATTTGACTTCATTGTGAAAGTGAAAGTAAGTCAATTTTTTACCATGCTAAATTTAATAAGTGGATTACAAAGTGAAATAGCTCAAAATCTAACCGGCGATGCCCATATGAGGAAGGGGTTTTTGAAGGGAAAAGTTTGAACAGTTTCAGGGATTGAAATAAAAATTTCAGATATTTCGCGGGAAATTTGATATTTTTAAATCTGATTTTATGAACTTTTTTGCAAATTTTCCCATATTTTTGCATGGTTTCTATGGTAACCCTATACGCTGTGGGTAATTTTTTTCCAGAAAATTTTTACTGCATCCTGAAGGCCTTGGCTTGAGCTATTTGTAGATATATAGATTTGCAGATGCTTGACAATTTTTTAAAGTGATAAATGTTACAAAGCATCAGATTACAAGACCAAAATTAGGCAGTTCTACAATACTGTGGAGTGCTGGCTAGTGCCTCCGAGGTTTTCCGTTTGTGTAACTAGAAAGGCTGAGGTGTTTCGATTGAGAAGTGGCTAAGAAAATAGCAGTGCGAAATAAAACAATATCAAAGATATCCGTAATTTTAAGACACGAACAAAATTATAGTGGTAGGGTCTAAAATGTGTAACCCGTACCCGTACCAACTTTTCTCCGTTCCCAAATAATCTTTTGCTAAAATATTCATTATTACGGTATTTTAAAAACTGAATATTGCATGAGATATGGAAAAGTCCGTTTCAATTCAGTAGTTGTCATGTGACCACGTTCATTCATTAAATTCATTAAATGCATTATCACGTGTTTTATGTCGATCCGTGACCTAGTGATCCAATCTATGATCTGCTCGTTATATTAGTATATTGTACAGCCTACAGGATTTGCTGAATCTTTGACCCAGCAAAATACTTTTGGGGATAAATCAACACTTTCTTGTGCATGTAAGACAAAACATATAGGTAAGTCAACATTAATATTGGTGCATGCCAGTCAACTGATGATCGAGAAATCTCCAGGGCCGGAAAAGTAAGATTATGCTTCCAATTTTGTAGGGTGATAGGTATAGGGATATATATATATTTTTAATTTTTGAAATGAAATAAGACATAATGGCACCAAACTCAGAATACAATGAAAACCAAATATGCAAAGACTGAACATGACTAGACTTAGTCCACGGCCTAATCCATGTTGGGATTCGGCACTTTAGATGTTTTTTTTTTCTTTTTTTTTGTTTTGTTTTGACGGTGGTGGTCAAACCAAAAACAAATATATCGCCAGAGCGAATCCAAATGGGATTATCCACGACCAAGAGCACACTCACGGCATATGCGTTTACAATCGATTCTAAATATAAACAACCAGTATTTTTAAATCTTTGTTTTTCCATCTAGGATAGAAAAAAAAACATCTCTTGCCTTATTTTCTCTTTTTTTTTCTGAAAGACAATCGGCAGACTTTTTTTTTCAAAAGCACAAAAAATTTGGGTAGGAGTCTGAATGAGGGTCGGTAGGGCGACCGGAAACATAACATTGTTTTAGGCCTAGGCGGATGGTCTATTCATTACTCCAGCAGTGCTGAGGTTGTCTGGCAAACTATTTCCTGACTTAGTTTGGGTATGGAGGAATTAACGGAATTACAACCTCTTACATTGTAGGTATAGTCTATATATATATACAAAAATATGTTTACCCAATATATAATATAGTAGTGCCACCGGCGGCGTCCGTGTCGTCGTTGTCCATATTTACTTAGTTTTTGTGTGATGATTTTAAAGATATGGTAGAGGAATTGTTATGAAATTTTGATTTTACTAACTACTAAAGGAATGCTCATATTTGATCTTGAGTTTATGGCCCCTACCATTTTAAAATCAGGCCCTTCCATGTAACTCATAGATACCACACTATTGGTTTCTGATAATCTAAAAAAAAACTGAGAGTCCAGAATTCTACCAAGCTAACCCACATGAAATGGTCAATCTTTAACATGACATTGCAAGTTCAACACATACATGCAAGTATACCTTCAAGGAAGAGGCATTAATGTAATATGTATATGACTTGTCTTATGGTTATGGTAAGCCATTGTGGAATCTGTTCCCCATTTATTAATATTTATTTAGTACCATAAATGGATATTTATCAACATGCGCATAATTCATTTATTGATATCAATAAATGGAGGTTTTCTAGACAATGCAAACACATTCAAGACAAAACATATGTATATTCAAATTTGCTCTTAGGGTAATATACATATCAGGTTTCAAAGAAGCAACTACGGTGAATGATTGGCATACTTGTATCCAACACCATAACACCATTTAAAAATGCTAATCTACCACATACGAATTGTGGGTTTTCACGGAAATTTTAATGGGTATGGGGTACCATTCTTTCACCTAAATGGCCTGGAATACGTTTACGTAGATGCTTGAATGAAATAGGGTACTTGAAAAAAAATGCCAATTACAGGTGAAATGAAGGATAATATGAAATTCCTAAAAATTCCCATTTTTATGAAAAACTCATTATTGTCATATTGAAACTGAAAAATACGCGACTGAAATGAGCGAGTATGTTGAATACATCGATAATTAAAACGCTAGTACCCAACTTTTTTTTCACATCGATTATATTCTAAAAATTAACATTTTAGTTCATGTTCAGTAACTTTTTTCATGGATAGGAGTGGCAATTTTGCACCTAATTGGACTTAAAAAAAGTTCGAATATTAATTACTTGGGCTCATTAGATAGCTAAGACACTATATACAAACCAAAATGTAATTGTATTCAAATATACAAAAGCTTGTTTGGAGTACGGAATTCTGAAAAATATTGCCAATTATAGGTGAAATGGAAGAAAATATGTAATTCCGAAAATTCCCTTTTTATGAAAAACTCATTATTGCCACATTGAAACTGAAAAATATGCGCCTAAATGAGAAGATATGCTATGTTGGATACACCGATAATTAAAACACTAGTACCCAACCTTTTTTAACATCGATTATATGCTAAAAATTAACATTTTAGTTCATATTGAGGTACTTTTTTTCATGGGTAGGGGTGGTCATTTTCCACATAACTGGACATGGAAAAGTTCATATATTTATTACTTGGGCTAATTTGGAAGCTTGGACTGTATTAATGTACCGTATCGTATCACACAAAAGTTTGTTTAAACTACGGTATTATGAAAGAAAATGACAATTGAGGGCGATATAGAAGAAATTCTGAAATTCTGAAAATTCCCATTTTTTCGATTTTATAGTAATTGTCACACCAAAATGAAAATCTAAGCGCATGAATTGATCAGATATGTTGAGTATCATCATCTTAATTATGAATGCCTAAATTATGAGCTCTACGGTGTCCGTATGCTGTGAATGAGTTTTCTAGGGGTAGGGGTAATATTTTTAACATTTTATGAAAATTCTTTCTTGAAAATTAGTTTTTCGTAGTTTATTGGCGTAGAAATTAAATTATCTATCGAATGAAACCAAATTAGAGACGTTTTAGCTGAGCAATAACTTGTCAATTGAATTTATATGTCTTTTTACGGAAAATACAAAAAAAAACATCTTTTTACTGAAGAATGAATACTATGGGGGTTTTGACATTGAAAAATATGTCAATTTAAGCGATTTTCCTGTGGAGAAGGGTACATTGATTTCACTTTACTCCAAAACCTTAAGTGTTACCACAACTTTCTTCGTACCATTGTGAAGCTGAGACATTAGGCTACATGTTGATTCTTACATATGTAAATTTACTTCGTTGTGTAGAAAAAAAATGAAGTTCGAAGGATAAAAAAAAACGTAAAAAAATAATTTTTGCCTCAACAAGGTATAAAAAGTACGCAAAAAATACAAAAATGCTTGAGTTTTTTAGCGACAAAATGTTCGTAGATGGGAGGTATAAGGGAAGCTGAAAATCATATTTTGGTTGATGAGTGGGGGTGCGCGGTTGTTATCTCAGCCAACGTACTATTTGTATACCATTCAGGAACACTTGGCACCACTTCTGTTTTTTGTGATTATTTTTTGAACCGAATATGGGTGGCTATGATGTTTGAGTGTGTTGATCTTGACTCACTTTCCTTTGTAGTTTTGGCTGTTGGAATATTGCTGCGTGTTGATACTTTGTAATTATATGTACTCCCTTTCAAAAGCCGTGTAAAACAGGAGCGCTTGATCACAGTAATTTGCCGTTTAATTGGTGAAAAAAAGGTGACAAAATAAAGTGAAATCGATAGTATATATTAGATTTTTCTTTATTTTTTTCACTTTTCACCACTAAAACTTCAAATTACTGTGGCTTGTTCAAAGCATTAGAAGCAGTTAATGGCCAATTGCATTTTCTTTGCATTTTTTGTCGATGAATTACTCTTTCATTTTGTATAATGAAGTTAATGGACAGACTACCCAAAATAATTTCGTCCAGCACTTTTTAATCGGCGTTGTGACGTCTATGTAGCATTTTACGGTTTGATTTGAAGTTTACACGATCGAAAAGTTCCGGGGTGACACGTCATCACGACATTTTTGTCCACATCACGTAAAGAAAAGAAAGATGCACATAAAGTATTTTGAGATCGACATAACGTAAAGACGAAACGACCTCACGTAATAAAAAACACTGCTCGTAAAGATAAATACACATAACGTAAATATATGTTGACATAACATAATCATAAAACGACAGAACGTAAAGACGAAATGACTGAACGAAAAGACGAAATGGCAGAACGTAAAGACAAAACGACATAATATAATGATGTTCATACATAACGTAAATACAAAATGATCACATGTAATTATAAAACCACAGCAAGTAATATAAAACTGACAACACATAAATAAACGTGTATCTCATCAGACAGTTTAGGCGTTCCATAGGTATGACTATGCCGGGAGACTGTGTTGACGGTTTGATGCTTTACACCGTCCGTGAGGGACCCTAAATGATAGCCAAGGGCTTTAAGAAACCCCTCAGTCTATCATGTATTACAAATACCACATTGAATGCAAACCGGGTCTAACAGTACTGAATGTATATGTTGGCACGGCGACAATTAAACCAAGTATAAGAACAGTCAGCTGATAGTCAGTGCACAGGCACTTGGGACCAGGATTTTTTTACACACAAAAAGTAACAAATTAATGTCCATGATCAATCCCTTTTTGAATAACACTAAAACAATAAAGCTGAGAAAGATGGCACTTTCCGTATATCCGTTACACCCTTCATTTTATGCATTATAAAGCCAGAATATCGTGGCTTCTAGCAGACAATTTGATATAAAACACGAAAACTCCCCCAAAATATTTCGTAACACAGTGTTAGCCAATCAATTGCACGATCCGAGTGACAGTGACACTGACCCACTTTTTTTTTTTTTTTTTTTTTTTTTTTTTGATCTACAAAATATCATTAAATCATTTTGTTACCAGATTTGAGTTATTAGGTGTGTTCTCTGACATGTCCGCTTACTATTTAATGCTGTTTATTGTATGCCTAGTTTTTAGATATTTACTTCTCTAACAAGGCTTGAAACTTTATAAATTCTAAAAATAGAACATTTTTTAACCGTTCGTTTCTTATCGTATCTTCCTTCTTGAATAATACTTGCATATAATTTGTATTGGAAACTTTATTGACTTATCATATAATTGTGTTTTCTTTACCTATATTTGCAAGATGGAAAATAGTTTCTATTCAAATGGCATGTACTATCACCTGATATATAAGAAGTGCCCCTCCCCCAGTTTACAGGCTTCATACATATGTTATCAAAAATGGGAATTGAAAATATTTTTCTTATTGACATATAAAACCCAGCAACTGATTACAAATTAAAAATTAAATGGTTTGTTCTTATTATATGAATAGGAATAGGACCATAAATGGCCATTAATATACTTGTACAATTGATGAATATGATACCATATATTATGTACATGTATTAAACTGAATTTACAAGTTATTGAAATATGTAGTTATAAGATATATTAAAAAAAAACATGTTTCCAGTAAAGTCACCAATGACATATTTCTTATTTACGTGTAGAATTGAACCACACACACACACACACACATTAATTATGTGGTTCCAAACACCCTAGCTACCTTATGTGTTTTTGTTCATTTTCAGTAAGGCCTAATAAAGGAATATGTGTGGTTTATGTCACCCCACCTCCTTGAAAAAATAGGTTTTTCTTTTATTTATGTTAACCACATAAGCTTACGCTGGCATTTTCTTCAAGTAACCTATACTATATATATACTAATTTTGCTTTCCAAAATCTTCAATACACGACACCTAATTGTCTTGGCCAGTTGGGTTCATTTTGTCTGTTACCATGGTGGCTTAACCTGAACTGAGTGATGCTAAAATGATTTCATGTCAGTCATTTTTTTTGTTGTTGTTTTTTTTTTTCATTTTGACAAATAAATTGCTTTGCTGAGCACAGAATAATGCAACCGCATTGGTCACACCAGAATAGTTGGGGCAAGTATGGACATAATATTAGCTTTTGACACACTTTAGCATAGGAAATTGCAATTTTTTATGTACACAACAAATCATATTGCACAAAATATTTAATTTAAAAAAAATTCAAAATCAGACAAAACATTTAAAAAACGACTTTTTTCTGGTGTAGCCCTTTGTCCTCTTAAGTAAGTAAAGGTATCGTGCTTTGTTACCATGTTTGACATTAAAAATTGAAAAAGAGTATATTTTGATGAATGCTGTCAGTTAAAAAAAGTAACTTAGGCACTGTAAAATGCTGGAAATGCCTTCAAAGTGTTTTTTTAGAACCTCTGCGAAAAATTTGGACCGTGTCTGCGGGGGCATTAGTCCAGTATATATTTGCTGAAAAAGAACATAAAATTAAGTTAAACCATGGCTATTCAAAATTTTCATCATTACCATTCATATCAGGAGAACGTATTTACTATACAAACCAAATATCGTTGAAATCAAAGCAAGTATAAAAATTAGCAGAAAAATGGCCACCCAGAACGATCTTTTGTCATCACCATTCAACTTAAAAAACCTAGTTTTCCATAGAAATTAAAAAATCGTTGAAATCTGAGCAACTGGTGAAAATGGTCGCAAAATGACTTCTTCAAAATAAGTTCAATTCTGCCAGTCAACTCAGAATATCTTGTTTATCTTATGAGTAGCTTTCATTTTATTCTTCTATTGTTGAAAAAATAGCAAATTGGCTTAAAAATAAAGAGAGCAAACAAAGAACATCTTCATTACCAGAATACAGTGATTTTAATAATGAATATAATTTGTGATGAATAAACATTTTGGGTATTTACTAATTTTGAGAGGTTTTTTCCTTCTTTTTGAAATGGACTTTTTGAGAGAAAAAAAACTTTTTAAGGCTAATATTTTGTAAAATTTTGTATTCCTGTCTCAAAAATTACCGTGACATGATGTTATCTTTACCAATGCAACCTTCTTGTCCTTCTACATTCTTATGGACAGCTTCTGGCTGTTTTCCCTTTTTCCCACATTTTCAGAACTTTTCAAAATTTAGCGACAAGTATACTCCTGATCGGAACTTTTCATGCCTTTCGAAACCATCTGGTTACACTCCTCGGTATTCAGATCTTTACCCCAAACAAGCAGCCCAGTGGAAAATACAGAAACGTTCACGATTGGTGGATAATAAAAAAAGATATTTTCATGAAAAAATTGTACGAACAGTAAGGAACCAAAAGTATCGAATTTGAAAGCTAGCAGTCCATATATGTGTATTTTATGGAGCACTTAATGCTTAGGGTGGCTACTGCAAAAATGATGTTTGAAAAAGTATCCCCCTTTTTTTAACCTTAATTTACGGGCAGAAACGCCACATGACATGGTGGTTTTTATTTCAAAATTTAAAAGCTATATGGGTGTATTTTAGCAACATTGCATTAGATTAGAGAAATTTCACCCGGATCTATTTTTAGATTTAAGTGGAAGTGAGGACCCACCCCCATACGGAAATTGCATTATGGTGTCCATCTGTGTTACTTCCCCTTGGAAATTCTTAGAAACTTCCGGGCACGGAAACGTTTACTATGCATTGGAATTTTAAAAGTTTATATTCTGACTATAAAGACACCGTCGTGCCGAAAATAAATATTATGCAAGAAGGAAAATACGATAAGAAACGAACAGTTCGTCGATACCGACTGAAAAAAAATTCTAAGAGAAAAACGAAGCGGATTTACCGTTGGTTAAAAAATGCTCTATTTTTAGAATTTACAATGTTTCAAGCCTTGTTAGAGAAGTATATATCTGAAAACTGGGCATAGTATAAACAGCATTAAATAGCAAGCGGACATGTCAGAGAATACACATAGTAACTCAAATCTGGTAACAAAATGATTTAATGATATTTTATAGGTAATAAAATCCTGGTCTCAAGTGCCTGTGGGTCAGTGTCATTCATATCGTGCAATTGATTGGCTAACGATGTGTTAAGATTTTTGGGGGATTTTAGTGGTTTATATCAAATTGTCTGCTAGAAGCCATGATATCCTGGCTTTATAACGCACAAAATGATGGGTGTAACGGATATACGGAAAGTGCTATCTTTTTCTGCTTTATTGTTTTAGTGTTATTCGAAAAGGGATTGATCATGGACATCTTTGTTACTTTTTGTGTGTAACTCTAGCCAGAATATGGTTCTAGTTTTCATAGCAAATATGTTCTTATCATCATTACAAAATTTAGTGACTTTTTGTGTATTGCATAAGGCAAGTGTATTTTGTATAAAATATGATTGTTTGTGCCGTCAACCATGGATCAGATGGAGTCCTTTAATTTGGAAATGAAATTCTTCGTAGCTTTTAAAATCATTCCTTTATCTCTGCGTTTGCAACTGGTATTCGTTACATAATCCCCATTACCACTTAGCTCACTGTGCCGAGTTGATATGAGGTTACCAGACAACACATGACATCAGATACATCCGGGTTACACACTAACGGCGCACCAGAATTCGTTGAAGGTCGATCGTCTGGCAATTTTTTTAGATACCTAATTTTCTCAGTTTTGTCTTCGAATGGAAACTTGCCATATTTAACTGCAGGTGCTTTTACCTCATCCTTTCTGTTTTGCAGGTTCTGGCTTGTTTAAAGAGATTCTCAGCACAGTTATTGACCGACGTAATTGGGAGTTGAATATCCCAGGCAAATCGCCAGCTTTTCACTTATTCAGCAATCATTAGTCGTATGAAGTTTTTGCGTCCAGACAGTAAGTTTCGAACAATTAATTTTTAATCGCGTTTTTATTTCCGTATTAGAAATTATTTCTACTTTTTCTTCATGGTGATACTTGCGCCATACAACGTCATATAATATAACACGTGGGTGGCTCAATTTCGTAATTGACATATGGCACTGAACAAATGCTGCAGGGAAGTTGGGATATTTCACGTTTTTGAGAATTATAATTGAATATTACTTCAAGAATTTTCTTGTGGACGAGGAACTAACACAGGGAACAAGGAAGGACATAATCTTGTAACATCCAATAGTATCCAGTCTGAAATACTTTACACCAGAAAAAAAATATCAAATTTAATTCAGGGATATTTTATAAATGTTTTCCACGACCATTGAATTGTTTCCATACACAACCTTATCAGGGTTTCATTATTTTTTTTGCAGTGCTGGTATCTTTGGTTTTGTAGGAGGTACTTTTCATTATTTTGTTTAATGAAAATGTATGAAATTTTAAAATTCTGGAGGTACCTTTCAGAAGTGTAGACGGGTAAAAGTACCTGGTACTGCCTCGTGATGAAAGGCCTGTCTTTCAATGATTAACCACACAAGTGTCTGAAAGGGTTTTCTTTAGGGGTACTATAAAAAAAATAACATATCTTTTACGTTTTTTGTACAAATTAACTCAATCAGCTTACATGAGAAAGGATGGCAGTAATACTGTACTTTCCAGACTACAAGTCGATGTTTTTTTTTTTCAGTTTAGTGTCAGCTTCGATATATCATCCACTTCAACTTATATAAGGATTTTTCAAGAAAAATGTATATCTACAATGCATTTCATTAGATTTGTTCAGTTCACTTTTGATTGCTCTATTTCAAAATTTTGAGTAAACTGCAATCAACAATAACTCGCTCAAACAGGCAAACTGGCGACCGATTATTGATCAGTACCACTATCCTTTATGAATGAATACGAGTGTTAATAAAAACTTTGAAACTGTCAAAATTTATAAAAATAGATAATAAAAAACTCTAGAAGATTCGTTAACTGGAAAGACATTATGTTTTATATTTTGGTCAAAATTAGGCAATTCGACTTGTACTCCACATTGACTTACAGTCTGGAAAATACAGTAGCAAGGTTTGATATAAATTGAAATGCATGTTCACATGGAAACACCCAAAAACATTATAGAGTAGTCATGATTATTGTAGAAAGTATAAATTTTCTATTGAGACATGATATTTTAAACAGAAACTTTTAAAAATATTAAAAAATGGTGAGTTTAGACATGGATTAAATGTATCCTTGTTCATTCATGTGAACATATTCACGGCTGTATTCTATTTTCTAGGTTTGTATTGATTGTATAATATAAGTTATTTCAACCATTGTATTAATATTTTGTATCCTCTTTAATATGTAAGAACAAAGTGTGTTCACCCTTGTGACCAGTCAACCGTTACATAATAATAAAAATGTAACAATGTTGAAATAACATACGTTACAATTGATGAAGAATGTTAATTGTTCAGGAAATCATATCAAAATTTAGTTAAGCTTTTTTTTTATAAATTTTC
Organism: Perna viridis; assembly: GCA_037379345.1. NCBI lineage: Eukaryota > Metazoa > Mollusca > Bivalvia > Mytilida > Mytilidae > Perna > Perna viridis. The sequence continues at coordinate 6,847,413 of CM074512.1, forward strand.
GTATTTTTTTAAATGTTTTTCCGAATATCTTATCCATGTTTGATCTTTAGTATAGTGTTTATTCTACATTTAGATAGTATTTGCTGTGAGTAAATTATAATTCTTACAAAAACTAGCCACAAATCTTTGTATAAACAAATATTTTCCAACAATTAGTTATCAAAAGGAGATAATTATGAATAGCAATAAAATCAATCACTGAAATTACCACCATAATTATAGCCACACATCCGGATTCGTTTGATCGAACATTGTAGACCTTACCCTAACATCAAAGGATAATGCAGTGCGTGGCCAGCCTTACACTTTTATTTATTTACATTATCTTGAAAACTACCATTTATTGATACAGAATTGTGAACTAAGTCAACATATATCAAAGAAAACAAATCAATTATCATGCATAGTAAGCATTGCATTACTGGTCACATTGATGAATTATGGACGCTGTGATTGGGATTACAGTGCGCCATGTGCCATAGTCACGTTTCCTCTTAGAATGGCACATTGAGTGACTAATGTGTCGTGTAATGTGCGTGCATTAAGTTTTCATCATTGATGAAAATACATTGTAATACATTGGAGTGTTGTCCACTAAATGTGGCAGTAAAAAAGGGCATGAACGTGTCTTTTAACAATGTTTTTATTAGCTGCAGGTGAATGTTTGATCGTTAAGTTTTCACGGAGGTTTGAAGACCGGGGAATTAAAGTTTGTTTATGCTACAAATGTACATTTGATCTTCAATATCTATGTATAGCTGGCCTTAGCCGCTATTTCAAATATTGTCCCATGTTTATTTTAGAATGGCCCATTGAATTGATGGGCAAGGGGGCCTTAGTCCCATTGGCAAAATTTTAATCCCAATCACTGTGGATGTTAGTCGAAAAAAAAAGGTCAGAAAAAAAAACTTTCAAAAAATATTATTTTTCTACAAATAAAACATATTTCAATCAATTTGAAGGTTCAAATGTATTTCATTAGGTATTTTTGTGTATTCTGGAATATTTTTGGGTATTTCTATGGTCCAGGTGTACATGTATTTTCTATTTCTACATTAAAAGGACTCTTTAAATTATAAATTTATTCCAGTGTTAAAAGAATATGTAAAATGCGAAGTTTCTGGTGTTCTATTCTTGCATGCGCCATAAGAGGAAAAGTGGTATTAATTTTGTAAATAAAAATCAGATTAAAATTTAAGGGAATTTCAGTTGAGCTATATTGACACAAAAAAAAATAATTATTATTAATTTTTTTATTAGGATTACATGTAGGTGTCAGTAAAAATCAAATGTTTAGTAGGGAAAATATTATAAAGTTACAGTTGATACATATACAATGTATTTGGGGCTTTTATGGAAAATGTCAATTGTAAAAGATAAAAATTTGTATTTTATCATTCTGAAATTAGATAATTTTTATTGTATTTGCATACATGTTGGAAAAGTTGAAATTTTCATTTTTATCCAAAAAAATAATAATGGGAATGAAATATGATTAACATCACAGTTTTTTATTGGCAAGGAAGCCATTTAGTTTCCTAATTCACTTATAACATGTATTGAAAAAGAGGAGGGGGCAATATCTACCAGAAGATGACAATATCAAGGACCCAATCTGCTTAGGAAATTTGATTGCTTTACAACAAATAAATTGATGTGCATTAAACCATACCTTCCAGGAAGTAGGATGTTATTGAGAATAATGTATGATTTCAAGCATTGTTACCAATCAAAATTGTTCCTGACTTTTTTAGTTGAGCTACATGTATTGCCATCACTTGGCATTCGTCGTTGTCATTGTTCTGAGCAGAACTATATGAAACTTCTTACAGATGTTCCTTAGGGTATCTTTCACAAAAGTTGTGTATAGATTTTTGATCCGTCCAAAATATGGCCTTCCTTACTAAAAATAGAACATAAGGGTTAGTCAATAGTTATTTGCATATATCTCCAAAACCTTTAGGTTAAGCCAAGTCCTGACATACAGGATAAGGGTAAAAGTGTTTAGCATGGTTAGATCTATCTGTGGCTTAATTTACATTTCAATCTTTTAAGTCATGTTGGAGTTAATGCCCATTTTTATGGGGTTTTTTTTTTTTGTTTTGTTTTTTTTTTGCTGTTTTTAATGTTATTTCTTCAAGAAATCATGGTATTTCAACTCTTCAATTGTAAGGTAATAGGGAACATCTTAAAATATCCATAGACACAAGATGGCAGATAAACAATACGTTCAGTGCAAAATTCTCATAGAAAAAATCAATATGGAATTTTTTCAATCTCTGAGGTAAGAACGAGAAATAATTGTTTGAGAGTTGTAGTACAGAACGACATAAATAAAATGGCAAGTTTGTTAAGGGAACTTTTAAGTAATAAAAAAATTAATCTAAAAAAACTGCAAACAGGCTGAGGTGAATTCGACTAATGTCTACACATATATCTCCAAAATTGTTACGTATCCTGCAAAGCATTTTATTCTGCAGGAAAGAGTACTTCATAATTCCATAGACTTTCAGAATGTTTCTTTTACCCCTGGAAAAAACACCCCTAAAAAGTTTTAGATTACATGCTAATTTTCATGACTAATATGTACATGTCTTAACAATCTTTTCAGGGCCATTGCCTTGGCATTCGAGAAAACTTGATCATCAAGAATACGATCGGACTATAAGTCATTTATTGAGTTTTATGAATTTCCAAAGATTTTGTTGTCATTTGTATTATACGGGGAGTGGAAAACATAGTATAAAAGATTTGATATCATCATGGCTAGTATCAACATCAACAGCGACATCACTGATCCGTTCTACCGTTATAAGATGCCTAGGATCATAGCTAAGGTGAGTATACATGTTTAGGTTTGTTGTGCAACATTTACTTTCTTTTGCCCTGTATAGAGTACTATACCTCTGCATAAATGATGTAGTAATGCAGAAAAACAAAGAAAAGTTTTTATTGCAGCACCCAACTGTAATTTCAATTCAACAACTAACTTGTGTTTTGGCCTTGCAAAAGTAATTCTTTTGTTAGGCCAAAAAAATAATAGTATTGTTTCCTGCTACCAGCAAGAAAAAATAGGGTAGGTAGGTAAGGAAATTAATTTTTCAAAAACATTTTAGGTTGAGTTAATGGGAAAACAATCTAGACTGTAATGGTGCTTGAGCAAAAATGGCCATAAAACGTTAAGGTTTTGCTAACCTTATTGCCTGGTTTTATTCATATTGTTACTCATCCATTTGTGTTGAACAAAACAAATAAATCCCTTAAATGTAGAGTACATGCTACCCTAACACACTGGTGGTTGGTCTAATATAGAGGTTAAGGTCATAATAATGGACAGCTTCTGTATTCTAACTTAAAAGACAGTGTCAGAAGATCACACAGGTGTTCTGTAGTAATTGGTATATGTAAGGCTTCTACCTAGTGGGCTATTTAAACTTCTCAGTAGCCTACCTAGATTTGTATTGAAATTGGAACTGGTCTATTTCAACTTACTGTAAATGAATTATTTTTTCAAAATTTTAGGTATTACAATGTATCATCTATGCATCTAGTTGTACTTAAGCATATTTCTTTAAATCTAATAATCTAGTCATATATAACTATATAAATAGTCTGATTAGATAAATCTAAACTATGATTTCAGGTTGAAGGGAAAGGGAATGGAATTAAAACTGTCATTGTTAACATGCCTGAAGTTGCTAAGGCTTTATCAAGACCACCAACTTGTAAGTTATTTGTTCTCATATTCTACTGCAAGATCTGGCTAGTTTAACTAGTAGTACACTGGCATGAAGTGTGAAAACTACCGTATTCTTCCATATTATCCATGCAATCATGTAAACCATGCATCCCCTTCTTGGCAAGGGAGATTCACGAAAAACTTTGTTTCCATGTACAATGCACATTGGGAAGTGAAGAAATATCACCAGCAGAAGAGATGAAATTATTCCGTGAAATTTGTATCCTTTTGTCATTAATTTTTTAGATAAAATTATTTTTTATGTTTCTCCACATATGCAAGCCATTTATTTATTAAAATACTGCGGTGTATTGGATCCATTCAATGAATCAGCTAATATGTTTACATTTCCTGTTCGTATTCAAATCAGATGTTTCACTAAAACAATGTCATCAAATCTGACCTTTTACAAAAAAAAGATATTTTAAATTTGCCAAGCTTGTGTATTGAGATTTGACATCTTAAAAAATTTCATCAAGCAGATTAAAGGATTAGTTACAATTGTTATCACCTTTGAAATCGACCTTTTGTTATTTGATAATTAAATGACAATGTGGTCGAGGACATACTGGCACTCCCAGTATTGTGTATTTGAAGCTCCATTGCACACAGGTGAAGAGATAATAATTTGAGAGAAAAATAAGAAGCTAATCGTGGTTTTTTTGTACAAACTATGAAATGCAAAAAAACAGCATTGATGGATAAAACAACTCTTAAATGGCAGTAAATTGTTATTTATTTCAAATAAAACTGTTCTCAAAACTACAAAATCGCTTGATGTTGTCTTATTTTGACAACCTATTTCTAATTCCTGAAATGTCTATAGAAAAAAATCTAGAAACTCGTTGCTTTGGTTTAACTGCGCACCCCCTACTGGAACAAAGAAAAAGTTGCAAAAAGTGTGCAGAATACACGGAAGAATAAGGTAGTACATTTTGTAGCACTGGTTGCTCAAATAGTATTGGATACATTCATTATTCAAACTTGGCACTGTGTTTATATACACGTAGATCTTCACCTTGTATTAGAGAGACATTTGGCAATGTTTTCCCTACATTTTCAACTGTAACAATTTTTGTCACTATGTCATAGACACAACCTACATGTACTTTGAGTAATCTGGAACTCAAAAACCATTTCACCAATATTATTTAAACTAAACGTTTATGCCTAATGAAGATGTTTTTGTTCTGACAAATATATGACCGTGACACGAGTCTATACATTTCATGGGTCTAATTATAGGAAATATTTTCTGAACAAGAATTTTGACATCCCTTTTTCCCTTGCCAAATAAGCTGTATATACAGCCAAACTTCTATAGCTCAAACTCCAAGGGACCATTCAAATGTGTTACAGTAATCAGGAGTTTGAGAAATTGAAATTTGAAATTTTTCAGATTTTTTTTCATTGCCTGTTCGAGTTTGACTTAATTATCAGAAATCATTTACTCCCTATGGGTTTTCGCTTTTGGTTCATTTTATTGTATCTTTTTTATTTACTTTTAGAAGGTTATGTTGATTTGTAGACATTAAAAATTCTATGCTTGCTTTTGAAAACTATTCAGAGTTTGGGTTCATCTGACAATAATTTATTTTCATTTAATTTTTTCTTGGTGCTTGCATCAAGCCAACCTCAGAACATTTTCATACTCAATCAAAAAGTATGTTAGATGGAAACTACTTAGAGCCATCGGAGTTTTGAGCGAGCAAAGTTAGACTGTATATGTAATTTATATTTTCAGATCCTACCAAATTTTTTGGATGTGAACTGGGTGCTCAGACTCAGGTTGACTTAAAAAATGACCGATTCATTGTTAATGGATCACATGATGCACCTAAACTTCAACAGCTGTTAGATGTTTTTATAAAGAAGTTCGTTTTGTGTCCTGAATGCCACAACCCAGAAACTACTTTGGTATGTTGACTCATAGATTAGTACATGTATAAAAAAAAACTTAATGTTTATCAGATTCTTTGAAAAGTCTGCTCAAAACTTTCATTGTTATACACAAGTCACATTGTCCTAGTTAAAGCGAAATGGAGGGACTTTGCACCCCTCTCCCCTATTGAGTACCCCCTTAGTGCCCATTTACAATTATCTGAATGACCTTTTAAGTTTACACTCTTGGTAATAAATTACCCCAAGCCAATTAAAAAGTGTCACCTTCATTAACTACATCCTGTGGTAATTAGCCCTCAGGTAAACCTCAGGTAATTATCACTGATTAATCAGTTGATCAGGTTCTATTGATGATGATTGACAAGTAGAAAATGAATCCCAATTGGATCTGTAACCGTTTTATGGACAGCCCGTCATTGGTTAATTATTAATTTATATTGCACAATTAATTTTCACAAATATTTTCAAGTTAACAGGTCTAAGTTTTGTAGAACCACAGATGTAAACAATTGCATGTTGCACATGTTTGTTTATTCAAAATGTCAATTACCTCACTTATAATTTCAATATGTTATAAATTTTTAATATCTTCAACAATACAGGACATTTTCAAAAAATTACGATTGCAATAGTTATAGGAAATAATATTCCTTTTCCCTGCACCCCTCTATTTTCAAATCCTAGCTAGAACACTGAGTCCGATATATTTAAAAGAATAAGGCTATAATAGTTATTTAACAACTTGACCATGAAAGATTAAAGGGTCATAAACAATCATTTTCCCAATGTTTAGACAATAAATTAGGTAGTATTGTATAGATCTCTTTTAAATTGTACAACAAGGCTCCATACCACTTAAGTAATGCTAGGTTTGACTAGAAATGTTTAGAAATTTGGGGCTGAAAAGGGAACACTTCAAATTCTGGTCAAAATCTTATACTGTGTCAAAAATTAAATTGCAATCCAAATTTAGAGCTGTACTATGCTTGAAAGGGTTCTCTTAACTGTTCAGAATTGTATCAAGCTACTCCCTCTGACTTGACCCTTGTCTGTGTTGCCGTAACACTTTTTTCTGTCAGTTTTCTCAGCAGCAACTCATCACGGCAGCTTGAAATTTTAACACTCTCTTCCTGTAGGTATGCCATATGGTGAGATTCATTTTCAGAAAAATCCCTGTTTATCGAGGACTTTGTACATTTTTTACTAAGGTTGAAATTTTAGTCACATTTTTCTGAGCAACTGCTCATCACAGCGGCTTGAAATTTTTACACATTCTTCCTGCAGGTATGTCATATGGTAGGATTTATTTTTTGAAAAATTTGACAACATCCTGTTTACTGAGGTCTTTGTTTATTTTTGACATATTTTGAAAGTTGAAATTTTCATTGCATTTTTCTGAGCAACTACTCATTACAGTTGCTTAAAATTTGAACACATTTTTTCTGAAGGCAGGGTTCTTGTTAAGGCGCATACACGTGTCCTGGACGCAAGAAAAAATTGCTGGACGCACCTAGTTCAAACATTGTGCGTCCACAAGGACGCGTCTTCACAATATCAGCTGTATCTTAAAATCAGTAATTTATTTAAAAATCATTAAAACTATCCTAAAAATCATGAAAAAAATCTCTTTTTTTGACAACCTGGACAAATGGAAGTTTAATTACTCGTGATGTTCATCATATGATTTTTTTTACCATTCAAAGTTAAGTTACGAAGTATATTATAAAAAATTGTGACAAATAATTTCAATCTCATTTCTTTGATAAGAAGAGTCATAAATCTGACAAAAGGTGTTAATTGTTGTCTAAACAGGTAAGGGTATATTTTGTGATAAGTAAATAATCTCCAAGGAACAATCATTGACAATTGGAAAGTGAATCCTGATTGAATATACCACTATTTTGTGAACATCCAATCATTTTCTAAAGACTAATTTCTATTCCACAATTAATTTGAAAATACTGTCATTTTAACAGATATTAGATGTGTAAACAAATTTTAAAATTATCACTGTTTATGGTCTCACTAACCACTTCTAACGTTTCCATTACTTGACATGTTAAAATGTTAAAAAAGTAATTTTCAAAGTCTCACTGTGAATTCCCAGGACAAATGACATCTTAAAGTTGCATACTGTTGAAAGCTTGGAAAATAAGGCTTCCAAAATCATTATGCTAATGGTACAATGATTGTAGAAATTCTTCACAAAATTTTCTTGAATAAATAATACTGAAAATCCACATTTTTACCTGTTCTGCTAACTGACAGCATGGAGGCAAATTACTCACACTTGTAAACAATATTCATACACTTTTGTAGTTAATTACATATATGATTTTAAAGTACACATTCTCAGCTTTATTTTGACTACTTTTAATCATAATATACACAAATAATGTACTTACAATGCATATGTCTAGGTTCAGTGTGTTTTTGGTACTACATAGGGGGGTGGCCATTTGACCCAGAAGTGGTTAGTGAGACCTATACAAAATGAGTTACCTCCCCTGCAGTCTTCGCATTTCCTGTAATTTCAACAGTGCATTATTTTTCCCATAAGTTTTGTTTGCTATTAATAAAAGAAATACTATTCCTATAAAATTGGGATGATTTTGGAAATTCAGTATCAACTTGCTTGAATGTTTGTTACATTTCCTCATACACTGCATCTCATGGTATGCATTTAATTAAAAGTAAGAGTTGCCCAAGTTTTCCATCTATTCTATTCTGAGGAAACTACAATGTATACAGCATTACACTGTCACTTAATCCTTTTATTGATATATACAAACTTGCTGAACTGTAACTCTTCAATTTCAAAACTTGAATCCCAACCCCCTTATACTGACATCAATGGGAAGAAGGAAATTTTGCTCAATGTATTCTCAAATACATGTAGTAGAAATGAATTTGAATGTAAATGTAAATTTTCTCATTTCTTTTTTTCTTTTTTTTTTTGTTGAATTTGATAAAACTTAGGAATTTAAATTAGGTTTGGAGGGATCCAACACAAAAAAGGGGCTTACAAACTTCAGTGCATGCACTTGTTGCTCAACTGAAAAAGGCGCAATAATGCTGTAGTGATTATCTCATACATTCATACAGTAAAAACCCATGCAATTTGCAAGATATGTCTTGAAAATATTGGTTCATACATTGTCCTGCATAAAAACCTCCATGGGGATTTTCAAGAGTTGGCAGGTATGTTAGTATATAAATGTAGTTACATGGAACTAAATACACATTATGTATTGAGTTATGTCATGAAGCCAGCAAACAGAATAAGTTTGCTTTCAAGTAAAAGAAAAAGATGCTTCACAAGTTAATATAGATGACATGCATAATTGTAGTGAGGTATGGTTTTGTATGATTGTACATACATATATGTAGAACTATGTACGCACTAAAGTAATTAATGTAGCGCTCGAACTGGTTTTAAATAAGAAAAAGGGTCGGACTCACTATGTAAAATTCCTAGTGAGAACCCTGTGAAGGGAACTTCTTGTTTACTTTATGTTTTACAAGTTGAAATTTTCCTCCCACTTTTCTGAGCAACTGCTCACCACAGCTTCTTGAAATTTTAACACATTCTTTTTTATGGTGGGCTCCATTTCAGAAAAAATTGACAACAATTTCCAGTTTACAGAGGAATTTGTTTATTTTTTTACTTAATATTTGTAATGGTTTAAAGGTTTAATTATTCTCAGTAAATACTCATCAAAGCGGCTTGAAATATTAACTCATTCTTTCTGTAGATATGCCATATGGTGGGATTTATTTTCAGAAAAATTCAACAACAACTTTATATTTAATGAGGACTTATTTTATGTTCCTGATATCGTGATTGAAAGCAGGGGTATCAGTAGAGACTTTGATATCCACAAATAAAATGCATTAAATACATGAAATAGGTGTCTATATATTTATTGTCTTGCATGACAAATAATCGACCTAGATAAATCTGTATTCATGTGACTTCTTGTGACCTCAATCCGTTCATGTGCTGTAAGGGTTGCCTCTTTCATAACAAATCAGATTGCAAAGTGAAAGTGGTTTTTCAATGGTAAGGAAGACCGATGGACTCAAGCAGTAAAAGAAAAAAGTTCGAATATAATGCAAGGATCCTTTTGAAATTTACCTATTGTGACATAATGTGGCTCAAATATGTTTATTATTTATTTGAAAACTTATCAAGAAATAGATGAAATGAAATGAAAACAAGACACATGCTTACCTGTGTATCCCTTATTGTTTTTTTTTTTTTTTTTTTTTTTTTACAAAGGTTAAAGTATTTTTAACCCAGGTGAATGTCCTGTTGGCGATCTTTGGAAGTAATGGTTTTCAATAGAATGGAAACCAAATTTACTAAAATTTTATGAAAATACAAACAAAAACTTTCAATTATACTCAGCTGAGCTGGGCTCCTTGAATTTACAGACTGGCCCAGAGTAAAAAAAAGTTCATCTTATTCCATGTGGTGAGCGATTCAGGCTCCTTGGAGCCTCTTGTTTGTTTTGTAGGCAGTCTCTCAGAAGAAACAAACTATTGGACAGAGGTGCATTGCCTGTGGTTATAATGGAATGGTTGACATGAGGCACAAGTTAACACCATTTATTTTGAAGAATCCTCCAGATATGGTACATTTTCTCCATAGTTGATATATTATACTTAATGATGATTAGAATGATAAAGTGTTCTAGGATTCCACTTTAACAACTCCAGGGGCAAGTGCAATTTTTGGGGAAGGAAAGTTGTTTAGTAAGTTCTGAATGCAGACGTTAATTGTGGGAAAGTTAATCTTCATTTGGAGTTTTCTTATGGAAACTTAAATTTTTCAAAAATCCTAGAACACTGACTGGTACACTGGTACATATAAATAGTTCAGAGATGTGTTGTTTAAGCCAATGTTCAAAGGTAACAATATGAGAATGATGTAAAGTGTAAATAACATGTCTGATATCTAACAACCTTTGATTAAATTACTTTTTAAAGTTAAAGTGTTCTGATGCACAACCGTTACACTGTTCAATGGATTTTGAAACTTTATTTGAAGATTGATATTCCTCTTAGATATGAAAAAAGGCACGATAATTGCCAAAGCCTCAAAAGGCCTTGAACTGGTGATTATCAAATTTAAGAATGGGGTAATATGCAGTGATCTTTCCAATTTAGGCCAAATAAAATTACACCTCTGTTTCCTGTTACCTGACCGACTCGTGCCTGGACTCCTGACTGACTTATTTTCAAGTTTACAAACAACAAAAAGTACAATTATACAACCCGACATTTTACAGATAGTAGTCAATTTTTGGTTTCCACAAAGTCCGGGTGATTAATGTTTTTGAAGTTGTTTCGCAAATGTATGTAAGTAACTTCAGTAATTTTTATTTAAAGCCAGGTTAATGAGTACATGTAACAAATAACATAAGCTCTCAGGGGCTTTTTTACTGACTACATATAAGCTTACAAGCATCATACATGTTTAAAAGACATAGGCATGCTGACTTATACAAACATAAAAACATTCAAGTACACAAGACGTAGGGTAAAACATATAAAGCACTATAATATTACACACATAAAGCAGATGAAACTTAAACAGCGTGAAAAGAAAAAAACAAAGGCATTCAGCAAAAAAAGCAACTGTGCAAAAGCTGAACAAAACATAAGAAAACAAGGATAATGCATATAGACATTCAGCCCTATAATTTACAGATACTACATGGCACAAATGGGATCTTTCCATGTATCAATGAGGGTCTTGAACTGACTTACATTTGTCTGCTTTCTTAGTTCATCTGGAAGACTATTCCAAATCATTGGGGCTGTATATCTGAAAAATTTTAGACTATACCTGGTGGTTTTTACTCTTGGTTGGTATTTCTGCTGTGTTGGTGTACCTGAAGTTACAAGAATTATTCTTAATTGATACAAGATCTTGTAAAAATATTGGTAAAAATAAGTAATTTAAATAAAATGAAAATCCCGACCTACTGACCCATTTTTTTTTATAAATTTAGTTGGTCTTAACTGTCCATTTGGTTTGTCAGACCTCTGGAGTTCATTGACCACATTCATTCTATTTCCATGACCTATGCTTTATCCAATGTTAAATCGCAACTCTGGACCTAATTTTCTTCTGATTTATAGCGGAATTCCACTTTTTCAAATCAGGAATTAAATGTTACAACAGCTATTTTTACTGTATAATTTGGCAATTTCTGCTTATTTGGTTGGCTCTGAAAAATCAGTTCAGTGATCAAATTTAAGGAATAATACTTGCTAAATGCAAGCAGAGATTCAATTTTGCTATTAGAAATTATTCCACTTGCTTAAATTTGCTATTCCCGACTTGCGGACCAACATTTTGTCAACATTTATCTCCCTTTGGAGCAGGTGTCTATTCGGAACACACAAGGTTTTCCATCCAATATGGACGATACTTCAGAAAATCTCGAAAGACAAAAGGGAATTTCTCATTCTACTGACCCTGCAATAAATTTTCTTTACCCGGGATACAAATGAAACACCCTGTAAATTTTAGAAACACTGTTGTGTTTGTCTGCTGGGGATTCCATTTTCATTCGAGTTACCTCTTTTTTCTGCACCCGATTCGAACATCGATTAGAGAGACTTCGAAATTATACCTGCACTTATGGGAGGTAACTCTGCAAAAACAGGATAAAATATGGCTGTATCCTGAGCTCCACAAGTAGGGAATATGTATGCTTGGTAAAGTCGATAAATAACCCAAGAAAATTCCTGAAATTAAATTCCTGCAGTTGTGCAACTCAATTTTCAGGTATGTATCAAGCTTGAATAAAGTGTATGTATGTGCCCTAACTGTTTATGGTCGACCTTTGTGGTCAGTGAAACTGACCTATATTCCATGGACAGTTTTTAGAAATTTGAATGAATATGCGTGAAAAATTAATTTGCAGGTATTAATCTATTAATGTGTGAAAACAATTTTATAAGATTACTAAAGATTATAATCTCAAGTTTACTTTAAAGGAGGAATTACATTATTGATTGATTGATTGATCTTATTTCTTTTGTGTGTACTGTTCAATTTTGAGGTAATTATTTTTATTGTAGGATCCAGCAGCAACTCCAACAAAAGTTTCAAAGAAAAAAAGCAAGAAGAAAGATAAAGAAAATGATGATCGGGCAAGTCCGGAAGCTAATGCGCAGGAACAAATGGCTGCCCAAAGAGCTAGTGGTGGGGTAATTGATGCCCCACCAGAAATTGAGGTACTTACAAGTTTTAAAATATGTCTTTTTTTTACAAGACTACAAAAGTATTTGGGGATGACCAGAGATGGTGTATTTAAAATATGTTGTTGAATTAGAGATTATTGCTTTACTACCTTGAGGTTTTGTTTATATAAATTTGTGGTTGTATAAATTGTATGGTGCTGTTCATATTGTCTATAGACACTTAGTTTCTTGAAAAATGAGACAAAGATGTTGTTTGTCAGTGTCTACATTAAGATTTTATGTTAAGTTTTCTGATTAGGCAGTATACCAATTTGTGTACTGCAGTTTGTTTTTCATGTACAATTTCAAAAGCCAAAGTGAAATATTAGTCTGATTAAATTATAAAAACAAATCGATATTTTGTATCCTGAACATGATTTCTGCACCCCCAAATTTAAAGGTCAGGTATATGAAATCAGGACCTCAACACAAAATTTGGGGACCCCATTTTTGTGATAAAATACACGTAGATTAATATGTATGTTTTAGTTTCCTCCAATGTGGTGGTGTTGTTTCTTGTTCATTACTATGCAGTTTGATGAATAAAAATGGCATCAAATTCAAAATTTTTCATCATCCAGGTCTGACTTGATAGTAGCATCAAAACTTCTAGTAAGCATTGCTCTATTAAGAGAGCTATTGTGATAAAAGTAATACAGGCCCATAGCAAGGGTTGACACAGCCTCTTCGTATGATTTGACAGATTTAGCACTGTCTTTAAGTGATAGTTTAAGTCTGTGTGCTAAACAATGCACTGTCAACATACATGGTTGGTCATTTCTAAAAAGAGCACCAACACCAGATTTGGAACCAGTCATAACACTAGCACCATCACAACAAAGAGCAACAACCTTGGCAATAATATCAGCATACTCCACATTAAGACTATTTTTTTCAAAATGTACATGACACCATCATTAATGTTCTCAGCATTTGCACGCTCTACTGTTTTGACTCCAATAAAAGAGACATTTATAACTCCGGCGCTGCAGGTCCTGAAACACCACATTTCCTGTTTCTTGGAGTACCCCTGGCGTGTTACATCCTGGGGTTGTCAGGCTATAATAAGGAAAACCTGACCGCAAACCATAGTGGTGCACCGTGTTAGAAAAGATGCCACATTCTTCACACGTTAAAGAACCCTGCTGTGGTTTTCGATGTGAGTAGGAACCTTTGCGCTCTGCCACAGAAGGCTAAATTTCCCATTCTTCCCTTTTGTCTTCTGGCAATCAAAAGTTATTGACGCAATTATCCTTGTGTCCCATCTCTTTTTTCATTTCATCATCATCATTTTATGTTCATTTTATCATCCCTTTCATGTTCATCGCCTGAATATAGCTTAAATATTGCTGCTCGGGCATCAAACCCCAGCAATCAATCAATCAATGACTTTTCAGTTTTTGATTTTTTGTATACCATGGAGTTTTCGTGGTTTTTTTATTTTTAATGTTTACATACATTTTTTAGTTTGTACTTATTACAACCTATCACAAACGAATTTCCCTTGTGATCTGAACAGTGTTCCCTGCACACATTGCAAATCATCCCATCTTCTGTGTCCCTTAACCAATGGTAATATATTTCCCATTCAGGATTGTAGGGACACTTCCTCTGTTTATTATATTGTTAAATAGTATTCCAATTTCTCTTCCATTGACTTTCTTCTATTAGGGTTAGGCTCCTCAACCCCCTTATGGTACTGCCACACTGTCTACTTGTACTTGCATGTATATAACTCCAGAATAGGAGCATGCCCCCACCGTAAACAATTTAAACAATAGGGATTTAAACACAAGTTTTAATTTGGTTTACAACTACGTTAAAATTTATTTATTTCAATGTTTTATTATGACTAAAAATTGAAAACCAGGAAAAATTCATGTTGTATGAGAAATCAAAAACTGAAAACAAAGCATCAGACCTGAAACAGAAGTCACTTAATTGATCCCGATTGGCTGTTCCACTGACTTTTCTTACTACATCCGCAGTAAATAAAAGAGCCAATAATTTGCTTCCCGTTAAAAACATTCGACTGTCATCAGATTTTATCTTCTAATGGGAGTCTAAAGCACTGATCTCTAACGAGAAAGGTATTTGTTTAAATTGCATAAGGGAAAATTCACTGCAATCTGTATACAAACTTACCTATTTCCCTTTAGTTGCCACCTGGGCGACAGGAATGAGAGAAATAATTCGCCCACTGAAAATTTTGGTTGCATTAGCAACTGTGCAATCATTAATCTTAATCCCTGTAGAAACTGGTGGGCATGCTGTTAGGTCAGTTTAATACGAACAAATTGTGCAAAGACAATCGTATTAGTTATGTAGTTGGATTAACATCAATACATCACTATTCCGTATGGGTTTCATGTATATGGCCTGCAGTCACAGTCTACTAAGTACTAACTTTGAAATTTAAAATTTCTTGTTAAGTTTCCTGATTACATTAGTTAAACATGTATCACTTATGCTAGATCAGTCATATTTGGTATGCAGTTGCATAAGCATCACCATATCACAATGCTGTATCTGATTATGCAAATCCCCCCACAGTCACGATCTTGAGAAGAAATGCTCAGATACCTTCAATGTTTTCCTCCTAAAATTTGATTTTCCTCCTTTTTTATAAGCCAATTTTTCATCAGTATATGCTATCTGTAGTATATTCATAACTTTAATATAGGAAATTCGTAACCCACACGTTATTTTTATACGATCCAATATTGTGGTAATGTTATGCTGGTTTTTTCGTTTTTGGTGATAGCTTTAGTTGTAGTGAACCAAATGTCATGAAATGTTGATGTAATGTTTCTGGCTGCATGCACATAAACAATAATGTTAGGTTGGATTCTTAAATCTTGAACTTAGTGAAAAGTATTAAACCCCACTGGCATATTAGAAAACATGAAATAGAATACCTTAATAAAGAACTTAATAATTTAATTAATTTTGCTGTCTTCAATATAAAAAAAAAACGTTTTCACAACATTCTGTAGATATTATCGGCATTTACTGATTAAATTGCATTACTACAAACTTGTTTCATTGAATCAGCAAAATTCAGTAGAAATAGAACTAAACTAATTTGGCAGCTAATGCAGCTCTAACAATTCTTGTTTTAAATTGTTCCTTATGAAATTTTTATTATAAATATTTAACAGATAAAGGGGGCCAAAGTGGTGTATCACAATTCTGTATCAGTTTCATACATATGCCTGGCATTCATGATCTATTTACTGTTATTGACTATAATGTTAAGTTTTCTGACTAGGTCAGTTTAATGTAAATAAATTACACTATGTCAATCATATTTGGTATGCAGTTGCATTAGTATCACTACAACGCAGTGACATATCTGTTTTGTACACATGCCCCGTAGACAAGGTATATTGACCTAGAGAATCTTTTTCTTAAGGTTTTTGTGTTTTCTGATTAGATCAGTTAACAAATTACTCATGCTAGGTCAGTGGTATTTAGTACATTAGCATCGCTACATTGCAATTTCATACCTGTTTTGTGCATTTGCCCTTGCAGTCACTATAAAATATTGAATAACGTGTGACAGGCGAAACACATCTCTGTGAAAACAATTAATTGTCCCTGCCATGTGTCGCAAGGGTACATGGAAATGCCGGCGTCTGTCCGCATTTTCCGCACTTGTTTTTTCTTATGCTTTTACCAAATAAGTTTGTTTTTGGTATGATGCCTTATTATGAAGAGTTACAGATTAAGTTCGACTTTGGTTACAGTTGAATGATTTTTACGGAAGTTATGGCCCTTGGACTTAGAAAATTTCAATGAATTAACAGTTTTTCACATTTTTTTTGTAATGCTTTCACCAATTGATTTTAAATTTGGTATGTAGTCTTACTATGAGAAGTTACAGATTAAGTTAGACTTTGGTTACGGTTGAATGATTTTTAGGGAAGTTATGGCCCTTTGACTTAGAAAGTTTCAATGAATTTACAGTTTTCCACACTTTTTTTTGTAATGCTTTCACTTATTGATTTTATATATTGTATTTAGTCTTACTATGAGAAGTCACAGATTAAGTTTGAATTTAATCTGTCCAATATCAACCTCCTGTACAACTAATGGTGTAACTTGATGTTTTGCTGATTTATTTGGCGTATTGTGAACATGCTGATAAAGGCTCTTAAACTATTTTTTCAAGGATTGAACAAATTCAAACAGACTAGTTACAGCACTTGTTCAAGGTTTTACATTCACATGGAGTCTTGATCTATTTTTTTTATATATATATATTTCTGATATAGAACGAAGATGAGGGAGATGATGATTGGGGTGAAGACTTTAGTGAGGATGCTGTTAAAAAGAGGATGGAGGAATTAAGTAATGCAGCCAAACAAATGGCATTTACAGATGATTTAGAGAAAACTACGGAGGAAAGGCTGGAAATATTTTATCGCTATGTTAAGGTTTGATTTGTTTCCTTTTTAGCTCACCTTGCTGAAAGGTCCATGTGAGCTATTGCCATCACTATTTGTCTGCCATTCGTCATCAGTTGATTTTTTCAAACATCTTCTCTTCTGAAACTTCTGGACAGATAGTAACCAAAACTTTGCACGAATGTTCCTAAGGGTATTTTAAACAATCTTTTTGATTTGGCGAAAAACAGGGCCAGAAAATAGACTATAGGGGTCAAATTGCAGATTTGCAAATAACTCAGTTGGGTTTAGCTGGAATGGACCTTTGCCAAAATTTTCAGAGAGATCCATTGATGGATGAATTAGTTGTGGGTCCAAAGTCTGGGTTGATTATGATAGTTGTACTTATAAGTATGAGGAGCCAAAAATGGACCACTTAAAATCTGGTCAAATTCTTTTCCTGTATCAAAAATTAAATCACAATTAAAAGTTGTATCAAGCTTGATTAGTAGGTCCATACTTGTCCTAACTGTTCAGGGCTACTCCTCAATGGTTGTTCGGAGCCGGAAGCTGCAAAGCATTGTATTTGTTGCTTATTTCAGAATAAAATGAATAGCAGTGAAGGTGTTACAGGAGCTCTTAAGGATATATTTGGAGAAGCTGAAAGACTAGAAGTCAATGATAAAGCTACAATGGTGTTGGTTGAATTATTGTTAAACTGCAAGATACTGCAACAGTTGAAACAATACAAAGTCTTGTTTCTTAAGGTAACTGTCAATTAAATAGTTTCGATAACCAAAACTCCTCCTCAAAAGTCTTCTGTAATTTCATGTAAGATTACTGTAAGCATCATATGCAGATGCGAATAAAGTAAGAATGATATTTATATGATATAGTATAGACGGGTTTATATAAGTTCTTCCGAAACTTGTTTCTGAATCCTTATTGAATCGTGATGTGAACTTGAAGAAGAGATAATCCAAATTCTAGGTTTTATACCTTGCCACACGAATTTGCTAGGTATTATGTGATGCCCATAAAAAAGTTTCATATCTGTCCGTCCATCTGTCTGTCCCACAATAATTTACAGATAATAACTTGAGAACAGATCAAGTATTTTTTTTCTGATTTCTTGGTAATAACTTCTGTAAAAGGGAATGGATTGCTTTTGAAGTTGTACAACAAGGTGCCATACCCATCAATGGAACAAATTACGAATAAGGAACCAAAAAGTGACCACTTCAATTCTATATCAAGTTTGAATGATGTGTTCATACTTGACTCAATTCTATAGGGCTTGAGATCTGCTGTTACATGAAGCTGTACCCTGCGAAGCATTTTATTACAATGTGATACATTAAGTCATGGCTTACCAAATCAGGTGGAAAACATTCCATTCAACTCAAAAATTCACGTCTGTTACTTTTTATCTTTTATTAAAAAGATGTCAATTTTTGGACTTGTGTAACTAGCTGTATTATGAAATATTTATAAAATTATCTTTCCTACTTCCTGTTTGTCATATACTTCAAAGTTTTTCCCTAAATTGAAAGGCACAGGCACCTTTTAAAAATAGATGGAACATCACCATGTGTTTTGGAATTAGGGGCCAAAAACAAGCATTTCATAGGAATTAACTAAAAAAACTTAAAAGCATAAGGATGTCAATGACATTGCTCCACAATATTCGCATCGTGTGGGTCTGGGTGTCAAAAGAATAGACCCACAGCAGCGCTAAGCTTGTCGTAAAAGGTGACTAAATGGTGCTCAGAACCCTAGCCAGAGCAAATGGGATGTGTGCCCCAGGTGGTGGAATGGAGTATCCCTGGCGTGTTACATGCTGGGTTGTCAGGCTATAATACAGAAAACCTGACCGCAAACCATAGTGGTGCACTGTGTTAGGAAAGATGCCATGTTTCTCACGTTAAAGAATCCTTCTGTGGTATTTTCCTGTAGGAACCATAGGGCTCCGCCACAGGAGGCTAAATTGCCCAACCCTGCCCACCTCTTCCTATTTCACATGGCAATCAAAATTCGTTGACCCCATTATCTTTCTGTCCCATCCCATATTTCATCATCATTTCATGTTCATCGCCTGAATATAGCTGAAATATTGCTGCTGGGGCGTTAAACCCCAACAATCAATCAATCACTTTAAATTAAAATATTCTGTACTACGAAGGTCTGGCTGAAATTGATTTTGGAGTTGAGACTTGAACCATTTTGGAATTAGATCCATCAATTCCTGTTTAATGTTTAAATTTTAGGGACTTTGGGGGCATCTGTTTGCAATGGACATATTTTTTCTACTTGAGATAATATGTCGAGAACAGACCAATAGGCCAAGCATAAACATGTTTGTTTGCTGTTCCCCTACCTAATGGTTTGTAGAGTGGGTCGGCAGATAGGGAAGAATTTAATTTGATTGAAATTTTTGGAGAGGAAGAAATGTAGAATTAAATGTATAAGAGATGTGACATATGCGAGGTAGTAAGTTGGTCTCCATAAGTATCTTTGATGACTTTTTATTATATTATCTGTATTTCTTTGTTGTTTATGAAGTTATACAAGAAGTTATACAAAAAGTGTGTATCAGTTATGTCATTGATATGCAAATTTGTAATGATAATGTTCCATATCTTGAATCATAATGCATGTACATCTTTCCGTATTTTGTTTATACATATATTTGATATATGGACACGAGAATTTAAAATTGATATCAAATGATCTAATAGAATGGAACAAACTGTTTATTCAGTATCAAACAAAAACCAACAATGTCAGACTAGACACTTTTACTAGTGAATGTTTACAGTGTTATTGCTCGACCCATAATAACATCATAACCACTATGTCTAGGTCTTTAGATATTGTTTGTGTTACTGTTGAGTGTTTTTGGGGCATCCCTCAGAACTTCCAAAATTAAATATTAAGCTTTTGATCAAAATCATGAACCACAGTTTTCCCCTCTTCAAAGTCCAATTTTAAATTTACAGAAAAAATTTACACTGTTACTATTTGTCCAAGACCGACTCTGTTATCAAGGGTCAAATCATCGGAATGTATTCAAACACATCTGAAAGATCTTTCCATGCGAATTGTGTCAAAAAATTGTAAAGTGCAAAAATGTATATTTATAACAAATAAGTGTTCCTTATTTTATTTTGACGGAGGACCAGAATGTAAGGACTTAGCCTCATTGGGCTGAGCATCCATTAAAATCACATTGATTAAGGAAGTCGAGATGGCACTTTTAAAAAAGATCAATTACCAGACTTTCCAAGTGTATTTGTAACACAGATCGAGAAATGGATAAGAGCATGTCTGGTAATAAAATAATTTTGGTTGGGCCCTTCAAACCCGGTCTGTTGGTCAACGGCTAACTAACATATTTATAATTTAGGCCTAAGTGCTGATTAAGTTTGAATTAAGGTGCTATTTGGTAAAAATGTTTCATTTCCGGTCAACTATTGAAGAATTTATGTTATTTATAAAACTGTACTGATAAGATATAGAAATATAACTTCCTTAACTGGTTAATTTTGTATATTTTGGTTTTCTTTTCAGTTCTGTTATGAGAATGAGAAAGCCCAAAAATATTTACTTGGAGCTCTTGAGCAGTTGGTTGGACAGCATAAGGACGAATTGTTGCCCAAGATGCCTCATATCCTACAAATGTTCTATGATTTGGATATTCTTGATGAGAAGGTCATAATTGATTGGGGAGAAAAGGCAAGTTCTAGAAACAAACTGATTTTGTAGCAAGTTGTAAGAGAAAAGACCTTTGTCTTAGCATTCACGGGGTAAATGCCCCTGTAAAATGGTTAGGATATGTTTTAAATGTTACCACAATGTGTCATTCCATACAAATAGAGTTGGAATTCAATTTGTGGGTTGTGATTTTAACTGTTAAAGAATGAGGGTGTAAAAGAGGCCAGAAAACAAACATTTTTCAAGTTTAGTTAATGACTTTAGTGAAATTGATTTGATCTCTTTGCAATTGTTACATTAGGTGCCATACCACCTGAGGAAGGTCAGGATTCATTTTGATGGGTAGGGGTTGTGACTTCAACCATTTCAGAGTGAGGGGCCAGAAACAAGCATTTTTCTGATGTTCTGACAATAATTTAAGTAGTACTCCAGCTAAGTATCATGCAAATTCTATAATATGTGATACAGCCCTAAAAAGGTGTACTTACTCCCTCTCTGATCACATCGACCTTTGTCAAATTGAATTTAACTTTCTATATTATATTCAATGAAAAGTTATCAAATTTTATTCATTAAAAAAAAAACATAAAAATCCTTCAGCTTATTTGGATCTAATTAGTTTTGTCATGGTGATAATTGCCAATTTGACATATCCGAGATTTGTTCACACACACGTTTCACCCTCTGTCACATTAACCCCCTGGAACTTACCATTCAAAACATTGTATTACTGTTAGAATAAACACATGTGCCAATCAGATTGATTTATGACAAGTATAGGTGATTAATAGGCAAGAGTAGTTGGGAAATATAGTGCTGATTTGCAATGCATGACTCAAACCAAATGAATACGATGCTTGTTTTGAATTCATGACGCGAGGAAAGTAACACATGACACAATGCCATGCAAAAAGAGGTCGTGGAGAACCCTGCCCCCATTACACAGCCATATTGCCCCCCTTTTTTAGCTCACCTGGCCAAAGGCCATGTGAGCTATTGCCATCACTTGGTGTCCGTCATCATCGTTAACAATTATACAAAACTCTTCTCCTCTGAAACTACTTGACTAATAAGAACCAAACTTGGTATGAATGTTCCTTGGGGTATCCTGCATAGAACTGATGTGGGGATTACTGATTCGTCAAAAAACATGGCCGCCGTTACTAAAAATAGAACATAGGGGTCAGACAGTAGTTTTATGCATATATCTTCTAAACCGTTAGGTTTAGCTGACCTGACAGGGATAAAAGTGTTCAGCATGATGAGATCTATCTCTGGTCAAATTTTGGTTTTAATCTGTTAAGCCATGTTGGAGTTTTTGCCTTTTCAACGATTTTTGCTACATTTAATGTTATTTCTTTCCAAAATCTTCTCCTCTGACACTACTTGATCAAATGAAACCAAACTTGGTATGAATGTTCCTTGGGGTATACTGCATAGAAGTGATGTGGGATTTTTGATTTGTCAAAAAACATGGCCGTCGTTACTAAAAATAGAACATAAGGGTCAGACAGTAGTTTTTCACATATATCTCTTAAACTGTTAGGTTTATCCAAATTCTTTCAATAGCTGAAATGATCCATATTATTAGGACTACAAAAGTCTTCAGACTCTTTGTAAGAGTTAATGCCCTGGAAAGGGGAAAAAATGACTTTTTTTTTTTAAATAGTTTTCAGTCAATATCTTGAAAACTATGATAGATTAAAAGAAACTTTCTATTGTTGAAAAGATCTTGTGATAGGCCTACCAAAGACTTCTTCAGTCAAAATTGTTGGACAACTTTTTGTTTAATTTATTGCCTTCGAAAGGCAAAATTCAAGAAGGTGAGCGTTTCAGGCTTCTGGGAGCTTCTTGTTTCTGAAAATGACCCTGTTTTACTGTCAAGAGGGCCGCTGGTCCCATTTGGCAATTTTCTTGAATAAACCCAGTTCAGGTGTTACAAAATATACAATGTAATTATATACTTACTGTTTATTGATATTTAACAGTTTTTCTGTTGTTAGTAGGGTTCATTAAATTCATTGTAAGTGCATTATACCATGATAATTATTGTATACTGTGTGGTGAGATATTTAACGATTTTTTTTAAATTTCTACAACCAGCTGAGTAACTAACACATTTATATAAGTATCAAGATTTATCTTATGTGGTCTTACATGAAACTAGTGTTATTCTTTGACCAGTTTGGGGCTATGTCCATCCATCTGTCCGTCTGTTATACTGCTGGGTTTTTTATCCTTCAGGATCAAAATACCTTACATCACCGGATTATGTGAGGAATTTCCCTATTATTTCTTAACACTACACAAAAATATAGTCCAAATGTAATTCTTTTTGCATGATGACTTTTACCATGTCTCCTCTTTTCAGGTTTCTTGCCCATCTGCTTCCTGTTTACCATTTGCCCTAGTGTCTCCCTTTCCAGGTTGAGTTTGGGTATACAAAGCATACAACCTGTTGTTTAATTTTTAGTTATGGAAATTGGGTCAGATAAAGGAAATTTTTAGAACAGTTTCATTCTATATCAGTATCTTATTCTGTATCAAACATTAAATTACAATCCAAACTCTGAACTGTATCAAGCTGCACCCTGCAAAACATTTTATTCAAACCTATGAAAATGAAGAAAAATCCTCTTGCTGAAATTTCAAATGCCAGTATCTTAAAAACTGGCACACCGACCCATCAATTTTTATGCTGCAAAATGGTTTTCCAGGTGATGGATTCAGGCTTTTCGTGAGCTTTTTGTTTTCTTTTTTCTTTTTTTTTTTAAAAGTTGGGGAAACTTTCATCAAGAGAAACAGCCTTATTTCAAAGGTAATTTAAGGCAAACAGTGTCACTGGAAGACCAGGGACACACAGATCAATTAACTCTTCTCTTCTCCTGTTTAGGTTTCTAAGAAGTATGTTGACAAAAAGCTTGCTCAAGAAATTCATGATAAATCTGCTCCATTTCTTAAATGGTTGAAGGAAGCGGAAGAAGAAGAAAGTGATAGCGAGGAAGAGGCAGGAGATGAAAATATTGAGGTAAATTTTTTTTTTTTTTTTTTTTTTTTTTTTTTTTTTTTTTTTTTTTTTTTTTTTTTTTTTTTTTTCGGTTGGTATTTAGAGAAGGTGGTATGATCAGCAAGTCAGATGAAATAACTTGAAATTATTAAACCCCACCACAAACAAAATTGATGGCGGTGTATATGGCTATAGCCCTTCAATTAGTGATTCCATAGGGTTCCATACATTTTTGCACTGACATTTTTGACTGTAGCTTGCTGGTATGATATAAGGACGATATAAGGACACTCAACTTGAAATATTTGGAGTAAAATCTTGGGGACAGAGTGTGATTCGTTTTTCTTCTTATCTCCAAACCCTGAGGTAATGCCTAAATGTCCTCTGGAACACCAAAATAATCCTTGAAACTGGCACTTAGTTTGCATGTAAATTGAGTGTACAGTCCTCGACGTTAGCCACTAGCCCGAAGCCCGGGGCTAGTAAAATCAGCCTCGGGCTAGTACAATTTAAATGTCTGTAGCCGGACTGGGCTAGTCAGATTTGAGTTGTGAAGGTATAAGATTAAAGTGTTTCAATGACCTACAGTACGTTGTTGTGATTACATTCTGTCCGAAATATAATTACAAAGTTACAACACTGTCACTATTGTTTATTTTTGTCATTATTTACTTTCGCGACCTTTTGTCCTTTCGTGTCAAATCATTCCGAGTTAAACCTGACGATATCTGAAAACCGGGCGTTAATTAAAAACAGCAATATGCCGCAACGTTTATTTTATGTTAGAGTTACTATAAAAAACAATGATTAAAAGTAAAACTAAATAAAAACTAATTAATATAATAAAATCTTTCACAAATACTTGTAGGACAACATAATATATAGTTGTCAAATTAAAATTACTGTGGTTCTTATTTTGATTTGAGGGTCGTTGTTGTCCGTCGACAGTTTTCGGTATTGAAATTTTAGCCATTCAAAACCTTTCATTCTTGAAAGAATATGAAGAATAGTCTTTCAAGAATGATAGAAGTTTGCTAAAGAGACTTCACTGACTGTTTATTGAATCAATAAAATATATATTTCATTGATAAATTCTTTATTTTTTTTCTGAATTTTTCGGCTATTAGTTTGGAGTTCGGGCTACCAAAAATTCAAACTTGCTTGCCCAAAGGGCTACTGGACAAAAAATTTGAAGGCAAGGACTGAGTGTATATTTTATTTTATCCATCTTATTGTCAAGCATTCCAAAGATTTCAAGATCTCTAATACACTTCCGTCTGAGTAATTAATGTAACTGATATTAGTGTCTGTCCAGTACTCATTTTTCGTCCGACTCAGAAAAAAGTTCATTAGACTAGAGGTATTGGGCCATATAGAAATTTGTCTTTCTGTCCACATATTTATATCCCCTGCAAACAAAGTGTATAGATTTCACCCTGTCTGTCTGCAATTATTTTCCAAGCAGCTTGCAGCAGTGTTATGAAACGTAGTGGTATGTAATGAAACCACATGGAGATGTTCTTACTGCCTGGATTGTCCACACTGATCTCCAAATGTACAGGGTTCTTGGGCTGCAGAGGATATTTATCCTGTTAGGGGCAATGTCTCGATTTTCCTGTGTCACTAACAGTGAAGCTTGATGTAGGAGACACTCCAGTCCGTTTGCACACTTAGGGGGTTCCCAGTTTATGTAATCTGCATTGTAACTCAAAAAGTATATTCCCAATCATATGAAAACTTCTCACAATGTGTATGCACATATTGAATATATGCATGTCCTATTATAGAGAAATTTGACAAATGTTCTTAGCATTTTTTGATATATCACTAAATGTCGAGGAAGGAACATAGTTTGTGTCATTATCTGAGAACAAAATGTATTAACCATATATTACTGTAGCTTTGCATATGATGTTCATATTTAAATAGAAGTGCAGCTCCTATTATTGTGTTTAATACATATTGAAGACTTATGTACTGACAAATATTAGTTGGTCCAGACATGTATGTGTAATGTTTTTCAAAACATCTATTTTGATTTTATTTTGAAGGAGGTTTAAGGGCTCGTACAAATGTATGTAGATGTGGATATTTTCTGATGCCTCCAATGGAGATAATTCAACTAATTTTTTTTACATGTTAAAACTTTGTAAAGGGTAACTCTTATTAAACTGTTTAAGTGATTTTGATGAAGTTATGTAGTAAAGTGAGTACATTTAAAGGAGAAGACCATGTTGTTGTGCAAGTCATTAATATGGAAACTAATCTGTTTAATATTCATGAAAATTAAATTTAAAAACAATAATTTCCTTTTCTTAATCACTATTTATAATAAGGGAATTTGAATTTCCCACATCTGGGGGCGCCAACATGATCGTTTGAGCTGTGACTTCACGAAGTCGGTTTGTAAAGTGAAAGTAAATAGGTAATTGATTATGATGTCCAAAGAAATCGCAAATTTGGGACTTTCCCCCTATAATTTCAACCCAAAATATACAGAAGAATAGATTGAGGCACAATATGTAAGACAATATTGACTCTTGGGATATGCAGCTAGAAAGGTAGTACATCAGAGGAAAATCCGATGAGTGTACGTGAACTTTTTGAATATGTCTCTTTTATCATTTGTGCAGTTGCAAGCTTGACAAGACAGCATGTTTTTGGTGATCAGAAAAACCAGATCGTAGAAATATATGCGGAATATTCTTTGTTTACACATTATATGTGCAGTAATTGTATTAGTGACATCATGAGTTAATTGGAAGCTATTGGTAAAAATCAATAAAGTCTGCTTATGATCTTCTTTCAGATAGAAGAGTTTTGCAAGATGGCTATCCACATACATTTCATAGATTTCGAATTGTGCATAGCTTTGTGCTTTCACAAAAGCACATTTTGCATTAAAGGTTATTTTTGTATACATGGGTATGATTTATCATAAGAGCCTAACTTAATGTAAAGGTGGTCTTTTCCTTCAACTTATATTACAGTAGCAAGACTTATAGCCGACATGGTGGTGTACTACGTATGAAGTGGTAGTAGAAAGATTTTTGAAGATATTTATACCCTACATAACAAAGTTGCCAAGGGTATAATGTTTTTGACCTGTTCGTCCCTTGGTCATTCCATCTTTAGTTTTCTGAACTTTTTTTTTCAAAACACTTGAGGATATTAAGCTGATTTTCTAACTCACCTGGCTGAAGGCCATATGAGCTATTGCCATCACTTGGTGTCCGGTTGTCATCATTATTGTTAACAATTGTTCAAAACTCTTCTCCTCTGACACTACCCGACCAATTGGAACCAGACTTGGTATGAATGTTCCTTGGAGTATCTGCATAGAACTGATTTGGGGAGTTTTGATCTGTCAAAAAACATGACCACTGTTACTAAAAATAGAATATAGGTATCAGACAGTAGTTTTTTCCCATATATCTCTAACACCATTAGGCTTAGCCAACTACTGACATAGGATTAAAGTGTTCAGCTCTTTTTAATGTATTTTCTTTCAAGAATCTTCTCTGATATTACTTGACCAATTTGATATTAATGTTTTTTAAGGTATTCTGCATAGGACTGATGTTGGGATTTTTGATTCGTCAAAAAACATGAACGAAGGTGTCAGACATAAGTTTTTTGCATATATCAAGTTGAGCCAAGTTCAGGATGATGAGATCTATCTATGGTCAATTTTTGTTTATATCTGTTAAGCAGTGTTGGAGATATTACCCTTTTTTGAAGTATTATCTCTATTTCTAATGTTATTTCTTTCAAAAAACTTCTCTGAAACTACCTGACCAATTAGAACCAAACTTGGTATGAATATTTCTTAGGGTATTCTGCATAGATTTTATGTGGGGATTTTTGATCAATCAAAAAACATGGCTGCTGTTACTAAAATTAGATCAAAGGGGTCAGACAGAAGTTTTTCTCATATCTCTAAAACAGTTAAGTTTAGCTAAATTCTTTTAATTAATTACCGAAATGATCCTTATTATAAGGCCTACAAAAGTCTGCAGGGGATCAAAGATGTTGGATGACTCTTGTTAGAGTTATTGCCCTTAAAAGATGAATAATGATTTTTTTAAATTTTTTTTCTACATTTTTCAGCCAATATCTTGAAAACTATGATATATAGAAACTTTCCTTTGCTGAAATGATCCTTATAAGGCCTACAAAGTCTTCTTTGAGTATAAATTGTCAGACAACTTGTGAGAGTTATTGCCCTTGAAAGGCAAAAATTTAACCTGGTGAGCAATTCAGGCTCCTGGAGCCTCTTGTTTGTTTTTGGTTTAATTTTGAAATTATTTTTTTGTTAATTGGATTTCATATGAAAATCCCAGCATTAATACAAGAGCTTTAAGAAGTATGCTTACCAAATTTACCCTTTCATTTACTGTTTTTGAGATAATGAGGTGCAGAGTGATCAATTAATGCACCCTGAAGCAGACCTTTATACAAAATATTGTGCAATATTGTGTCCAAATTAGTTGTTGTATCCATAATGAAGTGTAAGTCCATATGCTTAGTGTGTCAAAAACTAATATTGTGTCTACACTAGAGTTCAACTGGCTGCGGTCAGATCATGCTGCGCTGGTAAATGCTTTATTTTCTAACGGTTTGCAGATATTGAGCAATTTTTTGGTATGTGAGCTTACCATGATCAGTTACAGGTAAATGTTTTGTGCTGCTCTGCTGTTTTTACTGAAATAACAGGCTGTGGACTTATCAAATTTTATAAACAAAAAAATAACAGTTTTCTGAATTTTTTCTCAACACTTTCAGATATTGAGCTATTTTTTTGGTATGTGAGTCTACATTGCACCATGATAAGCTACGGATCAAGTTTAAATTTTGTAGGGATTTTCTATGAATTAAGGCCCTTTGAACATTTTTTTCCGAAATACTTTTTATTTGAGAGTCCATTGTGTGGACATGTGGGGTATGTGAGCGTGCTCAATAAGTTTCTTTCATTATATATTTTTTCTGCATTTCAAGTGGTAGAGCTTACCACTCACAATACAAAAGAAAATGTCAAAAAAATCTCTTACAGAAAAAAGATCACTCTAAAAGTGGTACACCATTATGTTGGTGTTCAGTCATAGAATGTCTCTTTCTTTACTATAGCTCAACTAGACCAAAGGTCCACACGAGTTTATTATACAACTTCGTATATGTCCTGCATATAATTTTCACATTTTTCTAATCAATTTTACCTTGACCAATTTTAACCCAACTTTGCAGAAATGTTTGAAAGAGCTTTTACAAAAGATCCACTATGGCCACCAGAGGTTATCTAAACTTCTGATTGGTCAATTTTCAAAGATCAACTCCCCTGAAACATGAAGTGCCAATGTAATTTTCCATCCCTAACCATATCCACTATCTGATAACTGTGTACCTATTTCGCATAATATGTTTCTCATACAAGTATTGAATTGGTATCCTCCACATTTTGCCCCTTATTGTGGAGAAATTTGATAAATTAATTCTTACACTTTTAGCTTGAATCATTTAGGATTGTCAGGTAAAAAAAAGTATAGAAACAAGCTTTTTCCTGACGCAAGTAAGGTTTTCTGATATTGTACGCAATACCCCCAAAGGAAGGCTGGGTTTTATTAATCCTAAAGTTAAGGTCTTCTGGGCTAAAGATTTTGAGGGAAAGTTTCAGGAACAATTAAAGCCATAATTTTACTGATTTTGCAAAATAAAAACTCAATTATAGATGAAGTGATTCTTTGCAAATGAATTAATAGTATGATTTTGTTAATATTTACAGGTTGTGTATACCACAGCAGGTAAAGTGGGCGAAGTTAAAGAAGAGAAGAAGGTGGAAGCTGCGGAAGAAGATGAGGACTTTGATATTGATGCTATTTAAATTTCCTATATAAACCTTAGTTTATAATCAACAAGACATGTTAACCTGATCTGTAGTATTAAGTAGATATATAATGGTCTTGATAAAGTTTTATGTATTTTTATCCATTGTCCATACTCAAAAGTGCTTCAGTATTCACCAGTGCTGAATGATATTTGTCTCTATCAGGCATTTATTGTGATGCTGACATTAATAGCTTATATGTGTTATGTTGTGGGCTATTATATTCAAAATTGGAAGTATTTGACATTCATGGACCATTGTTTATCTTTTGTTACACTATAATTGGTTTATTAAAGCATATGATTTTCATTTTCAAAGCACTATTTAGCTGTATAGCTATATTATCAATTAGAATTTGTCAGATTTTAATCCCCATCAAGTCTGATTTAAACAACTTTAGGTTATTGACTAAATAAAATATGCTTTTGTTGATTCGATGAGTAAAGGGTAGTTAGTTCATATTATCACTTCATATGTATGAACCAAAACTTCTTAAACTACTCATTTCGTAATTTTTGTGTCCGGCTTGATTTCATGCTTTCCAAGTTGAAATTGGCGCTACTATTGGTAAAATACAAATAATTTGTAAATAATTAAACAAGAAACAGGTTTATTGAAATGTTGATAATTATTACCATATTATAAAATTTATTAGTATGAGGAATATAATGTTGATTTTTTTTTTCATTTCTAATAATATAATTTTTGATATTTTACCTTTTCTGTATAAATCTTAGATCTTCTTGAGTAATCCTGTATGATGGTCTACATTCCAAACATTAAATTTCATTCTGAATTGTTGGGTTGTCTTCAGTAGGTTTCTTTTATCTGTGATTTGTTGTAATAAAGTCATATTATTAAAATTAGTTTTTATTGCATCATTACTAGTAAATAGTTACACACTTGTCACATAATCAAGCTCTTTAAAACTGCTCATACTCAGCTATAACAGTGGTCTAATCCAAATTTCAACAACATGGTGTTTCGTTGATATGTGCCAATTCGGGGGAGAGCCTCCAAGAGAAGCTGAACTGATTTTTAGGTCACCTGGCCAAAGGCCATGTGAGCTATTGCCATCACTTGGTGTCCGTGGTTATTAACAACTTTTCAAAAGTCTTCTCCTCTAAAACTACTTGACCAATTG
The DNA here is from genome assembly GCA_037379345.1 of Perna viridis. NCBI lineage: Eukaryota > Metazoa > Mollusca > Bivalvia > Mytilida > Mytilidae > Perna > Perna viridis. The sequence continues at coordinate 6,878,448 of CM074512.1, forward strand.
GAACCAAACTTGGTATGTATGTTCCTTGGGGTATCCTGCATAAAACTGATGTGGGGATTTTCGATCCATTGAAAAACATGGCTGCCATTACTAAAAATAGAATGTAGGGATTAGACTAGTTTTTCCGATATATCTCCAAAACGGTTAGATTTGGCCAAATTCTGACATGGGTAAAAGTGCTCAGCATGATGAGATCTATCTGCTGTCAAATTTTCTTTCATTTTAATCTTTTAAGCCATGTTGGAGTTATTGCCCTTTTTCAACGTTTTTTGCTATTTTTTATGTTATTTCTTCCAAAAATCTTCTCCTCTGACACTACTTGACCAATTGGAACCAAACTTGGTATGAATGTTCCTTGGGCCAGCACTCCACAGTATTGTAGAACTGCCTAATTTTGGTCTTGTAATCTGATGCTTTGTAACATTTATCACTTTAAAAAATTGTCAAGCATCTGTAAATCTATATATCTAGAAGTAGCTCAAGCCAAGGCCTTCAGGATGCAGTAAAAATTTTCTGGAAAAAAATTACCCACAGCATATAGGGTTACCATAGAAACCATGCAAAAATATGCGAAAATTTGCAAAAAAGTTCATAAAATCAGGTTTAAAAATATCAAATTTCCCGCAAAATATCTGAAATTTTTATTTCAATCCCTGAAACTGTTCAAACTTTTCCCTTCAAAAACCCCTTCCTCATATGGGCATCGCCGGTTAGATTTTGAGCTATTTCACTTTGTAATCCACTTATTAAATTTAGCATGGTAAAAAATTGACTTACTTTCACAATGAAGTCAAATTGTCATTGAAAAAAAGCCCCTTCAACATTGAATATATATAAAACATTGCAAAATACTTTTAAAAGTCCCCTTTTTTCAGAAAATGTTTTATCAACAATAGATTCTTCATTTTTAATCACTATAGCAACTACCGGTTTCCATTTATGTCATTTTTCATCCCTAGCCAAAAGTGCGAAACTAAACTAAACTGTAGAGTGCTGGCTTAAGGTATCCTGCATAGAACTAATGTGGGGGTTTTCAATCTGTCGAAAAACATGGCCACCGTTACTAAAAATAAAACGGGGTCAGACAATAGTTTTTCGCATATATCTCCAAAACGGTATGGTTAAGCCCAATCCTGACTTGGTTAAAGTGTTCTGCATGATGAGATCTATCTGCGGTCATATTTTCATTTTAATCTATGAAGCCATGTTGGAGTTATTGCCCTTTTTCAAAGTTTTTTGCAATTTTTAATGTTATCTTTCAGAAATCTCTGATACTATTTTACCGATTGAAACAAAACTCATGGAAGTGGAGTTCTGTGATCCATCGAAAAACATGACCTCTGTTACTAAAAATATAACATAGGGGTCAGACAGTTGTTTTTCGCTTATATCTCCAAAACCGTTAGCCAAATTCTTTCAACAGCTGAAATGATCCTTATTTTTAGGACTACAAAAGTCTTCAGCCATAAAATTTGTGAGACGCTTTCTTATAAGAGTTATTGCCCTTGACAGGGGAAAATGCCTTTTTTTACAGGTTTCAGTCAATGACTTGAAAACTATAATAGATTTAGACTTTCATTTACTGAAATGATCCTTATGATAAGTCCTATCAAAGTTTTCTTGAGTCAAAATTGTTGGACAACTTGTTTAATTTATTGCCCTTGAAAGGCAACATTGAACCAGGTGAGCGATTCAGGCTCCTGGGAGCCTCTTGTGTTATTTTCATGTTCTTGGGGGGGGGGGTTCACTTCAGAACGTTTTTACTGACATCAAAAGTGTATAAAACTCTACAAAATATTCGTCTATCTGACCTTTCTGTTCATACTTTCGTAGACTAGACTGTCTCAGTTTGATTAGTTTAAAGTCAGTATCAAGTCATTCCTTGACTTGATCCCTGACTACCTAGAACGTTCCGATCCGTTAATGACCAGAACTGTCAATTTTTTGTAACACGGTCCTTGTCGATCCCAACCTCATTTCGATGTTCGTATAGCATGGCAAGTCCGCAGTCTGTCTTCGGTCGTGGTTGAACGTTCACGTGTCTTCAAACGCCATAAACTAGAGAAGGGCCTTTCAATGCATACCGATGTAACTGGAAGGGTTAACAGCAATTTCAATATGGTAAAGATGTTAGGATATAGACCCTGTCAACAAGTTTAAATGTTTGCTGTAGGATTGATATGTCCCTATTCGTTACTGTTTATCTCTGCCATCTTCCAGTTTCATGTATGAATTCATCAAGATTCCGAATGTCCTCAAGTCATTAAATCAAATTAAATAAGCTTTATTTCAAGTCGGCAAATTCATTACAACTATACAACAAGAGCTCTTGAGTGCTTTTATAACCGACATCGGATACATAAATAGCTTTACAGTGCATGCATACATGTAAAATACATTGACAAAACAATAAAACACATACAGCACACAAACATAAATAGCAATTTAACTAGGGAAACAAAACAAAAATAGGGTTTCAGGGTCGCTGCTCCAGGCATGGATTAACAGTCGCTACAAGCAACACAAGAACATTTTTCCCTTGCGGCTTGAAATCATGGTTTTGAACTGTGAAAGTTCGAGCACTGCCAGAAGTTTTCGGGCAGAGGGCTGGAGCAGCGTACTTAAGTGATTGTTCCCCATACCTTGTTTTAACATGTGGTATCTGTAATAAGTTACTGTATATCTGAAATTATACGAATAATTTTGTATACTTAATAAATCCGATAACACAGTTGGAGCTTGACCATGTATTTTAAAAAAGTTTCCAATGCCATTACTATATGTCTTGCATATAAAGTGGGCATCTTGGCCTTTGCTAAAAGATCATCCTAAGATGAGTTATTATCAAAATAGACATACCGTAAAGTTCTTTTTCGTATTTTTTTTCTTCTATTTTCTTAGTATTAGTTATTGAACAAAAGTGCCAAGAAAGAGGGCAAGAAATTGAAATTTGACAATATACATGTGTGAAAAAAGTAAATCTACTGAATTTGCATAGGTTTCTGCCATTTTTTTTTATATTAAGTAGCACTAGGTAAGAATCATGCAAAATGTGATTCATGGTTGGAAAGCCTACATTTTTTTTTTATTTTTGTATTTTGTTGAAAATGTTATAGTTAACAGAAATTGACATGTGGCTTCTTCTCTGAAACTACTTGATCAATTGGAACCAAACTTGGTATGAATGTTCCTTGGGGTATCCTGCATAGAACCGATGTGGGGATTTTCGATCCGTCGAAAAACATGGCCGCCGTTACTAAAAATAGAATGTAGGGGTTAGACAGTAGTTTTTCCGATATATCTCCAAAACGGTTAGATTTAGCCAAATTCTGACATTGGTAAAAGTGTTCAGCATGATGAGATCTATCTGCGGCCAAATTTTCATTTCAATCTTAAGCCATGTTGGAGTTATTGCAATTTTTCAACGTTTTTTGCTATTTTTATGTTATTTCTTCCAAAAATCTTCTCCTCTGACACTACTTGACCAACTGGAACCAAACTTGGTATGAATGTTCCTTGGGGTGTCCTGCATAGAACTGAAATTGTTCACGAGTGTAGGTGGCGCCCTTCGTAAAGAGAAAATGCTAGTGCCCGGAGTAAATGCTTTAAAGACGCGGTAATCTGTAAAATTAAAACGTGAACATGCTAAACGGTGTTGGATTCAATGTACAATATAGCAAGAATATTTGTTGTGTAACAATGAAATATAAAATTATGAACTATTGATACCACCACTACGAAAAGGAACAGACTTTATGCGGTTGTAAATTAAAATAATTTTATAGGAGCCAGGTAGTTAACGGGGATTTCTCAAGAAATAAATGTTGTAACTTGGAGCTATACGCATGAGAGCAGAGTATAGACGAATCTGAAATTCCATCCTCTTATATAATTATCTTGTAGGAGTAATACTGTTGTATCACTAGTTAGATTTAAAAATACTGGTGTCATTGCTTAATTGTTTCGGGTCAGTAGATAGAAAGGTTGATGCTGTATTTCGGGGACGTTTGTTTGTTTTTGTTTGGTTTTTTTTTTTACAGTAAGACAACCATATGAATTTATGATTTTCTGTATGTCATATTTTTATCAGATTCGGCTGTACACTAGTACTGTACGTAGGATTTTTAGCTTATTTATCTATTACGCATACATTCTGCACATTAAAAGGGTGTCAACAGCGGTCGGGTCCATAGATTCCTTACTGACGGGTGATCTTTCGAAGAAAAAAATAAGTATTATACATGACAGACAAAATATTATGACTCTTATACAATCTACAGATTTTTGCATACATATGTTGTTTCTAATGATCTTTATTCGGCATCTACCCACTGCGTTACATGTCTCCACGGGTAGTGCCATAGACCTATAGGTCTATGGTTGTGCGGTACTAAAGAAAACTGTAATATTCAACTAAACTGTAAAAAGGAAATCTGGATGACCTTAGAATTACAATTTAACTTCCGAAATTAACTTTACAAAGTATATTCTCAAACAAATATTTCAGTTTTACTTAAAAAATAATTTTGTAAACACGTTCCTTCAGTAACCGCAATACCTTTTCATATTATAGGACTGTATCAAGGACTGCATATAATAAAGCTTTACTACTTCAGATCAATACGTACATTGTACATGCATATATTCTCAAGGGTATACTATGTGATAACTTTTAAATCCCAGCTTTTCACAGTGGCAAATTTCATTTCAAGAATAAAAGGGGAAATTAGATGAGTGACACAACGTACATGTATGATCTAGGTCTTTTCTTGTATACATCAAAATTGTCGTGTTTACGGTAATATGCTGCTCGGTAACTATTAATTTCTAAAGTGTTCTGTTACGTATCCGTTGCTTTCCACAAATGCTCACTAGCTCAAGAGCAAACATTATAAGAGTTATTAATTATAAGTTATTTCAAGTTTTATTAATATAAAATAAAAAAAAACAACAACAAAAAACAAACAGTAAATTTGATTTAACAGAAGCCCATAATCCTCTCCACTGTGGTAGCAGTTTACAGCGTCCATCAGTTTCCTCCCTTGCAGTGCAACCGCTTGTCCATGTACCGGTTCCTAATCACGTATCGCTTGTTGAAAAATCGGAGTCTTCAATCTCGGGGTATTCTTTGGAAAAAGGGGGGGGGAACTTCCGATGTAATAGGAATGAGCCGCTGTGCTGTTCTACCTTACTGTCAACGATTATGGAAAAAAATATTAAAAGGCAATTCAAATTATGCTGTGTAAGTGTGATATGCACAAACACACCACAAGTTTGGTGAACTACTGCTTCTTTACAAAAACAATACATGTTTTTGTTAGTATTTTCCGTTGCGCAACAAAACTTTTTTATGGCAGTAATAATTTGAGTTTCTCATTCAGCAAAAGAAGAACTCAAATATGTATCTCGTTGATTTTATAATTTTTTTTTAAATCGCTATAAAATATACTATAATAACGTATACATGTATGTTATTTATTTTTTTCTGTTATCAGATGGACGGAATATGTAGTGATTTTGATAGCCACTTTACCTAATGTGTGTTAAGTGCACGCTTAGATTTAAAGGGAAAGACCATCTTTGCATTAAGTTAGGCTCTTATGATAAATCATACCCACGTAAACAAAAATAAATAATATCTTCAATGCAAAATGCGCTTTTACAAAATGCTCAAGGCTATGCAAAGTTCGAAATCCTTGAAGGTACGAGATCACAATTAATTCCCCTTGACTTTTCCTTGAATCCGCAGTTTTACAACCCTGGTCTTGGCTTGATTTTAATTACCCCATCTGATAGTTTACCCTAAAAACACTGCCTCTGGTTGTTTTTAAAGTACATTAATGTATCTAGAGCACTTTGGAAGTAAGTTTGGGTTGATTCGTTCTTTTTCAGCTTCTAAAAATGAGTTTTTATATAAGTACCCCTGCACTAAGTGAAAATGCTCTAATACTGCAGTGTCATGTCTTAAAACACATATTTCTGTCTTAAATCAGATGGAAACCTGACTAGCTGGTGTTTTCTACTTCAGGAACATGCAATGTAATGGAAATAAAGTAAAAAAAGAGAAAATCTGTCAAATATTTTAATAGAGGCTATTTAGAGGACACTTCTTCAATCTGCAAAAAGTTGAAGTCACGACATATACCATTGATATAAAATTTGCCATAAACCATTTATTTTTCAACTTTCAACAAATTTCTGTAAAACTTAGCAGTTAGACTCAGAAATGAATAAGCTTTCCACAGATGAAGCCATTATTTGAGTTTCAAAATAAGCCGATCTAATGGTACGAGATCAAAATTAATTCCCCTTGACTTTTCGTTGTACATGAATATACAGTTCCTTTTTTTCGTGTGTTTCTCCCTCATTTTTTTTCTTTGCTCCAATAAACTTTATTGTTTAGTATATACTGCAGAAATGTCGGACCAGGATCAAATTTACAAGGGATTTTTTCATTCTGTAATATTATGTGGAAGTTGTGATTTGGTCCCATGAAAGAAGGTCAAAATTTAGGATATTTGGCAGTGGTCACTTCTTATGTCCACGGGGTCTCCGAAGCAAAGTTGCTAAAAATAAAAAAAATTCTGGTGATTTTTCTGGCACTCTTATAGAAATCTGCTTTTATGCATGTTTCCATATTCGTGAAGTTTAATTGAGTTTGAAGCGGTGGAATTTTTTTATATGTCAAGATGGGTCTGTTGAAATGCACTACGAAATTAATTGTGTCCTCGTACTTTGAAGTGTAGCTGCGAAATCGTAGCCCTTGTTCTTTTTTTTTTTTTTTTTTTTTTTTTTTTTTGCGATCTAACGTTAAGAAAATACCCAAAAAAAAATAGTTAGAGCTACGTTTCGCAGCTACGCCAGCACTCCACAGTATTGATGAACTAACTAATTTTGGTCTTGTAATCTGATGCTTTGTAACATTTATCACTTTAAATAATTGTCAAGCATCTGTGTATCTATATATCTAGAAATAGCTCAAGCCAAGGCCTTCAGAATGCAGTAAAAATTTTCTGGAAAAAAATTACCCACAGCATATAGGGTTACCATAGAAACCATGCAAAAATATGGGAAAATTTGCAAAAAAGTTCATAAAATCAGGTTTAAAAATATCAAATTTTCCGCAAAATATCTGAAATTTTTATTTCATCCCCTGAAACTGTTCAAACTTTTTCCTTCGAAAATCCCTTCCTCATATGGGCATTGCCGGTTAGATTTTGAGCTATTTCACTTTGTAATCCACTTATTAAATTTAGCATGGTAAAAAATTGACTTACTTTCACTTTCACAATGAAGTCAAATTGTCATTGAAAAAAAGCCTCTTCAGCATTGAAAATACATAAAACATTGTAAAATACTTTTAAAAGTCACCTTTTTTCAGAAAATGTTTTATCCACAATAGATTCTTCATTTTTAATCACTTTAGCAACCACCGGTTTCCATTTATGTCATTTTTCATAAAGTGCGAAACTAAACTAAACTGTGGAGTGCTGGCTACTTGAAGTGGATAGCCATATTGCAGAACTCTCCTAGCTGAAGGAAGATCATAGTCATACTTAATTGATTTCGGAAATTTGCTTACAATCTCTTCTTCTATCTATTTTTGGTTGAAATTATAGGGGGAAAGTCCCATATTTGCGATTTTTGGGACATCGTAATCAGTTACCTATTTACTTTCACTTTACAAACCGACTTCGTGACGTCACAGTTCAACCGCTCATGGTGGCGCCCATAGGCGCTGGAAATTTCCTAATTATAAATCTCGATTAATTAATTAAGAAAAGGAAGTTATTTTGTTTCCATTTAATTTTCATGAATATTTATCAGTTTCGGTATTCATGACTTGCATAATAACATGGTCTTCTCCTTTAATTGATACTGGTATAAACTGTCGGCGGATAAGATTAACCCTTTATAGATCATGTCTTAGTAATATCTTATAAAATTTTCACGTAATCAAGTTGATTTCGAACAATTCGTTTTCAGATAATCTTTTGTCATTTAAAGATGTGCAATTAAATATAAACTTCAAGAATATCCAAGCGATGAACATAAAATGGATGATACAATAAACATGAAATTATGATGAAATGAAAAAAGAAAAAAAAACGGGGTGGGATACAAGGATAATAGGGTCAACAAATTTTCAAGAAATATGGAATGGTGGGTAGGATCGGTAAATTTACCATCCTGTGGCGGAGCGCAAAGGTTCATACTCCGATTGAATACCACACAGGCGGTCAGTCTAAACACCGCAAAGACAGGTCTTGGTGCACTAAGACAATAAAAGTTGTACTAAGACCAATAATATGATGTTTTTCTCAAATAAAAGTACCACCACTGAATTAGATATCTAAAAATGCATATGTTGCTCCTAATTATATATAGAAATAGTCATTGAATAGTTAGATATTTAGTCATTTGTGCAAAGTTTTCTGTTTGTGGGGACAAAGACCACGGATACATAGCGACTTATCTCTAGAACTTACTTCTGTTGGTAAACATACAGACGCGACACAAATTGGTGTCAATGTATTTATGATATAGATGACAATAAATTATGGGATTTTCCCTATGTAATAAATTTCTAAATTTCACATGAAATAAAGCCTGTATTTCCACTATCGGATTTTTTTTTCGGCCAAAATACTGATAAATTTCAAATGTATTTGAAAATTGCTATGAACTGTTCAGAAAATCTATAAGATAAATATGTAACCAATTGGTTATCGTAAATACCTAAGTATAATAATATCTTGAGATTTAACTGTTAATTCTAGGAGTTCTTCGGCACTAGTGATCATGTTTCGGTTTTTTACTCTATCCAATTAATCATCTTATCTATATTTTTGGAAGAACCATGAAACTATAAAAAAAAAAATCAGACAGAAACAACTTTTTCAAATTGTCTTTAACCTCGTTCTAATGTCGTTCGGATGTCCGCATGGCTGATTTTAAGTAGGAACAAGCGAATTCTCATATATATTTATGTTGTTTTTTATTTCAAATTGATGAAAATGCATGTATTTACTTTTATTGCTCAAATTGAACAAATTTTCATGGGATTTCATTTTTCCTGTTTTGATTTCAACTCAATTTTTACTCCTGCGATTTTAAAGTACATGAAATATTTAATGAACAAATTATCTACAATTGAATACTATATGGAAAACCTAGGCACTACCGGATGTCCACACGTCTGATTTAAATATTTTAAACCAATGTTCAACTAACAAATAAAAATATCCACACCCAACCTTAGACATCAGAGTCCATGTCTAGGTATGTTACCCACGCGTAAAACTGTACAAAAGAATTCTAAAAATCTGACGATGTAAATTACTTTTTTTATAATTAACTGAGAGCATTACATGCAGTTTTACATGTCCTTTCCACTGGTAGTACTTTTACTTGTGAAAAGTTTCTTTTATTGGTCTTGGTGCACTAAGACTGGTTTTTGCGGTGTTTAGACGGACCCCCCACACAGGGTTCTGTAACGTGCGAGGAGCGTGGTATCTTTCCCAACAAGTTGCGCTTATATGATGTGCGGTCGGGATATCCGTATGTTTGCCTAATAATCCCAGAATGTAAAATGTCAAGGTTACCCTATGTACAAGGTTCTTTAGCGACAAGCCTGGCGCTGCAACCGTCTATTCTTTTGACGCGTACCCGGATCTGCACGGGACTAGAATTTGTTTTAAAAAGACAAACAAATCCCCCTTTTTAGTTTACTGCACAATGCCATTATCTAAGTAGTTTTCAAAAATGAACACTTTACTTACAGGCTTCGTTGTAAAACGAAAGTAGAATGCATCGTTATAGGAGAGTTCTTCATGATGTCATCACTTACCTGTGGTTTGGTTTTGGTTGGCAAAAAATCCATTGAGTGGCATGGGGCATCAACTTTAAATCATCATAACTTTTTCGTTTTTTAAGATAATTGAAAAATTCATTTGGTTCCCTAAACTGCCAATAAAACTCTTTTTACCCATGGAATTTTTAAAGAAATATTCAGTAATTAGAATAAATGAGCATAAAATTTTAAAGACAATTTTATATGAAAATAGAGGTTTACATATAAATACCGTTTCAAATTTATTCTTCAAGTAAAACAGTTATAAATTCACATATAAATTATGAATTCTTTTATGTAAACGAAACATTTTACAGAACAAAAGTTGAATGTGAAATAACAAAGCTATAAAGTTTTGAAAATTGGGCTTCTAATCATGAAATTGTTAATTGTTTATTTAGTTGTTTATTTGCCAACCAATTTGACACGAGTGTCAAGCGAATTCACAAGGGGTCTGTGGATACGGTTTTGTAAAATAAATGTAGTTTCAACTGTTTATTAGTTAAACTAACAGCCGCAGTTACTGCGTAACAGGAGTTAAATACAGATATTTATAAATACAAAGATAGCCACTCTACACGTTGACGTACTCCCGAACAGTTAGAGTGGGGAAACGCTCTCGGACCCACGTGGGGTCTGGGAGTAGGTCAGAGCGTCAACACAGCAGCCCAACTACTAGTAGGAGATACTCTGACTGAGTTCTTCGGTCAGGTATCCCGAAGGCTGGGCTCCGCCACCAACACCAGTTGGTTCTACTAACCCACTAACATCGACCGTGAGAGGCCTATATTGGTATTCAAGGTCGTTAAAAACCCCCAATCATTTCAATAACAAAGATAGCATACGAATCGAGTTCGACACTATCAACATATATACTGACACTGAAAGTGTGATATACATATAATTAACAACCCAATGCACTTCCTATTGTTTCTTATATTCTGCGTACGTGCATAAATCTAAGTGTATATCTCGAAAATTCAAACAGTCTTTATGCCTCTGTTTTTCGTTTAACATACTTCAAGTAATCAAAAACTATTTTTTCTACTAAAACGGGTCAGATATGTTAAATTCACATTAATGCTGTATCCAGAAATGTTTGTCCATGGCCAGTTTGAAATCGACACTAATAGTTTATATCAACTTTAAACAAATTAATAACTATTCTTGCTTTACATGTATCTAAACTTGGATTGTGATTAACATTTGACACAGATTAATATAATACCAAAATCACACTATCCCCTATTTTTTCCCAATTCCTGAATGGTTTCGATTTCTATAACAGTTTTCAAAGTCAATCCCTAAATTACTTTTTGAGGAGTTTAATACTGTGGTACAAATTATTAGAGGAGATCTATCCACTTAAATATTTTAACATTAACTGTCTGGTTTGCAGGAAATAAAGCTTGTGTACCCCCTCCGAATTGCCGAAAAAGATATATCCAAGCCTTTTTGTTTGTTGTACATGTATGCTATTTTTATTTCATTTTTTAGTACTTCATATTATTATTCATACTTCTGATAATATATACATGAAATTAAAAAAGGGGGGCAAAGGTCATTAAGGCCACAATTGATCATAGTTTCATTTCGCATTAACGTTTCTCAAATTATATCATTTTGGTACATCTAGTTTGTATAAACCCAATATCTAGAGGTAATATTTATGAAAAATAAAGATTTAATATACAAAAAAAAAACTTTTAATTTTAGGTGGAGGGGCGTACACCCGTACAATCCTTGGATTCGCACTTGCAGATTGAAACCGTTCTATTGGTAGTGCATCAAGATTTTTTAAAATGTAGCGTAGAACAGATTATTTCGAAAGCAAGGAATTAAATATAAATCCTTGCCGAAACAAAGGACTTGATAAACGTGATTTATAATTATATTTAAAGAAGTAAAAAAGCAGTCTTTGGTGGTCATATATATTGTTAACTGGGGATACATTTTAGATACTATTATAGCATTTCAGAGTCACCAATATTTTGTACGATTGTGAGTCTCAAAAATCGATCTACAGTGTAATCAGTCCTTTCAAAATGCGAATTTGGACTTAAATGGCTAAACAATCTTGTCAGTGTGACATTTAAGGATGATTGTTTTTTTTTCTAACTTGTAAATAATTGCGTGTACACATTTGAATGATGGTGTATTGTGTACCTATATACATAGAGGTGTGCCTTAGCACTCAAACCTCGATTGGTTCAGCGAAAAGAGCATACACACGGCTTACGGTTCCAACAAAAAATATTGGCCCGATACCAACCGTTCCTGCTGCTGCGTTCCTGCTTATTCCACTACAAATACTTGATGGTCCTTCAACCGCTAATCATTTGCATACCTACATGTACCTACATCTCAATTGCATGAAGATTTATCGGTGTCGTTGGGAATACGCACCAATTCTTCAAAAATGGAACCGAATTGATTGCATATTGAACTTACCCTGTGTTGCATGGTACTAAAAATACTATGCATAGTTTCAAAGCAGTTATAAATCTGATTCGCATAATACCTCGCTACTTCGCGTGACGGGGTATACAAAACCCAAAATCAGAAAAAAAAACAATATCTAAAAAAAAATTTATTAAAATACTTAATAAATGAACACAAAAAGAAGTAGGGAATGGCCCTTGTTATGGATTTATGGATGATATAAACAGCGCACAATCCGATTACATCTACGTGTCCGTAAATACACGTACATGTTTACAGACAATTTCGTTCAGTTATCACGCGCAGTACATATAAATTTGAAATATTGTATAGGATTCAAGATGTAATATCCAATAAGCGGGGTCTAGGTTAATAATGATGTGGGGGATGCATTTTTTCTCATTTAAATAAATCTTCAAACTTAGACTATTAAAACCATGTCACATAAGTTACATAATTATGTAATTACATGTATACACATGTAGGTACTGTTAATGTTTATTTAAGTGTGTTTACCCCCTTTATAATTGAGAATCTATTTAAAGCAAAATGATGGGCATTTGGTAAGAATCGTCTTTTAAAATAAAACAAGCTGTTAATACCATATGTTTTTTTTAGACTTGACATGTATACAATTTTGGACTGTAATGAGCGCCCCTTACGGAGATCTTGATTAGTAAATATTGGCAGAGTGGGGCGGATTCAGGCGGGGCGTGGCGGGCGTGTGGCCCCCCCCCCCCCAAAAAATGCAAAGCATGGTTTGTCAAGGTAGTTATAGGTGTTTTCGGTTGAAACTTTAATTTCTCGCTAATTTTACTACAAAAATATCTACATTGCACCCACTCTTGAAGAATATGCCAAAAAATGAACCTAAAAAAAATTTCGCCTTGCTCCGCTCTGCGAAATTTTACCTGTGAGCGCCCCCCCCCCAATCTAAATCCTGGATCCGCCCTGGAGTCAGCTTTTGTCCTACTACATGTAACAGCCAAGGGGCTGTGTTAATTTCCTGGCCCATTCTGATACAAATGTACTCTGTGGGTCTGAGAGTATTTAAACACGCTGAAGTAAGTCAACGTACCGTGACTTTTTTTCCTGTGACTTTTTATCCGTGATTTTTTTTCTGTGACTTTTTTTCCTACATTCTGATGTGTACATGCAAAAGTTTGTCAGGAAAACTACAATTGAAAGTAGGACCTCTTACCTTTTCACACTTAATAAATACTATTGTCAAACCAAAAACAGGACTAGATACAAAAATAAAAATTGTGAAGATTGTGATGTTCACAAAGAAAAAGAAAAAAACGATGAATCTGTCCATTATGTCAAAAGAGTTACATATGGCGGTTCTGTTATGTAAAACAGACGATGATGAAACACAACAATAACTAATATTATTAATGAAAGCATCGAGTGTCTTTTCCTGAAATATATCTATACTACAATATTAGTCGATATCTTGGATGGCAGCTGATTTTTTAAATATTTCCTGCCACTACAAACTATGTAGTATGGCAAACTAATATGATCAGTGTTGTGGTTAGATATATATCTTTATTTCTCAATAAACCTCTTTACAGTGGTATAGAGAATGTAAATTATACATAATATACAACATTGACAATAATAAATTCACAGTTTTCATACATTATTTTTTAGATTACGAAACAGTAATCAAGTATAACAGTAATTTTAACTACATTGTATAAACAAATAAATTCTTAATTTACCCCGGAGAATTTAGTCGTTTAATTATAATATTAATAAACTTACATAATTTGCTAAGCTCTGAAATGTTTTGAGTTTGTAAAAGACCTCTCGTTCTCAATATATTGGGTCGTGTTTTATATTTTACTTTTAGAAAATTTGTCCTGTCATTCTGGAATGCCGGGGCAAACAAATAAATAATGAAACTCGTCACCAATTTCGTGAGAGTTACACATATTGCAATTTCGCTCATTTCTCTCGATGTTTCTCCATCTACCAGATTCAATAGGTAGATTATGATTGGTAGCCTAAATCTACAAAAAATAATAGCTTGTTTGGTGTCTAAAAGTTTAAAATAGTTTTCGAATTCAAAATTTTCTTTAAAAATTCTGTAGTTGAGAGCTTTCGGTGAATTTTGCACTAGAGAGACCCAAGACTGGGTAAATTGATCTACCAATTTCTGTTTTACTATCTTATAGAGCCAAATATTACTAATAAAATTTTGTGTATCCCATACATATGACATTCCACAATTGTCTAAAATAGATTTGACATAATGTACCCAAGTTATGGTTTTAACATCTAAGATTTTTCTTAAACATAAATTGTATAGTATAACAGGCAGTTTCTCTGGTTTTCCTGATATTAGTTTTGACCAGTAATTGATCATTCTCAATTTAATACTAATTTCGAGTGTGTATCTGCCGAGTTCACCATAGATCATATAATCTGGAGTTGAGGTTATTAAATGTAGAAGCATTTTGCAAAATTTTAAGTGAACTCGTTCAATAATACGAACACCGCTCCCCAAACTTCACAACCATACAAAAGTATAGGCTGAACTACCTTGTCAAATAATTGCAATTGGGTTTCAAGTGATAGATTATGTAAGTTGCCCTTTTTCAAAATGTCATACATGGCACTGGTCGCCTTTCTTACATTAACCTGTTTGGCCCGTAGGAAACTACCTGTTCTTCCAAAAGTAACTCCTAGATAATTAAATTAGTTTACAATTTCTAATTCTAATTCGCCATATTTAAATAACAAATTATTTGGTAATCTACCTGGAGAAAAAATAACAATTTTACTTTTGTCTGTGTTAATCTTAAGTTTACAAACATCACAATATTCATATAAGGTATCTAATTGCTTTTGCAAGTCATCCTTAGATTCTGCCATTAGAACAGTATCATCAGCATATAATACTGTATAAAGTTTCAAGTAATGATTAAGTTCTACTTCAATGTCGTCGGAAATATGTGATAAACCAGCTACATTTTTGTTTTCAAAGAAATTGTCTAGATCATTCAAATACAATGCAAAAAGTAGGGTGAAAGATTTTCACCTTGTCTGACTCCAATATTACAGAAGAAATCTGAAAATTCTGTACATTTTGTATTCGTGATTTAACATTACTATATATATTAACAATACAGTTATACATTTTTCCGTTTATTGCGTTTGACAAAAGCTTTCGCCACAACCCTGGACGCCAGACCGTGTCGAAAGCCTTTGCAAAGTCAATAAAAGCACAATACAGTTTTTTCTTCTTAAATTTCAAGAGATTAAATAATAAATGTAATATGAAAATACTATCTGTTGTCGAATAACCCTTTCTAAAACCAAACTGATTTTCATTTAACACAAGATAATTTTCGACATAATTGGTTAGACGAGTGTTCAAAATAGAAGTAAAAAGTTTTCCCAAACAACTTAGAATAGTAATGGGCCTATAGTTTTTGGGATCCTTCTTGTCACCCTTATTTTTATAAAAAGATAAAATGTTACCTTTTAGCCAAATATCTGGAACATTTCCAGTACTAAAAATGATGTTGAAAAGTTTTACGTAAATGGGCATAAATATACGAGACGTACTCTTTAAATATTCATTTATAATGTGATAATCACCAGAAGCTTTATTGTTCTTCAGTGCTTTAATACACTTTTCTATCTCATTTGCATTTATATCGCAATTAATGATCTCATTTAAATCTTCAACTTGATCATTTGGTATGAAATCATTTTCTGCAGTATCTTCATTTGCAGAATTCAAATCTCTAAAGAAATTGTGTAATGTGTCAATAGAAATGTCATTACTGTTACGCTTTTGTTTTTTGTTCAATAAGTTCCAAAACTCCTTTGAATTACTCTTTCGTAGATTATCTATCTTCTTTCTCATATTTCGTCTATGCACATTTATTGCTCTATTCATCTCACGTCTATAATTACGTGCTGCGCTAATCTTATTTTCCTTGTTAATATAGTTTCTATTCTTTCTATAGCGCCTTTTAGCTATTCTTAATGCCTTACGTTTTTCTGTTTTATGCTGACATTTTTTACCTTCATTTACAATATATGTGCCAAATACACTCTTAGCAGATTCAGTAACAATAGAGTTAACTAAACTGTCTACATTTTCAGGAGATATAAATTCATTTTCATTCATTTCACCAATTTGTTCTTGTAAATTGTTCACTTTAACCAAATCTATATTTTCTACAAAATTATTTTTCTTATTTGTGTCCCACTTTTTGATCTTTTTTCTATTTCCATTTCCATTTCTGTCATGATAATCGTTGAAAATTCTAAAACATTTAAACTAGTAATAAATTGTAACAGATCATAAGAGCATATAAAATAGTTTACAACACTCGTCTGTCTACATGTAAAGAATCCAGATATATCACCATTTACTCTCCCATTCAAAATAAACATATTATTGTTTCTACAAAAATCTAATAACCTATTTCCATAGTTGTTTTTTGTTAAATCTTTATTATTACGCATGTACAACATATCAAACTGTAACAATCTACTACCATAATCAGTGACAGCAAAATCTACAGAACAATTTGCATTAATATAAACTTCAAAGAAATCTAAATCATTGCTAGTTCTGCTATTGAAATCTCCATTTAACAATACATATTTATGTCTATTTGATAATTCTAGAAATTCTTGTTCTAGTTCGTTTATAGCATCATCAAATCTATAGACCGAGTTTTCCGGTAGAATATATACGTTACCAATAATAATATCTTCATCTGTTTGAAAAAGTTTTTTTGAAATTTTGATCCAGTATACTAATTTACTGGTGGTCTCGATGGTGTTCACAAATTTTTCAAAATCAGATTTAAAGCCAAAAGCAATACCACCTGACTTAATTTTTTAATGTTGTTTTCTATTCTTCATTTTAAAGATATAGCCTGTTGTATCAATTGTATCAAAATCGTCTGTTTTTGTTTCTGTTAAACATATGAAATTCTGATTTTGGACCAACTCTACAAATTCTGGATATTTCATTCTATTCAAAATACTACAACAATTTAGTGTTAAAATGTTAATATGTTTATTCTCTGGATATTGTTCAATCTTTTCTTTTCGTTCATTTCGTAGTGTCCGTTGTGCGTCACATTTCTTTCTCCTCGGGGTCCCTATCGCGGCGTAAAAGATAAACGCGTCCGTTTGCCTGTCGTGTTGGGGCGACGGTTTGGTGTTACCCGTCTAGATGCTCCATTTCTTGTATCGGCCCTGCCCACCTCATCGTTATCTGTGTCTAAATCTTGCTCCTGATATACAAGTCCATCTACATATAGAATGTCACGTACTAGCTTTACATGATGTCCCTCGTCTCGCTTTTGTTTCATAATCGGGTATAAGGTCATCCGTGCCTGTTCAATTGCTTCAGCAAACTGTTGTTTGATACCAAAAGGTCTTCCCTTTAAGCGATGTGCATTGGATATGACATATGCAAGATCTTTATGGTAAATAAACCTTGCAACTATAGGTCTTGGACGTCCTTTTTGGTCTGGCCTAGCCCCTTTTCCGAATCGATGAATATTTCCGAATTGAATACGGTGCTTAATGTTCAGTTCAGTTTCCATGAATTGTCTCAATAATCTCTCGGTGTGTTCGTTTTATGGTTCTCTAAGGCCGGTGAAGATTCTTCATCGATCTACACTTTAAGTCCAAGATGTCGTTCTTGAGTTCTCTTCTCTCTCATCACTGATCGCCGATCTGATCTCCTCTGTAAGCTCTAAGTTTTGATCGCCCAAGTCTTTTGCTACTTTGCTAACTGAGGTTTTCATTGTACTTAATTCTTTCACATTCGCTTCTTGCTTTTCTTCGTAGCCATCCATTAAGTTACTTAAACCTTGCAGATCAGAGTGATTCTCGCGAAGGTTTTTCTTTAATTCGTGCACATCTCTTCTCGATTGACTTTGATCTGTCTTTACTAATTTTATTTCACTCTCCATATCTTTGCATTTATTTTCTAGTGTCCTTACTGAGCTATCTATACCACCAACTTTGCTTGTCAAATTTACTATCATATAACATCAGAGTATTCTGGATTCTGGTATCAATCAAGGGAGCAAAATCCAAACAGTGCATGTCATGATAAATTACACTATAGAGAATAAAATAACACCAAACATGATGTTCATAGAAATTATCAACTTAAACATGAAATAAAAATACCCAGTTACTACAGACGTTTGTCAGGGTTGTTCTTTACAACCTCTTTTATAGACAAACATTATGAAGTGCAATGATGGGAGGCTGTATCTATTGAAAAATAACAAAAGTAGATGGCATCATAAACTTGTTAAACATTCATAAGTCTATGATGAAAAGTAGTCAGCTTTGCAAAAAAAACTTTAATGAATGTTGTATCAACACATTGTGTACGTATAATGACATAAAGATGGACTTTTATGTATGGTTTAAGTATAAATTATGTATATGAATTTAGTCGACAATCTAACTCTTTTTAGTTCATTCGCAGTATTATTTTTTTTGAGAGGGAAAAAGACGATACATTTTACGTATTGTTTACTTCCGATTTTAGACGCCATATTGAATTATTACACAACAATCATAAAAATTAATACATTTCAAACCTAGTTCGAAGCAAGAAAACATTAACCTGAACTGAATTTGGGTTCATAATTATATTCTGCCATATATTACCTTTATTTGGTTGGGTTGGAAGGTATAGTATATCGAGAAGAAATTATCAAAATTATTTTTCGAACACGACCACTATTACATAAAATACTCGTACATGATCTGTTTTCATAAGGTGTAACCTACGAAAAAAATCAAATGCTATTTGAAGCATAAATGTTTTGCCCTGGACTGATTAAAAGTATGTATCCAAAACGAGGTAGTAATAAGCAATAAAATGAGGGGGTAGGATGGTATTGAAAACAAGATAACAAAAAAGTTGTGGCCATTTAATTAACACGCCCCGCGGGTTTATGTTAATAATCGATAGCCATTACTTGACACCTAAGTACTACAAGTGGTCACGTGATGAGTTATCAACCATTTATTGATAGTTAAAACATTTTACAGAGTTCATCAGTTGGCTATCAAGGTCTTGTTTGTAATTATCAAATAGTCTCTGTTTAATAATATAAAAATACATGTCACAAAAGTTACCATTTGTAAAAAGAGACTGGTTACACCATATATCACCTAAATCTATATGAAATAGTTCATTTTTAATAAAATGCAACCAATTTGTTTTATTTCTAGTATATTGAAGTATATTTTTACAATATTCTAAATGCACCCTTTCTATAGCTGGGGCTTTATGTGCACCCTGCATATAAGTATCGAAAAGGGATAACATAGTAGTATTACTTAAGTACACAGATTTTACATTTCTTCGTAGTGCAAAACAGCTTATCTACCTTGTTCAGACAATTTATTTTGTAGAACATTGTATTTTTCCATTTTAATTAAGAAGTACACCGAGATATGTAAAACTATCAACAACTTCTATCTCCTGATCATTATAAAACCATTTTTCATCAGCGTTTTCTCTTCCACCATTTCTAAAGACAATAATTTTAGTTTTGGTGGTATTAACACTTGACGCCCATCTAGTTGTATATTCCGATAAAGTATCTAACACAACTTGTAACCCTTCAATCGATTCTGAGAAGATGACCATGTCATCAGCATACATTAATAAAAATAAACTCAATTCTTTAACATCAGTTGGCAGTGAAGCGCTATTAACAAAAGACGTCTCACGGTCATTAATTAACAAAGAGAGAAAAAAGAATAGGAGATAAAGCTTCTCCTTGCACTAAACCTAATTCGTTTGTGAAAAAAATCAGAATTAAACCCATTTACTTGTACACATTTGGTAACATTTGAATACATAGATTTTATAACTTGCAATAATTTACCACGTATACCCATACTGGCGAGTTTCTGCCATAACATTGTCCTTTGCACAGTATCTAATGCTTTTGTATAATCGACGAAACAACCATATAAACGTTTTTGGCTGATAATGATTTGAAAATAATAGATGAAAAAGCGAAAATAGCATCGGCAATTCCATATCCTGGTCGGAAACCGAACTGAGCGTCCGTTATAACATCAACAGTATTTGACCAATCCAACAAACACTGATTCAAAATTGAGGTAAATAACTTTCCAAAGTTACTAACTAGACTTATTCCTCTGTAATTGTTTGGATCGTTTATATTTCTTTTTTTGAAAACTGGTACAAGTATTGCAACTGTCCAAGCAGTCGGAAAAAGTACTGAATTTAGAATCCCATTAAACACTTTAATTAAAGTAGGCATTAAAGGGTCCTTAAATTCGTTAAGGTACTCATTCAAAATTCCGTCAACTCCATAACTTTTATTACGTTTTAAATTTGATATTGTTGTTAGAATCTCCTCTCCGGTTATTTTTCTATCCAGCTCCTCGAATACACAAGCATCAACATCGTCTTAATTGAAACTACCACTAAAAGTAAAGTCATTATCAGGGTTAGCGACCTTTTCGAAGTGTTAAAAAAAATGATATTTGTAACTCTTCTTTGCATTAGTTGAGTTTCTATGGTTATCAGAGTATTTCTCTCGATTAAAAATGATAAAGCAATGCATTTAATTGGAATAAAGTTCTTTACACCGACCATTGAACCAAGGCTTATCGAGTTGCTCTCTGTCGAGTGCTCGAGAAGTCTTCGGACACTTTTTGAAAAATGGAGATATTATATCCTCAATTGTCTTGGTAAAATCAATCAACGAAGCATCTAGGGATTGCTGGTTATCGAAATTAATCGCGTTACTTAACTGTCTTATTTTGTCTCAACATTTTCATGTATGCACTCAGTGCATTGGTCCTTTTAGTCATCGTTCCATCGATATTTCGTAGATTTTTTACCACCGATATTATCTGTCTGCGCAGGACTTTCCTCTGGATTCGCAAGTTTGGTAAACAGATTAAGTTCTAAGTGTAGAAATGCATGATCGGAATAGCTAAATGGGTCTATAACTCAGTGCGTAAGAAATAAGTACATAGTCTATAACACACATCCCGTTAGATCCACAATACGTGTAGTCATTTGATAATCCATTTTGATGACGACCATCCATAATTTGGAGTCCTGAGTTTTTACACAGATTTAGAAGTTTTGTTTCGAAGGAATTTGTACCAAGATCTGGGTTGATTCTCGCTGGGATATTTACATCACTGTCGTATTCAAACACATCTTCGACAATATTTCTTACTGCCCTATGAATACGATCACTACAGATAAAATTGTCCAATGTTGCTGTTCGACTGTTTGTTGTATCACCAATTAACATCACATGAACAGGAGTAGAATATAATACGATGCTACTTTCAAGTTCTGTAAATAAATCACAGCCATACCTCTTATAATACTTCGAACTAAATGGGCGTATATACACACAAGCTAAAAATAAACGCTTATTTCCAGTAACAATACCTTGGTCAATACTTAGCCAAACAATAGTGTCATGTATACATGATTCCACATAAAATCAAAACAATTATACCACCTCCTTGCTTTGATTACAGTATAGTATACAATAAACATTTATAATAGGTAAACATACACAAAAATTCTTTATCAAACCAAGTTCGAAGGATGAAAAAAAACGTACAAAAAATTTTTTTGCCTCAACAAGGTATAAAAAGTACGCAAAAATACAAAAATGCTCGAGTTTTTTTGCAACAAAATGATTCGTAAATGGGAGGTATAAGGAAAGCTGAAAATCATATTTTGTTTGATGAGTGGGGGTGCGCGGTTGTTATCTCAGCCAACGAACTGTTTGTACATCATTCAGGAACACTTGGCACCACTTCTGTTTTGTGATTATTTTTTTGAACCGAGTATGGGTGGCTATGATGTTTGAGTGTGTTGAACTTGACTCACTTTCCTTTGTAGTTCTGGCTGTTGGAATATTGCTGCATGTTGATACTTTGTAATTTTATGTACCCCCTTTCAAAACCCGTGTAAAACAGGAGCGCTTGATCACAGTAACTTGCCGTTTAACTGGTGAAAAAAGGTGAAAACAATAAAGTGAAATCGTAAGTATTACCCATTTGCGGACCAACATTTTGTCAACATTTATCTCCCTTTGGAGCAGGTACCTATTCGGAACACGTAAGAATTTCCATCCGATATCGACGGTACTTTAGAAAATCTCGAAAGTCAATAAGGAATTTCTCGTTCTACTGACCCTGCCATAAATTTTCTTTACCCGGGATACAAATGAAAATCATCCTTATGTAATCTACCAACAAAATGAAACACCCTGTAAAGTTTAGAAACACCATTGTGTTTGTCTGCTGGTGATTCCATACACTCGAGTTACCTCTTCTTTCTGCACCCGAATCCGAACATCGATTAGAGAGACTTCGAAATTATACCTGCTCTTACGGGAAGTAACTCTGCAAAAACAGGATAAAGTATGGGTGCATCCCGAGCTCCGCAAGTAGGGAATATATTAGATTTTTCTTAATTTTTTTCACTTTTCAACACTAAAACTTCAAATTACTTTGGCTTGTTCAAAGCATTAGAAGTAGTTAATGGCCAATTGCATTTTCTTTGCATTTTTGTCGATGAATTACTCTTTCATTTTGTATAATGAAGTTAATGGATAGACTACCCAAATTAACTTCGTCCAGCACTTTTTTAATCGGCGTTGTGACGTCTATGTAGCCTTTTACGGTTTGATTTGAAGTTTACACGACCGAAAAGTTCCGGGGTAACACGTCATCATGGCATTTTGGTCCACATCATGTAAAGATAAAACCACATAACGTAAATATATGTTGACATAACGTTATCATAAAACGACAGAACGTAAAGACGAAATGACTGAACGTAAAGACGAAATGGCAGAACGTAGACAAAACGACATAATGTAATGATGTCCATACATAACGTAAATACAAAATGACCACATGTAATTGTAAAACTACAGCAAGTAATGTAAACTGACAACACATAAATAAACGTGTATCTCATCAGACAGTTTAGGCGTTCCATATGTCTATGTATAAATGCTTAACCCTTTCAGTGCCAGAGCGACATTTTTGTCGTTTGAGGGTTGGCTGCCATAGCGACGTTTTTTTTCGTTTGGGGGTTGACTGTTGAGGCGACATATTTGTCGTTTAAGTTAAAAAAAAAACAAGCACTTATTATACTGTCTCTATTTTACAGTAATTCATGATACTATGTTGTATATATATGTAATAGGGAATAGTGTCGCAATGTTTTTTCTGTTATTTAAGATAACGTTAATGATGTCATAGCATTATCGCACGTGAAAATGCGAGGTAAAAGTGCATGTATTTCCCATGGCGATATACTTCGTGGTCAACCATCGCCGCATGAGAGGTATTTATGTACGATTCATTGACACTATTTAGACTGGCTTTCGTATAATTCCACAGGGAAACTTTCGTTGGTACGAGTTAATTTTTTTTTCGAAAATATTTGGGTTATTAATTTCTGATGAACTACGCGCAAGTATTACATATCAATGGCGAATTACAGAATAATACATGTATAGGTAGAAAGGTGTGAGAAGATTCAAGTGGGAAAACATGGATCTGAAGTCATTCCAATATCCAATCATAAACGAAACCCAAAATATGAAAAAATAAATAAATATTTTGTTTCTTGGAATCTGTTATCGTTAAAGGTCCGTACGTACCTTTATATTGTTTTAATAAGTTATAGAAGATACTGAACACTAAGCTACGCAAAAAAAAAAAACAACAACAAAAAAAACATTTTGAAATCCTATTCAGCTTAAAGTACTTGTACAGTGCAATGGTATAGCAAATACTTACGAAATGCATTTCAAAAGTTTTATTCCTATCATCAATATATATGGTACAAACCCCTGGGCAGAGTTTATTTGATGATGTGTTTTACCTTAAACACTGTAAACGTATTAATATGCGCTATTTCCGCGATAGACAGAAAGGCGCAAAACAGTACCCACGGAATTAAATTTTAACTTTGTGTAACGCTGATCAGCTGATCATTTCACGACACCGCGAAAAATGATACTCGCGAATATACTCACTTGACAGAATCCGTAAAACCCCGAAACCGCGAAAATAATCCGTTTACAGTAAATGTGTAAAATCCGTGATTTAATACAGGCAAAACATTTTGATTCAAGAAAAAAGTTTCAACTGGAAAACATGATATATTAGTTCTAGTTGGTTTAATTCTTCGTTTGTCAAAAAAAAAATCAGTATACTTCATATTTCATTCGATCTCACTAAATTTAGGCATATCGACGTGACAAAAACGATGAGCCTCTAGTTTTTGCCGACATTTATCTTGTGTCGGAAACTTATGCCATGTCAAAGGTTGAATCAAAATCCAATTCTGATGTGTATTAAAGGTTACGACTATACTTGTCCCAACTATTCTGGGCATGAATTTTGTGATTGTATCAAGCTGTGCCTTGCGAAACTTTTTTCTATAGTTTTTTATGTCCCATTCCTCGTGTCTACGTTTCCATCTCCATCTCTTGTGTAATGACAGCGACGCACAATTCTATCAATATTACTCCGATAATATAAAACTTTTGATAACTTTTTTAGTATAATGATATTTCTATATCAACCAAAGGTAAGAACAATCTTTTGTTTTTCAAGTTTTATTAATACTCTCTGACAGGTATTACACTGTAACAGGAGGCAGATAACTAACACATTTACAATACAACAATGACAGACAAGGTAGACATTCATACAAATAAATAGTAAATTTTCACATAAACATTGTATGAACAGTATATTGACCAATATAATCACGATCGATAACTCAAAAACTATTCATGATCAGGAAGAACATGCTAAAATCTGAGCCCAGATACTTTATATGCAAGTGGATTTAACATGTTACCAGAGATAGATGGAGTCTTATTATTATTGAATGTTAGTTATAGTAATTTCATGAGATCTTTGACAAACAATGCAAATTTTTAAGCAGTGTTATTATTATGGTGGGCTTGAAGTCATATACTAATTCGTCTCATTCAAGTTTATTCAGTATCAATATGAGAACGATTAAATAGAAAAGGACACCTCGGATAAATATAGCCACAAGTCAATATCTAGAACAATATATCAAAAACATTATGCATATATAAAATACACATATCAAATGGGTTTTCAAGAAACATAAATGTACATACCGTATTGGTAGACTCAATAAACCCTCAAAAGTGATCATTCTGATAATTCTTCATCGAAATAGATATGTGACCTTCATTGTTTTCATTTAAGAGTAAGCTTTTTATAGGGACATAAACCAATGTAACATATAATTCTATGCAAATTGTGTGAAATCAATCAATCACCAAAATCAAACACTTTGGTCTCAACAGTTATATTGCACAACGTCAACAGACCATACATTTTTTCTTTCGATGGTCTATTTATATAATATGCCGAAATATACTTATCACGAATTTCAGTAACTTTTGCACATTTACACAAAAACAAATAATGTAATTCGTCCCCAACTACCCTCTCTGTACACAAATGACAAAAACGTTCATCTCGTGGTACCCCAACCCATCTACCACTCTCTACCAGTATTTTTACGTTCGAACATCTGAGTTTACAGATCAATTTTCTGAAGAAATTTGGCAGTCTCAACAAATATGGTTTAATGGGCCAGCTTATCTTTAAGTTTGAATAAAGTTGGCCCCAGTAGAAACATTCATATCACTGTACATTTTCTGACAAAATTGGTCAATCAATGTCTGTTTTATTACATACTTAACACAAATTTACTTCAAACAGATTGTGATTCCTACACATAACGAAGGCCTTGGTTATCAAATAATGATTTCATACTCAAAAGCCAGGCTGTATTTACATCATTATTAGAAAACAACACATATGCAAAATTATACAGAGAACTTGATCATTTACTTTGGCTCAATAAATTTGACCAGAAACATAATATTCGTTGTTTTATAAGTATATCCAACGGGAATCTCCCCGTTTCACCGTAAACCATGTAATTAGAAGTATTTGATCTAACATCTAAGATAAGTTTCAAATAATACAAATGCAACTTTTCTATTTCCTTATTCCAATGAAAACCCCATATCTGATGAATACAATAGAATGGGTTACTACTAATATATCAACAAGCTTCAACTGTATATCAGTTGTTAGATACAATCCTTTAGTTTTATGTATCAATGCGTTCATGGCCTTTCGAACCTGTTCAACTAAATGTTTTTGTGCTAGTGAAAATTTGCAGTTATAGTTGAACAGTATCCCTAGATACAGAAAAGAATCAACAACTTGAATAATAACATCATCAAATATGAATCTATATTTTTTGTTTGATTTTCTCATTGTTTTATCCAAGTTTACAGACAGCCTCCACTGCTTACAATATTTACTAAATGCATGTAGAAGCAGCTGTAAATCTTCTTCAGTTTCAGACAGTAGGATTGTGTCATCAGCATATAATAACAAAATATTTTCATGAACATATCAAATTCTTTTTGAAAAACTTCATTAACTCTTTCCAGACATTTTATATCATTTTGAATGAAATATTATTTCAAATCTGATAGAAATATTGAAAACAAAAAAGGCGATAAATTTTCGCCTTGACGCACACCAATTTCTGAAGCAAAAAAACCAGATAACTCATTCCCACTTCTTACACAAGATTTTATATTATCATACATATTATAAATTATTTTAAGTATTTTTCCGTTTACCCCATTTTTATCATTTTTTGCCACAGGCCACTCCGCCAAACCGTATCGAATGCTTTTCGAAAATCCACAAATGTACAAAATAGCTTCTTTCCGGATGAAAAGTAGATTTGAATAAGTAAATATAAACAAAATATATTATCTGCTTTGGAGTGACCTTTTCTGAAGCCTGCTTGAGAAGGCGGAATCATATCATGCAGATCTGTTAATTTTGTTAACCTAGAATTAAGAATCGCTGTAAAAAGTTTTCCCATCGCTGACACCATAGTTATACCTCTATATTAATTTGGATCTGTCGGATCACCTTTATTTTTGTAAATTGGTACTATAATTCCAACTAACCAAGATTCTGGTATTTTTCCAGAGTCCAGTATCTTATCAAATATATTTTCATATAAATGTAACAAAATATGTACAGTGCTTTTTATATATTCATTAATAACATTATCAATGCCTGGGGCTTTCGAGTTTTTTAGGCCTTTCACAATAACCATTATTTCTTCATCTGATATATATCCATTGATAATATCACTAATTCGAAAGGCCAAGACTTTACATTTCCCTTAAAGAACACCATGTTAGACTATATTTTACTTGAAGAGACGCTAGTCAGACAATTGAGACAATACGAAATTCTCGAAGAAAGAACGTTCAGTTCGACATCATCTGCCGTTATTGTATCCTTTATGCTAAAAGAAAATATTCATATTGAGTCAAACAAATTTTCCAAGTTGCCATTGTGGCACAAAGTCACCGACCAGCATGTGCGTAAATACCAAGACAGTCTTTGTGAACCGTTAAATAGACTTATACACGATCTTCAACACAACGACAAAGGCATAGATTCCTTTTATTCGGATTTGGTGACTACGAGATGCGGCAAAAGAATCAATACCATGTAACACATTCAATCCATATACGAAACCGTATTGGAATGCAGACGTTAAAACAGCGCATCGTAAAGAACATAAAATGCGTAAAATATGGTTGCAGGATGGTAGACCAAGGGGTATGCAATATCCGTCTTACATTATAAACGAGCGAAACGTAATTTTAGGAATATACAGCAACTTGCTCATGATCCATATAAGGAAGAGGCATACGATGATATAAACAATGCAGCTGAATGCGATATAAGGTTGTTTTGGAAAATTATAAAGCGACAGAAACCAAAACAGTCAAAGGTGTGCCATGAGATAAACTTTAATAACACTGTTCATAATACCCCCGAATCATTTTGTAATGCGTTTGCCAGTTACTTAAAAGACTTATATACACCGTCCGATACTTCTACGTTTGACGAATCAACATTCCGTGAAGTGAGTAAAATGTATGACGACATTGAAACTGTGTGTGACGTTGTTAAAGAACAATACTTACCCGGTAGTATCATAACTGACGAAGATGTTGCGGTGGTTATCAAACAATTAAAACGTAGAAAAGCAAGTGGAAATGACTTGGTTCAAAATGAACATTTAATTTTTGGCGGACCTAAACTAATTGAATGCCTCACAGTTTTTCTAAATACCATGATATCTCAATGTGAAGTACCCAGTGATTGGCGAAAGGGTCTTTTGGTTCCGTTATTTAAAGGTGGTGGCAAGCCTAAGTCACACCCTGACAGTTACCGACCCGTTTGTCTCTTGTCCAGTGTGTTGAAAGCATTTGAAAAACTCCTACTCCAACGTATACAAACATTCGTGATAATACCATGAACGTTTCCAAATCCACTGCAACACGGGTTTCAGAAAGGTCCTGGTTGTCTGACTGCGTCCTTTTGTCTTCTTGAAACAATTTATAATAACATTGAACAACACAGAAAAGTATTTGTCGCATTCCTAGACAGTAGAAAAGCTTTTGATACGGTATGGCGCAAAGCACTTACGGTCAAACTTTGTAACTTAGGTGTTAAAGGTAAAGCTTGGTTCTGTATAAATATGTTATATAGTAATACACGAAGTTCGGTTATTGTAAATCAATGCAAATCGAAGTATTTTGAAGTAAATGAAGGTGTAAGGCAAGGTGGTGTGTTATCTGTTTTTTTTTTATACCTTGTGTTTATTAATGATTTAATCAATGCGCTGTGTAATTCTTATAAGGTAACAGGTGTAAATAGTATAAAATGTTGTGCCCCTTCGCTTGCTGACGATATTACATGCATTGCTACAACACCTAAAGCATTACAACGAATGTTTGATGTGTGCATCGACTATGCGAATAAGTGGCGGTTTCAGTTCAATGGCAAGAAATCGTGTGTGATACAATTTTCTAAATCGTTCGTAAAATCAGACTTAAACTGGACAGTTAGCCAGGAAATAATTCCAATTTTAGAAAGCCATGTGCATTTAGGGATTGAACTCAATGGTAAATTTAAGTCTCTCTGAAGGACAAACAAACGTTTGTAGGAAAGGTAGAAACACTTATTTTGCAATTGCCAATATCAGATGTGGAAATACAAATCCGTCAGTGCTTATAAAATTATATAGATCTGTTGTTATTCCCACCGTTCTATACGGTTGTGAAGTATGGAACAATTTAACGAATACCGAGCTAGCACTTCGAAATAGATTTCAACATTTTGTTATCAAACATGCACAAAAGTTCAGCACACTCACACGATCGGACATTTGCGAAAGTATGGTTGAGTTACGCAGCATAACAAGTGAAATCGAAAAACGCAAACTTTATTTCTTCGGCAAACTTTGCAAGTTGGATAATAGCTGCTATCTTCCTACACAGACTTTTTACATGCTTAACAGACAATCGAAATCGCATAGGCTTTATCCCAGATATTTTAGATATCTTAATCAAATATAACCTGTACGAATCCCTTGCGATCTTTATCAGAGACGGTGACTTTCCTGGTAAATTACAATGAAAACACATGGTGGTAAATGCGATTCATACAAAACATGATAATGACTGGAAAACACGTATAGACTCACATAGTAGCTTTAGTCGATTCAGAGAAATCCACAATTTCATTGCTGTTGCTGACATCTGGAAGTACCCTACAAACTGCTTTGATTTGCGTACCACTCACATTATTGCTAAATATATTTCCTCTGTACCAAACCTAATCGAACAATCATGTAAATTATGTGATCAAATATTCACCGATATGCTTGTCCATGCTACCCAAAACTGTACAAGTACTTCAGAGTTGTTTAATGTTTGGATGAACCTTATAATTGAACATTTTCCTCTAGAGCTGTATGTAGAACTAAGCGAGTATGATGATGAATCGCTTGTCCGAATTCTCCTCGGTAGAAAAACTTCCACTGAACTCTGTGATTCCGATATAGATGAATTCAGACGACTCTGCTACATCCATATTGTAAAGTCAACAGGCGAATATTTTAGATGCTTACGTTGTTGCAATACATTTTGTAGCTAATGCATGTAATGTCACCAGTACACGAACATATCTTGCTCACTTTACTTGTATATAAATATGAATTAGTAATACAATTCATTATTGTCATTATTTAATATTTCCTATTTGTGTCTTAATTAATTTGTAATTATGTAATTGCAATTCATGTAATCTCTATTTTTAGGAATTAATGAATGAATGAATCAATGAATGAATAGTAGCTTCCATAATCTATTCGGATCACTTCTAGCCTTCTCGCGTATTATACTCTCAGTCTTAAATTCGTAATCTCTGTATGCCCTATTAATGGCACTATGGTAGTCGCTACTTGCTTGTTTTAAGCACAGTCGGTTCGTCTCGTTCTTATTAACATAAGATTGGATTTGCATAGTCTGGAGAAGTCTTTCATTCTATAGAAACAATGATTAGTGTTGATTTGACGAAGAAGTTTGCAAATACAGACTTTAATCTCCTGAAGATATTATTATGGGTAAAAGATCGACGAGAAAGCGACTGAATTTAGGCGAGTTAAGTATTCAGTCGAGTACACCCTCTACACCCAAAAACAATTTAGCTTATAATGCAGTCCACAATGCCCATCAAGCCTTATATGGACCACCACCAGTCATATCTCCACTCGGTTCTATGCAAACATTTCACACCTTGCAACCACCGATGCAAAATGTGTATACGCCTACGCCAATATACAATTTAGTACAATCGAACGCACCTCAAATTGTTCCGGGACAAGGTCACCGATATGGCACAGTTTCGTAATAGAATATCAGAATTAGAGTTTTCCCGTAGGGTTAGAATCACACACGAACGATCTTCATGAAACACAAACAAGATCTATGAAATATAATTTAATTTTTGAAAATATTACTGAAACATTTAATCAAGATCCAAATGTGAAAGAAGATACGGAGGCGGTATTGCAATACTTTCTAGTCCATGAGCTGAAATTGGATGGCAACATAGACTTCCAAAATGTACATCGGCTCAAAAGAAATAATGATCGTAGCAAAACACGGGGAATAGTTGCTAGGTTCATTCATTTTAGGGACAAAGAATCGGTTATAAAAGCAGCACAAGAAAATCTAAGGGGGAAACCGCAAAAAGTTTACTCACAGTATCCACCGGAAATCAGCAATAGACGTAAGGAACTTGTACCGATAATGAAAGAATTTAGAGATCAAGGGAAACGCGCATCTATAGTCGTGGACAAACTGTATGTAGATGGACAACGCTTTGTGCCAGGCCAGCAAACAGCCGGGGCCGAGACAGAAATTTGCCAGGAAATCAGCATGTCAGATTCAGGTAGGACAGGCGGGATAGAGAGAGAAACCCTAATATAAACAACAATTTCTGTAACTTACATAAATTAAAAATAGGTTGTCTGAATGTATGTGGACTTAAGTAAAAGTTTTTGAACCCAGATTTTTTATTATTTATAAAAGATTATGATATTCTCATGTTTCAAGAAACTAAAACTGATATGTATGACAATTTAGAACTACCTAATGGATGTTCATTTAAAGCAAAACATAGAAAAAAATGTACAAAAAAATCAGGTGGTCTTATTATTGTTTATAAAACCTTATTTAAAGAAATAATTGAATTTATAGATTCAGAGTCAGACTTTGTATTATGGATGAGAATGAAAAGTGGAAGGTTAAAATATGATTTATTATTAGGGTGTATTTATATTCCACCAGAAAACACAAGGTATGCATCAGATGAAGCTTTTACTGAGATAGAATCTGAAATGTTTGATTTTTATAAAACGGGTGAAAAAATATGCCTTTTAGGTGATTTTAATGCCAAAACAAGTAATTTACCAGATTTTGTTCAACCAGATAGTTCTTTATTGGATATTTTTGATTTGTTTGATGATCCAGATCTTATAACTTTTATGTATGACTATGAAAACTTATTACGGGCTGGTCTTCCTCTAGAAAGGAAAAGTACTTGTACAGGCAAGCCAAATACATATGGTCACAAACATTTAGATATGTGTAGAAAAAATAATGTTTATATAATAAATGGTAGAGTAGGTAATGACCGGTTCAAAGGTGAGCGTACTTGTAAAGATTTAACTATAGTTGATTATTGTCTATGTTCATCCAATTTACTGTTTTATATATCTGCATTTGAGATA
This sequence comes from Perna viridis, assembly GCA_037379345.1. Taxonomy (NCBI): domain Eukaryota; kingdom Metazoa; phylum Mollusca; class Bivalvia; order Mytilida; family Mytilidae; genus Perna; species Perna viridis. The sequence continues at coordinate 6,911,039 of CM074512.1, forward strand.
GGAGAGTTTTCTCCCATGTTCTCGGACGTACATAAGCCGATTTCTTTAACTTTAGATATTATCAGAAATATAGAAACGGAAAGTTATGACGATGATAAGCGAAATGGTCATGGAGAAAAGGCGAAACGTTGGGATAACGAAAAGCATGATGATTTCATCGATCGTATCCTCGAAGATGAAGAGTTCACTGAATTAAATTTTATGGTCGATGAGCTTTGTAATCTAGAGGATGCGAGTAGTGAAATTAACATGGAGAATATTAACGAGATAGTCGATGGCATACATAATCTTTTTAACCGAACAGCTAAGGCCACTTTCGGTACTATTAAACAAAAGTCGTTGGTCGGCAAGAGTACGACGAAACTTCGTCCGTGGTTTGACGAAACTTGTAAAGTGAAGAGGCGCGAGTTTAATATAGCGAGAAAGCAATATAATAAATCGAAAACTGAAGTAAATCGATTAATATTAGCGGACACGAGTAAAGAATACAAGCTCGCTATGAACAGGAGTTTTCAAAAATATCAAAATAATATAACTGCTGAAATTTGAACATCCTCGAAGTCAAATCCCAAAAAGTTTTGGAAACTGCTGAATCGTTTTTCTGAAAATAAGAGCAGTTCGATTGAAGTCTCTTTGGAAGATTTATATAATTATTTTAAAGAAATGAACGAGTTTGATGACGAGGACACGGTTCCGAATGTCGATATAGATATTGATAATGAAGTTAACTTTGAGAGCAATGAGATTCTTAATTCTCCTATATCCCGTGCAGAGATAGAAAATGTTATATTGAATCTTCATAATGAAAAGGCAAGTGGCCTGGATTGTGTAACTAACGAATACATAAAATACTCATTACATGTTATGATTCCTATATATGAAAAATTGTTCAATTTTATTTTTGATACGGGAATTGTCCCGGATAGTTGGTCAGTAGGAATTATTACCCCTGTATTTAAAAATAAAGGGAGTCAGAAAGAACCCAAAAATTATAGAGGTGTTACTTTGATGAGCTGCCTAGGGAAGGTATTCACTGGTACATGTATTTTGAATAATAGGTTATCTCTGTTTTCAGACGAAGTTAATCTTATATCACAGTCACAAGCAGGGTTTCGAAAATTTCACTCGACAATTGATAATATTTTTATTTTACATTCACTTATTAGCTTATATCTCTCAAAGAATAAAAAAATCTTTTGTACATTTGTAGATTTTAGCCGAGCATTTGATACTGTTTGGAGAGCCGGCTTATGGCAGAAATTACACAAAAATAATATAAGCGGAAAATGTTATAATGTAATTTACAACCTCTATCAGAATGTAAAATCTTGTGTAACTAAAAATGGAATTAACTCGGATTTTTTTTTGCATGTAATATTGGGGTTCGTCAGGGAGAGAATTTATCTCCCTTCCTTTTCTCACTTTTCATAAATGATATAGAGAAGTATTTAGAAAATAATGATGTGGTATCACTAGGTTTAATTGACGATTTAAGTAATGATATGTTAGAATTTTATTTAAGAATCTTTCTACTTCTTTATGCTGACGATACAGTACTTATCTCAGAAAGTGCTGAAGGTATGCAAAAAATGCTTGATACTTTTAGAGATTATTGTAAGGAATGGAAGTTAAATGTTAATGTGGAGAAGACAAAGGTGGTCATATTTTCTAAAAAGAAGATCGCTCAAAATGTAAAATTTATGTTCAATGATAATAAGCTTGATGTATGTGATTCCTATAATTATTTAGGCATCTTGTTCCATTATAATAGTAATCTTGATAATACTAAGAAAAAGCTTGTTCAACAAGCACAAAAAGCGTTGTATTCTGTATATTATAAGATACGAAACATTAATATACCCATAGATTTACAACTTAAAATATTTGACACTTTAGTCCGACCCATTTTGCTCTATGGTTGTGAGGTAATCGGGTATGAAAAGAATGATAATATAGAAAAGGTGCATTTGCAATTTTTAAAGAAAATTCTTAAAGTTCGAGCAACAACCCCTAGCCATCTAGTTTACGGTGAACTTGGTCGGTTTCCATTGATTGTTGATATTAAATGCCGAATATTGTGCTTTTGGAACTCTTTAGTTGGCTCTAATAAGTTATCTGTAAAATTTGCTTTTTTACAATATAACCTGAACAAGAATGGTTTATTAGATACAAAGTGGATCAAATTAATTTGTTAAATCAACTTTTAATGAAGTTGGTCTGACTTTCATTTTCTCAGATTATCTACATGTAAGCTCTTTATGGCTGAAGACTCATGCCAAACAGATATTAAAAGACCAATTCGTTCAAAAACTGAACTTACTAATACATCGAGAGGGCAATGTTATCTTAAGTTTAAAAATGAGTTCGTGTTGGAACCATATTTACTTCGCCTAAACCCTACTCAAAGATTATGTATTACAAAACTTCGATTATCAAACATTAAATTCCCCGTAGAGACAGGACGATGGAGGAATGTCCAAAGAGACAATCGAATATGCACTAAATGTAATTCCGGAGAGGTTGGCAGTGAATTTCATTATCTATTTATTTGCCAGTACCCTGATATACTTGAAAAACGCTCGAAGCACATTCCTCGATATTATATCAACAATCCCAGTGAAACCAAAATGATTGGTTTATTAAAATATTGTCATAACAAACTTCTTATTAATTTAGCATCTTTTGTTAAACAAATATGTCCATTATTTTAAACCTGTCAACTCACTATCCCCCATGTTTTTGAATTCATTAATTGTAATTCTATGTATATTGTATTGTCTTTATATATTTGATTAGTATTGTATAACATGCTTATGTTGCACTGTAATGTGCCTGAGTTTCAAAATAAAATCTTGAATCTTGAATCTTGAACATCATAGTTTTTCTTTGCTTTATGAAGAGCTGCGCGCTTCAATTTATAATCCGTGTTGAACCAAGACTGATCAACCTTTTTTAACACTACTGACCCGTTTTCGATTTCCAAACGTCCGTTCCGCCGTTCCAATAAAAATACTTTTTCAATGACAATATCGAGCTCCGTTTGAAAATTACTATCATGAACATCTAGTTTTTCCGCTTCGGTAAATAAATCGTCAATCGCCTCGCGGTCATTTTGTATACTATCAATAAACTGGTTTTGTTTGTCTGCTACCCAACGAAAAGGTAGAACTTCAATCTCCGCTTTGTTATTTAAATCTGTATTCTCACTCGAACATGAATGGAATCTAATGTGTATTCGACGATGTATATCGGAAAAAAAAATAGGGTCAAATTCAAGGACTGCAAATTCATTTATATAAACAAACAAATTAGGTGATGCAATCGCATAATCAATTAAACTTGTATTTTTACGTTTTCTCCCTATATTTGCATCTTTAACAATTCTACCATTTACTATAAAAACCTCATTATCTATACAAAAATCAATTAGCTTTAATCCAAACATATTTAGTCGATCCTGATCCTCATTACATCTAGATAGAGGAACATTCATTTGTTTCAGAATATAAACTGAATGTAGTGATTCTTGCACAGTATCAATATCTAATATATCTAATAACTTATCATCAGGTTCTGTGACATCTGACAAAACACCAGTTCTAGAATTAAAGTCCCCGATTAGTAAAAATTCCATATTTTCCTTCGATAGTAATAGCCTATCAGCTTCGATGTCCAAATAAGCATCAACAGAGGTATATTTTGAACCTTCAGGAGGAATATAAATACACCCAATAAGTAAATTAGGAGAATGGATTAAGGTATATTCAAAAAATCAAATTTATCAGTTTTAGATTCTAAGCATACAAAGACGTCATAATTTTGAATTGTTTCACTAAATTCAGGTATTAATAATTTATTGGCAAGGCCACAGACATTAATACAAGTCAATCTAAGATCATTAAAAGGTTTTAAATTATCAGAAACATTCTGTCCTCTTGTTAGCCTGTCCTATTTCCAACCCTCATCATTCCGTTGATCATCGGAACGTCGGTGCTGGAACTCATCAGAGTCTGGAATATTTCGCCTTCTCCGTTGGTTTTTGTAAGTCGGCCGTTTCGACTCGGGATAACCAGGTACATTATTAACATACAACACATCACCTTTAAATTTGCAATCATTCCCCAGTCTTTTTTTCCTACTGAAGACTGGCCAAAGTTCATCTCGTCTTTCAAAGATTTCTTTTGGTAATTGTTCATACACACTGAACGTTGTATCTTTAAGTGTTGTGGGTGCACTTTTTAGGACGAGATCCCTATCCTTTCGGCGCTCAAATCGGGCAATGATTGACCTAGGCTTACCATCAGTACGCGGCCGCAGCCTGTGAACGACTTGGAACGGCATCTCTTGTTCTATTTTCATTACCACTTTAATAAAGCGTTTCAGTTGTTGTTCTGTGAGTATATTTTCTGCTCCTTTCGATTGTTCATTACTTGCTTCATCTACACCAGAAAAAATCAAGTTCTCTCTTATTGACCTTGTCTGAACATCTATTACCCTTTCTTTAAGCTCGTAATTATCTGACATAATTTCGTTTTTCTCAGCTTCAAGATCCGCTATTCTTTTAGACAAGTCATTCATACTTGTCTCAGTAGAGCTGATTCTGGCATTGAAATTACCCATGTCATGTTTTATCGATACAATTTCACTTTCAACATAAGAAAATCTCCTATCAAGTTGAATAATCTTGTCATTAATACTAGGGAGCAGATTCAATTTTTCCATCAAATTAGGTAAGGCACCAAGTTGATCAATTTTCGCAGTAAGATCACCAATCATTGTGAATAACGATTGAGGCATCGATGTAAAATGGGGGTCTACTGGGCTGTCAACAAATGATAATGTTTGTGCGACATGATCCTGATGGGCGTAAGGTGTAGTGAAAGGTATATTTTCAGGAGGGTTGATAGTGTGCTGTTCATATAACACCTTTCTTGAATCAGCAATATGATTACCGATTGGGGTTGCATGTGTCTGTAGCTGGTTAGTGGCCATATCATTTTGTCTCACAACTGTATTAGGTGTCGCCATCTTTTTTCTTTGTTTACTCACAAAAGTGGAGTTGAACTTGAATAAAGTTAATTTACGGTTAATAATTCAAAATAACGATATCAACAAACAGCGATATAATTACATAAATAGTTCATATGCATTAAACAGTCCCATTTTAAGCAAATCTATCCATATTTCCTTTTCAAAGAGACAACAAAACCACCACTTCCACCCTGTCCGCCATTGATAAGATATTGTAGTTTTAAGTTCATGAAACGATATTATTTTCGATTGATTACCAATAGATACTAATTATAATGTAATAATTGTTTAATGACACATTCAATTAGGTTTATGTAACCAACCTACGGTTTCCATTTGTTCTCTGCCGATACAGGCATCATACTGGTTTTAATTAATCGGTTTCTAAATTATTAAAATAACACAATAATCTCTATTACCACAAATCATACAGATCTACAATACACAATCTCAATTTACTACTCCGTGAGATCAACAATGCGCATCATACATAAAACAACCATCCCCTGTTTTAACCATTCTCTGATGGGACAAAAGCAAAACCCACAAAAAAAACGTGACCCAGGACATATTGTATCTGCCAAGTTTTTTTTCTCTCATATCACAGAAGTACGTGACTTAAACGCTGGTCATATTGATACAGGTATTTCGGAAGTCTTCAAGCCAGGTAATAAGACTTTTTCTGATGTTGGTGTTTTAGTCAGATGTAGGTGTTTCACTGAGTTTGTTAGTAACTGGTATTTATGTTAGGTGTAGATTGATTGATTGATAGTTGTTTTTTAATGCCGTTTCTGCGACTAGGGCCATATCACGGCAAGAACATTTAACAATATGAAAATATCAAAAGCAACATTACTTCGATAAAACATTAAAATTTTGAAATATCAAAAAAAAGAATTTATATATATATAAAATATATTTTATTTTATAAACCGATGCCCCATAAGAAATCGATGTTTTTAGATGAAACGGTCTTGAACAAATCAAATATTGTTGCAGTCAAAATAATTTTGCCCGGTGTTGGCAAAATCCACACAATCAAGAAGAACAAGTTTGATAGAGAAAGGGCAATCGCATGGGATACACATCGAGTTTGTGACTCTTAATTGCCAAAGACAACTTAAAGAGTCAGAACAAATAATAAACTGTGGAAGATTATACTGAGTAATCAATTTGACAGTAGGAATAATGACACAGTCATAGGCAGGGCTATCACGGTAGGCCATAAGTTTACTAACATATTGAAGACCTAATTTTAAACGTCTGTCTCCAAGGGATGGTTCATTTGCCTCGGCATAAAGGCGTTCAATAGGAGAGGTTCTGAAGGCACCAAGCCAAAATCGCAAACCCTGATGGTGAACAGCGTCTAAAATTTTATGGTAAGATTTTTTGGCGGAACCATACACAGTAGATCCATGGTCAAGTTTAGACCTAACTAAAGATCTATTCTATCCGGATGAAATCTTATCCTGTGGAAATTATTTCAGATTTTTTCCGCAGGATATTATTTCCCTAAGAAAAATTTAATATGAAAAGGCTAGATTAATTGATTGATTATTAGGGTTTAACGCCCGAGCAGGAATATTTCAGCTATACTCAGGCGATGAACATGAAGTGGATGATAAAATGAACATGAAATGATGATGATAAAATGAAAAAAGGGATGGGACACAAGGATAATAGGGTCAACAAATTTTGATTGTCACAAGACAAAAGGGAGGGATGGGTTTCTGAGCACTATTAAGACGCCTTTTACGACAACTTAGCGCTGCTGCAGACCTATTCTTTTGACACCCGGACCTGCAGGCACGAAACCACAATTAATTTTCCCACTATCTTCTTTATAGCCTTTCTGTAATTTAAAAAAAATCCACCGGCGCAATTCAATTAAGATTTTCAGGGATGTTAATTTGAACCTTCCAACAACTTATATAAAAATATTTAAAAAAATTACCATAATTTTTTTCAATTTATATGCGTAAACACAGAGATACCCTAAAAAATGACCCAAAATGGCTTCCGGATGTCACAAACTTGACCTTTTTTGACCTCACCAAATCACAACCTAAATGTCAAATTTCTCATTTCAACACATCTACTAAAATAATTTCATTATTCCTCTTCCATTTGAGCACAAAAAGTATGAGAAATTCTGAAAGGAAGTGTTTCTAAAAAAATTGAAAAATCCCCTATTATTATAGGAACTATTTTCGAAAAGCTATTGGCAGATAATTGCGGTCTCGTACCTGCACGAGACTGAAAAGTATAGAGGTATTCCTAATTGTACACAGGATATTATTTTATAGTACAGTATTAAATAATATCCTGAAAAAAAGTTCACATAGATCGAACAGAATTCATACTTTTGATAAAATGGATAATATTTATCAATTAAATAATATCAAGGATGAAAAAGTATGTGTAAAACATCCCATGAAATAACATCCAGGATAATTTTATATACTTATTAATAGCTGAAAACATCGTGGATACAAATTAATATCTAAAACCATCCTGGATAACATGTCTCTAACAAAAACTATCTGAATCGTTAACACCTAGCACTGTGAACTCTTTTATCCCACAAAAAATCAAACCCGCTTATTTATAGTGCCCCTAAAGACAACCCTTTCAGGTACATGATGTACATGTATGTTTGATCACCATAAACAGATAAAGTTGAGTATGGAAACAATTTAATAGCCATGGAAATTATAAAATGTCCCCGGATTAAATTTTATATTATTTTTTGTCAGGAGATGAGTCGTTTAACCAGATTATCAGGGTTTGTTAGTTGTAGGTATTTATGTTAGAGAGTCGGTGTTTATGTCAGGAGAAGAGTTCAATCAGCTTATCAGGGTTTGTTAGAAGTGGGTGTTTATGTAAGAGTAATCAAGGGAACCAAGGTTATAGCGGTAATCAAAAGAATGTAATCCAGGGACAAAGACCAGACATGGAAGACAGACATACACAACAAAGAACATAAAGTAACTAAAATCATACATACAAAGTAATAAAAGCAAATGAGCAACTCGGACTCCACTAAAAACTGGGAGCATAGACCAGGTGCACCGGTAGGGTAAGCGTCTTCTGCTTTTCTAGAAACACCCGCCGAGTTGCTCATAAAAAAGTCAAGCCCAGAGTAGACAAACGAGGAAAGGAAAACTATGACCATTTGAATAAATCAGTTTTCATGGTGCAGATGGATACAACATAACGATCCACGAATTCATGACGACGACCATAAAACTTCTGTAGTGATGACTTCAATCTTGTAGCAAAATAACCCTTTTCCAGAAGCCTATTTGTTAGAGTTCTAGCGCGATACAATAAGTCTGCGTAGTTTCGGCAAGCTCTGGCATAACGTATGAGTTGTGACATGAACACTCCATACGCAGGTGCTGAAGGGATGTTGCCATAGATGAAAGGAAAGTTGACAATTCTGAATGAAAAGTCATCACGTTTGTCTTAAAGTTCGGTCAATAGTTTTCCTTTACCATCGATTTCTAAGTGTAGGTCAAGATATGAGGCTGACTTTACAGTGTCTGTAGTACCCTTTATCTCAAGTTCTTTTGGGAAGAGGCGATGTATCAAATCCCCGAAATTAGGATTGTTTAAAGATAATACGTCACCTATATAGCGGAAACTGAGATTAAAAGATGTAGCCATACGATATTCTTTCTTTCGGATCAGATCAACTATAAATTCAGCCTCATAAGAGAAAAGGAGTAGGTCAGCAAGTAAAGGAGCGCTATTTGTTCCCATTGGAATGCCGACCGTTTGTTGAAAAACATGTCCACCATACTGGACAAATATGTTGTCGATTAAAAATTCAAGCATTTTGTAAACATCCTCCTCTGTATATTTGGAAGACTATTTGGAATTATTTCTTACAAAGTATGAGGAATCTCTACCAAGAACTATATATTTTTATCTAGGTGTACCATCTTTTTTGGAAAAAACAACGATGCATAATGTTTTCAAGTCGGGATTTTAACTGAGCATAGAAGTATAGTGTTGAAAAATCATAGGTTTTAATGCTATTATGTAAGGTGTAGATGTTAATGTAAGGCCATGTAAGAAGTAGGTGTAATTTTAGGGTAGAAAAAAGAAACGGATATGATGAATAACCTAAATACAAAATATAAATGCTTTCAGAGGTCACCAAAATGTCTTCAACAAACGTAAACACAGCTCTAAGTTGGCTCTGAAAGACCAGACTACAAAAGTAATATAATACATGCGAAACAAAACGATGACACTTTTTCAAAATAAAACTAAAAAGTTATACGACACAAAGACATATTAATGACCAACATCTCCTTACTGTGGACAAGCACATGAAATCTGCGGTGTGGTTAACCAGTTTTATAAGGCCTTAACTAACCCCCGTTATATGTAAGGTAAAAAAATATAACCGAAACAACAAACAAATGCACAATAAAATTCACTCAGCAATGCATCCAATTCTCTCCATAGAATATACACCATGTAGACAAAATGAGATTCCACTGAAAGAACGCTCACAGTTACTGAAAGCTACATGTTGCTCAGAACAATATCAACGAATGTCTTCCACCAGCATAAGAAATAATCGGTCATTACCGTGCAGTGGACTGGGTTTGGAGTAGTAGCGTCAAGTCCTAAATAGGCAAGATTAGGGGTCGAATATCTCTATAAGTGAAAAAAAAAACGAGATTAAAAGAAAGTATATTAATTTGAAAATCGCATCGTTTAAGAATAAATCAACAAAGGGCAGTTGATAAACCCATCAGATTTTGTTTGAAAGAATGTGCTTTATAGATTATATTTCCATAACAAAACTGGGTGAGCAATACCATTTTCTATTAAGTGCTATATTATTTTTGTATCAAAGTCTTGTAACGGTGAAAAAAAAACAGTAAACGATTTTGGAAGTTTGTGGTATAGATAACTCTGGTGCAAAAGCTTTTCTGTGAGGAAACTGTTGCGTTCATTCAAATCTGATACTTTATCACAATTAAATACGAGCAAAATGAACCAGCTGTGAAATGTAATTACCACTGGAGGGTCATTTAGAAATATCACCATCTAGGTACGGAAAATTAACAATAGGAGATTCAAAATCATAAATTATAGTGTGAAGGCAGACATTTTCTAGTGTAATATCCATATCAAGAAATGGGTAAACTTTACTGTTCCACTAGATTATCAGGCTTTGTTGGAAGGATGTGTTTTGAGTAGGTGTTTCAACGGATTATAATCCTTTGATTGGAGAAAATGTTTATTTCGTGAGTATCTAAAGGTGTATAATTTAGCAGTAGCTTAGTAGGTAAGAAATATAATTTAAGTTGTTGAACATATATTTTGAAACAGCTTGTATTACTTCGTGCTGATGAATCTGTCTTATTCTCTGAGTCTGTTACATTTAAATGTTCTTGGAAGATTATTATAATTGGACAGTTATGGTAAATGCCAATAACTTGAAAACCAATACTGTATTTTATTATTTTGGCAGATTTACGAATATCATTTTTTAATTTGAGAAAATAATCTCGGAATCGTCACTGAGGATATACATGTAGCAAAACGAGTAGTTTCCGTATGTGAAGAGACAATTAAGTTTATTACGCTAATAAAGCAATAAAAGAAGTGTTAATACGATTTAAAAAAATGAAATTGTGAAACTTATCTTACTTCATGGTTGTGAAATATGATACATTGCACGAGCTTGCGAGTGTAATTTAATACTCTGCGAGGGATACATAAATCTCCATCAGTTTCAAATGCAATAAGTCAGGTCATTGTACTCGGGAACCTGTAGATATGTTCGTCAACTGAGTAAACCAGTCACAAAGATTGAGAGGAGTGACATTGTACGTTGTGCAAAATTATACTCACCTTAGTAATTTCGGGTTTGTTTTGGTAAACAAGATTTTTAAAAGTTTCAATCTGAATTACCCAGTCTTTCTCGTCACGCAAAAAAAGCCTTTTACGCGCGAAGCAGTTTATGAACAAGCGAAAATTGTCCCAAAGTTGTAAGCATAACTGTATATTATAAACAACTCTTATAATCTAATAGCGATCCGTAATCATAATGTTTTTTTCGTTCGGGATTATTTAAATCGCGGACTGCGAATCAACCGATATGAACCAATAACCTAAAGAGAACACGAATCTGTGGTTCAACATAGTAGGAAACACCCCTATTTTATTTTTTTTTAGTTTCCAATATGAAACACTCATGTCTGTTCTGGGCGTAGTCTTAAAACCTACACATTCCGGTCGTACATAACAGAAGAATAAGCGATGGTCACATTTCGATAATCACAATTTTTTTTATTGGTTGACAAATACGGTTGATACTTCCTATTCCTGAAGAAGACTTTTAATATATATTAAAAAAAATATACAAGCCACCTTACAAACAATTGTTCTTTTAAATACGCCCGTGTGTGTCCGGGTGTCAGAAGAATGGGCCCACAGCAGCGCTAAGCTTGTCGTAAAAGGCGACTAAATAGTGCTCGGAACATTGCCCGGGGGTTAGGGCGCTTTACCCACAGAGCAATTGGGTTGTGTGCCGCAGGTGGTGAAATAGGGTACCCCTGGCGTGTTACATGCTGGGGTCGTCAGGCTATAACATGGAAAACCTGACCGCAAACCATAATGGTGCAACGTGCTGGGAAAGATGCCACGTTCCTCGCACGTTAAAGAACCCCGCAGTGGTATTCGACATGAGTAGGAACCTTTGCGCTCCACCACAGGAGGCTAAATTGCCCGATCCTACCTATCCCTTTCTCTTTCTAATGGCAATCAAAATTTGTTGACCCTGTTATGATTGTGTCCCATCCCATTTTTTTATTTCATCATTTCATGTTTATTTTATCATCAATTTCGTGTTCATCGCCTGAATGTAGCTGAAATATTGCTGTTTGGGCGTTAAACCCCAAAAATCAATCAATCTTCTAAATACTGCATGGTACTTCCTAACAAGTACTGGTAAACAATTTGGATAGATCTTTTTCCCTGGTCTCAATGTATGATAAAGTTCTTAACATTTACCCCATTTATTGCGTAAAGTTTATAATATGAACCATGAATGGTATTTGTTATGCATCCTGTGGACCCAAGTTTGGAATAATAAGATACTTTGAATGTTGAACTTAGTTAATTGTATTCTTGTAAATTAGACTGATATTTATGTATTTCAATAATGTTGTTGAATAATTACTGGTTCTTAAGCACTTAATACAGATACTAAATACTGATTATCAAAAAAAAAAAACTTCTTGGTGGTGCTTGCTCATTAGTGTCGTTCATCACTGTACTGGGTTATCTAAACGTTTTATTGGCCTTTCGCCAGATGTTTGTATAAGATTGGTCCCCCTTAAATTTAATTATTAAACAGTCAAGCAAAAAAGTATATCTTTCATCTTATGGAAATGTCAACTGTAGCCTTTTACTGATGTTTGGGGCGTCTAGTCAAATGATTAGACCAATAAGGACACTATTGATGACAACTCAAGATGGATTTATTGGTTCCTGGGTAAATGTTTCGCTATATTAACCATTACATTCACAATTTTACTATACTGATTGAACAGAAACACGAAGCAATCTCAGGTATGGCATTTTATTATCGTTGCTCTGAATTCAATTACTTTTTAATTGAACCAAATAGCTAAATATATGTTTTTAGAGACTTGAGATTTACTTCTTTTTTTTTATACTAATTGTTGAATCAGTTTTAGTTATTCGTATGTTGTGATGATAACTTATATATCATTTCTTTGTCTATTTTAGTTTTATTCTATAAGTATTTCACTGATCTGTGTTTCTTGTCTGTTCAACTTTCGTCAAAGAAATTAAACTGTGAACTATTGTATGGACTCGTGATTCGCTCTGAATTTGGAATATCAAGTATTGTGATCGCATCGAATTTATCACTTGTTTATGATGCTTTTTAATCTTTATTTAAAACTTAAGTTTATTTCATTGAGTACAAGTGCTGACTATGTGAACATTTATATGCACAGTTATTTGTCTGGAGAAACTTTGTAAACAAATTAATTCGGTCATTTCATATTCTGACTTTTCAAAGTCAGCATACAATTCAATTTCATTCAGTATTCAATATATGTGCTTGGTTTCCTTATAAAGCCTATTTTGACATGGATAACCCATTTGAATAATCGACTTAGTGTACCCAAAATTTTCATATCCATCGTCACCATTTTGGAATTTGCTTGTAAAAAGGTGGAGGTATTATTTTTTAAATTAATATTTCGCGGTTTAGGACTGGTATGCTTTGGGAAGGTCATTCCTTTACATTTTTTATGGCTTAATTTTGTGGCTCGTATTTTAGTTAGAAAAAGCCGGAAGGTGGATAATACAGATAAGAGGCAACTTGGGTAATATTGGAACGAACAAATGTGCAGCGTAATAGTGTTGACTATTTTGGGTTCGAAATATACTCGAAATCGGTTCAAGGGTCCTGTCAGGTAAATCAGAAACCATTTACCTAAGAATAAAATGTCAGTCGATCCATGAAGCAGACCTTATCCATGATGGTTAAACATCTTCATCATTACATGATTAAAACTTAATGTTGAACTGTAGACTTTTAAACCTGCTGAAACCGTAAGTTCGTTGAAAAAAAAATCTACAAGAATACATACTAGTATATATTAGCTTAATTACTTTTGATACGATATATATTGAATATTATATGCCAAAATCTGTATCGCATGCCGTGTCAACCCGAGACTCCTATATCACCCTAAGGGCCGGGTTCGACATGTTATGTTCATAATATCATATATTTCAATCATACTCCAAGTGTGTTCCGAGAAGGGATACGATATACATGTGTAGGTCGAGGTTTGTGGTATTCAATTAATTCTAGAGATGTGATATAGGGTATGCTATGTAAGGTAAACGATTTTAAACAATCACACATAATGCATATGCAAAATTACGTATATTTTCAGGTACCTTAATACCTCCCATTTACCGATCAATTTGTCGCAAAAAGTAAATTATTCAAAGCATATTTGTATTTTTTTTGCCAAACTTTATATCTCGATGAGGCAAACATCCATTTTTTAAAATGGTGCCATTTTTTATCCACCTCAACATTCTTGAATATGTTTGATTATTCATCATTTTGGCTCTGAAAGCTTTGATGCTACAAAAATGTTTTTGAATTTACAAAAGTTTGTTTAAAGCAAATTTTTTTAAAAGAATTCCGAAAATTCCCCATTTTTTAGGATAAGGTTATTATTGTCACCTTAAAATATCGAAGTAAGTGCGGTAAATGATCAGTTAGATAAATCTTTTTTTAAATCATTCATATGCTAAAATTTAACATTTGGTTCATGTTATGGTAATTTTTTTTTCAGAATATAGGTGTCAATATTTAGCCTAAATGGGCTCGAAATAGTTCAAATATTTATACTTTGGGTTTATTTGAAAGCTAAGACACTACCATGTAAAAGCTTGTTTGAAGTACGGTATTTAAAAAAATACCAAAAACGTGTGAAATAGGAGAAAATCTCAAATCCGCTTTTCACAACTACATAATGTTCGTTATCCCAAACGAAAAAGCGCCTGAATTGAGCAGATGTTTAGGATTCATCTGTATTTTTATTGTAAATACCAAAGATACCAGATTTACAGTATTAGTATGTTGTGAATGAGCATTTTTTTCATACTGAGACCTGTTTTCTAGGGGTAAAGGTAATATTTTTAATTTTGTAGGAAAATTCTTACAAGAAAATAGGCTTTTCATGGTTTAATGATGTAGAAATTTAAATTATCTATCGAATGGTACTAAATTTGAGAGGTTTTCATCGTGCATCAGTCTGTAGAGTCGACTTTTTATTGAAAATTCAAAAATCCTATTTTTAGCAATTTTTTATTATAAATTCTGACTATGACTTTCATTAGTATCAATTGTGATAATACTAAACAAAAAATACCAATGAACCACTCTTACTGAAGCATAGATACTCAAGGGGTTTTGACGTGGGAAAAAATGTCAATTCAAGCGACTTTTCGGTGAGATAGGGGTACATCTGTTGTAAATAACTGAAAGTATTACCGCAACTGCGTGATACCATTATAAAACTTGGACATAGTACTACTTTATTATACTTATATATATTGAGTTTATTTCTATTTGATGCCCCAGTGATGGCTTAAACGCTCGGACAATGGAGTCAGAAAAATCTTGACTTTTTTTACCTGGTGGGTGCGTAGATAGGCTTATATTGAAAAAGGAATCCGAGAATATTCTTTGGCGACGAAGTGATTCGTA
Source organism: Perna viridis (assembly GCA_037379345.1). NCBI lineage: Eukaryota > Metazoa > Mollusca > Bivalvia > Mytilida > Mytilidae > Perna > Perna viridis. The sequence continues at coordinate 6,926,367 of CM074512.1, forward strand.
AATGCAAGGTATAAAGGTACTTGAAGTTGGTGAGTGGAGATGCAGGCTATACCTTTCTAGCTCATGGGCTAATATGACATGATACAATACGGCTATTTTGGCTGCAGGTAACCGTCGGGTGTTCACGAGTATTTAAAATACCTATCGAAATCAATGTCAAATTGCCATTTCCTTTTAATTTGAGAAAATACCAACCTTTTTTTTTAAATTATTATTATTATTTAAGCATTTTAATTTTTTCAGTACAATTTTTATCCAAAAGTATGATTTAAAAAAGACTTGTACAACATAATCAACAATGTAATTATATATTTTCCACTTTTCCCCAGGCAATCGATGTCGACAGACTGGGACTAGGTATCATCAGCCCTAAATTTATCAAATTTTTCATAAAAAATCAATTTATCACACGACAAAAAGGTTTCAAATGTGGTATCATTCGATAGATATTCAACTTTCTACATTATGAAAAACTAAAAAATATTAATATTTTAGAAATATATTTCAGTATCAATCAAAATGCTCATTCACAGCCTTATCGACACTGCAAAACTCACATTTTTGGCATTTGATGTATCCAACATATCTGCTCACTTTAGGAGCATGATTTATCGTTTTGAGTCCATGGTTGTTTGTAAAAGAGGGAATGTTCAGAAATTCCTAAATCATGTTGCTATCTCACCCGTGATCGTCATTTTTTAAATACCATAATTCAAACAAGCTTTATTATAAAACAGTGAATTAATATAATTTTAGATACGATTTATTCAACTTGTCTGCTCATTTCAAGCGTTTTATTATAGTAAATAGAGGAATTTTCAGCATTTCATTATTTTCCATTTCTCGTTTTATTAGCAGTTTATAAACAAAAATACTACAAAGTTTTGTTGGTTTAAAAACATTTACATAGCATCTAGTTTGCTATAACCAGGGAATCGACCGGTTATGTTATGGAGGAGTTATCCGCGGTACCTACCTCTCGCTAGACTCCCCAAAATGGATAGTTTATGGGCTTTTGGATCTTGGAATTCACCAGCCTGAAAGAAACTGACACCCGTTTCTGATAAACATGGAGTTTATTTGTAAAAGTTGCGGTAAGGACGTGAAACAGTATGAATTTCACAGATGGTCGACGTCCTAACCATTTACCCCACATCTGAACTTGCACCTTAACTCTTATGACATTCCAGTAAAGAGAAAGTCTAAATCGAAGTTAAAAAGGGATTTATCTAGAATGAAACTATTCATAGAAAAGAAACAAATGCGGATTTCCCGTTTCAGTCTGTGGAGAACGGTGAACTTGTAAAACTAGTGTACAGTTTTAAAGAGGACATCGGTACCAGGACCTTCAAATAGTGAAGTCGCATAACAAAAGCTTACAGAAGCTAATAAAAATTATGAAATCACATCAATTAAGTACTGCAGCACTGAAAAAAAAATCGGCTAACGCGGAATTATCAGACGATCTAAATAGGCTAAAATTTGTAAATCAGAAACTAAAGACAACACTAGATGAAAAAAAACTACAGAATATACCGTTCAAATTTCCGTGCCAGAACAAAGGAGGAACACATATTTCTGAAAGAAGAAATGTTCCAATATAAACCCGAAGTAATGCCATTGACAGCAGAGCTTAGGATTAGTAAGGAATCTAAAGCACGTTGAAACTGTCATTCGGACCAGTGCGTAATGCCAATCCAACCACATTTCGGGCTAGGCGATCGAGGCCGTTCAACCCAAGAAAAAGACCAAACCAAGTCTCTATATACTTATATTAGTAGCATATTTTCAAGCTCCGGGACTGATGGGAACAACCGGCATATATAACCAGGATTCCAACGGACAATAAACAAAATGATCAACATAGTTTATGTTCCTTATAGTGCTAATTTATTTCAATTTTGATGATGTAATATTAATTTAATTATCTGTTGTAGTGGAAAAACCATGACAATTATCCCTTGACATTTTAAGAAGCTGTCTTGGTAAGAATCGTGCAAAATCTGAATAATGTGATACACGCCAAAAATGGCTACATATTTTTATCTTTGTAATTAAGTTGTTTTATGGGTCTATATTATGAAATGTATAATTATTCATTCAAATCTGCCTGCTCTTAGCAGATAATCAACATTGAAAATCCAATAGAATCTATTGTATTTGAGTGTTATTTACAAAGCCCTTAATTTTTAAATCTATAGTGCATTTTATAGAGTTTTTATCTCCTAAGAACACGGGTTATATGAAAAACTTAATGTTAATTTCTGCTTACTATGCCAATTCAAACAAAATATCAAAAATAAAAATATGTAGGCTTTTTACCTATGAATTACATTTTGCATGACTGTTCGCTGGAATGCTACTTAATCCCCCATAGTAATTGTTTGATTATAGTTTATTGTAATTTAGCAGTTTTGGTCTAGCGCCTGGTGTGTCTGGACGCTGCTAAAGAAAAGTTAAAAGTCGGTATTACGAATTTGATGTCACTGTTATATATAATCCTAAAGGTTATTAAGCTAATCCATGGTAAACTCTTTTAGTAAACTACACGTAATTGAGACAATATATTAATCAATAGCAAAACTTTTCTATATCAAATACTTCTACATGTATAACAATGGAAAGTAAGAGCGTTTAAATGAATATTTATGAATCACATTGAAAACGTGTTGAAACTGAAAATAAAGCATTACACGTAGTATCCATAGTTATATTGCTCTCAAATGAGTAATAAATATCTGAAGTAAAGATTTTGTATCGAAAGAGTTGTATCCTTAGCATACCAAAATTGCCCTAATATGAACGATCATTTTCGGATGAAGTAGAAGAAAATATTAAGTTCTGAACATCGGCATTTTTCGTTCTTATCACAATGGTTACTTCTAAACGAAAGCTGAGCGTCTGAATTGGAGACATCATTATCCTTATTATAAATTCCCAAAATGTGAGTTTTACACTGTCGATAATTTGTGAATGAGCAGTTTGTTTGACACCGATATCTGTTTTATAGTGGTACGGTTAACATTTATAACTTTTGGTAAATACGTATATGAAAATAAGATTTTCTTGGTTTCATAATGTAGAAATTTAAATTATCTATTGAATTATATCCAATGTGTTTCGTTTTCATCGTGCAATAACTTGTGTAGTCAAATTCATGCGATTTTTATGGAAAATGCGAAAATCCTTTTTTTAACCATTTTTGATTTATTATGAAAATCTCCACAGGTCGTAGAACACACAAGGATTAGAGTTCATGAGTTAGATCCATTGAATTAGCATGAATTATACTAAAATGCTGTTTAAACTATTTTTTACATTTTACCATCCATGGCCATACACTAAAAAACAACATGGGGAACAGGCCCCATCTTGAATTTCTCTAAACTAAGTTCTCTTTGAATACCAAAAAAAAAAATAGAGTCAAATCCCTCGCTAAATGCCTTATTTTTATCATTAACGGCGCAGGAATGATCTCTGTCTCGTTCACAATTACTGTCTCGAGTCTCCTCACAGCGGCATTTTTACAGTTCTTGTACGAAGTGGAAAGTTTTCATAAATTCCGCCGAAAGCAACATAACTGGCGAATTCGTCGTATTCATGCAATGTGCAAGGAACGGCTTGTTGCTTTTGAATATGTCAAAAACTCCAATGTATTAATTGTGATGCTACGTAACAAAAAAAAAAAAGCCAAAATAAGCCTTTTTTTTCTGAAGTATAAAATTCAGGAAGGGTATGTTCTCTTAGCCATTTTCCTAACTGTAACCTTTGTATCCTATGTCTTTGAAAGAAACTATACATTACATTAAGTTTATGTTAATTGATTTTTATTTTTATCTTATCTTCAAAAATCGTAAAAGTGACCGTAACCATCTTGGTAACATTTGAATGCTAAACATTGGACTGCCTGGTGATACATATATAATTCAATTTACTTCGTTCTTTAGAAATACGAAGTTTATCCAAAGATGTCACAGCGGTACGAGTTCGAGTCCCTCGGAGGGAACGACCTAAAAAATTACTTTGCAAATTTGACAGTTCTAACATCGTTGGGAATTTTTCAGACCCTTCTATGCTTGTATTATCTTCCCTGCATCAATTTGATCCGATGAAGCAGTGTAGCGAATAGAGTCGTCACATTCTGAGACATCGTATAATATTGATTTGTTGTAACATGCATCATTAATTTGATACTCTATCCTACATAATAACACCTAGATGAACTGTCCCATATACTATCATACATCGTGTACTTAGTTACAGCCCTAGATTAATGGTAAGAGGAGGAATGACCCGGCCAGCGAAAGCTATATTTTCATATAGCCTAGCTGGCCGAGTGGTCTAGGGCGCTGGACTTAGTGCAGGCGGTGTTACCACAGATGTCACAGCGTTCCCGAGGATGGAACGACCAAAAAAATTGCTTTGCAAATTTGAAAGTTATAATATCGTTGGGAATTTTTCAGACCATTCTATACTTATATTATCTTCCCTGTATCAATTTGATCCGAGTCGTCATATTCTGAGACGTTATATATATATATATATATATATATAGAGAGAGAGAGAGAGAGAGAGAGAGAAAGAGATAAATTTATTCAAATATATTACTATTAACTAATAATTTTCAAAAATTTCAAATTCAAATTATTTATTGGTATAAAATCCAAATAAAAGGACCACAACCAGCTACAATACAGGACAAGTACAAAACACATAATTCAATGTTTAAATGGATCGTTATGGTGTATCCATCAGCACCATGAAAACTGATGTATTCAACGGGTCATAGTTTTCCTTTCCTCGTTTGTCTACCCCGGACTTGACTTTTTATGAGCAACTCGGCGGGTGTTTCTAGAAAAGCAGAGGACGCTTACCCTACCGGTGCACCTGGTCCATGCTCCCAGTTTTTAGTGGAGTCCGAGTTCCTCATTTACTTTTGTTACTTTGTATGTATGATTTTAGTTACTTTATGTTCTTTGTTGTGAATGTCTGTTTTCCATGTCTGGTCTTTGTCCCTGGATTACATTCTTTTGATTACCGCTATAACCTTGGTTCCCTTGATTACTCTTAAACAAACAAACAGAAAAAAAATATTAAAGACTTGTTACTGCAGAGGAGAATCATAATAATTAATCATGATATTACACAAATGCTCACCATCGAAAACTTTTCATTTCCTAATTCAGTTTGTACATTTCATAATAACCTGCAAAACATATGCAACTTATACATCATAATCATTAGCGGAAAAAATAAACTCAGTTTTTTTTTATTATTATCCAGGAAGGAAGAACTTCAGTTAATCTACTAAAATAGTAATTTCTAGGGTCAATGTCTAGTTTGCCATTGATAATAAAATGAAATTCGTTTTTAACTTCAACATTGCGTTATGATCAGGGGCAAATTTGTGTATCGCCCCCTTTCAATGTGATAAGATCCTTACTCTAGTAAATGCAGAGACTTGGTTTCGGTCAAGGTTTGCTTAAAGAATTTTTTCCGTCTCATAGCATATTTTAAATTTCTATATGTTCTCAATGTGTTCTTGATAGAAGATCTATTTTCATCATCAAATAACAAGTTTTTCTAATATTAAATATAATTATCCTCTGTTTTTTGTAATACTGCATTAGTTATATTCGAATAAAGTTTTTTTTTTTAAATAAGGCTTTACTTCCCTTTTTTATAGTTGATTTATTGCTTATGTAAATGAACCTTAGGACTTAAAAATTGTGCCTAGGTATTTATATTCATTACAGTGTTTGCAAGTCATATTTTCATATAAAAATTGTAACCTTAAAGAATTTAACCAAATTTGTTAAAAATCATAATGTTTGATTTGTCAATATTAACCTTAAGATTCCATTTATTGCAGTAATCACACAGTTCGTTCAAAGCGTTCTGTAGACCATTGGATGAGTTTGACATTAACACCAAATCATTAGGATAAAGTTAACATGAAATATTTACATTATTCAGATTTACAGGATCACATGTGGAGTCAATATTTACTATGTCATTAAAATATAAGGAAAAAAGAGAAGGCTCAGTACACATCCTTGTTTGATATCAGCATTGGAATTAAATGACTAAATTATTCCATCTGCAAACTTAATGGAAAAAAGAAACTTCCGTGTACATATCTTTTAATATATTGTAAAAATTTCCATTTACGTTGTAGCAGCCCAGTTTATATAATGAGGCAAGTGAATAAATATGATTTTTTTTTTAAAGAATTTTGTCAGTTAAAGCTTTTAGAGTGAAGAGATGACCGCCTCGTCTAAATTTCCTCCTAAAACCAATTTGTTCCAAGCGTATATCATTATTGGACTTTAAATATTTATCAAGTCTGTTGTAGAAAATTCTAGAAAAAAATAGACAACTGGATACTACGACTCCTCTATGTCAAAATGGATCATTTGTACATCCTCCCTTACATAGTGGTTATATAAAATTAAATTGACATCTTATTTTATTTACCAAAGTAACTACATGTGTATAATGCACCAGTTCACAAATTCAAAATTTGCTTTCCGACTTATAGAACAGCGCTTTTAGACTAGCCTATATCCAAGTATGCAGCCAGTGAAATGTTTTCATAATTAATTTTTTTTTAGGCTTGGACAGCAGTTGGTGTTCCGTTTTCTAAATTCACGTTTTGTTTCTTTGTACTCTCTGTAAAGGTATTCACATATTCTCTCTATCCATCTGCGTCGACATTTGAGTAAAATAAATGTGGTTTATTCTTTTTCCTGCACGATCGGGAATATCAGACCGCCCACCCATATATATTGCATTTGTTTTAATGGTCTACTCTCCATAAGGGGGGTGATCTTATAAAGGAAACTTTTAAAATTTTAGAAGTTTATCTAATTTGGTTTGATGCTTACATATTTAAAAGTCGTCTGCACCGGATCATTTTAAATTGTTTCTCCGTTATCCCATTCTACTCTTTGATATACACAGTCGTGATGTGTTACCATAACCCTCCAGATAGTACTTGTTATATCATCACTTGGTATCTTATGTAGATGTGCCATGTTGAAACGAGAAATATAGGTTTAATGTCCTGGACATACTGTATAAATTAGGCTCTATCACAGAGAGGATATAATAGACCATGTAACTCCGTCCGTGCGAGACTCAACGGGGTAGTCAATGACGTTAAAATAAACTCTCCCTCACTCAGAACTGTAATTACATAGGGTTCTAAAGAGGATATATCAGACCACCCAGGATATGAAGTGTAAATACATTAGACATTACCACAGAGAGGATATATCAGACCATTCATTGTAGGGAAAGATAGTAAATTAGGCTTTGCCATGTTAAACCCTTCAATTTAACTACACATTACCTCTAAACTTTCGGACTGTCTAAAATCCCCATCTACACATGAACATGAATCATATTCAATCATCACTACATGCACAATGTAGGTAAAAACAGTACATGTTAAATCTGTAACATACGGAATTTAAAGACGATTTAACTGGCAAAACATGCATGTAATACCAAATCCAATAATCCTCTGGACTGTTCAAAAGAAAATGTCATTTCCGGAATAGAGTGAACACTTTGTGGACTTTTGTATAATGTTTTCTTAACAAATGTTGCGCATCATAATGAACTAACATCGGCGTGATGCTTAAGATTCTATATAAACGTTTTAACTTATCTAATCACGACCGGTGTTTGTCGGTGAAAGAATGCATCACGATAAAGTACCTCGCGATATAATGAAATCCCATCAAAAAGAAATAACCCACACAACATTCAACTGCAAGAATGACAATTCTTAATTTTGTTATCGTTTGTTACACATTTTACCATCGTAGAACAATAAACTGCTATACTGAGCAACCTGGGTAATCAATAAGCTTCAGTAAAAAAGCGCACTAATTCAAGTCCGTATGTTTCTTTATTCACTTGAAACGGAGTTTCTTAAAAATCACGTGAAAGACAAAAATGTTAAAGAAGCTAAATCTTTTAATTTCACATATCGAGATATTGACGACGTTCATTTCACCCATTGCATCCAAAATTTTCAATTATAAAAGGCTATTGCAAGACCTCGAGATTGATGACTTCAAGGTTAAACCAACTGACCTCTAGATTGATGACTTCAAGGTTAAACCAACTGACCTCGAGATTGATGACTTCAAGGTTAAACCAACTGACTATTGCAGAACCTCGAGATTGATGACTTCAAGGTTAAACCAACTGACTATTCTTGCAAAACCTCTCCATTCAAATATGAGTCTTCCAGTCACGTCATTACGGGAGATTTAAACATCATGGAAAACGAATCTCTCCGTAAGGTTATTTCTAAAGATCCCAAGTACCGTGAATCCCGCTCTATAAACTGGAATTATATCTCCAAAATTTTTATGGATGCCGTGGAGGACTATGCAAGAAAATAGATAAAACGAGAACAAGAAGACATAAATTCACGGTCAGAGTGGATAAAGGCTGTGAGGTTTTTAATATTGAAACGTATGAAAGTTTTCAATGGGTCAATGAGTGTCAATGCTACATCAGTTTTCAAAGACCCCTATGTAGCAAAAACATTTTTTCTGCTATACATGACAAATATGTTGTACCAGCAGACAAAGTCCAGAACAACATTGTTTGTGTCTGCAAAACACATCACATCCAATGTCTAATCAGAGGAAGACGCAGAAAATAATAGCAGTAATAAGACATATACTGCTAACACACACTTAAAAGAAGAGATAGTGGAGAACCAAAAATCTGTACAATACTGTTTAGGTCTATCTACCAAGATGATGATTGTGATCTACCGTCGATGTACTGAATTCCTAACTCCACAAGAATGCATACAAACAACGCTACATAGCTGGATCTGCAAAATGTACCACCAAACCGCTTTCAAAACTTTAAACTTCCATACTCCGACTGTCAAAGAGGGTCTTGAGTCCTACCACGACACTCGTTACTCCCGTAGTGGTATTAATTCAATGTGGATCTGGATCTTAAAAAATTCGAAAGATCTACTGGAAACCCTCAATTCAAGATTATCATCAGAATACAAAAACATTAAAACCAATGTTTTTTTTCAATTCTTTATACTTCTATTCCCCATACTCATACTTGTTACTCAAAAAAAAAAAGACGATACACCTAAATACAGACATGTAGTACTTGGTAGAAATTCGTCATACTTTGTAAAAAACCGATTCCAAATCATCTTCCAAATATACGGAAGAAGATGCTTTCAAAATGCTGGAATTCTTTATCGACAACACACATGTAGTGAACGCGTTTTTCAACAAACGGTCAGCATTCCAATGGGAACAAACTGCTCCTCTACCCGCTGACATATTCCTTCACACTTATTATACTAATTTTATAGCTACTTAGCCAAATCCTTTTATCTCAGTTTCCGCTTTATACTACTAGATGACGTATTATCGTTAAACAATCCAGTAGTTTCGGAGATTTCATACAAAGCTTCTACCCCGAAGAACTTGAGACAAAGAATACAACAGATGCTGTGATGTCAGCCTCATGTCGATTACAGTTAGAGATTGATGGTAAAGGAAAACTATTGACCAAACTATGGGACAAACGCAATGACTTTTTATTTTGTATTGTCAACTTTCCTTTCATCTGTGGCAACGTCAATTTCACAAAAAGTCGTAAGTGTAAAGATGATCATAAGTAATGACGTCACAACCTAAAATATTATTATGACGTCATGATTTACGATTAATTTCACACTTACGACTTTGTGAAACCGACACCTGGAGTTTTCATATCACAACTCGTGCCTTATGCCAGAGCTTGCCGTTACTACTCAGACTTTTTGTATCGCACTAGACTTCTTACAATTAGACTTCTAGAACAGAGTTATGTTGCTACAATATTGAAGTCATCTTTACAGAAGTTTTATGGTTGTCACCATAAACTCATGGATTGTAACGGTGTATCCATCTGCACCGTGAGAACCGATTTATTTAACGTGTCATAGTTTTTCTTTCCTCTCCCGTCTAACCCGTACTTGACATTTTATGAGCAGCTCGATGGGTAAGCGTCGTCTAGAAATGCAGAGGACGCTTGTCCTACTGGAGTACCTGGTTCATGCTCCAAGTTTTTAGTGGAGTCCGAGTTGCTCATTTACTTTTGTTGCTTTGTACGTATTATTTTGGTTATTTGAATTTGTTTGTAGTGTGTGTCTATTTTCCATGTCTTGTCTTTGTCCCTGGACTACATTCTTTTGATTTCTGCTAGAATCTTTGTTCCCTTGATTACTCTTAAACAATCTTGAAAATTTAGCGAATAGCTTCTGTTCATTTATCTGTAACGGGAGAGCATGATTTGACTCCCAAAATTATACACCGCCACCGAGGATCGAACCCTAGACCGTTCGGTGACAAGCCAGCGACAAACCGATTCGGTTAAAGAATTAATCCTTTAGCCAAGTCAATTAACTGGCTATTTAAATCTCACTACTTACTACAACGCAGGTAGGCCGTCCTGCCACATATCCACCAGAATTAGAAATTAAAGAAACTACCGACACTGTTGCTTCCTCGAATTCGACAGCAGCAGTTATTTCAGAACAAAAATGTATGACAAAAGAAACGATTTGGTTTTAAAATTATAAATCTTTTTTTCATGTGTAGTAATACCAGTTTATCAAGCATATACATGTATTTATATTGTGTTGTTATTCTCACCACGTGAAAATGATTTGCGACGACAACAGGCTTCTTCTCACCTCAAACCATTCCTACGCGTCTGACAAACGTAACGATTTGGTTTTAAAATAATAAATCCTTTTCCGTGTGTAGTAATACCAGTTTGGCCAAAGATATTAAACTATTCAAAAGTTATTTCAAGGGCTTCTCTGCCTCTCGAACAACAGACTAACAACAAAACATTTTACAAACAACTTTGACCTTAACCGTTTGGTTACCAGGGTGACAATCCGGATTTCATCATTCAAAAAAAATGTTGACATAAATATTGGCAATGTTAACTTTATTGACCAAAATATCATTTTCTGCTTTGTTTTTTTTTTTCCTCTACTTATACCATCTTTCTACCATGGCAATTTTGTGCTGCCTGTTTGTGTTTGTATGGCAACATACCGGAAACAATTACTAGTAACCGTAATGGAAGCGGGAGGTTTAATAGCCATTTCTGTGTTATTTTATCAAAAGTAGTCTATAACTTGATTGAGTATCTAAATTACTGAAAAGTTTTTTAAACGTATTACCAATAAAACCTATAAGCTATTTTGTTTATTCTATTCGCTAAAATGCGTTCCCCCAACATATTGTTTTTGTTAATTCAAGCAGATTGTGTATAAAATTTCGCCAAGACTGCTGATTTTTCAATTAACAGTTGAATTTAGAAGATTGTAGCATAAACTACAGAAATGTGTGTTTAAATTTGAAAGATCAAAGTGTTTATTCTATCAGCACACCACGGGTGACAAATTTAAAAACAGGGGAGTTAATATTAATGTCCAGTTTTGCCTCTGATGTTGATTTAACAGAAACTTTCAATAAAGTATTTCCGTTGTATAAAATTAATCACCAGTTTAATGTGTTATTTCATCATTGTAATTATGGGACGTACATCATAATTCATATAATTTACCAGACATTGACGTCTAGTAATAGCATTATTCAATTATTCATGAGATTTTATCTGTTCGACGCGTTCACAATAAAGTATGCTGAAGCCAACAAACCAAGAGAAGAAATCAGTTGATCAGATAACTAGACTTGCGTTTATCTGTAAAAATAGTAATACCAAACATGCTGAAAAGCTGTCCTTAATTTTTCCGTATTACGTCACTTATCAGAGAAGAACATCAACACCTCATAAAAGGACAAATACTACATCCAAAAGACCGAAGTAGTGGGAAGCGAATGTGTGTCTCCAAAAGATGTATTTTTAAATTTCAGTTAAAAATATCTAAAATGCAGAATGGTACCCAGTCACGTACCCTGCAAAGATTCCGTGGTATTCTTTATTTCCTCCAATAATGAAGTGTATTAGACATCAGCAATGATGTGACGACCAAAGAGACGTGTATTTGTACAAATATTAGTTTAGCCAATAAGCCTGATTGAATAATTCAAATTACGATTTTTTAACAATAAATCCAGATGTACGATCGTAGTAACAGATCTTCTTCAAATGAATAACATACATGTATATGCAATGAATTAAGGAGATATTTTCTATGTCGGACGTTTAAACATGCATTGTGCTTTGCCTTGTGCTTAGAAGATAACTTAATGAATAATAATAGATTATAAAAGTTCGTCGCAAACATATAGAGAAGAGAACCATCAACTATTAGACTGGTCTGCTATTGAAAATACAAGTATGCGACCAGTTAGGGATGTATGCACAAACTTTTCAGAATATGAGAGATACTGATTTTTTTCATCCATTGATATATTATATACAAGAAACTGTATAAACCAGGAAATATTTCTATTATATTTGATATTGGTGACTGATAAAGATTTTGTGTCTTGTTAATAACCAACAATTTTATTTCCTTTACCACTCTATAAAGGTCCATGTCATTTTCAACTGTTCTGTTTATATGGAAACTATTAACGAATTTATTTTGTGTTCTACATTAATTGATACCTACTATTTATTTTTTACTCCGTGTAATTTTTTTTTCATAGATGCGGTACTGCTGTTAAAATATCTTGTCCAAAATCGTCTAGAAATCCTTTCACAATGTTCATTTCGATATTATAAAAATTAAATGTTAAGTAAGTTTCGATTTGAATATGGAGAAATACTAACTTTACTGTATACAACAAGAGAAAATTCGACATGTGTTATTTTTCTATTTTAAGTGATTTGACCTTAAATATGATTAGTACAACAGAACAAAATATTTCATAGAAAAACTTTTCATAAAACTTTATTCTGAAACAAAAATGATTATGCATGTAGCATGCCATTTTCTGGAAAAAAATACCGTTGTTACCCGTTTTCTCTTAAAATTTCTAAAAAACAAAAGTGTTGGAATCTATGGCAACGGGTTATATAATGATGTCATACAGACTTCCTTCAGTAAAGATAAAAGCCAAATCAAAAGTGATTTTGATCCATATAGAGAACGGCTCTTAAGTACAATGCCAATGGCATCAACACATTATTGAATAAGTCGGATATGTCAAAATCACCAGGTTCTAATCACGTACATATTAAAATTTTATTTTAACTTGCAACTACTCTGTTTCTTAACAGTTTATTTCCATCAGGAAATATATTGATCCTTTATTTTCAAGAGTAGATTATATTAGGCTTTGCCTACTGCATAAAATGTGCTTTGTCCACTGCATAATATGCTGCTGTAATCGAGGGTGGGATTACATAGGCTTTGCTTTTATCATACCTATTACACAGATTTCCTCCATTATTCATTGCTATTTTCAATATGAATTTTATATTTTGTGAACGACGAATTGATATTGAAGTCTTGGCTGGAGAAAGTGCGAGAGTGAAATATTGTATCAGCACAAACTAAATTACAGTGCATTGTTATGGCCTATTACAACAAAAAATGTACATTACAGTGAAACGGAATAAAGGATGAGGGTACAGAAGGCGCTAGAAGAAATGAAATTATCTCCCTTTATCACACTCAAAATTGTTCCATTGTTTTTTTAAATTAAAACACTTTATTTCATCTTCATTTTTAAAGATATCAAAAGAGAGTATTAATTTTGTTTGTAAAAGAAATAAATTAACTAAATTAATATACATATTCAATTAGCATATGTTGAACAAAGTAAGAAACAATTACACCTTATTGATATGTTTTACGCAATTTGTTAGTCATATGTAGTACCCACGTTCGGAGGAAAACCTGGTCTTAGGGGCATGCAAGTACATGTATAACGTATTTCTCTTCTGTTAATTGTCTATCCGTTGTGTGTGTGTTTTTATCAATGAAATATAATATATTGCCATATTATACATGTAGTATTAACACTTTATAGTTTTGCGTTCTAGAATCAGCCAGAAAAATGTTGTATGTAATTTTTTTGGTTTGCGCATGAATTCAGCTTTGAAGTATCAAATTAAGGAGGTAGATATATTAATTCATCTTCAGTGCACGATGTAACAATTCGTTAGGTAGTTTCGAATTGGTGCAGTCGCGCACATAGCCCTGTAACTTCTTCATTTTACAAAGTTTAAGGCAATTAATCGTTTTTGTCGCCCCTTCCGTAAAATATCGTTTTACTTGAATCAAACTTGTATAAAATTTAAAAAAATATATATAAAATCATTGAGTCTCAGAAAATGTTACGCTGAAAACAGAATCATCACATCGAGATGGGGCAAATATACAAATCATGTGTTACTGTTTCTCCTCAACTACATAATAACACTGCATGAGTGGGTATATACATCTTCATAACCACTTAAAAGTCAGTAATGATTCTCGTGGTTTACTACAGACAGACAGCCAGAAAAAAAAAACCAGACGGATTCCTGAGCAAAGTGTTTTCCGAGTACAGTAGCGGGACAGTAATATGCACGTACATGCACAAATCATTGTTGATAAACTTATCAATACTTTTAGTTAAATCAATAATTTATATAATATTTGCTAAGTTTTAAAATAAATAAATGAGAAAAATAAAAATGAAACATTATTTTATTAGAATTGATGATTACGAATAATTGTAAATTAATGTGAGAAAGTTTAAAAAAATACATCTATATAGGTAGTTAACCTCCCGCTATCGGTCGTTCTCGGCTTGAGCCTCCAAACATTTTATCATACATTCTTCAACGATCTTAAATTCAGGTTCGAAAACTTGTTTCAATAAATGTCAGGTGGATATTCATACCACTAAACCTCAGATGGTTCACGGTCAGACCATGCTTATTAGCATGAAAGGACCGCTTAAATATTATATAAGACCTGTTGTAACAAATACTAAAGCTACATGTCGGCTATTAAGCACAGATATTTACACATAAACATGAAGAATTTACATGTACATCCATACTCCTCCTGAGCGGAGCATCATAGTACTTCCTCAGGTAACAGCTTTGATATAAAAACAGATATTTTAAGTGTCTATATGTTTTTGGCGTATGTGTAGGTGTACACTAAATACGAAAGAAATGTTGGAATATTTACTTTATATACAAGAAACTTAAGCAACAGGATTTTATACACACAAAATTGCGTACAATTGACCAGCATTTTGCATGTATTAAATTCGCAGTATTGAATACATGTAAGGACATGTTCAATATGTGTGCATTATAAATGTATATGTATTGAAGATTTGTCCCGGATGAAGAAGTCAGTTTTGAAAGAATTTCTTTATATAGAACTGCGCTTAAGCATTGTAATAGATAAATACCCAGAGCCTGGATTTTTTTTACAGGCAAACAATGCAAACGGCTTTTAATTTTCTACTTTCAAAATAAAAACAGAAGCAATTAAAAAGCTTTATTCACGCTTGATATATATTATAACAGTGTTTCCAACTTTGCCCGATCGCATAAGGAAATAAAATGCTTTGCAGCATTTATTACAAACAAAATTATCTTTAGACAGCGTGCTTCTATACACTATAATGCTTATACGAGCTTATTTAAAGCACTTCATTTTTGTACTTAGTTCGACGCAAAAGTAAATCATAATGTAGAACAATCTTTTATCGAGGAGATTTATACGGATATTAGAGCAAAAAGATATTCAAAACTATTGGATTCAAATATTAAATCCATAGAGAAAATCCCACGTAAAGGACAGTAACGCGATTCAAAGTATATAAGTGCATTCACGTACATGCATGCATGTTCATAGCAGTGGCTATATCAAAATCGACGTCTGATCAAAGATTATTTTAGACTTTTTTTCATTCTTTGGCATAAAGGTGAGATGAAAGCTCTTTAATTAATATATCTACTCCACTTGCTACAGTGTAATTAGAATGGCCTGGTGCTTAATCATGTGACGGCTAGCTAAGTCACATGATACATGTACAGGTAAAGTTGGACTTTTTTTTAAGCGATTTTAAGCGTGATTGTCGAAGGTGGTTTTTTTTTGTTAAATGCACATAGAGATCCAGCGTTAACCAAAAATCCTTTTTCCTGTAGAAAGACTATATAAATGCACACTTTCAGTTTCAATCTTTTTTTGGTTAACGCTGGATCTCACTATAAAATAAGTGGCAGAAGGGTGAAAAAATGCTATTTTATTTACAGAATAGCCTTCCAGGCAGTTTTTGTGCATTCGTTTCTGTATTGTTACCCTTTAAATCACAAACTGAATGCATTGAAAATTTACAATATGTATTACATTATTATTTAGTTTTCTTCCGAATTGATGATTTTTTTACCAATTATTTCAGTAGGCAGAACAAGGCTTTATGGACCTCCATCCTTTAAGATATAACATTTTAATTGCTTAATATTTCTGTCATAGTCAATATTATTGGAGACATATTTTTAATTTCAAAGCAATTCAGTGTGAATGTGGAGGACATTCTCAAAATATTTTGTGATTACGTGTATGAAGACTGGACTTTCCACAGTGAGATCTTCTGTTCGATGAATATACATAGAAATATTTCTTTATGTTCTGCCATTTAAGATTGAACTATATCATAAGCGACCCTAAGATCGCTATAAATATATTGGAGAGAAACTTGTGGAACAATAATATTACCCGGGCTGGCTGCAGGGTCTTGAGTAAATTTCTAACGTCAGACACTGTTTCGGAGCTTGTTCCTTCAACATTTTTGTTGAACTAAAATTGTACGTAAAGATAATGTTTTTAAGAACTACTCACCTGTACACATGGGGTCTTGCTTTTTGTTACATAGTCAAAGATAAACCTAAGC
This sequence comes from Perna viridis, assembly GCA_037379345.1. Lineage (NCBI taxonomy): Eukaryota > Metazoa > Mollusca > Bivalvia > Mytilida > Mytilidae > Perna > Perna viridis. Next base: position 6,943,247 of record CM074512.1, read on the forward strand.
TTTAGTCGAGACTTGTGCAGTTTTTATTTAGAGCCATTTTCTTTCTGTCTATTCTGTCAGAATATATCATATAGTTGATTGCATCATACTGTCTCAAATGTGTGAATTACCAATATAGTATTTCTTATATTCCAGACACCACAAGGATGCAGCTAAGTTTGTTTGTGTGCATATTAGTATTGTCAACAGCTTCAGCCTACACATTTTTCAATAGGTGTGTGAAACAATGTGACAATTGTCAAGAGTTTTGGGGAAAGCAGCTTTTTGATGCAAAAGTTTGCAAAATATACTGTGTCCTTACTAAGGGTGGTAGTGGTCGTGCTTCTAAGTGCTCTGTTGGTGCTAAAATACAGAAGCAGAAAAAGACACACGCAGGTGTGATGGAGTGCCAGAAGTACTGTGCAGGGTGTATAGATATATACGGCAAATCGTTCTATGACGGATACAAATGTTCAGTAAATTGTGTAGATACAGGAGGGAAGAAAACTGACACAGATTGTACTGTATACGCTACACTTGGGTGAAACTACACATGACACATAACCGTCCGTCATCTATATAAGTGCAATGATGTTGGTTTTGGTAAAACTGGAATTAAGCATGTTTAATATGTATTTTATAGTCCATCGATGTTTGTGGACTTGAATAACGCTTCACTACCCAACCAGACAGTCCACTTTAAATATTGATTGGACCAAGAGTGGGTCTACTGGGACACAAAACATCATCGCCTTATCTTGATAAAATACATGAAAATTGAAATTCTTATCTATTGTGATATTTATTTGTATTTCACTGTATAAGAATACTCTCTAGTGTAATTTGGTGATCTTGTTCTTTCTTTTAATGATAGGATACCGAGTTAATGAAAATAGCATGGTGAAAATTACAACTCTATTGAGAAAACCAAGCACTTAAGCCATACAACTTGTCGTTTTCATGTCTTAAATAAAAGTTAATTGTCATTAAAAAAGGAATTCATCTGTACGTACATAAGAGAAAAAACTGTACCTTAATTAAAAAAAAAAATAATATCACACACAAACTACGAATAAACTGATGTCATGAGTTCTTGGTCGAAAACAGACATAATAGCTTAACAAAGTCAGCATTTAAAAAAATAGAAACTGATTTCACACTTGCTTGTTGTAAGGTCTCTTGTGATTTCATAGAACTAGATTTTACATGAAGAAACGTGTAAATGAAGTTCCCCATGGGTTAAGGTAAATCACATTGTGTACAAACAGGTCTGATGAATTATGAAAACTATCAATAGATTCACAGTCATTAGACTTCCTTTATCAAGGCACATCTGAACCCATATATCAGCCATTAAAAGCTTATTTACCAATCCTTAAAAGCCATAACAGTCGGCTATATCACCTAAGTACAGACTCCGAGCACTTAGAAAATCATTTAATTTTCATATCAAGATTCCTGCTAAAACGACAAAAAAAAAGACGTTACGTACCGTGAATTTGTTTTATTCGTCATTCAACATAAGACTGTTAAATTTACATGTGTTCATTATATTTTGTTTCGTTAATTTGATTCAAAACGAATGGAGAGTACACAACTCTCTGCATAAACAGTTCAAATAACAAGCAGCATAGTCTTAACCACATCTCACCAGCATGACATTGCAAACATACCCTGTCCCTCATCTCACCAGCATGTCTTGTCCAACATATTACAAACATACCCTGTCCCTCATCTTGCCAGCATGTCTTGTCCAACATATTACAAAAATACCTTGTCCCTCATCTTGCCAGCATGTCTTGTCCAACATATAACTTGAGTATACCCTGTCTCCAATACAGCCAGCATGTTAAGCATTTCACCATCATATATGATCAAGCATAAATCAAGCGTATCCTGTCCCAAAATCGCCATCATGTCTTATAAAATTTAAAACAAGCGTACTCTATCCCACATATCGCCATCGTGTCTTATCAAACATGTAACTAGCGTACCCGGTCCTACATATCGCCAGAATGTCTTATCAAATACAAAAGAAGCATACCCTGTTTCGCATATCGCCAGCATTACTTATCAAACATATAAGAAGCATATCCTGCCCTACACATCACCAGCATGTCTTATCAAACACACAAGAAGCATATCCTATCCAAAATAACGCCAGCATGAAGCGGCACAAATTTCTCAACAGCAATGAGCGCCTTTCAAGCTAAGGGCGTAATACTTGCTATGTTTGTATTTAGGGGTACACTTATTAAAAAAAAATAAAGCTCAGCGTAGCGTAGTATGACACGATCATGATGTTCACTTGGGGCAAGTGTGGACACAATATTAGTTTTTGACACACTTAAACATAAGGACATAGTTCATTATGGACACAACTGGTTTCAACACTACATAGCACAAATTTGAAATACGATTAAAGATAAAAATGTGTTGTTTTAACTGCTTATGGAAAACATAGATTCCTGTCACTAAACTTAAACAAAAAAAAAACAAAAAAAAAAACAAAGGCAGCAAAAGTCATAAGGAATCTAATAATCCTTTTTTATTATTATTTTTGGACAACTCCGGAATGAGCATGATCGATAACAACAGTTACATAACAATGTAAATTGCGTTAATTCGCACAGCTAAACAGGGAGTTGAAACTTGTTATAAGGTATGAACTTCAATATATATTATTGAACTTTGTTTTGTGTTAAAAATTCATGGCTAGAAACAATTGAAAGCGACAGACCAATCAAAAGTCCAAAACTGGTTATACGCCGCCCATGAAAACAAGTTCTAACAAGACGGTCACGAATCAAAACAATCCGTCCAACGTCTGTCAACTCATAATGCAGGACAATGATACATGGCACGGCAGCGTTATTGAATCATCAAGAAGTCCAACAAGTAATAGTATTATCTGTAGCCCAGCAACAATTTCGCATGCCATCACCAGCTCAGCATAGTTCAACCCTCCAACGCACTGCAAACCCTGTTATGTAGCACCCAACACAAAGAACCCCAACATCAACAGCCCCTATTATCACTACTCCTCAAATCATGTCATTGGAGTTAGACACTAATGCAAGGGTCAAAAGATAAGAGGCCACTATAAATGAGAGATTAGCAAAATTGGAAATTCTTGACTCTCTTGTTAAAAAGCTAGATCTCTGAAGTTTCGATGAATCAATTCAGAATAGAGATAGTAGATATCAGGGAAACACAAGAACAACACTCAAAACTAAATGATAAACAAGAGGCCCACCAACATAACGTTAAAGCTTGAAAACTCAAACAGAAAATTGGAGGCTGAAAATGTTGAACTTAAAGAAGAACTACTATCAATGCAAACAGGATCCATGAAATATAATCCAATTTTTGGTGGCATCCCTAACCCTGATGGGAATTATGAAAATATAAAAGCAGTACTAAGAGATTTCTTTGCAAATGACCTTGAAATCCAAAATGTCTCAAACATCCAATTCCTAAATGTTCACAGATGGGAAGCAAAAGAGTATCATTGCTCGTTTTGTGAAAACTGTTGAGGAAATTTGCGGCGGAAAAAAATCGAAATGCAAACCACAATTTTCGGCATATCAGCATCATCCGAATGAAATTATTGACAGGCGCAAATCTCTCATCCCTAAACTCAACGAATTACGCCGTCAGAAGAAAAATTAAAAGTTTATCTATGATAAACTGATTGTTGATGGTGAAGTATTTGACCCAACCTCTATTGAATCTCCGTGTATACTGGTCTACCTACTAACGGAAACTAGGACAATACATAAAGCTTCCTTAGAGGTCAAGGACATGACAATAGAGAGAAAATTAACTGTGTGCGGTTTGAACAAGAAACTACTGAACCTTGACTTCATTAACCTAATAAAATCATATGAACTACTTGTATTTACGGAATCTAAACTAGGTGCATTTGATGAACTTGAGATCCCCTCAGATTATAGTTACTTTTCAAAAATAAGGAAAAAATGTAAAAGAAAATCTGGAGGAATTACTATTGTATATAAAAAAATCATTGTCAAAATATCTAACCTTTTTGAAATCAGATATAGCGAGTTTATTCAGTGGATAGTTATTTAAAAAAAACAAAAAAATCCAACAAAAACAACATTCTAAGAAGAAGGTACTATTGGGATGTGTATATATACCCCTAGAAAGCTCTAAATATTCATCTGATGTAGCATTTATAGAAATTGATAGCGAGATGATTATTTTTTCAAAAGATCGTCACATTTCATTACTAGTAATTGGTGACTTCAATGCTCGAAGTGGGAACATGAGCGATTTTGTATGCGTTGATATTAACATATTAGATATTTTAGAAACAAGTGAAGATGTAGCTTTTTTGCTTAATACTGAAATATTCTGAAATGAAGTAGTAGAAAGGGAATCTCCCATAGATAGACGCTCGCAAGAACAACTGCATTGCATTTTGGCGCATTTTAAGAACTTAATACCTTTCAATTGGGCACATTTTTTTAAAATTTAAAACGGGCGCAAAAAAAATGAATCTCCGCCTTTCAATTGGGCGCATTTACAGGTAACTATAATTACACGTAAGATCAATAAATTTGGTACACTCTACATGTTGACGTACTCCCAAATAGTTAAGAGAGGGGAAACGTTCTCGGACCCACGTGGGGTCTGGGAGTAGACCAGAGCGTCAACACAGCAGCCCAGCCGCTAGTAGGACATACTCTGACCGAGTTCTTCGGTCAGGCATCCCGAAGGCTGGGCTTCGCTACCTTCTACAACTAACTGGCATTACTAACAGAATCCCCGTAAGGGCGGTCGTGCAAGATCCGCAAGGATAGTCAAGGCCGTAAAAACCCTCAATCATCATAAATTTGTTAAATCATATGAATAGGTTACAAAACATGTATATAAAAAGTTTCAAAAGATTAAGAAATGTATCGTTTTCATTCTATTTATATCCATTGTAATAAATTTTCGACTAAGATGGATGTTTTTAGTATCCGAGACGAACAAAGGCAAAAAAGTGTTTGATTTATGATGGAGTTATACCTTCAGAACTGACTGAAAGAAAACGACATATCTAAGAGATGTACGAGCAATAAACCAAATTATTGTAGGCGAGAGTTCAATCAGATGCTGAGTCCAGTTATATTAAAGGCAACGGGAAAGCACAGCCATGACAATCCAGAGGGAAACTTGAGGCTAAACAGCTACGTGTGCTTGTTGAACGAAAGGCCTCTGGTGATATATCGTCAAAACCATATCCAAGTTCACTGGGCAGGAACTGCAAGACTTCTTGAGATATGCTGTTTTATCATGTAAATATATAAATTAATATTAAAACTGTTATTCACTTGCATTAGTTCTTGCAAATCCTATTTAAAAATGCTTCCATATAAAATGTACTTGTTAAAATATCATGCGCCTATTTGAAAGATTTTATGCGCCCATTTGCAAGAATTTTTGCGCCCATTTGAAAAGTCAATGCCCCAAATGCAGTGTACCGGCAAGAACTCAAGTTAATAATTATGGTCATAAACTCATCTAAGCTTTCCTGGGACAGCATGTGTGACCAACTGGACACATTTAGGTATCATTGTGTAGGCCAATATCTCAGCATTACAATGGTACCGAGAAAGTTGCGGTAACGCTTAGGCTTTTGGGGTAAAATGGAAAAAAAATGTATCCATACCCAACCGAAAAATCGCTTAAATTTACATATTTTTCCATGTTAAAACCCCTAGAGTATTTATGCTTCAGTACAAAAAGGCTTATTTGATATTTTCTGTTTAGTATTATCACAATTAATACTTCTGAGGTTCTTTTGGTGAATTTTGGCGTTTTTCGTAGTCAGAATTTATCCAAAAATGCAAAGAAATGGGATTTTCGATTTTTCCGCAAAAAGTCACATAAATTCGACTCTACGAATAATTGCTCCACTTAAACGCCTAAAATTTGGTATCATTCGATAGATAATTCAATTTCCTACATAAATAAACCAGGAAATACTATTTTTCAAGAAAGAATTTTCAAAAAAGATGTTAAAAATACTACCCCTACCCCTTTGAAAACTGGTCTCATTATGAAACAGAATTCTCATTCACAGAATACTGACACCGTAAAACTCACATTTTAGGCATGCATTCATAATTAAAATAATGATGTTTCCGAGATATCTGATCAATATTCCGTTTGGGGTGACAATTACTATAAAATAGAAAAGGAGAATATTCAGAATTTATGCATTTCTTCTATATCATCCGATATTGTACTTTGTTTTTTTTTTAGAATGCCGTAGATTAAGCAAGCTTTTGTGTGATACGGTACATTAATGCAGTGTCTCAGCTTCCAAATGAGCCCAAGTAATAAATATCTGAACTTTTTCAAGTCAAAATAGGTGGAAAATTGCCCACCCTGTCCATAAAAAAATACAGCAACATGAACTAAAATGTTAAATTTTGGCATATAAACGATGTACATCAGACATTTTGAGTACTATTGTTTTAATTATCGATGTATCCAACATATCTTCTCATTTCAGGCGCGTATTTTTCAGTTTTTCATAAAAAGGGAAATTTTCTGAATTTCATATTTTCTTCCATTTCACCTGTAATTGGCATTATTTTTTTTCAAATATCTTACTTCAAACAGGCTTTCGTATATTCAAATACAGTTATACAGTTTCTTAACTTTCTAATGAGCTCAAGGAATAAATATTTGAACTTTTCCAAATCCAATTAGGTGAAAAATTGCCACCCCTACCCATGAAAAAAGTACCTCAACATGAACCCAAATATTAACTTTTTAGTATATCGATGTAAAAAAAAACAAGTTGAGTACAGGCGTTTTAATTATATTCAACAGACATGCTGATATCAGGCGCGTATTTTTTTTTAGTTTCTATATGACAATAATGAGCTTTTCATAAAATGAGGAATTTCAGAATTTCATATTTTCTTCCATTTCACCTGTGATTGGCATTTTTTTCAACTACCCTACTTCAAACAAGATTTTGCATATTCAAACACGTTTATGTAGCGTCTAAGCTTTCTAACGGGACAAGTTATTGCACAATTCACTGTATTCCAGGCCATTTAGGCGAAAGAATGGTACCCCATGCCCACTAAAATTTCCGTGAAAACCTACAATTCTTATGTGGTACATAAGCATTTTTCAAAATGGTGTTTGATACATGTATGCCAATTATTCATCTTCATCATAGTTGCTTATTTGAAATCTTATATGAATAAAAACAATGATAGCAAACAAAATCAAATCACATTTAAACTCTGATATATTAAACAAAAAATATACAATTTACGTGCATAATTTATGTTCTTTAATTTTCCTTTTTTAATATTTTGTTGTCTTCGGGACAATTAATGCATATTTGCTTGACAATATGATTTATACAAGGAGATCTCCATAGTAAATGCCAGATATACATTGTGTACAGTTCGTGTATGCTATAAACTGTCATTTTCGTTCACATTGGGGCAGATTTTAGTGTGTATGGGTACCATTCTTTCGCACAAATGGCCTTGAATACGTTTAACTGTGCATTGCTTTGGCTCTTTGGAAAAAATAAGATGCTACATAAAAGTGTTTAAATATACAAAAGCTTGTTTGAAATAGTGTACTTAAAAATATGCCCATTACAGGTGAAATGGAAGAAACTATGAAATTATGAAAATTTCCCATTTTATTAAAAACTCATTATTGTCACCTTGAAACTGAAAAGTACGCGCCTGAAATGTACAGGTATGTTGGATACATTGATGTATAAAACACAAGTACCCAACATGTCTTTTTTACATCGATAATGTGCTAAAATTAACATTTTTGCTCATGTTGAGGTATTCTTTTAATGGGAGGGGTGGCAATTTTTCACCTAACGACTTGGAAAAGTTCAAATATTTATCACTCGGGCTCGTTAGAGAGCGAAGACACTTAGTCTATATAATTTTATTTGAATTTGAAAGAGGTTGTTTTAAGTACGGTATTTGAAAAAAAAATGCCAATTGTAGGTGAAATGGAAGAAAATATGAAATTCTGAAAATTCCCCGTTTTATGAATTTTTCACCTAACTTAACTTGTAAAAGTTCAAATATTCATTACTTGAGTTCATCTGGAAGCTAAGACACTATATCAATGTACTGTATCACACAAAAGCTTGTTTAATCTACGATATTCTGAAAAAAGGAAATAACGGATGATATAGAAAAAATTAATAAATTCTGAAAATTCCGCTTTTTACGATTTTACAGTAATTGTAACCCCAAAAAGAAAGTCTAGGCACCTGAATTGATCAGATATGTTGGGTACATCATCATCTTCATTACGAATGCCTAAAATATGAGTTTTTACGGTGTTGGTCTTCTGTGAATGGAAATTCTGTTTGATACTGAGGCCAGTTTTCTAGAGTAGTATTTTTAGCTTTTTAAAAAAAATTCATTCTTGAAAATTATTTTTTTGCCATTTATTTATGTAAAAATGAATTATCTATCGAATGATAATAAATTTTAGACGTATTAGTTAAGCAATAATTTGTGGAGTCGAATTTATGCGACTTTTTACGGAAAAAATCGAAAATCCAATTTTTCGCTCTTGGGTAAATTCTGACTCCAAAAATCGCCAAAATTCATCAACAGAACACCAGAAACATTAATTGTGATAATGCTAAACAGAAAATACTAAATAAGTAATTTTTTTTTACTGAAGCATCAATACTCTAGGGGTTTTGACATTGAAAAATATGCCAATTTAAGCAATTTTCTTGGTACCATTGTAAAGCTGAGACACTGGGCTACATGATAATGTATATGGCGGTGTTACCATAGATGTCACAGTGGTACGATGATCTTTCTGAAAATCATGTTTTAGTTGATGAGTGGGTGGGGGCGTGGGGTGCACAGGATGTTATCTTAGCCCACTTATCTTCTAAGTGGGATAATAGAAAAAGCGAATATTTCAGGCAATCCTTGATAAATAACACCGAGGATGTTTTGGTCAGTATTAAGTTCAAGCTCGGCAATATTGATGTTGACTTGATCACACCTTTCCAGGTAAATGACCTCGTCACCGATATAGGTCAGGTTTTGATTGATACTGCTAAAATACTTTTGGATTTTCAAATCGACTTTCAAGGAATAGAGATAATGAAAATAAACCTCGGTTCGATAAATGCTGCAAGGAAAAGCTCGATGAATTCCATACCGCACGTGGTAAGTTTAAAGCAACACATTCTATGTCACATAAAGCTGAAATGAATGTGAAATCGAAAGCATATCGCCAAACCCTAAGTAATAGTTATGCAAGGTACTCTGATAAATGTGCTGATGAGTTGAGGTATAATCTAAAACATGACCCTAAGTCATTCTGGACAATTTTGCATAAATATTCGCAGGGAGACAAAGATCCCCCCGAATTAGATATGGAAACCTTTCACGAATATTTCAAGAACTTGAACGCAGGCGAAGAGTCGGCTGAGATAGACCTAGATGTAAACGGTGTGTGCGATAACCCTATTTTGATGAATTATTAAATGGTAATTGAACCGAGATAGAGGTGAAAGAAACAATAAAAAGGTTAAAAAATAGTAAAGTACCCGGGACAGATATGGTTATTAATGAATATTTAAATTCTCATCACCTCAACTTATATCTATATATTGTTACTTATTCATTTTAGTTCTAAATAGTGGTATAGTTCCTGAGAGATGGACATGCGGAATTATAAAGCCCATCTATAAAACAAAGGTAATACTGCAGATCCCATGCAATTACTCTTATTAGCTGTATGGGTAAAGTTTTTACGAGCATATTGAACAGTAGATTGAATATATTTTCAAATGAGTTTAGTGTTCTTTCTGGAAGCCAAGCAGGTTTAATGAAGGGATAATCAATCCTTGATAATATATTTACTTTACATGCACCGATTGAGTTTTACTTTGCATATAGAAAAAATATATTGCACATTCGTTTACTTCCGAAAGGCATTCGATACCGTATGGAGAGGTGGGTTGTGGATGGAATTACAAAATATCAAGATCAAAGGAAAAAAAATCAGTGTAATATATTATATGTACCACGGTATTAAATCTTGTGTGCAATGTGGTGAAAGGCAGTTTGATTTCTTTCCTTGTCTTTCCAGTGTAAGGCAGGGAGAGACCTTGTCTCCCTTCTTGATCTCAATTTTTGTCTGAATTTTTATGTCCAGCTCGATGGAGTATCACTTGAATTTATTGAACAAAAAGATGGTAGATGAAATTCATTTTTAATTAAATTTTTGTGTAATCTTGTATGCGGATGATACTGTAATTCTAGCGGAAAGTAAAGATGCATTGCAAAACTCTCTAGACATTTTTCAAGCTTACTGCAAATGTTGGAAGAGTAAATGTAAAAAAGACAAAAGCCATGGATTTTTTAGACGAAAGTACAGACAAATTCTATTTTTGAGGTGTGAACATTGTAATAGTTGATTCATACCTTGGTGTTATTTTTGTTGTAGAAACGTTGTAGAACAGGCTCAGAAAGTCTTATTTAGTATTTGTAAACTCGTAAATAATGAGAACATACCTATAGATCTGCAAATTAAAATGTTTGATTGAACCTATATTGTTATACGGCTCTGAAATCTAGGGCTTTGAAAATATTGATGTAATTGAACGAATCCATTTGAAATTTTGCAAGAAAGTATTTGGTGTTAGAAACATTACCCCAAATTATATTGTATATGGAGAGGTTGGAAGATTTCCTTTGCAAATATGTATTAAAGTAAGCATGATGTCGATTTGAGAAAGGGTGGTTCAAAATGAAAGCAAATGATGCAGTTCTCTTCATCGATTGATGCTTAAGCTGCATGGCACTGAAGCATTCAAATTCAAATGGATTGCATACTTATAAAATACTTGCCATGATTTAGTAATGTGTGATTTTTTGCTAATCAATTTCCAATTATTAATGCTAACTTAATTAGGCAAGTTTTGCTAGATCAGTTCATTCAATCTTGGTATAGCCTTATTTCTGGTTCATCCAGAGGAGAATTCTACTTGCTTTTCAAGACATCCTTAGGTATTGATAACTATATAAAATGACCAAAGTATTACAGGATTTGGATCACAAAATTACCCACTTCTAATCTCCACTTACTTAAGAAAGGAAGGTGGTATAACATTCCAAAACCTGAGAGATTATGCACTTTTTGCAACGAGAATATTGGTGACGAATTCCACGTATTTTTTGTTTGTGAAAATGTCACTGTTAAAAATCTAAGACAAAATTATTTGGCAGTGTATTATTATAAGTATCCAAATCACAACAAAATGCATGGTTTACTCTCTTTTTGCAATTTAAATGTGTTAAAAAGAATTTCTGTGTTCATTAAAAAAATATTTGCTTTTCTATGATAGATTTATCAAAATTCACTAACTATAAGTATCTGTATTTTTTTCTGTATTTATTATTTCTCATTTCTGTGTAGTTTTCTTTATGTAGTACTGATTGACCTCATATAACACATTAATGTATGTGTCTGAGCATATATAAAAAAAATCTGAAAAAAGAAAAATATTTTCAAAATTGGACCAACAATAAAAAAAAATGATTATGGGTGTGGTCCAATTGAACTCTTAACTGAAATCTGATTGAAAAATGCAGGCAGGAATTTTCATAAGAAATTCAATGAATAAATAAATGAAAAATCAGATCCAAAACTTGAAAAGTACATTTTTGGGGGCACCGTCCCCTTTCACCCCTATGAGCTGTTAAAAATAAATGTATCTGAAATCTGATTGAAAAACGCAACCTGGGATTTTCACAAGCAATCCATTTTTTCATAATTGGACAAAAAAAAAGATGTTTTCGGGCATGGTCCAATTTTTTTTAACCGCTTTAAATCGAACAGTTAAAGAGAAGTCCACCTTGTGAAAAAATAAAACTAATTTCAAAAGGAACACATTGACATACAAATCATCAAAAAATTGGATCAGCAATATATTTAGTCGCATTTAGATGTTTCAAAAGGGGTGGGGTACAAACCTCCAAAAAATTATAGGGCCCTCTGTTATGTCCCTAGAAACTATGTGTTTCAAAAAGAAAATTTCACAAAATGATCGGATGAGTTTTACTCAAGTTATCATAAATAAAAATAGTTAACAGACACTTACGACAACAGCGACGACAAGGTGACACCATTATACGACAAAAAAATATACGGCCATATAAAAATGCAATTTGATCATGTAAGCTACTGCTGCAGAATTAAATCCAAATATTATCTAGCTGTACTGGTGTATATGAATAACCCACTTTGAGAATTTGAACCCCAAATTTATCGATTGTGATACTAAACAGAACATGATGTTGCATGCTACGTTGTGCTAAGAATATCTTCACTCAAACCATTTCTGTCAACCCTGAAAGGGAGAGACACTGTACAAGTCATCCTGCAAAAGCAGTATACCAAATATCAAAGCATTCCCTCAAGTCAAAGCTGAGAAATAATTTCCATGATTGCATAACCTAAAATTTATTAAGTCGTACAACAAACAGGAGGAAGTAGATAAGCAAGGAAGCACAGCATATATGTCATCATTAAAAAGCAATTTACCAAATATCTAAGCATTCCCTCCAGCTGAAGCTGAGAAATCTGTGTAAAAGACAAGGTGATTGCAATACAGTATTAAATATACTACATTATCTATTTTTTTACAGAAGCCTAAAGACTCTTGATACCAATGTAAAGTCATTACAAACAGGAACATAATGATACCATAGACCTGTAATTAATAATTTAATTATAGGACTGATGATACCATTGTATATTTTTTTTGCATTTTTGAAGACCTAGGACAACTTAAATTGTTAGAGGCTTGAAAAAAATTGAGTCACAAAACTATAGGCTTTTGCCCCAGTGGGGAAAAAATATAAGCTCACACTGAAAAAGAAACCAAAGTTTACTATTGTGAAAATTGATTTGTAAATGGAAGGTAAGAAGTTAAAGTAAGAAGAGGGGGTGTACAGTGGTCCCTCCCTGCCCATGGGAAGACAACATCATACCATTACCATTATAAAACCGCAACTTCTTTTACCATCATATAAAAGTGTGCTTGATTTTTCCTCTCTTCTGAATAGCATATTTATTCTGTATTAAGTTTGTTTGTTGAACAAGTTACAAACACCTTAAATAAGACATTGTTTCTTGATTCATTTTGTAATTAAATCATGATCATTGTATATAAAATATTACAATATAATGTACATAATTGATGAGACTTTAAAATATCATGTATATAACAGTGAAAGCACCTGTGTTGGTAGTAGTAGATTTTCATTGCTAATATCTGAAAAATGAACATTCATAGTCTTAAAATTACATCAATATCAATCCAATCCTGCAGTAATAATTAAAAATAAAACTTATACGTAATTGAGACACAAGTAATATAGAAATTTCATTTATCAATAATATGAAATAAATCTTCTGTTTTGGTAAAGTTATAATTATCACCAACAAATAAATAGAAACAAATCCAACTTACAACAATAGACTAACAATTCCTTCAGAAGTCAAGTAATGCTGTATAACTAAGTGAGAATCATTACCTAATAAAAGTACATTCTCAGCTTACACCATGATGTCATTCATATAGCATTATTGAAAATCTATCTGATGGATACATGTATTAAATACCTTAGTATGAACCCTCTGCTGATAAATACCACAATATTACTGTAGTAACTCACTGGTCAAATAACTTGACATTTTGACATCCTTTTTAGGTTAACATATAACTCAAGTATACCATATCAGTATACATTAAAGTCTGAACTGTGCAAATAAAGCCAATATGTCTAAGCTTACAAGCAAGATTCTTAGATTTCAATACATCAAATAAAAAAAAAAAAAAATTCAATCAGTTATTTGACTTTCAACACATTTTCAAGACATTCAACTTTTGCACCAAGAAAATATAACCATGTCAGATGTTAATGGTCAAGACAACTGATATGGAATGTACTATTTTGTGGGTCCTAATAATTTGTTGAGGACCCGTAAACCCTCTTCCTGGTAATCCGCTCTGTTTATCCAAAAGTTTTCTTTATCCTTCATAATATCAGCTAATACAGCTCCACCTAAAAATACCATGTGCTTTCTACGTGGTGGGTCTTCTATTCTGATCTTAAATTTCTGAAAATTAATCAGTCAACAGAATTAACACCGAGTATAAATACCAAAACATATTTCCCCTTCCCAAGATTTTAGCAGGAGTACTAGAACAACTGAACAATGCTCACTGAATATATACCACTACTCCCCTGAGTATGGGAAAGACAAAGTCCATGTTTTGCTATGTGAGACCTAAAAAATATTTAGCTCAAAATCTGAAGCAGGAGATGCACACCTTCAATATTTAACAAATAAATAATCTGAGAAGTTACACTAAATTCCATTGACAAATACCATCTACATATGATGCCAACCCTTTCTATATCAGCAAAATTCCCTGAGTAGTATAGGAGAGTTGTGTTTTAGAGGTTTTTGACTAAAAAAGGACATAACCCTTAAGGACAAAAACCCTTAAGTAGGATTATCTCCTTTGGAAGTCCTCCCACAAAAATCATATCCTTCATGCACATCAATATCTAATGTCAAACCTTCCCTTTAAACTTCATTAAAATCCCTAATGCAGACTTTAAAAGGTTGCGCTTATGAAGTTTAAAGATATAAAACCCTTTAAGTAGGATTATCTCCCTGTGGAGTCATCCCAAAATAAGGAAAAACCTTCTTTTTCATTTCATTAAAATCCATTTAGCTGTTTAGGAGGACTAGTGTTAACAAAGAATGTTGACAAGTGAAAGTCCTACCAAAGGGGTGATTCCTATATGCCCACTCACTCCCCACCCAAAACAGTATGGCTTCTTTCTCCATGACATGTGTACAACATTAAGATTTAATAATCTATGTCTTTGTATCAGAGTTAATGTTTATTCATTGAGTTAATTCATCCTATGATTTTTTATTTTGTGATTCCACACTATTCTTCAAAACCACAAAAATTGAAACCCCAGGAATAATAATGGACCCATAGAATATGACTTTACTTACAGAAATCTTAGTAGTGTCTCCTTTCAGAACTCTCTCCAGGTATAACTGTTTAATCTCTCTTTCCAATCTACTAGGTAATCCAGGGTACATTGTACTACCCCCTGACAATACAATATGTTTATAAAACTCTGGTCGAGTGTCTATATCAGCTGCCTGTATTGTGTTAAATAAAAGTTCTGCTACTCCTACACCATCTACATTGATTAAATGTGGCTGGAATAAGGCTTCAGGAGCTTCAAATCTTTCTCCACCAACTTTAATCACACGGCCATCTGGCAGCTGGAAAATAAGTATTAAAAGATTCTTTGTCAAAAGACTGATACATAGCACTTCATTTCAAAAAGGAGATACAAATGAAAATTACACAAGTAATTGACTTGACACAAAGAAAATGTTTAACTTTACCCCTTTTCAGCCTCTAGTTCCTCAATGGCTCAACTTTTGATCTGATTTACTTCAACTTGTGTTAGTACGCAGATATCAATTGTCTACAGATCACAACATAACATAAAAATGTATGTTTTTTTCGTTTTCCATTTTTTTTTGTGGGGACAAAGTTCTCATATAGGATAACTATATGAATATAACCTTTGACCTTAGAAGCACTGAGAGCCAGATTTCAGTCTGACAGGAAGTTAGCTTGAGGAAGATGTACTGGTAACCTAAATGGATAACATTAGTAGGTGCATCATATTAAAACCCAATGTTTATCAAGTAATGAATTAAAGCCCACATAACTACTTTAAAAAACAATGTTTATGATGAAATCTGGTCTACAACTTAATGAAATACCAGTAGGGCTCACTTTCCCACTCTACAAACCCATGATAATCTAGACCTGTTTATGCTCACTTTAAAAGACCATACATTTAGTCATAATTTATGAAGATGATGAGTAAAATCTAGAACTTTGTGTCATTTTTACATGGGTATTATAGAGAGATTCACAATCAATACAGCATAACTTGCAGTCAAGTTTTGCAGAAACTATGATGAAATCATAATGGTAAATACTTCTGATAATTATGTAACATACTGTATATGATTCTACTAAAACGGTTGTTTCTAAGGCTAACTTTTGTTCTTGTTCTATGTCATATCCTACATAGCACAGCTTCTCTTTCATCATTCTAACGGTCTCAAAATCAGCAGAATGGTTGAAGGCATATCCTCTCAGTAAAAGCAACTGGAAGTAATCAGCAAAATCGTTAAGATGATGCTAGTGCAGTGTTTTCTAAATTTTTGACAAAAAAAAAAAACATAAGATTACAAAGCAATTTTCTATCATGTTAATTCATAAACAAAGGTCAGTAACTGACTAGCATGTGAAGTCATAATGAAAAAATCTTAAATGGAAAAGAAGAGGATTTTATATGACATGATAACATGAAATATGTGGAAATTTGTGTATTTATGTTTTTAAGATAAATAAAAGAAGAGGTTAAGAAAAAAAGGTATTACATGTACATCATTGGAAAGACAGAGCTAAGGAATAGACCTACTTATATAAAGAACTTTTCCAACAAATATCTGACTTCCCTACTTAAGAGTTCAGCTGAATATGAATGAAGTCCTGGAAATTTGAACAGTAATTATAATAATGGACTCAATATCCAAGCTTGACACATCTCTCATTCTGAACCATAATTTAAACTTTGATACAGTATTTACTACATGTATTACTTTCTTCCACTTCTTCTGGCCTGTGCAGGTCCGGGTGTCAAAAGAATAGGCATGCAGCAGTGCTAAGCTTATCGTAAAAGGTGACTAAATAGTCTTCGGAACCCTAGCCAGGGGCTAGGGTGCTCTGCCCACAAAGCAACTGGGTTGTGTGCCCCAGGTGGTGGAATGGGGTACCCCTGGCATGTTACATGCTGGGGTTGTCAGGCTATAATACGGAAAACCTGACTGCAAACCATAGTGGTGCACCATGTTGGGAAAGATGCCATGTACCTCGCAGTGGTAAAGAACCCTGTTGTGGTATTCGCTAGGAGTAGGAACCTTTGCACTCCACCACAGGAGGCTGAATTGCCCAACCCTACCCATTTCTCCCCTTTTTCTAGTGGCAATCAAAATATGTCGACCCTATTGTCCTTGTGTCCCATCCCTTTTTTCATTTCATCATCATTTCATGTTCATTTAATCATCCATTTCATGTTCATCGCCTGAATATAGCTGAAATACGGCTGCTCGGGCGTTAAACCCCAACAATCAATCAATCCATTTCTTCCACAGTGTGAATATGATTAAAACAAATGCATGTATTGGCAAAAAATATGTGTCAACAATTGGACAACTCAAATACATCAAAACCCAAGTAATGACCTGATCAGTAAAACAGGAAACCAACACCATCTACATACACAATGTAGCAAACCAAATAAAATAGATTACATATAAAAATTGAAAATAAGGAAAACAAGACGTCACACAAAGAACTAAACCACTAGCAATATGAACTCTCACAAAAAACTGGGCACTAAGGAGGGGTACACACATCCTGCTCCACCAGCGGCACCCGTCATATTGCAAGTGAGTTGAACAGAGATGGGTCTAATTTCTTTCAATGTAATTGATTAAATTACAATTACTTTGTCAAATGTATGATTAAATTAAATTAATGATTACATTGGTAAGTAATCGTGATTACATCTGATTACGATGAATTGGCAACTAATTCTGAATTAATTGAAAGGTTTAGAACATTTTGTTTATGTTATTTGTATTTTGTAAATTTCTTTGAATTTAACAGTTAATATCATTTTTTAAAGTATAGCAGAACATCAATCTTCACCAATTTATTAAACCACTTAGATCTACAAAACATAATAACTTTACTTTTGTACTTCTTATTAATTTCATTAAAACAATTGTTTTCTAGCGCTTACAAACATTTTTTTTCATGAGAAGAATTAAGATTTTTTTACTTGTTGGTATTGAATTAACATTTTGTAATATGTTCACAAAAACAAAGAAGGAAAAACAAATGAAAACTTTACACAAAGAAGCATTGAATTATTAACAATCATTTTACTCTTTTTTTGTGGTTGACATAATGCACTGTCCATAGATACCATTTGAGGCTTTAATATTTCCTTTGTAATCATAAAGTAATCAGAATTACATGGTATTTTGAAAAGTAATTGATCAAATTAAATTACATGTAATCAATTACCGCTGATCAACAATTACAATTACAATTACAATTACCCCATCTCTGGAGTAGAATCCAGTAATAGTCTAGCAACAATAATGCAGCTCCCCAACACAAGTCAAAAAGGGTTCCCGTCAAAATCAATTCACACTTGGGTGATAACATGCAACAAAATTCCCTACTTGCGGAGCTCTGGATACAGCCATATTTTATCCTGTTTTTTTCAGAGTTACCTCCCATAAGAGCACGTATAATTTCGAAGTCTCTCTAATCAATGTTCGGATTCGGGTGCAGAAAAAAGAGGTAACTCGAATGAAAATGGAATCCCTAGCAGACAAACGCAATGGTGTTTCTAAAATTTACAGGGTGTTTCATTTTGTTGGTAGGTTACATAATGATGATTTTCATTTGTATCCCAGGTAAAGAAAATTTATGGCAGGGTCAGTAGAACGAGAAATTCCCTTTTCACTTACGAGATTTTCTAAAGTATCGTCGATATCAGATGAAAAACCTTACATGTTCGGAATAGATACCTGCTACAAAGGGAGATAAATGTTGACAAAATGTTGGTCCACAAGTCGGGAATATTATGATGTAAATTAAGTAAATAATGCAGAAATGCTGGAAAATTATCCCAAAAAAACAAAAAAAAACAAATGAGAAAACTGACACTGTGTCTAGAATTTTCTTGAAGATTTCAGAAAATGTATCTCTGTGTTATTTCAATGACAACACATGATGGCTTAAAAACTGTACCTGAGAAAATACCATAGTGAATCATTTGCAACTTGTCCGCCAAAATGTACAAAGAATGGTAAATCCAAAAGGGAAAACAATTTCACGATAAAATGCATTCATTCAAAAAATATTTTGTAATGTACTGTACAAGGAAGCTATGATAGTCAGACATATAATATAATAAAAAGCTTTGCAGAGCACAACATGATATGACTGTAGTGGTTGAACCCTGAACAGTTCGGACAAGTGTGGACTCAATATTAGTTTCTGATTCATTTAAAGACAAATCCCACTAACCAGTTCTGACAATAAGAATTTTGTGAAATCTTACTGAAATGTTTTCAAGTACAAAGGCATTGAAATAAGCTTCTAAAAGTTATAGGTCATCATGCTTTTAATGAAGATATAGTAGTTCAAAAGATATTTAAATCGGGAGTTTTTGTCATTTTTATCACGTCTGTGATCTTTAACCAAAATACAATGAGTTTTATCAGCCTGAAGAGAACCTTTTATTGTTTTCCGCTTTAAAAAGTGGAAGTCACTGATCAAATAAGAAAGTTAATCACATTTGTGTACCATTTTCTGTGGAGTTTTGTTGGGTTACTGGACATTTCCTACTGCAAATGTTATGTTAACTAGATAACGTTATGTCATAATATCCTCCACAAAGTCAGTGACAGGATGTCTTCATGCTTTAGGTACATGAGGGAACCAAGTCGGCTTTGAGTTTCAGACACAACATTAGTAAACAGCAGTACATCACCCCAATCTTCACAACCATGTTTCAATTGCTCTGAAAGTTTCAGCGGTTCAATAATTCTCCTTTAACTCCTTGTCCACGGTTCTATTTTTTCTGCATCTTACCCCAAAATAACTGGCATAATCACATTTGGTGTCGTTGTAGTATTCGTAGTATTTTGGAGCATTTTAGTTTCTTTTTTCAAAGAAGCCATTGAACCTCCATGTCATATTGCTTCTACAGTCAAAGGGAGATAAATCATGAATTTCATGCAAAAAGAAACGTCTCTAATCGACTGCAATACCATAGTATGCCCCATACAATGCACATAAACAATAGTGTGATTTGTCTATAAGCATAGGGACTGACAGTTCATTATGGACACAACTACTGGTTTTGACACAAAATAGCACTAAACTTAAAATTCAATTAAAAATATTCAAAATCAGACCAATAATTAAAAAGACAATTTTTCCGGGTGTGGTCCCTTTAACCCCTTATACATCAAAAACTGTAAGAGATATCTAAAATCTAATTGAGATATGCAGGCAAGAATTTTCATAAGGTACACAATAAAAAAAAATGAAATCTGACCAAAAATCAAAATGTTGATTTTTTGGCCCCTTTGACCCCTTACAACTAAAGGTCAAGTCTTTATCGCTAAAATCAATCCAGGTCTGATCATTGGGGTAAAATATATTGTGGAACAATATCATAGGTATAGATAAAATCAAGTGTCTATGGATGATGACAACAGCACTATACCAATATACAACTGCAATTTGTTTGTGGTCGTATAAAAACTAAATTGTTTATAGGGCAATAACTCCATCAAAACAAGGACATTTGTAGGCATGCAGATTGTGTCACAAGGTTCCTCTTTAGGGATAATCACTCCTATTTTTACAGATGTATGTACAGTATTATAAATCTAAAAAAAAATTTGATTGATGTGTACAGCATACTGAAAGAGTAATCAAGGGAACCAAGATTCTAGCGGAAATCAAAAGAAGGTAATTCAGGGACAAAAACCAGACATGGAAAACAGACAAACACAACAGAGAACATAAAGTAACTAAAATAATACAAAGTAACAAAAGTAAATGAGCAACTCGAACTCCACTAAAGACTGGGGTCATGGCCCATGTGCACCGGTAGGGTAAGTGTCCTCTGCCTTTCAAGAATCACCCGCCGTGCTGCTCATAAAAAGTCAAGTCCAGGGTAGACAAAAGGGGAAAGGAAAACTATGACATGCGGAATATATCAGTTTTCATGGTGCAGATAGGTACCGTGTAATGATCCACGAGTTCATGCTGATGACCATAAAACTTCTGAAGTGATGACTTTAATCTTGTAGCAACATAACTCTGTTCTAGAAGCCTAATTGTAAGAAGTCTAGTGCGATACAAAAAGTCTGAGTTACGTCAAGCTCTGGCAATTTGAAATTTGCAATATCAATATAAGTGGTACCTAAATTTAATAATTTGCAACAACTCTGTCAATGCCACTGGTATTGTGGATTTTTTGGCCCCATATATTCATAAGCCCAATAAACAGACTTGTCTGACATGACTGATATCATAGATTATTCACCAAAATTATACAAATTCAATAGCCCTAAAACACTGAGGCTTCATATGTTGTATTGCACATGGCACAATTTCTTATTTCAAGATTTTGAGTACTTTTTGTAAACAATATATTTTGAGATATAGATCTTTCAATGCATTTGATTGTTATGCTGATGATGAGAGGTTACTCTTTGAAACATGTGTACAGCGTACCAGAATTTGCAACATAAATATTAGTGGTACTTGGGATTTTTTAACATATTTTGGTATCTCCATATAAACATAAATAGTTATTAATGACTCAACATGTTGTATGACATGTATATACATGTTCTTCAGTTTATCAGGGTACTTCTTGATGTCATCTTTATCCTTTAGGAAGAAAATATTTTATGTGTTGTGTATCAAATATGCTATAAAAACTGAGGAACATCAAATGTTTTAGGGGAATTCTAATTTTAATTATTTTTTCTACATCGAAAATGTCATTTCCACACAACAGGTTGCTTTGAATAACTCAAATTCTGGATTATCATCAAACCATGTGCACTACATAACAACAATTAAATTTCAGATTTACTAGCGAAACTAAAATAGTCATAAAAATACTTCTGTTATTATCATCTGATTTGCATGTAATTCAATGATTGCACATCATTCCAACGAAGAAAATTTAACACCATTTTTTTTTATCATTATCAAAATAACCAATAACATTGATGATTTGAATTCAGAAGTGTGATTATTAAAATTAATTTCTTTTTGCCACATAAGCTTTTTGTAGTATTAAAATACACAGATGGGGCCATAAAGGTATCAAGTAATTACACAAGACATGCTAAATGAAGGAAAAACAAACTTTGGTCATCATTTGTAATAAAACAATCAGTTTTCCTACTAATATAGTTCACTTAGAGACATCCAAGTAAATTAACCTAGAAGACCTATTGAGAGGAATGATTGATAACCTCCGGTTATCCAAGATTTCAGTTCATCCAAGTTAGTCATCAGAGGTAAAATTGTATTGGAGTAAGGGAATTATTTCAGGGACTGTCAAATTAGTTCTAGTTATCCAAGATTTTGACTCATCCAAAGTTTGACACATAAAAGGTTTCGAATGTATATACAATTGTATAGACTATAAAATCTTGTTTGACATCAAGCAATCCCGGTCCTGTTATTGATGAAAATGGTAACCTTTAAACAGAGTCTTAGTAATTTTTCTAAAGAGGAAGAAATTGTTCCAGCATTCAACTGTATTACTAAAACCCTTAATACCTTTATAAGATATCTGGTAATATCTCTGCCAGCTATGTCTAGACGTCTGGTTAAATGTGGTAATGCAAACCCATCAAATACTGGACATATATGTGTTACTCCATCTCCTGAATCTACCACTACTCCTGTCAGTAAACCTAACAAAATACATAATACCATCTCCTTAACATTTCACTGCCCCTGGTAGTAAAACCAGTAACTCCACAAAGAGTCACGATATGTTTTATTATGTCAAGCTTGTTATATCATAACTGGAAGTTTTCAATCCCTGTGATACATGTTTTATTTTTTTAATTTAAGAGTTGTATTACACAATAAATGGTCCTTATATATCATATGACATGTACTAAGTACAAATCTGTTAAAGGAAAGCGCCAGTGTCAAAGAATACAAACATTCCACAATCGAAAAAAAAGTTAAAGTGAAACTTAGTCCAAAAAGTAATATAGACTTTTCACCAGTTACAACAATGAAATACTGTATGATATTTTAGTGGGTATAAAATTTGGCAATTTTGAAGCAAAAAGATATATGAATAATTCAGGTGAATGATAAATGATATAATAGGCGCCTAAGCCCAAAGTAAGGTCTCACTAACCACTTCCGGGTCAAATGGCCACCCCCCTATGTAGTACCAAAAACACACTGAACCTAGACATATGCATTGTAAGTGCATTATTTGTGTGTATTATGATTAAAAGTAGTCAAAATAAAGCTGAGAATGTGTACTTTAAAATCATATATGTAATTAACTACAAAAGTATATGAATATTGTTTACATGTGTGAGTAATTTGCCTCCATGCTGTCAGTTAGCAGAACAGATAAAAATGTGGATTTTCAGTATTATTTATTCAAGTAAATTTTGTGAAGAATTTCTACTATGATCGTACCATTAGCATAATGATTTTGGAAGCCTTATTTTCCAAGCTTCGCAACGGTATGCAGCTTTAAGATGTCATTTGTCCTGGGAATTCACAGTGAGACTTTGAAAATTACTTTTTTAACATGTAAAGTAATGGAAAGGTTAGAAGTGGTTAGTGAGACCTAAATATTTGTATAACTTATTTTGGCGTTTTTGACAGACCGCTAAAATATGCCAAAATCAGCATCCCATGAAAATTACCCTCTATACAATAACTTATCTACAATGTAATACATATTGCTTAATATATCTCCACAAAATCAATGACAAATCTATTGACATAACAGCTACTTTCCTTTCATTTGAGACAGAAAACAAAAAATACACATATTCATTATTACATGATGTTATTTTTTAGCATAAGGCATTGTTACCATCTTGCAATAGTAACCTAACATTCAAATGGAATTCTCCATTCACAGTTCTGATTTTACATGAAGGTTATACAAAATTCAATAGTATCTTACAATATCTACTGTTGAGTCTGATGGATGTCTTATTTAATTATTTCTTTCTGCCTGCAATAAATCACTTACTGACTTTGAACTAGGTTACTATTATAATTTACCAACCCTTAAAATGGGTTATAATCGCCTTGCCTGTGGCTAGGTAATATAGCCATTTTGTCAAGTTGATAATTTGGAATAGCAACCTGTTTCAAAGTTAATAAATGTATAACATTACCTTGAGCATAGAGTGTTAGAACTGCCTGGATTGCAACATAAACACTATGAAACTGGTACTTCTCAAACATTGTCTACAATCAAACAATGTATACAATTAGCAAAACAATATGGAAACAATCAATTCTGGACAAGGTATTATACCCAAAGTTATTGTAAGACTTTCAATATCAAAATGAATAAGATACAACAAAGTTTCAATTCTTTCAACACTTAGCTGTTGTATAAATATTTATACCTACCTCAACCATTTTTTCTCTGTTCTTTGTTGGGTTCATTGGTGGTTCTGTAAGCAGTATTTTACAGTCTTTGGGGTCAATATTTAGTTTTTCTGGCCCAAAAGTGTAATCATACAAATGTAACATGTCTTCCCAATTTCTAACAATACCATTTTCCATAGGATAGTTAACCTCTAACATCGACCTCAGTTTACTAGCATCATCTCCAATCATTAAATCCTAGTAAGAGACAATAATACAACTCGAGACTAAAACCAATTTGCCAAAGTAAATCACAAATACTTACATGAACATGTAATGATGATGTAAGCATTCAAATTTTATAAGTTTAAAAGGGTCATTACTCCTGAACATTTATGAAAAAAATAGCTTAACTTTACTTGTATTTTATGTCCACAACAGTAGAAGATAATGTTGAAGTTTGAAAAAAAAACCGTCTAATGGTTCTTTAAAAATTATCCAAAACAGAGTGGTGGACTGAAAAACAAAAGGATTGGTGAATGGAACAGATTGGTGGACTGACAAACAAAAGGATTGGCGGATGGACCAGAGTAGTGGACTGACAAACAAAAGGATTGATGTATGAAATAGAGTGGTGGGCTAACAAACAAAAGGATTAGTGGATGGAACAGATTAGTAGA
This sequence comes from Perna viridis, assembly GCA_037379345.1. NCBI lineage: Eukaryota > Metazoa > Mollusca > Bivalvia > Mytilida > Mytilidae > Perna > Perna viridis. Next base: position 6,968,288 of record CM074512.1, read on the forward strand.
CTGACAAACAAAAGGATTGGTGAATGGAACAGAGTAGTGGACTGACAAACAAAAGGATTAGTGATGACATACAAAAGGATTGGTGTATGAAATAGAGTAGTGAACCTGACAAAAGGCTTGGTGGATGGAGTAGATTGGTGGACTGACAAACAAATAGATTGGTTGATGGAAGAGAGTGGTGGAATGACAAACAAAAGGATTGGTGGATGGAAAAGAGTAGTGGACTGACAAACAAAAGGATTGGTTGATGGAAGAGAGTTGTGGAATGACAAACAAAAGGATCGGTTGATGGAAGAGAGTGGTGGACCGACAAACAAAGTTAATGATAAGTAGATGGAACAGAGTGAACCTGAGAAACAAAGATTGGTGCATGGAATATAATAGTGGACTTAGAAACAAAATGATTAGTGGATGGAACAGAGTGATGAACCTGAGAAACAAAAATATTGGAGTGTGAAATAGAGTGAACCTGACAAAAGGACTGGTGGATGGAACAGAATAGTGGACTGACACACAAAAGGATTGGTTGATGGAACAGAATAATGGACTGACATACAAAAGGATTGGTGGATAGAACAGAGTAGTGGACAGACTTACAAAATGATTGGTGGATGAAATAGAGTGGTGAACCTGATAAACAAAAGGATAAGTAGATGGAACAAAGTAGTGAAACAAAAAATTAGTGGATGGAAATGGGTGGTGGACTGACAAACAAAATGATTAAAGGATGGAACAGATAGGTGAACTGATGAACAAAAGGATTGGTAGATGGAACAGTGGTGGACTGACAAAGAAAAGAATTGGTGGATGGAGAAGAAATAGTGGAAAACCATACATCTGTGCTATCTAATTTGTTGATATTTTACCATGAGTGACTGTTCAGTCTTTGGAACCCCCACTCCACCATTCAATAATATACACCTTTTGATTTCCGAATTGATTTGAATAAAAACTTAAAAATAAAAGGTGCACAGTGTCACAGTGGTAAGATGTAATAAAGATTCAGTGAACCACTCAGTGGGGAGGGAGGAAAATGTATAATAGATGGTACCCTTCTGTTCCACATGTCTTTGAAAAATTATTTGTAGGGTCCTAGGTCAATGTAAAAATTGCTATACATTTGGTATATTGCCAATGTCAATCGGCTTGTACATTAACCCAGAACCCTACAGATACTTTTTCAGAGATCACCTATGATACATAGTTCTATTTTTTGTTTGAATGATGAAAGATCATGAGAGTTGTAAGCAATTACACTATAATATGAGAGTTTTGCAATTATCATCAAAGACTGAACAGTCACTCATGGTAAAATATCAACAAATTAGATAGCACAGATTTATGGTTTTTCACTATCTCTTCTTTGGAGAGTGTGGTAGCAGTATATGTCTTATTACTGCTTTATTTTCTATGCCTACTGATGATAAACATTGGATGAAATATGTTTTGCAGACAAAAATAATGTTGTTTTGGGCTTCATCTGCTGGTATGGCAACATATTAGTCATGTAAAGTAGACAATGTTTTTGCTATATTGAGATATTTGAAAGCTGATGTAGCATTGACACTAATTGACCTACTTAAAACTTTCATATGTTTCAAACTTTATTTAAAATATTGCAGATGTTTACCTTGACTTCAATATCTCCAACCTTTGCTGTAGACCTGATGATGGGTCGTCCTACCAGTGAAGGAAAGATAAATGCAGGAAAATTTGAACCAGCAAATCCACACTTCACGAACTGAAAAAAAAATTAGTAAATAAGATCACTTTTTTCTTCTTTATTTTCAAAATGTGTATACACAAGAAATAAAAAACCCACTAGAGTAGATTAAACAGTTTTCTTTAATTCTTCAAGGATGAAGGAACAGTAAGATCTGGAACTTGTGTTGTAGTGAAGAGAGACACTGCAAGGCTTCTTCCAATTATTAGAAAGGCAGTGGCTGTGCAACAACATTTAACGCAGATTCACAGCATGTGTTGTAGATAGTAAATCTAACATTTTCATGTTGGTCGAGACATTGGCTGTGGTACTTTATCAACAGTGGTTGTTTGAGTACAAATAGCTCCATACCTCATAGGCATGCCCTAAAATCACATCAGTAAAGAAAGGATATGGGGTATTAATTTATGATACAATATCTCTAAATGCACTAGGCAGAGATTCAAAAGTAACTCTTCCTTTTCAACAGTTGATCCAATTGAATACACTATGAAATACATGAAAAGTACATGTAATATCTCATATTTAAATTACAATACCAAATTACCAGTGTATGCCAGTATTTCACTGAATTTTTATTCAAATTACAATACTGGAACAATTTTTTGTTATTGGTTGTATTATCAACTAAGTCCTGTATGGCCAGGAAAAACATCAATATTCGGTTTGAGCATGCAAAACTGGGAGCTTAAAAACAGTATCATGACAACTTCATTCTCATATACACTGTACTTTGTAAATGCAATTGAAAACCACACCAGTCATTTGGTAGTTTTGATGATTAAAAATAAATCAAATCTTAGCTCATGGTCAAAACATGGCACCCCAATGTTCATAAAAATGACATAATCAGCTTATCAATACCAGATAATTCGACCATGACAACCCAGAGTTATTTACCAAAGCTGGACATTTCGGCCCATACATATTTCAGACTAAGACAATAGGAGAATGTGTAAAGACAATAAAAAATGTACATGTATTTCATAACAAATTTGACCATATTGGAAGTTAATAATAACAGGGGTGACAAAAATAATTAAAGGACTTGGGGGATTCTTTTGGAAGTTTAAGCTTTCACCTTCCTCATAGTCATATTACCAGTATTACAATTGCCGAATACAGAAGTTGCTAATTAATATAGATGTCTTGGACAGCTTATCTTGGTGGTTTCCCCGTGTATCAACTGGGCAAAAGATTACAAAATGGCACATTCAAAGTCTTGAGTTATTTATTTAATTCTCAATGAAAAATGTAGAACAGAACCATATTCGACACATAAAAACGAACTGTTACGAAAATATTCTGTTGTTGATTAATTGTTATTTCATATATACTGTATATATGCCGAAATTTACAGAAATAAATCTATTAAACAAAAAATGGACACTTCCGGGTGTTTTAATTGCAGAAAATTCTCTAGACAGAGCTTTTTTTTATAACAAAATAAGAAATAATCTTACTCCTGTGCCATTATCACACACAACGACTTTCCTCCCGTCTTTATCCATGGTGGACAAAGCCAATTTAATAAGAAATTCTGCAAAAGTAAAAATCCACAGATCCGCTACTCATGAACCGGAAGTTAACACCCCGGCATTGACTTCCCTATGTCTAATATAGTACTAGCATTTTCATTGGTCAAAGTAAAAATTCTGTCGAATGAAAAGTGCTCTTTCATACAGCACACTGCGAAATTGTAAATATGGCTAAAACCTATGTTTTGATAGCGTGTTTTTTGTTTATAAATCTTTCGTTAACAGAAAGCAAGTATAAACAAGTTGAGATTGAGATACTTGGGAAAAATGAAGAGGAGAATGCAAAGATTTTCTCAAATTCAGAACTGGAAGAGTTCGACGGATCTAATGTAAGTTAGCTATAACTTGTGTAAGTGTTAACATATGGTAAACTAGTCCAAATGATATTATGCCGTCTTATGGGGCTATTTTTTATTCTGCTTGGCGCTCCCCCTTTTAAATGTCAGATTAAAGGCCTCAATGGATGTCATGATTATCTGGACTAATGGCAATCTTCAATCTGTCTTGTTATCGACAGGATAACTCTCGTGTATACTGCTGTACCCTCTTTACATTGAATTTTCTATTGTTAAATATATTGTCTCTCTTGTAAATCCTCACTTGTATTTGACGGATGGTTAACTTATTACATGCCCAGATAGGGCACATTTACACTAGACTCAGCGACTTATGTCTCTTTAACATGAAGTCAGAGTTACCTGTGTTCGTCCAATTTTTTCACGGTGAAATGTGAGTCTATTTGGGACATCATTTATTCTGGTTGTTAATTGTATTTGGAGAATCACTGACCTGAGTGTGAAATTGAATCTCCTGTACTTGGCGATTGCAATACTGGTATATAAATTTGTACTGTTTTGTCATTTCCCATTTCTAACTTTTATTAACTTTTATTGATGTAGCAATGCTGACTTTGATATGAAAGACTGCAAGAGTAATCAAGGAAACCAAGGTTATAGCTGTAATCAAAAGAATGCTATCCAGGGACAAAGACCAGACATGGAAAACAGACATACACAACAAAGAACATAAATTAACTAAAATCATACATACAAAGTAACAAAAGTAAATGAGCGACTCAGACTCCACTAAAAACTGGGAGCATGAACTAGGTGCATCAATAGGGTAAGCATCCTCTGCTTTTCTAGAAACACCTGCCAAGTTGCCCATAAAAAGTCAGGTCCGGGGTAGACGAAAGAGGAAAGGAAAACTATGACATGTTGAACAAGACATTGTAAACATTGTGTTCATTTAAATTTGTAATAATAGACAACTACGTGTATATATGTATGAAGTTCGTCTAGGGTATATTTTTATACAGGAGTAAACAACGGTCTGCTTCATTGAAAGTTCAAAACCGTTTAACAAAACTTATCATTAAAATAAAGATATATGTAGGTTGTATTTGAAACATACTTTAAATAACAAATGTTTAAGAGTTAACCTGAAGCATTTTTAGCACTTGAAAACAACCAGCTGAGGATCCTCATTTGGACAACGTTTTGTGACTTGTATAATTATTACTGACAATGTTTGAAGTCCTGATTGAGAGCTTCTACTTTACAATTGTTATGTACACATTATCTCGGGACCTGTAATTTGTTTCTTTTATTTCTGGAAAAGCTGTTCAATTATTAGAACTATCAGTTCTGAACTAAAAGCGTCACCAGACTGTTTTTACAAGTCCGTCACTCAAATCAAATTACAACAGTCAATACTCTCAGAGTGTTTTATTTATGTTTATAAATAGTAAATAGTAGATCAAAAATTTTTTATTTAAATTTAAAAATAAAAAAATTATCTAAAAAAAAACTTGATTAAAATATGAAGTAATATTTCTACATGATATCTCCCACTCATTGGACGTAGCTGAAATTAAAAAAAAAAAAAAACACATCAATAAATGATGAACATGAACAAAATATATGAATAAAAAGATGATATTTTAATGACATAACTAATTTTTAATCTTAACTGGAGTGCTCCAAATTACATGAGAAACAAACAAAAAAAAAAGAATATGCATCGTATCTTACAATGAATTCCCTGTTATTCCTCATTGAATTTTACTACTATTGCAATATACAAACAGTCAGTGTTGGCTAGGCAGAATATGGGTGTTAAACACTCAAAATGTCAGTGTAACACTGAGTTTCACTCAGAGCAGACTTAAGTGTTAGAGAACCATTCCACTCTGAGTGTAGTGTACTCCTGCAACCTACTTGTAAGGCAGTGGCTCCTTGTCCACGCATTTATGGATGTGGAGCCTCTTCAGGCTAATCGGCCGGTTTGGTATGGTCTAAATGTGTAACCCATACCTGTACCAACTTTTCCCTGTACCCAAATACTACTTTGCCAATTTCTTCATTATTGCTTGATATTTCCAGCTGAAAGTTGGTACACATTTACAAAATGACATGATGGTTAGGCTAGAATTAATGATTTTTAAATTGTTTGTTGAAAAAGTAAATTTCATTAGAGTTTCAGTTTTCAAAAGGTCTAAAATGTGTAACCCGAAATTTCCGTACCCATAATCAAAGTCTGGTATTTTTTGTTATCTGTACAAATTTATGGCATATTCAACATTATATAAAGTCATAATTTTATCAAAATTTTCATTGACAATAAATTAAAATCGCATCAGACTGTATAAGATTTTGTTTTCATTCTGGATAAGATCGTGTCCTTTCTTTGCTGGTACGGGGATTGACGCTAGGTACGGTACGGAATTCAAACTCAATCACTTCTTTTTTTAAAACAATATCAAATCTTTCAAAACTTTAATCATAAGGTGAAGTTTTAACCTCTTAAAAGATAAGTTAGACAACCTCTAGCATTGCATCATTTTAGTTCTTACAAACAATAATTGAATAAGGAAACGCATATATTTGGATAATATGAGAAAGATATAACTGAAAACTCTCCCGAAAAAACAGTTCATTTGAATCCCTAATTTGTGTGAAGACTGTTTGTCCCAAAAGATTCTTGGTCCCACTCATTACATGTTTCATTGTTACCAATCATTGTCTACAGGATATTAAATTGCATGCTGATGTATGTTGAAGTCCATAGTGTGTATTTTTTTTTCTGTGTATGATGTACATGTAAATTGTGCTATAACATTAACAGGTACAAATGTAGATTACCAAAAATTCCAAAAAAGATTTTTCCTGAAGTATGTACTAAAATGTAGTTCAGCACTGCTGGTAAAATTGGGTGCAAGTCAAATCGGCACCAGAAATGTTTAAATTTGGACCTGGTTAAATCAGCACTACAATGACCATAATGATATGGTAAGAGATGTAACTGTTTTTATAATCTTGAACAAATGTTTAATTAAATAAGGAGTTCTTGTTTAGAGGGAGATACAGCCTTTTTTGGCTATTGTAAGCATTATATGAGCACTATTTTACTGTTTTCTGTAACCAATTGTTTATCATGATTAATAACAACCTTAAATTTAGTAACTGTAAGCGTTTTTTCGTTATGAAAATTACCGTAAACCTTAATAGGTTATTGCATTATTTATCCTCGTAATTAAAAATGGCGTGGAATTTTATCACAGCTCTACAGTCAGGACTTTTTTTACCTTTTTTATTATATTTATTCACATGATCATCTTGTTGTTTAGAAGAAACGGTAATATCTACTTATTGGGTAATGATAATATTTGACAATGAGAAAATGTTTAGGGACGACAAGTTTTACAGTTGTCACAATCATTTTAGTAGTTTAACTTATTGTCAAACTGCTTAAAGAAATATGTGTTACGGATATTACAAACTGTATTCAAAATATCAACATTTGTTTACACATTTTCAAAGATTAGTTTACTGTTATGATTTTTAGGTTACCGTTACCGCTGTTTTGCCTAATTTTTTACTGTTATTTGTTATAAAGGGTACCCAATCCACACCCCATACATGACTGATTTTTTTTTAAATTGCAAATATTTGTAAAAAATGATCTTTAAAAAAATACCTACAGAAAAAATGTTTAAAATCCCTTCAAAAGATCTAAAATGAATTTCTCTTATTCGTTCGAGAGATACATAGCTCTAAGTCTTCTGCATTCCCAGAGTTACTTAAAGGGCAACACTCATTGTTAATCATGTGCATTCTAGAAAGGTACATGTACATTGTTTATGTATTTGTTTAAAGAAATATAATTGGTTCTTGCAAGCAGCATTAGGCAAGATGACAAGTCTACAAGTAGAAATTCAAGAAAGCTTACCTACCAATTTTTACTAAAGTTATTAACAATGCTGATAGAATGATAAATTACTCTTTGTAGTACCATCATGTATAAGACCTTGTCAGTACATAGTACCAAAATAGAAGTTCCTGTCCCCAACATTGTCCATAATAGTGTGCATCTCCAATGAATAGGTCAACAGATCTCTCAAGATATTCAATATCTTAACAAATGTATTGTGCGTTAACAAAACAAAAGATCGTGTGTTTAGAATTTTAAAAATATATCTACAATGTTATTAGAAAGAAACCAATTAAAGCGTATGGAAACAATCTTTGGAAAATAAATATGTGGAATTAATGTGCACTGGTTCATTTCTGATTGTTCAATGTCCTATATATACTGATTTAATGCTGAGACTGTTTTAGTGTCTGACATCCAATCACTAGGGATGTTTAGAGTGTCATATTTTACATTAATAATGTTGACAGTACATTTGTCACTGTTTACAGACGGTTGATTGTTTCGGCTAATATAATTTTGAGAGTCAAATGATCAGGTATATGCTTCAGATCATATTCTCCTGTAAGGGACAAGACAATAATCAGCAACGGACTTGCCTCTAGTTGATACAAATGTAAAGTAATTTTTTTATGCTTTTTGGTCATTTAGTATACAACAGTTTATATTATATTGCTCAATAATTCACACATAATATTTCAGGGTAGGAGTTATTTTTATAGTCAGTCAGACAAAATACTATCTATAAAGTGTTCATGGTCTCTATGACTACATTGGCCAAATACTTGGAAATCCAACTCAACTAATAAATAGCAATGTAGTGAAATTATCATAAAATCTTGCATTGCTTGCTTAGCAATTGGTTAACTTTAATTACAATAATGTAATTTACTATATATACATGTAATGTAACCAAATAAAATCAATCTTGAACAAAAGGATTGAACTGTCAGATTTAATTTCTTGCATGTATAAAACCTAAACACCAAAAGTTTAGTTTCCAATCTATTCAGCTAAAGTAATAGTTTTGTAGATATTGAACTTAAAATCCCTTATCATAGCAGCCATGGAAAAATGAATACATATATCTACATTTTTTATGTTTTCTGTTTTATCTGTCTAGTCTTAAACCCTGCCTTGCATTTATTTTGATATCCGATAGATTATTGGTTTGAATAATCTTGTATATTTTTAAAGTACTGATTTGACCTAGTCCCAATTTTGCAGGATGCCAATTTGACTAAAAACCCAACTGTGGATATAACCAGGTACTGATTTAACTAGAATTTGGTAAAATGACCTCTAAACTTCTATTTGAAGAATACTAACAGTTTCTAGATCTATCAGTAATGATTATGAAGTAAATTTAACCTGTACACATCACTGAATAACCTAATTTAACATGTACACATCAGTGGATAACCAAATGAAACCTGTACACATCACTGGATAACTTAATGATCCTGTACACATCACTGGATAACCTAATGAAACCTGTACACATCACTGGATAACTTAATGAAACCTGTACACATCACCGGATAACCTAATGATCCTGTACACATCACTGGATAACCTAATGAAACCTGTACACATCACTGGATAACTTAATGTAACATGTACACATCACTGGATAACCTAATGAAACCTGTACAAATCACTGGATAACCTAATGTAACATGTACAAATCACTGGATAACCTAATGTAACCTGTACACATCACTGGATAGCTTAATGTAATCTGTGCACATCACTGGATAACCTAATATAACCTGTACACATCACTGAATAACCTAATGTAATCTGTGCACATCACTGGATAACCTAATATAATCTGTACACATCACTGAATAACCTAATGTTATCTGTGCACATCACTGGATAACCTAATATAACCTGTACACATCACTGGATAAGTTAATGAAACCTGTACACATCACTGGATAACTTAATGACCCTGTACACATCACTGGATAACCTTATGTAACCTGTACACATTACTGGATAACTTAATGAAACCTGTACACATCACTGGATAACCTAATGAAACCCTGTACACATCACTGGATAACTTAATGAAACCTGTACACATCACTGGATAACCTAATGGAACTGGTACACATCACTGTATAACTTAATGATCCAGTACACATCACTGGATAACATAATGAAACATGTACACATTACTGGATAACCTTATGTAACCTGTACACATCATTGGATAACCTTATGTAACCTGTACACATCACTGGATGACCTTATGTAACCTGTACACATTACTGGATAACCTAATGAAACATGTATACATTACTGGATAACCTTATGTAACCTGTAGACATCACTGGATAACCTTATGTAACCTGTACACATCACTGGATCACCTTATGTAACCTGTACACATCACTGGAAAACCAGTATGAAACATGAACACATCACTGGATATCCTAATATAACCTGTACACATCACTGGATAACTTAATGAAGCCTGTACACATCACTGGATAACCTAATAGAACCTGTACACATCACTGGATAACTTAATGATCCTGTACACATCACTGGATAACCTAATGGAACCTGTACACATCACTGTATAACCTAATGATCCAGTACACATCACTGGATAACATAATGAAACCCTGTACACATCAGTGTATAACTTAATGATCCAGTACACATCACTGGATAACATAATGAAACCCTGTACACATCACTGGATAACTTAGTGAAACCTGTACACATCACTGGATAACTTAGTGAAACCTGTACACATCACTGGATAACCTTATGTAACCTGTACACATCACTGGATAACCTAATGAAACATGTACACATTACTGGATAACCTTATGTAACCTGTACACATCACTGGATAACCTTATGTAACCTGTGCACATCACTGGATGACCTTATGTAACCTGTGCACATCACTGGAAAACCAGTATGAAACATGTACACATCACTGGATAACCTAATGTAACCTGTACACATCACTGGATAATGATCCTGTACAAATCACTGCATAACCTTATGTAACCAGTACAAATCACTGGATAACCTAATGTAAACTAAATATGATACAAATGTCTACTAAACATGTGCCACACCACTAAAAGCTTGTAGTTTCCAGTGAACTTTGACTAATTTCATAAACTGGAGCTATTCAGAAGATAGACTTAACAAGTGGTGCCTGCTTGTATTTATATCATACAAAAATTAAGGGAGGCCTCAATCCATCGTACATATGTAGTTTCTCCAACTTTTTCTTCGTCACAGTCAAGTGATGTACATGTGTAAGGCATGGCATGTGAGACTTGACCAATGGTACATACATGTATAATTATAGATTAATTCATAGCCTTTCTAACATAAACCTTGTTATCAGCCCAATATCTTGATATTGACCCAAAGGCTTTAACCCAAAGACAAATATATTTCTATAAACTAAAGCATTTGAAATGATGTTAAAAATGGAGTTAATTGGTGGGAAAATGTTCTATTAAAATGCATGGAATTTTTTTTTTTTTTTAATATTGCAAGAAAATTAGTTTTGTGATCCCCAATTTTCATTTTGAAATATGAAAGAATGTCAGTTAAGAATTAAGTGTTCTTTATTTAAAGTCTTAAGAAAATTGACTGACCAGTTTTTTTTTAGAAGTTTGCGAAATATTGGAAATTCCCTATAGAATCCATATGAATGTTGTGAAATATCAGCTTTAATAAGGCTCAATTATCTCAAGTTAGGTGAACTAAGTTTATTTACATTAAAATTTTAAAATATGTTCATTCAGGGTCATCTTTGTGAAAAATTAGGACATTTTATCTACTAGAAGAATTAGGTACATTGTATGACCTACCGTAACCTAAGGTGCAAGGAATTAATTAACCAATTCAGGTAGATCACAGTATGATATCTAATACATACAACATCTTTTCTTGACATTTTGCAAATTTTAAAGAAAATGTTATTTTGAAATATAATGCGAATTTATAACAAGAATTAAAAAAAAAATATCTTTAGAGTCATAAAGAATTTAGAATAAGTATTTTAAAAAAATTTCTATGAACTTGGTTTTTTTATTGTTTGAAAAATTAAAGTAAAAAATATTAGATATTATCTGCCTTAAATAACTGTATTGTTTATTAATAGTTGCTTAGCTTTATACAAGGGGATCAGGTGGTTTATACAAGGGGATCAGGTGCTTTTTATACAGGTTGTAATAGAGATCTTGAAATAATAGCCTCCCCTAGAATGTGAATTTTTCAAAGTTACAGTTCTTTGTTACACAGTGTTTGAAATTAGTGGTAGACCGATAGACTAAATTCTAGTAATTTGTTACACATTCAACAGAAAATTTCATGAAAATTTCCTGTAGGTCTACGATGAAATAATATTAAGTTGAACACTGCTAGCACTACCAATACTGTTTTTCTTTTTAAGCAGGTGCTTTCCTTTGAATTTAGAACTGGAACCATCACCTTACATTTAAGTATCAACCTCTGTGAATCTGTGCTTTTTCATAAAACCATCGACAAAGTTTAAGGGTATATAAAATCACTCAAAATTTTTGGAAAATAACTCAAAAACATTTTCACCAACTTTTATGAAACTTTGGTGAATTGTTCATCTTTTTGACGTAAGCTCCCTTTCAATTTTTATAAGTTTCAGATTTATTATTTCCGTGTTATGAATTTTGTACTTAAAAAAGAGTTTATCAAGTTTTCGCACAATAACTCAAAAACACTTGCATTAACTTTGATGAATTGTACATATCTATTGAAGTAAGCTCCCATCTGATTTGTATAAATGTCAAATTTTATGTTTTTGTTTTATGAAATTTTACTATGTAAAAAAGGTGGAAATGGTCAAGGAAATTTTATTCGTTGAAAAATCGTTGCAAACAGACCATTTGTTATGATGATCGACTAATACATATAAAAGGTACCTGGTAATCTTGTCAGAAAAGTGTGTTTTGAACAAGATAGAAATGTATGGGTGAAAAATCAAGACAACAAACTTAGTTAAACTTGAGGTAGCCTTGATAGTGCCAATTTTTTTGTGCATTTTTTATTTACTTTTTTTTTTGAGGAGGGGGGGGGGGTATTTGACAAGGCTCACAGTATTTCTAGTTGATCATACAAATTCATTAAAAGCATAAGGACAAGTTAAAAAGACCATAGGCGTATCATGTGCTAAAAGCGCAGCTCTTTATTGCATATATTTCCAAAACCGTTTAACCAAATTCTGACTTGGATTAAAGTGTTCACACTGATGAGATCTATCTGTGATGTAATTTTGGTGAAAATCTGTTGGAGTTATTGTCCTTTTTTTGATGTTTTTTGCTGTTTTATAATGCCCCCGCGACAAACTGTAGGGGGGGGCATATTACTTTACCCCTGTCGGTCCGTTCGTCATTACGTCTGTTGTGCCGTCCGTCTGGATTACACATGATCATGGCTTGTCCGGCAATCTCCTTGTACAGTTTTTGAACTACATCTAAAAAATTTTACAGGATATTTCTACACATGTTGAAGGTGTGTAGGGCCAAAGGATTTTGATTTTCATGAAATATTACGGAAATTGGTAATAGTTACACTTAGTCATTTTACTCAGAAATAGGGCTATATGGTTTGTCCGGCTATCTCCTTGTACAGTTTTTGAACTACATCTAAAATATTTTACAGATATTTATACACATAATGAAGATGTGCAGGGCCAAAGGATTTTGAAATTTCGTGAAATTTTACGGAAATTGGTGATAGTTACACGAAGTCATTTTACTCAGAAACAGGGCTATATGGCTTGTCCGGCTATCTCCTTGTACAGTTTTTGAACTACATCTAAAATATTTTACAGGATATTTATACACATAATGAAGGTGTGCAGGGTCAAAGGATTTTTATTTTCGTGAAGTATTATGGAAATTTGTGATAGTTACACTTTGTTATTTTACTCAGAAATATATGGATCATGGCTTGTCCGGCTATCTCCTCATACAGTTTTTGAACTACATCTAAAATATTTTACAGGATATTTCTACACATGATGAAGGTGTGCAAGGTCAAAGGATTTTGATTTTTTGTGAAATATTATGGAAATTGGTGATGGACTTAGTCATTTTCATCAGAAATAGGGTTATATGGCTTGTATCTCTTCATCTAAAATATTTTTAGCAGGATGTTTCTACACATAATGATGGTGTGCAAGGTCATAGGATCTTGATTTTCATGAAATATTACGGAACTGGGTGATAGTTAGACTTTGTTATTTTTGTCACAAATATATCTCAAGCAACAAAGTTAGGGATTTGTTATGGGGGGGGGGAGGTATTAACATTTTTTTATGTGTCCATTAATATGTCCATAGGTCCTCTTTTTCTCATCGCAACTAGTCTGACACTACCAAACAGAATTTCATGACACTATGTGGCCAGGATATAATATGTAGATATGCATATATTTAGGAATTTCTGATTCCCAAATTGATCCCTAGACCATGAGTACCACAAGTCTTGGAAGGATTTCTGAATCTACAAACCATGTCTTCATACAAAAATAAACATGTTCCTAATTTGGCAAATCCAGCGTGCAGGGGCATCATTAGTGTCTTACAGACACATTTGATTTACTAAAAAAAAAATCACTACTAACAAATGAGGCGGGGGCTCCTGTGATAAACAGGCCTTCTAGTTATATTATTACTTTCAAAAATCTCCTCAGAAACAACTATACAGAATTTGATGAAAGTCGGTATTACTGTTTTTATGGTATCCTGAACAAAATGATTGCTTGGATTTTTAATTAGTGAAAAAACATGGCTGCCATTACAGAAAAGAAGAACATAGGGATCAGACAGTTTTTTTTGCATATATCTCCAAAGTTTAACCTATTCTGACATGGGATTAAAGTGTTCATCATGATAAGATCTATCAGTGATGTTATTTTGGTAAACTTCTGTTGACCTGAGTTATTGCTTTTTTTGGACCTTTTTAACTGTTTTTGATGTTATTACTTTAAAAAATCTTCTTCTCAGAAACTACTATACAGAATTCAATGAAAGTTGGTATTACTGTCTTTTAGGGTATCTTTCTTCATTAAAAAAAAAATGGCCGTCATTACTAAAAATAGAACATAGCGGTCAAAATGTTCTTTTTACCATTTTATTACCATTTTCACCAGCTGCTCATATCCTATCATCTAGGGAGCTAGGTGTTTTAAGTTGAATAGTGATAATGAAAGATCATTCTAGACGGCCATTTGCCCGCTAATTTTTATACATGCTTTAATTGGTTTATATAGTAAACATGGTCACATGATATGAATGGTGATGATGAACATTTTGGATAGCCATGGTTTAACTTCATTTTATGTTCTTTTTCAGCAAATGTATACTGGGCTAATGCTCCCTCAGACCTGATGGAATGAAAGGGCATAGGGGGAGTCCTGCCCAAATTTTTACAGAGGTTCTAGAAACACTTTGAATGCATTTCCAACATCTTACAGTGCCTTAGGTACTCTTTTGAACTTACAGCATTCATTAATATATGCTCATTTTTAGCAATTTTCATCAAACATGGTAACAAAGCACGATACCTTTACTTTGTTTATAGGGTTAAGTTTGTCAGCTGAGCGATTCAGGCTTTTTGAGAGCCTTTTGTTTATAACACATTTAATTTGTAAAGCTTTCTTTGTAGATACATGTATACATTCAGTGTTCTAGCTAGGATTTGAAGATAGAGGGGTGCAGAGAAGAGAGCACTTTAACGTGTAGCATGCTTTTTCAACAGGGACAATGTTGAGTTGATTGTTTTTATGTGCATTACAAAAGCTGACAAAGCATTACATAATAATACAACATGTACCTACATCTATTCAACAAGTAACACAATATATTTTATATTTCAGAATGAAGCAATTTAAGAAATTTACATCATTATATTAAATGAAATGTTCATGAAAGTCACTCTGTTGCTATGATTACACAATGTTAACCAGTCTTCTTCTGGACCATGAATTATCTCCCTTTTAATCTCTGTTCTCCAGTTCTTTCTTTGTTAAAACAATAACTTAAAAGTTCAGAAAAATATTTGTCCAAAGAAGATAGCATCTAGTATAACAAGTCAAAACTAAGGAAAAAATTAACAATAATTAGTGTGTGTTTGTCACAGGTTTTCCCTTGACAACAAAAACTTTTTTCAAAGAATATTTACACGATTATAGGCTTAGTGCATTCTAAGGAAAAAAACATCTCAGAAGGGGGAAAAAAGCCAAAATCAGAAAACTTCTAAATGGGAAAAATGTAAAAAATAAATACAAAAACACACAGTAGTAGGAAATCCATTCCTATTGAAATTTATGTAACATGGTTTTATCTCCATTTGAAGTGAGTGGTGTTATCTGATTGTCAGTCTAGTTATTGCTGCAAATATTAGTCTTGTTCATTTTGTTGCTGGCAAGAAAAAATAATATTAATTGTTACTTAATTTTTTCAGTCTGACCAACCAGTTTACCTTGCCATACGTGGTGTTGTTTTTGATGTTACAGCAGGAAAAGGTAACTGTAAAAAAATTGAAACAAAAGTTAGAATAATGTGCAGTTCAATGACATGTTCATTGAGAGTAGCAATTTTCGACGACACTCATTTTCATTTGATAATATATGTTACTTTGTTGCACAACCTCTAAAAACCTTGTAGTACAAGTTGTATATATCACCCAAAGATAAATTTAACATATATGCACTTGATCGAGAAAAATATGCTTTCTATAGTAGTTTAAGTAAAAGGAATTGCCAAGTACTTTATATAGCTACATGTAGCTGTGCAAAATATCAGTGAGTATATAGGACCAAATGAATTAAAAATTCTGTCTTGATTTAGGCCACTGCTATTTTATTGTTATTATTTTTGAGTTCCTCTTTTAAAAATGCTGAAAAATTTTGAGTATTAATGAATCATTTACTGAATTCAGAATTTGATAATGGCAACATTTGTTTATTGTTCACCTCTCTCATCCATAATGATTACAGTTCACATACACAATGTATGTTTTCTTAAACTTCCCACCATGTCCTGTAGTATACTTACAGTATGATTGACACATGTTTGTTGCTGAGATCCCTGTTCTAATCTATTAGTATATCTACACTTTGATTGACTCATGTTTTTTGCAGAGTTCCCTCTACTTAAACTTCCCACTATGTGCCATAGTATATCTTCAGTATGATTGACACATGGTTTGTGCTGAAATCTTTCCACTTAAACTTCCCACCACGTCCCGTAATATATCTTCAGTATGATTGACACATGTTTTTTGCTGAGATCCTTTTTCTTAAACTTCCCACCATGTCCAGTAGTATATCTACAGTATGATTGACACATGTTTTGTGCTGAGATCCCTTTTCTTAAACTTCCCACCATGTCCAGTAGTATATCTGCAGTATGATTGATGCTTTTTTTTTATTATTGATATCCCTCTCCTAAAACTTCCCACCATGTCCAGTAGTATATCTACAGTATGATTGACACATGTTTGTTGCTGAGATCCCTGTTCTCATCTATTAGTATATCTACACTTTGATTGACTCATGTTTTTTGCTGAGATTCCTTTTCTTAAACTTCCCACCATGTCCAGTAGTATATCTACAGTATGATTGACACATGTTTTGTGCTGAGATCCCTTTTCTTAAACTTCCCACCATGTCCAGTAGTATATCTGCAGTATGATTGACACATGTTTTGTGCTGAGATCCCTTTTCTTAAACTTCCCACCATGTCCAGTAGTATATCTACAGTATGATTGACACATGTTTTGTGCTGAGATCCCTTTTCTTAAACTTCCCACCATGTCCAGTAGTATATCTGCAGTATGATTGATGCTTTTTTTTTATTATTGATATCCCTCTCCTAAAACTTCCCACCATGTCATGTAGTATATCTACAGTATGATTGACACATGTTTGTTGCTGAGATCCCTGTTCTCATCTATTAGTATATCTACACTTTGATTGACTCATGTTTTTGCTGAGATTCCTTTTCTTAAACTTCCCACCATGTCCAGTAGTATATCTACAGTATGATTGACACATGTTTTGTGCTGAGATCCCTTTTCTTAAACTTCCCACAATGTCCAGTAGTATATCTGCAGTATGATTGATGTTTTTTTTTTATTATTGAGATCCCTCTCCTAAAACTTCCCACCATGTCCAGTAGTATATCTACAGTATGATTGACACATGTTTGTTGCTGAGATCCCTGTTCTCATCTATTAGTATATCTACACTTTGATTGACTCATGTTTTTTGCTGAGATTCCTTTTCTTAAACTTCCCACCATGTCCAGTAGTATATCTACAGTATGATTGACACATGTTTTGTGCTGAGATCCCTTTTCTTAAACTTCCCACCATGTCCAGTAGTATATCTGCAGTATGATTGACACATGTTTTGTGCTGAGATCCCTTTTCTTAAACTTCCCACCATGTCCAGTAGTATATCTACAGTATGATTGACACATGTTTTGTGCTGAGATCCCTTTTCTTAAACTTCCCACCATGTCCAGTAGTATATCTGCAGTATGATTGATGTTTTTTTTTTATTATTGAGATCCCTCTCCTAAAACTTCCCACCATGTCCAGTAGTATATCTACAGTATGATTGACACATGTTTCTTGCTGAGATCCCTGTTCTCATCTATTAGTATATCTACACTTTGATTGACTCATGTTTTTTGCAGAGTTCCCTCTACTTAAACTTCCCACCATGTCCATTAGTATATCTACAGTATGATTGACACATGGTTTTTGCCGAGATTCCTCTTCTAAAACTTTCCACCATGTCCATTAGTATATCTACAGTATGATTGACACATGGTTTGTAAGACTTTGACCATGTTATGTGATATAACAAAGACATACAATTGTTCAAGTAGATAAATTTTATTGATTTGACTTCTCTATTTTATCCTACAGATTTTTATGGAAAAGGAGCAGCTTACAATAAGTTAGCAGGGAAAGATGCATCTTATGCTATAGCTAAATGGTCATTGGAAGATAAGGATATGCACCATGATCTGGTAAGATTTTCCCTCCATTATATGTTACATTACAAATGTAGGATTGATACATATTTCAGGACAAGATTAATAACATATTAAATGACATGGACATAAAACATTTGTGTATTAAAACCTTCCCTGGATTAATGAAAAAAACATTCTCTGATTTCATTGTCCCATGTAAATTGACTCCTAAGTAGTGATTGCTCATGTGATTTCTGCAGCCATTAGAGGAGACACCAAAATGACACCAAAGCCAAAGGGATGTCCTTTGCAGGAGCAATTAATATTTGTACATGTATTCTGTAGCATAAAGTTCCAAGACAGTTGCACCTAAAATTTTGGAATAATGGTCTTAAAAATAAGCTATTCTAAAGCTAAAATTTCTTTGAAATACGTTGTTCAATGATTGTGTAGCAATACAGAGAATTGAGCATTTTTTTAAATCATGACTTATTACAGAAAATAAATACAAGTTGTTGCTTTTTTTACAAGTAACTAAAGAGTAAACTGAAAGAAAGCTTCACCACAGTATAATGAAAGTAAGATGTAGTGTTAAACTTATTGTGACTTGACTTCTTTTTCAGAGTACACTGAGTGATGAAGAGTTAAAAGGCTTAGATGATGTATATTTGGGGACATACAAGAAGAAATACCCTGTGGTTGGTTACATGGAATATTTAGTAGCCAAACATGCAGACCGTGTAACAGATAGATTCAGTGGAGAACTATGATTCATTATCTACTAGGATTTTATCATGTTATCTTGTATAATTCATGGTTATATAATAGTGTATGTTAAATTTCCAAAATCAATCAAAACAAACTAAAAAGTGTCTGATTTTTTTTCATGTGTTTATTTTTGGATATTTTTTTCTAGTCAGAATCTTGTGCTGTGAATTCACTGTAAAAGGTTTTACCAAGTTGGAGTAGTATTTTTTTTCTTTCTTCTGTTAGTGATTATTTTTATGACATTCTTATTGCTATTTTTATTTAGTTACAATGTAAAAAAAAATGTTAATTTTGATATTTGAAAAATTATTTTTATACTGTCTGTGTATAGAATGTTTTGCATGATTTCAAAATGTTGAAAAGTACTTATTTTGTTAAGGGTTTTCAAATTGTATTAGACACCTCAGGTTAGTACAAATCTATATTCTTATAAATAACTGAATCTCAACCAGTATTGACTGTTAGTCAAGTTTTTTTATGCATTCCTTTTCTAATCTGTGATAATCAAGAATTTCTGTCATGGTTGTTCATATTGATTAAATTTTCATATGATATGGTGGTTGTATAGTTGTACAATATTGTATTGTTTTGTCATTGTTTTCCAAACTTAAAGTAATATGAAACAAGTTTGGGGAAAGAAAAGTTTGTCTTTTGTTATTACATATACATGAAAAAAAACCTAATTCCATTAAAAAAGGTAGTATTTAACTGCAGCACTAACTCAGCATTGGTCTTGTTTATAGTGCAATCTAATTAACTTTTGGTAATAAATCTAACATACTTGGTATGTCTTTTAAAAAGATTTCTACTTTGTTACTGGTGCTTTAAGAGATGAGTCATTGTTTGATGCCTACTGTAAAAGTAGCTGATCTTAATGAGATGTGAAATAGTGATATGACACCATAGAAATTTGGCTCAACTGGATAATTTTTCACAGATATATGGTTTTTGGATGTTAGTTAGGTTAAGCAAAATTTTGGTGGGGGTAAAAGTGTTAAACATGATGACATCTATCTATCTGTGTTCAAATTTTTGTGTATATCTGTTAAGCCATCTTGGAGTAATTGGCCTTTTGTGATTTTTTTTTCACCATTTTTAATTTTATATACTTTCAAAAATTTTCTCCTCTTACACTACTTGACCAAATAGAACCAAACTTGGTATGAATGTTCCTTTAGTGTAATGTGAAAGTACTTTAATTCATGGATACCAATTTTCATGGATTAGGGAAGAAACACAAGTTTGTGGATTCTTGAATTTGTGGTTTTGAGGTTTTGAGTATACACATTCACTGAAATCTCCTTTTTGTTGGGAACTAAAATGTGTGGTTTGGCCTATCCACGAAGATTGGTACCCCACGAACAGTAGTTCTCTCACAGTGTTCCGCATAGAACTGATGTAAGGATTTAAAAAAAAACATGGCCACTTAGTAAAAATAGAACATAGAGTTTAGACAGAAGTTTATCTCATATATCTCCAAAACTGTTAGTGTAATTAGAATTCTGATGGGGTAAAAGTCTTTAGCATGATGAGATTTTTGTGTTGTTTAATTTTCGTGTTAAGCAGTGAAGCCATGTTAAAGTTGTTTCCAACAGAAACTATTGGACAGAATTCATTGAAAGCTAATATGCATGTTCCTTAGGTTTGTGTAATAGGAATTTTATCTAAGAAAAAACATGGCTGCTTTTACAAAAATTAATATGTTGCTTATCAAGCCATGTGAGCAATTCAGGCTCTTTAGAGCCTCTAGTATGTTTTTATTTTTGTCAGGTTTTAACTTAAGTAACATCTGAAACATCTGAAAAAGGAAATACAATTGATAGTCTAATTTTGATTCAATTTGGATGTCTGTGGGTTATTACTGCTTAGTTATTCAATACTTTATTGAACTTGTTATTTTGGTGCTATGTTAAACTATGCAAATTTGTACATCCATTTTATAAAATATTGGTACATGTATACATAAATTGAAGCTGATTTTTGCTCAATCAACTGTGTTTTTTTAAAAATTTATAATCAATCTTAGTAATAAAAAGATTATTCCAAAAGTAAAAGTTTTTTTCTAGTGTTTTATGTTGATTTTACCTGCATCACCAAGGGCTGAAGCTGATTTAGGAGTTGGTTGGGTCTGTCTGTTACACTTCATCTTGTCATTAAAACTCCTCTGAAACTACTCATTAGAAATTCCTGAAACTTGGTATGTAGCAAAAACACCATATGTAATTGTGCAAATTATGATCCTTTAATTTTTATGGGAGTTATGCCTCTTTGAACTTAGAAATTTACCATTAATCATCATGTTTCAGCTTGTCATCACAACTCCTCTGAAACTACCCAACAGAATTTCATAAAACTTGGCATGTAGATGTTGTGCATTTTCATTTCTAATTTTTTTTGGAAGTTATGTTACTTTGACCATAGATATTTATTGTTAATTATCATGCATCAGCTTGTCATTGCTACTTCTTGTAAACTACTTAACTGAATTTCATGAAACTTCGTGTTTTATGTAGTTGTGAATATTATGAGGGAATTATGATTCTCTTATTTCTATGGGAATTAAGTTCCATAGTTCTGTATATCCACCCATTACACTTTTTTTTTGTCACATATTCCTCAGCAGCTATAAATCATGGCTGCGGTGTGATGCAGGTCCAGACATCAGTTGGTCTATCTTTTTTTTTTGGAACCCTTGTCTACACATATACATGATTACTCAAAAACTGAGGCAATGTACCGTATAAATTTGTGATAAATTAATGATATGATACTGTCATCACTATCATTGTGGTAAGATTACAACTATGAAATTGTAACAATATGTTTCATACCACACAAGGAATGCTGAAGTAAGTTTTGGGAATTATGATTTGTTTAGGAATTAAAGACCTAAAAGGAAGTCAAAACATATATTTCCCTAATGTCCACACAATTGCACAATTAAAGTTTTGTATATCTCTATGAAATTGTACAAGGTACAATACTTCGAAGAAAAAAACAGGTTTTTGGGGGATTGTATTGGACCATTAAGGAATTAGGGGTTAAAAACAAACATTCTTCATATTTATACAATTATTTGAGTATAAATGTGTAGATCTCCAACAAGCTGAGTAAGGGAACAATTAGATCGGTTCAATATAATTGTCAGTTTGAATACACATTTATATTTTTATTATTGTTGTTGTACTCTCTACAAAGAAAGTTAAATGATTTATCTAACCTTGTTTGCTTGCCCATGCATGTAAGCATATGTACTTTCCCTTAACAAATCAATATTGACAAAACTTTAAAAGGTATCAGAACTTTTTGTGCTAACGGGACTCTAAAGACCTCAATTTAATCAACTAAAAAAATAAAATATCCAAATGAATGATTACTTTCATCACATTGATACATTGATAGATTAAGCATTTCAAGAACATCTTTAGATTAAGAATATCAAAGAATTCCAGATAAAATCATACTAAGTTTAATTTTGGACTGTGATTGGACCAACTATATGTTGTAGAATGACACCTTGTACTACAATATCAGAGATACATACACTTTTACTCATATCAATGTCTGAACACTACTTGTCTGTGACATTAAAGTTGATAAAGGCACTGAGAACTGCATGATACCACTATACAACTATAATTTTTATATAACCACATAAAAATTGTAGCGTTTCATTGGTATGGTGCTGTCTTCCGTGTCATCATCCATAAACACTTGGTTTTTTGTGCAATAATGTAAATATTGGTAAACATGGATATTAAGAATATTGTTCCAAAATATTCTATACCACTAAGGTCATACTGGAGTTGATTTGAGGGAGAGGGTAGATATGAACTGTCTAGGAGTGAGGGGTTGAAAAGGGCCTGAAACTAGCATACTTGCACTAACTGTTCAGGGTATGATCATTGCAGTCGTATCAAGCTATGCCTTGCGACACATTTTATTTGGGTAGTATAAAATAACTAGTAATTGGTGGAATATTTTAAATATAAACAGTAAATACATGTATTGAAATTTTAAATCAATGATTAAACAATTTTGAAATTCAGGAGGAAATCACATCTTGTGTTAAATTAGGAATATACTAAGCCTTATTGTCCTTTTAGCTGTTGTAGTCTTGTTTGTTTGATATACTTTGGTTGTTTGTGGAACAAAATATGAAATAATGAATAAGTTTTTACAATTTTATTTCAAAGGACTGGTGTAAACAAATAAAATCATCAATAAAATTAATACAGTAACAACAAATTTAAGTTTATTCAAAGAATCATTTCTTAAATGACCCTAGCATTGCAACATTTTTACTGACACAACTTAGACCATAAAAATGATTTCAGTATCTCAAGTACTATACATAAAAGATAATTTATGCTACCAATCCTTCCATTCCTTTCATTAGCTGTAAAGAGAGATAACCATGCTCTACATACTGCTATGTATCCAAGATTTGGAACATTAAACTGGGATTATTACTATAGTAAACATGCAAACTGTTTTTGAATACTCTAATGCATAAAAATGTCCAAGAAAAATATTTAGTAAACTATAGACAAAAGAAATCCTTGTAAGCATGCAGTCCATTTACTTCCTACATAATAGTATGTCTTAAGACCACTACAACCAAAACAAAACAGGAAGTACATGATAAAAAACAAAAACAAAAAATACATATAGAAATTAATAGATTTATTCACTTTAAACATATTCCTAATTAGTTAAGTAGATAGTAGGATTCCAAAAAGCATTGTTTACCAAATAAATCTGTTGATAAGGTGTAGGTATATCACATCACTTTACAGACATTTTCCAAAGAGTATAAAAGAAAGCATCCATATTATTATTATTAAGATTTGAAAAGTCATTTGTTTTTTATAACTAACAACTAATAGTTAATCATTTAGTTACATAGAACTTGTAATCATTTAAGTCCATAACAGATAACAAAAATATGATCAAGGTGTTGCATGCTATGTCCTGCTAAGAATACCCTACTTAACCATGTCTGTCAAACCTGGAAAAGGGGAGACTTGGTACAAGTCATCATAAAAAAAGCAATATACCAAATATCTTAGCATTCCCTTCAAAAGGAGCTGAGAAATCTGTTATGTAAAAGTGTAACAGACAGCCCAGGTGATTGCAAAATAATCAAAGGACAATCCTTAAAAGGAAGTAGCAATTCTTGCTGTGCTAGGTATACCCCACTTGTACAGAAATTTGACATCAGACAGCTAAAAAAAATTGATACGATGTATGCTCATCTTTATAAAGCGACACAGTAAATTTGAAATCAATCCATCCATTGTCAGTCAATATTTTTGACACAAAAATGTTCATTCATATATAGCCAAACACCAAACTTGAAATCAACTCATCCATTGGGAGCTAAGATAATTGCAATGAAATTTGGACAGATAGACAGACAAGGTGATATACCACCCAACTGTGTCAACAATAAATGAACCAAACAACAAAGAACTGTAATCATAAACGACATAAACAATGATAACAATAAAACATAAACAACAATACTAAACATACATTTCCTTCAATAAAGGGAAAGTTAAAACTAACAATCATTTAAGTCACTTCTACAAACATGTATAATTTTAAAGATTCAGCAGTTTATCAAATGCAGAGTTTAATATCATGCCTAAGAACTTGTGATTTTACTATGGTTTCATGTTTTGTTCAATACTAACAAAGATGGTGTCACATCTCTAGTGAAATATTTTACTATTTATGCTGTAAACTTTCTGATCAGCAGTAAGTAATGTGACAGGTCAAGTGGAACGTTTTATTATATATGCTATAAACTGTCTGATGAGCGGTAAGTAATGTAAGTATTTAAACATGGAAAAAGTGGTTCTGTTGTTATAAACTGATGAACAGCAGTGGCATTTAAATCTGTACTGTACAGTAAAGGATGAACTATCTGTTCAGGAATGTTTAACTTCATTGTTCTTCCATCTTTATTCTCATTCATCTAAAAAAAATCAGTAAATGAGTTGAACAATTAGAGCAAAGGACATACATAATGAACAGTTTTCAATGGATTTTTCTGGTGTACAGTTTTCAAAGTTTTTTTTCCCTGACGCTAAGTTACCAATGATTTTTCCTAGTGTACAGTTTTTAATGTCTTTTTTTCATTCCTTGTGTATAGTTTTCAAGGTTTTTTTTTCTTTCCTTGTGTACAGTTTTCAATGTATTTTTTCTTTCTTTGTGTACAGTTTTCAATGTTATTTTTTCTTTCCTTGTGTACAGTTTTCAATGTCTTTTTTCATTCCTTGTGTACAGTTTTCAATGTCTTTTTTTCTTTCCTTGTGTACAGTTTTCAATGTTATTTTTTCTTTCCTTGTGTACAGTTTTCAATGTTATTTTTTCTTTCCTTAAGTACAGTTTTCAATGTCTTTTTTTTTTCTTTCCTTGTGTACAGTTTTCAATGTTTTTTTTTCTTTCCTTGTGTACAGTTTTCAATGCCTTTTTTACTTTCCTTGTGTACAGTTTGCAATGTCTTTTTTTCTTCCCTTGTGTACAGTTTTCAATGTCTCTTTTTCTATCCTTGTGTACAGTTTTCAATGTCTTTTTTTCTTTCCTTGAGTACAGTTTTCAGTGTTTTTTTCTTGTTGCAGTTTTTAATAAATGGCCTTTTTTCCTAATGGATAGTTTCCATTGGTTTTTCCTACTGTACAGTTTTCATTCATAGATTTTTCAATTTTCAATGATTGTTCTTCAGTGGATTACAGTATTTTTGAGATTATCTCATGTGTATAAGATCAGTGACAATTAAAACTGTTTATACAGTAAAGATCCAACTATCTATGGTTTATCCTAGTATAAAGTTTTCAATGATTTTCCCTGGTGTACAGTTTTCAATAATAAAGTCCATGTTACACTTATGAAAACTCCTTACTCCGTTATGAAAAATAAAATACTTACCAGGATGCAGCTGGATATGACAGTAGAGGTCAAACCAGGAGAATACCTTTGTTGCTATCTTTTTAATGATAATTTTCTAACAGTGAAAATAGTCAAATTTTGCCCTCCAAAGGCAATTAATTTTATAAGGAATAAGCAGTGGACTTCTATAAGTATGCCTTGTCATATAAAAAGATCTACCAGTATTCACAACCAATCCCAGCCTGACTTTGGTGGTATCAAACGTTAGCTTCTTTCTGGTCCCTAATTCCATAATGGTGGTGCCATATAACCCAAAAAATATATACCAAACTTTTTTATGGTTTGAAGCCTTCTTGTAAAATTTTATCAAGATCCACCCACTAATACCAGTATATAAGTCATTGCATGAAAAACCAAGTGTCTATGAATTATGAAGAAGACAACAGAGACGACAGCACCATACCATTTAAGGACCACATAGCAGGTGCATAATGTCATTATAAACTTTTATTTCCTGAAAAATTCATAAGTTTAATAAAAATCCATCTAGTAGTTTAGGTGGTGATACAAAAGTGTGATGAAAGGTTAGAATGACAAAAGACAAGGAAGCAAGATATTGTCGCAAATTTGAATAAAAAGCTTTGCCTAGCACAGTATGATACAACTGCAGTGGTTGAACCCTGAACAGTTGGGGCAAGTGTGGACACAAAATTATTTTTGTCACACTTAAGTAGTTCCAATTTATTATGGACAGAACATATGGTTTGGACAAGATATTGCACAAAATTTTAAATACAATTAAAAAGTTTATTTTATTGGGTGTGACCCCTTTGACCCCTTATCACTCGAAAACCGTAAGAGATATCTGAAACTGATTAAAAAATGCAGACTTGGACATTTATGAGGAATCAGACCAAAAATGAAAATGATCGGTTTTCAGGTGTGGCCCCTTTGACCCTTATAACTAGAAAACTGTAAGAGATATCTAAAATCTGACTTCAAAAATGCAGCAGGGATTTTTATGATGAATCCAACAAAAAAAAATATTTTGAAATCACACCAAAAATAAAAAAATGTTGATTTTTTATGATGTGGCCCCTTTGACCCCTTATACCTCAAAAACCGTAAGATATATCTGAAATCTAACTGAAAAATTAAGGCAGAGATTTTTGTGAGGAACCTATCAAAATAAATTTCTGGATACATTTATTTACCAGAATTTAATAAGGAATACAAAAAAAAAAGAACGATTGAAATAAAAAAGAAAACAAACATTCTATATGGGTTTTAATAAAACATCTATTTTTAACCCTTTTCTAATAGGTAGGGGCCCAAGTCCAATTTAATAATGAACCTTCCTTAATTATTTAGAAAAATCATATCATAACAATATCAGAACAACTACAACTAAAGATATCACAAGACAACAATGCCGACTGCGGCATAACATTATATGACAGCAAATTTTTTGCAGTCGCATAAAAAGTCCCTTTTTGTAAGCTTCCACATAAAGAATTATGTGATACCCTCCAAAAAGTTGTCTGCCCTGACAGTTTCCAGATAATAAATTTAGAAAACAAAGAAGGGTCTTTTTTCAACTGTACAGTTGTTGAGTATCATAATATACATATCAAGTTTGAACTTCAATTTTATCAGATTATTAACACAAAAGTAATGGCTATTTTTTACGTTTTTTTTACCCCTCCCCCCCCCCCCCAAAAAAAAAATGTTTTGTAATGTGACAGGGTATCATTTAATGTTCCATTAGATACCCTACTTCTAAGTGTAGATGTGTAGATATACTTATTCCTACCTGTATATTGAAAGGTCCCAGTTCAAACCTGTATCTTCTTCCATTTCTTCTCAATATACCACATAAACTGTAACATTTTCCTGAATTCTGTCAAATATAAAGCAAAATTCATTACTCATAATTTCATTTTAAAACATTTGGAATTTCAGCTAATATTGTCTACATTAATGTGTTACAGTCAACTATACCCCCCTCATAAGGTTAAAATGTACAGTATATACATATACAAAAAAAGTAAGTGTCAAGCTAAGGGAAATAGAAATATTTTTGGGCAACCCAACCTCTACTTAGTAGCTTTTGTGTAAGTGGCTCAGCTTTATTCAGAAAATTAGTATAACGACCCTAATTTCTAGAAAACATATGAGTTGTGAGATCATTCAATTAACGTGCACATCAGAATGCCTATTCTAGAGAATTAAAATGGAGTGATATATTAAATCTTAAGCCGTCAGTTGGATTATCTCCCCTTCTGACAAAAATAATACTCCTTCAAGCAAATTTACATATGACATCAAACCTTACTGTAAAATTTCATTAAAATCCCTTGTGAGGTTAAGAGGACTTACAGGTTAAATCTTTAAGTTGGATTATCTTCCTTTGGGGTCTACCAATAATAATTTCATTCCTTCATGAACACCTACATATGATGCACAACCTTACAATGAACTTTTAATAAGTGTGGAGACAGACAGACAAACAGGACAATTCCTACTTTTATACCTCTATTTTTAGTGGGTATAATAAAGAAATTATATTCCCAGTCTGAATCATCAAATATCATACCTTAAGTACTTCTGATTCCCTTTGGTAATTGAAGAAAACATGGTCCAGTTTAAGAAGGTCTTGTATAGGGAGCTTCTTATTCAGACTTTTACCTAAATAAATGTATGAATAATTGTTAAAAGGGAAACTGTTTGTGTTAGAAGTTAGATGATTTCTCTTGCTTTTATGATAGGACAAATTAAAGGGGTTAATCTATCGATATTCAATGTTTTTGAAAACAAATAGATATTCTTACAATTAGGAAAAAAAATAATGTTTTTTTTTCTGCTTGAACAGTCATGGAAGAACAAAAAAAAATGAACATATAGACAAAATTAGTCAAAATGGCTCAAACTGTGGAAATGCTCAGTTAAGCCAGTTCCTTTGCCTAATATAAACTGGTGAAATGCTCAGCTAAGCAAGTTCCTTAGCTCAAACTGGGGAAATGCTCAGTCAAACCAGTTCCTTACCCCAAACTGGGGAAATGCTCAGCTAAGCCAATTCCTTAGCCTATTAAACTGTGCAAATGCTCAGTTAAGCCAGTTCCTTAGCCTAATATAAACTGGTGAAATGTTCAGCTAAGCCAGTTCCTCAGCCCAAACTGGAAATGCTCAGCTGGCCAGTTCCTTAGCCTAATATGAACTTGTGAAATGCTCAGCTGGCCAGTTCCTTAGCCTAATATAAACTGGTGAAATGCTCAGCTAAGCCAGTTCCTTAGCTCAAACTGGGGAAATTCTCAGCTAAAGCAGTTCCTTAGCCCAAACTGTGGAAATGCTCAGCTGGCCAGTTCCTTAGCCTAATATGAACTTGTGAAATGCTCAGCTGGCCAGTTCCTTAGCCTAATATAAACTGGTGAAATGCTCAGCTAAGCCAGTTCCTTAGCCCAAACTGGGGAAATTCTCAGCTAAGCCAGTTCCTTAGCCTATTATAAACTGTGGAAATGTTCAGCTAAGCCAATTCCTTAGCCCAAACTGTGGAAATGCTCGGTTAAGATAGTTCCTTAGCCCAAAACTGGTGAAATGCTCATCTAAGCCAGTTCCTTAGCCCAAACTGGGGAATGCTCAGCTGGCCAGTTCCTAAGCCTAATATAACTTGGGGAAATGCTCAGCCAAGCCAGTTCCCTAGCCCAAACTGAGGAAATGCTCAGCTAAGCCAATGCCTTAGCCTATTAAACTGTGGAAATGCTCAGCTAAGCCAGTTCCTTAGCCTAATATAAACTGTGGAAATGCTCAGTTAAGCCAGTTCCTTAGCCCAAACTGGTGAAATGCTCATCTAAGCAAGTTCCTTAGCCAAAACTGGGGAAATGCTCAGCTGGTCAGTTCCTTAGCCTATTATAAACTGGGGAAATGCTCAGTTAAGCCAGTTCCTTAGCCAAAACTGGGGAATGCTCAGCTGGCCAGTTCCTTAGCCTAATAAAAACTGGGGAAATGCTCAGCCAAGCCAGTTCCTTAGCCCAAACTGGGGAAATGCTCAGCTTAGCCAGTTCCTTAGCTCAAACTGGGGAAATGCTCAGCTGGCCAGTTCCTTAGCCTTCACTTGAAAAATATTGTATTTATATATTCACATGATTAACATAACTACTCTGCCTACCAAGATAAAAAGAAAATATGTCCCAAATACTGATTTTCAGGCAGGAGTGATCACAACACATTCCATTTGATCACTAGCAATTACAAATAAAATACTTGCTACTTTCATGATACCAAAAAAAAACAATGATTATGCAGATTCTAAATACAAGTACTTACATTTGGGTTGCAGATTTTTAAATATGACAGCAATATTTTGAAAAAAAAAGTGAAGCAGTTTGAGAAAAAAAAAACCATTGATGCATGTTTAAAATCCCTCATTAGCACATATTTCTCATTAGGAAATACTTTGAAATTGTGATTTTGACTTTCAACCTTACAACCCTATGATTAGTAGGTAATTGCCTTGTCACTCAAAACTCCAGGTATGCAAGTATCATTCAAATCCATTCAGGCAGACTGAGGTTATGGAGGAATTTAGTTGTGGACAAAAGAAAGTTTTTTTTTAAATCTATTAAGAGAACCTCAACTCTTTAAAACCAATCCTACCATATTCAGTAAAGAAATAAGTCTACTCACATCAAAGTTTAACACTTTTGGTCCACAATTCTGAAAAAGGTGGGCTTACATACATATCTTCTGCAACATTCAATATAAGTGGATGTTGAGTATTTTTGTGAAGTTTACCTTTTATTGTTGTGTATTTATTTTTTTTGGATTTCTTTTGAATAGGTTGGTGCTTCAGGAATGCTGAAATGAAATATAAAAAAACAATTGACAGAAACTTTCAGCTAGACGTTGCCCATTCAAACTAACTGGAAACTGAATTTGTCATGCATGGTCAAGAGGTTAAAGTTATAAACGAAAAGATAACTCCTAAATTTTAAGAGGGTCTTTACTTTTCACCTGGCTACTGCACTGGACAATTTCTTTTACAAGTAAGTATAGGTAAAAACAGACTTCACGAACATGCAAGTTTGTTCAGTATCAGCATAGTTATACTACAGGCCTTAAAGTATTTCCACTTTGGAATACGAAAGACAATAATACCATACAAAAAAAAGAGCTTGGCAGATAAAATAATTAGGGAATAATATTAAACATTTTTAGTTTGTGCAAGCTCATTAAATAAAAAACAAGAGGCTCCCAGGTAGCCTGAATCACTCACCTGGTTGATTTTGGCCTTTCAAGGACAATATATTTAGCAAGTAGTTGTCTAACAATTTTAAATCAAAAAGACTTTGGTAGGACTTATCATAAGAATCATTTCAGCAACTGAAAGTTTCTTTCTATTTATCACAGTTTTCAAGATATTGGCCGAAAACTGTAAAAAAAAAAATTTTCCCCTTTCAAGGACAATAACTCTTACAAGAGTCATCAAAAACTTTTATCCCTTAACTTTTGTAGTCCTAATAATAAGGATCATTTCTGCTATTGAAAGAATTTGGCTAAACCTAACGGTTTCGGATATATATATATATATATGCGAAAAACTAGACTGTCTGACCCCTATGTTCTATTTTTAGTAACAGCGGCCATATTTTTCTACAGATCAAAAATTTTCACCTCAGTTCTATGCAAGATATCCAATGAAGCATTCATACCAAGTTTGGTTTCAATTGGTCAAGTAGTGTCAGAAGAGAAGAGTTTTGAAAAATTGTTAATGATGACGTATGAAGGACAATGGACGATGACGATGTACGTGAAGTGATGGCAATAGCTCACATGGCCATTCGCCAGGTGAGCTAATAAAATGAGACAGGAACTATCTGAGATGCTTCTGAAAAAAAAACAAAAAAAAACCAAAAAAACTACAGTTTATATAATACTAAGTTGAGGAATGGTTCAGGCCTCTCTCGGTTTAATTAGTCCTTGTTCATACTTGTCACATGGCTATTTTCCTTGTATTGTCATTTTATGTGCAATGTTTCAAAATCTTCAGATATATATTAATTTTATTATCAGATGTTTTCAAATTGCAAAAAAGAAATACAATTAAAGAACCTTAAAGAGCATGCTCACATACACCACGCATCCCCATGTTGGATACTCAAGTAAATTTTTCAATGACAATGACAATACAAGGAATACATGTACCGGTAGAAGGACCCTGATAAAGAAGAAATTAGAGTGTTTTTCAGGCTTTAGACCTTTATCTTCTAACTAAATTCTGTTACTCAGAATGGTAGTTTCAAACTCCAGACTGTGATTTCTTTGAGTCTTAATTAATCCAAAGTAAATATCATTGTAGTGGAACAAAATGTACACTTGACCAGTAACTTATCATGGTGAAATTATATACCAATAAAAGAACAACGTTCCAATGTCGCCCATGAAAAAAAAAGTGTGGAAAACTTGAAATTCACTGAAAGTCCAAGGGCCATAACTTCCATAAAAATCTATCAACCATAACCAATGTCAAACTTAATCTGTAACTTCTCACAGTTAGACTACATACAAAAGATAAAATCAATTGGTAAAAGCATAACAAAAAAAAGTGTGGAAAAACTGTAAATTCACTGAAATTTTCTAAGTTTAAGGCCCGTAATTTCGGTAAAAATCAACAGAGCAAAATGAAAGTTAAAGTTGACCTGTACCTTATAATGCTGAACTTATATACCAAAAATCATGTCAATATTTTCCAGCGTTTTAAAAAAGAAGGGCGGAAAACTGAAGATGGACTGATGGACGAACTGACGGACAGACTGACAAACAAGTCAAAAACGTTATACCTTCCACAACTTTCTTTGTGTGGGGTAAAAAAAAAAGACACATACAACTGGAAAGGGTGACCCTACACAATTGTGGCAAATATGCTCAGACCATTATAACTTGATACAGCTCTCAACTTGGACTGCCGTTAAAGATTTGACACAAGACAAAAATTTCATCGGATTCAAAGTGGCCCTTTCTGGCCCGTAATTCCTAAACATTTAAAGTCACCTTCAAAATTAATACCAGTCTTCCAGTGGGGATATGATACCTTGTAGTTCAATGGTCCTTTTTCATATTAATGACTTTAGTGTCATTTTAAAAGATTTGAAGCAAAGGGAAGTAACTCTTCAACCCAACAGACTGGTTTACTGTCTGATTGGAGCAATAAACAACAGTAGACTTCAAATTGAAATATTCTATTTACTAGAGTTGTGGTAAGTACTTTGATACTTTTAAATAACTTATTTCAAAAACCATTTAGATGCTTACGGAAGTGAAAAAAACTTAAGTTTCAAAGAAAAATGTTTACTGTTTTTCCTTTCCCCAATGATACCACCAACCAGGTTAGAAAAATGCTTCTTTCTCACCGCCTTTGGGTCAATAATTCCTAACAATTCAAATATCAATCCCAGCCTTCCTTTTATGGAACTTTGTGGTACAATTTAAAAGAGATTTAAACAGACGTCATATGTAAATGGATGACACAATGATGACAGCATGATACCATTATACTAAGACAATTTTTTTGGGGACGTATGAAAATAAGTAACTCTTGAAGTTATTGCTAAACTGCATTTGAATAGCTGAATAATATCAATAACCCAATGAAAAAAAGAAACTAGTCTTTGCCATTCCCAGGTTGAATAATAATATGTCAATATTATACATCTTAAGTAAAATAACTAAGGTTAAGATATCTTACCTTCAGTACTTAGTGCTATTCCAATAGTTTTCTGAAAAAAAAAAAAAAAGACCTGAGGATGTCCAGGGCAGATTATCTTATCATGAATTATAGATTCTTTATATCATTGTTCTTTCTTAATACTGTAAACATATTAATTTTTGCAGCTGCTAATTTTCGTGGTTTCTGAAGAGTCAACATGTTTGCGGGTATTAATTTTCACAGTTTTCAAGGTTGAAAAAATAAAGTTTTTAAATAGTCTCGGCAGTGTGTGCTTCCATTTTTGATGACTTATTTTACTGTTAATATTTCAATAAATTAAAATAAATTAATAGCGGCCGTTAATATGACATAAACAAATTGACAAGTCCACATAAATAGTTTCTTCTGGATATTTTTATCTAACAGTGTATTCTTACTTAAAATTTAAAAGATCTCACTTAATTGCCCAAGCCGTAGCTTATTGTAGGGATTAATTTTTGACACTTTAATTGCATGTTTACGGATGAACTTTTTATTGACAGTTATCAACATGTGTATTTAACCTTTTATTGGTAATTACCTGTAGTGTGTGTTTGACTCTTAGATTTTGTTTTTCTTAATAGAATGTTTACACAATATTGATTTTTATTCTTTGTGACAGGTACTCTATGGCCATTGATACAAATCATTATGTAAATAAGATCATGAATTTAGAAATTATAACTGTATATGTTTTTATAATAGACTTAGTGTAAATTTCATACCTGATTGCAATGAATGATACAACCCTTACAAAAAACAATGTTTCTATTCAAAATTGTGGAAACCACGATACAACGGTCAAAAGACTTAGTAATTTGAATATATTTTCGAGGACACTAATTTTCGCGTTCTTGAGGCAACCCAGAAAATAGAGAAAATTAGTACGTTTACAGTATGTACTACTGAATTGATACCACTGTTTTAGTACTACTGAGTAGTTACCACTGTTTTTGTACTACTGAGTACGTAGTTACCACTGTTTTAGTACTACTGAGTAGTTACCACTGTTTTTGTACTATTGAGTACGTAGTTACCACTGTTTTAGTACTACTGAGTAGTTACCACTGTTTTGGTTTAACTGCAATATTTAACTTAGATCAGAATGTGTTTACGCAAAAGAATAGTACATGTAGTACTTATTTTCTAAGTTTTCATGCCACAAATAAATAGTTTATAGGAACTTTATAATACATTACAGAAATGTTAAGTACGTCTAAAGACCCTTCTCTTATTAAATGACATTCATCAATACCAAGGTGAATACTTAAAGAACAACAATTATAGTACTGATTGTAGTTTCAATTGAAATACAGATATAGACAGCTTGTTTAAGATACCAATGAGAGTTCTTTTTTCTGCTTCTTGTATTGTTCATAGGCCAGGAGCTTGTCTGGAACATCAACAAGATTCCTCTTCACAGCCTCTGAAGATTTCTCAAACATATCTGTTGATAACAATTTCTGATGCCACGATCTCTATTGCAAGATGATGAATATTAAAACATCAATTAAATATGTTTTACTATATGCAATAGTAACAGAACTTTCTATCAATAGTCCAAAGTAAACATAATTACTCTAGATACTATGAACACCATCTTCAGCATTGGATGTTTTAAGTAGATTAAAAATTTAAAGCAGATAAGATGATCAAGGAAAATCATATAACTCCTAAGACCAGGACTCACAAAAAATCTGAAAACCAATGGCAACCAGTAACACCAAAACATCCCATCTTTAGTGTATGATCAAAATATAAACTATCAATAAATCACAAGTTGGAGACCATATCCCACAATATGGCACACTTTTGTGTAGTTTGTTTCAAAATATCAAATGGCTGCGACAAGTAGATTTCAAAAATGTTCAACAAGCTTAAAATATTTAAAAAATGCTTTAAATTTCTCCATAATAGGAGGTGTATACCTTCAATATGTATATCTTTGATTAAACTGGTTCCATAATATTTGAGTTGCAGATAACACAATGTCGGTACATACCCCCATAAACATGACACACAGAGTCAAGCAGCTACTAGGCCTGCTGTCACAATTGACGACACAGGTAACTAAAAATACTGTGAGCAAGATCACATAAAAAAATACCCCTGCTTCAAATGAAGTTCAATATATATCTTGTAAGTTCAATTATCTAACTTTGAAGTCATCCAACAGCAACTTTATTCCATCATGATGTCCAACCTTCTTTTAAATTTTCATGAAAATACCCTGAGTGGTTTAGAAGGAGATGTGCATTTTAGCATGTAAAACCCTGAAGTTTTAATCTCCCTTTGGACTCCTCTGACAGTAACTATATCTCTTCAAGCACATCTATACATGATGCCTAAACTTTCTATAGTTTCATAAAATCACTTGAGCTTTTTAGGAAGAGCTATGGCCATGTGATTTTTACCTGTAAAACCCTGAATTGGTATTATTTCCCCTGAGAGTCCTTCAACAGTAGCCATATTTCTTCATGCACATTGCATAATGCATAATCCCTACTAAGTTTCTTCAAAATCCCTTGAGCAGTATGTCAAGAATATATAGCAATACACAACACAAGGATATTTTTGATGTTTTTTTTACATGTATTGTTACATTTATACCATGTGACGTTTATTACACTTTTCCATTTGCAATACAACATTCAATATGAAAACTTCAATCTTTTGCCCATTTCACTACAACAAGTGGTTTAGGAGAAGTTTCGCTAAAAAGGTTTCAGCAAGTAAAACCCTCAAGTTATACCCCTTTAAAGAGTCCTCCGACAGTTACTTTATTTCTTCACGCACATCTACATATGATGCCCACACTTCCTTTAAAATTTCAGCAAAACCCATTGAGCACTTTATGAGATGCACTTACGAAAAATATGACAGATGAACAGAGAGAGGTGGTGATTCCTACATCACAATTTACTTAAACAGTACATTTTACATAGATAGACAGACAAAATGGTTACTTAAACAACACATTGTACATGGATAGACAGATTAACAGGTTACTTAAACAACACATTTTACACTGATAGACCGATAAACAGGTTACTTAAGCAATACATCATTCATGGATAAACAGGCAAATTCAAAGTGGTTAATTAAACAACATACCGCTTCTCTCTCTTGTTGGTATTTGACATCAAGTCCAGAAAGCTTAAAAATCAACCAGTGAACACCAATAGTAAAAAGATAAAACCCAAAACAAAGGTTTAGAAAGAATAGCTCTGAGGTGGACAAGATCTGAACTGGTTGCTTCCTGCAAAATAAATTTATATCAAAATATTATTGATTCAGTTTGAACCTAATTTCATCCAATAAGCTGATACAACTACCGGGTAATAGGGAATTGTTACATAGGAAGTCAAAGAACAGATACTAATTATAAAATCAGAAGAATTTGATGAAAATTGTAAACATTAGAATTGAACTATGGATTGTGACTCATTCATATAATCTAAGTACTTCAGTATGCTCATGTCATAAGAGATGATCTTTATTTACTCATTTGGGATCATCATTTTTTTGTATTGCCCATATTTCATATTGACTAAAAAAATAAGTTTATGACAGTAATTCTTTGAGTTGGTTTCTAGGCTCCCAATCTATCAGTGGGCTATATCCTACATTGTTAGTTTATTGGAATTGGAGTGAAGATACAGTGTTTTAATCAAGCAGTTTATCCTACAACTTCTATCAGGCTTAAGGTTAAAACAGACATGACATATTAATATATATAGATTCTTAAGGGTGCATGGGTGCTGGGGATACTGGTGAAAAGATATTGAACAGGAACCTAATTGCATTGACTACCAAAACAAAACAAAAATTATATTTTTATTGATAACCCTACTTGTTAAATGACTTTATACTGCAATTGTTCTATTTGAGCAACCAAAATGTGTTGACTGTATATTTATTGGTGAAATATGAAGTATATAACATTTAGGCCTTGCCTACTTTCCTATCCTCACATGAACTACTTGCTTATCATAGCGTCACTATCAGGGCCACAAGTAGGGAAGAAATGTAAAAAAAACCACATCGTATAAAAATATAACTTGATTAAAAAATGATGAGGATTGCAGAATGAATAAAATAAAAGAACAGCGTTCCAATGTCCTCCGCAAAAAAAAAAATGTGGAAAACTTAAAATTCACTGAAATTTTCTAAGTCAAAGGCCATAACTTTCATTAAAACCAATCAACCCTAATAGTCGAAGTTAACCTGTAACTTCTCATAGTAAGACAACATACAAATGATAAACTGGTAAAAGCATTACAAAAAAGGTGTGGAAAACTGTAAATTCACTGAAATTTTCTATGTCCAAGGGCAGGAACTTTCGTAAAAAATAATTCAACCATAACCAAAGTCAAACTTAATCTGTAACTTCTCATAGTAAGACTACATACAAAATATATAATCAATTGGTAAAGGCATTACAAAAAAAATGCAGAAAACTGTAAATTCACTGAAATTTCCCGAGTCCAAGGGCCAAAACTTCCGTAAAAATCATTCAACCGTAACCAAAGTTAATCTTAATCTGTAACTCTTCATAATAAAGCATCATACCAAAAACAAACTTATTTGGTAAAAGCATAACAAAGAAAGTGTGGAAAACGCAGATGGATGGATGGACGGATGCCCGGCATTTCCATGTCCCCTAGCGAGGCATCGCAGGGAACAATAACTGTATATTGACTAGAAATAAAAATGATATACAAATTTGGTATGAGTTAAAAAAAACCTTGGCAAGCTTGCATTTTACACCAATACTAAGCCTCATTGGTATATTGTTTTTATTTCAAGTTAATATACAGTTATTTTCTTATTACACTACTCCAAAGAAAATGAGTGTCTAGAATAACTGAGCAAAGTTCACTTGGTCCTCCCATAACAAATCATATAGGAAACCCCAAAAGTCATTCATAAAAATCGGTCTCATCTGACATTTCCATTACCAAACACTGTTCTAGGATTTTAGGATTCCACAGAAAAACTCTAAGAGCAGATTAACTTTCCCACACTTGAAGTTTGCTTTCCAAACATAATTAACAAATACTTTAAAAAATTCAAACTTTCTATTTGCCAAAGGAAACATGGGGTATAATAATCAACTTCCCCATACCAAAATTACACTTGGCCAGGGTGAAGGAGAAATGGAACCCTAAAACACTGCTGTACATGTTTAAAAAGTACCTAATTTTCAAAGTTTCACTGTGAATTCCCAGGACATATGACATCTTGAAGTTACATACCATAGTGGAGCTTTGGATATAAGACTTTCAAAATTATTATACTTATCGTATGAAGATTACAGAAGATTTTCACAAAATTTTCTCGAACAAATAATACTGATAATCCACATTTTTACCTTTTCTGCTAACAGACAGCATGGAGGCAAATTACTCATACATGTAAACAATATTCATACACTTTTATAGTAAATTACAAATATGATTTTAAAGTTCTCAGCTTTATTTTGACTATCAGTACTTTTGATCAACATACACACAGATTATTCACTTACAATGCACATATCTAGGTTCAGTGTGATTTTGGTATTACATAGAGGGGTGCCATTTGATCCAGAAGTGGTAAGCGAGACCTAAGTGAGTTAGATTATCTCCCCTTTCAGAGATTAGACATCAACTATCTTCCTTTTGCACATCTAATGCATTACCTTCGGGGCAAGGGTTAGTAGTGACTTAGTGTTAAGTCAAGTTGATACAGTTTCAATCTATGTTTGAGTTACACAATTAAAATAAACCAAACTTCTATGGGAAACCAGTTTAAAATGGCAGTTTCCAAATAACTAATCATAAAAAAATGGCCTCTTTATTGGCATATGTGTCTGTGTTCCAATGACTCAGGGATGGATGTTTGTCTAATTAAAGGCTTAAGTCCGCATGAACTTGGGAATTTTGCTTTAAATGTACTTTCTTATTCCAGTTTTATTTTCCGTATTAGAATTTCCAA
This sequence comes from Perna viridis, assembly GCA_037379345.1. Taxonomy (NCBI): domain Eukaryota; kingdom Metazoa; phylum Mollusca; class Bivalvia; order Mytilida; family Mytilidae; genus Perna; species Perna viridis. Next base: position 7,008,163 of record CM074512.1, read on the forward strand.
TATAGATCATATTGAAATCTAAAGACTGATCTGTATCTTGTTGTTTACTTCCAGAAGCTGAAAATGCTGAATAATTAATTACTGCTTTTCTTAATACTTTTATCATGCAGCAATACATATTTGTCATTTTTTGTTGGTACATTTACTTAGTATAAATTATGAGAATTGAAGATAAATCATGTCTGATCAATATTTTGTGATATTCTTTACAAAATGTTTTTGTTGAAGAGGGGAAGCCTTTATAACACACACACATCAATTACTGCAGAGTTTTTGTTTAATAAGACTTGATTTATCAAATGAGATCATCCTTAGACTAATACCTCTGTACTTTTTTATTCTATGTCTATCTTTCTCCTTTCATGTAAAGAATAAATGACAGGAGAAAGATAGACATTTAAACAGAGACATAGAAAAGATGACAGGAGAAAGACAGACATAGAATAATGACATGTGAAGAACAGACATATAAACAAAGCCATACATATAATAGATGACACAGAGATTGTTTTTAAAAATCTTACGTTAAAGGATGAACTGGAACACCCCTTTCATTGTAAACAACATCATACTTAGTTAGGTCTGTCTCATTGTATGCTACTAACACTCTTGACTTCATAAATAAACAAAGACCTGACTGTCCTACAACAATTGGTGACCATAGGGATGCTACAGCTTTTATCATCCCTAAAAAAGCAAATATCTAAGGTAAATAGAAAATTGAAAAAAAAATAAATTTGATTTTTCCAACAATGTTTAAATACATGTACATTGATTGATAACATTGTGTTTTCTAAGAAATGTAACAGTTGAAATTTCAGTGAATTTTACATTAAATTTTCAATAGTTTCAAAGTCATATTAGAGGAGTATTCTAAAAGCATAAATTGGAGGGCACCAAACAGACACCTTTGTAAAATAGTCAACTGTCTAATCAAGTTTCTAGACATGTGCACTAAGTAATTTCAGAAACTGAGGTAGTTGACCTGGCGATCAAGATACCATACTTACCCTGTATTTAAACTAAAAAAAAAAAAATAAAAATAAAAAGGGGCTGAAACTCCTTAGTGTTAAATGAAAGACAAAACAAAATCAGTACCAAGGACCACATATCACCAATTCGTCAGTACCTTATTACTGTCAGTGATTACATTTCACTTTTGTAATATTTCATAACGATGTTCAAATAGAATTCACTAAAAAAGTCTATACACCTTTTCATTGTAAATATCAGTACCTTGTCAGGACTATAAACTCCTGACTCATTAAAACCCTGGACTATATACTCCTGACTCATTAGAACTCTGGACTATATATCACTGATTCATAAGAACTCTGGACTATATATTATTGACTCATCAGAACCCTGGACTATATACCCTTGACTAATTAGAACTCTGGACTATATATCACTGACTCATTAGAACCATGGACTATATATCACTGACTCATTAGAACCCTGGAATATTTATTCTTGACTCATTTGAATTCTGGACTATATATCACTGATTAATTAGAACTCTGGACTATATATCACTGACTCATTAGAACCATGGAATATTCATCCTTGACTCATTAGAATTCTGGACTATACATCAGTGACTCATTAAGACCATGGAATATTTATCCTTGACTCATTAGAACCCTGGACTATATACCACTGACTCATCAGAACCCTTGATTATACATTTTGTATATCACAGACTAATTAAGACTATGGACTATATATCACTGACTCATTACAACTCTGGACTTAATATCACTGACTCATTAGAACCATGGAATATTTATCTTTGACTCATTAGAATCCTGGACTGTACATCACTGACTCATTAGAACCCTTGAATATAAATCCTTGACTCATTTGAACCCTAGACTTAATATCACTGACTGATTAGAACTCTGGACTATTTATCACTGAGTTATTATAACCCTGGACTAAATATCACTGACTCATTAGAACTCTGGACTATATATCACTGACTCATTAGAACCCTGGAATATTTATCATTGACTTATTAGAACCCTGGACTATATATCACCGACTCATTAGAACACTGGACTATATAATTATGTAACTAAATATAATCGACTCATAAGAACACTGGACTATATACCCCTGACTTATTAGAACCCTGTACTTTATTTTACTGACTCATTAGAACCCTGGACTTTTTATCCTTGACTCATTAGAAACCTGGACTATATATTTATTTCTTGTCAGTTCCCAGGACCATATACACCTATCTTGTCAACACCCTGGTGTAAATACACCTCTCATGTCAGTACCCTGGTGTAAATACACCTCTCGTGTCAGTACCCTGGTGTAAATACACCTCTCGTGTCAGTACCCTGGACTAAATACCTCTGAATTTGTCAGTACTCTTGACTAAAATATATCCCCAATCATCAATTACAGTGAGTTTGATCATTTTTTCCTTAAACAGCATCTACCTTTGATTTTTCACAAATTATTTGTCATTTTCTGGAAATTAGGATATTTTGAGGCATGTATTTAAAATACTTAGATTTGCTTACCAGATACTTGAAGTACCAAAACTATACTAATTTCAAACCTTTTGGGACAAAATTCAGCTTTTTTTTAATAGGGAAACTTTGTCTAGGAGAGTAAGTCTTATTTCGGCAGTAAGTAAAGGCAAACAATATCACTAAATCTAAGGTATAAAAAATGTAAGATAACCTACCTATCATGACCAAAATGGTTAGTAGCAAAGAGAAAAAAAACTTCAGATCTGTAGGTCCATGAAAAAGTCCCTGACTGCCAGAAATGATATACCTGTAGTATCCAGATTTTTCACACTAAAATAATTAAAGAATAGTCATGAAAAGTTCATGGAAAAGTTCTACTGTTGACAATTTCATGTTTTACTCAAACCACTGGAATGTACATGTAATAGTCTTTACACTGATATGTTCATTGAATAGTCTTACTGCTGAAGTATTATTTCAGAAAAGTGCTGTTATTCGGTTAAGTTTTTACATAACCCTAAGAATATATCTAAATCATAGTTTTTGTAAAAAACATATACTATTTGTAACTTACACTACATGTATACAATGGATAACAGACACACTTTTGATGTTTCTGCAACTCTATCTTTAAAGTCTCTACACCACCAATAGCCTTCACCAACACTGTTAACAGACATTAGTTTATACTTCTAATACAAGTCTTATCATCTAACCCATAAAACTATTTGATACACCAAAATCCTGTAAGTATTAAAAAAAACTATACTGATTTCCTATAGAAACTTAATCCCTTGGCATTAATGCATGTCTGTTTAGCACTTTGAATGTCTGTTGGTTAAACATGAAAGAGTAGTAACGGGAACTAAGATTTAAGCAGTATAATCAAAAGACTATACAGGAAAAACACACACAAAAAAACCATGAAATAACCAAAATAACACTTACAATGAAACTAAAATAAACAAGAAAATCTGTGGCTCACTAATTGATACCCCCATTCCCTCATTTGATTACATGCTACTTTTGATCTCCAAATTTGTTTTGATCAAAATCTAAAATAGAAGGTACATAATGAGAATATATAATAAAGATTCTGTGAAAGTTGCATCAAATTCCATTCAATGGTGTAAGAGGAGTAAATGGATAAGGGATGGGTTCTCCCCATGTCCCCATACTCATGAAGACAAAGTCCATTTTTTGCAATGTCAGACTTTCAAATAATAAAATTGGAGTTGCACAAAGGGAACATGTAATAAAGATCTGTCCATGTTTTGCTCTATGAAACCCCCATATGAGTTTAGATCAAAATCTACAAGATTGCTATGTGTAGCCACCTGTCCCCTACCATCCCCCTAAACAAAATTGAAGTGCGAAAGTCTCATAACTCCAGTCAAATTTGTAGAATCAAAATCACCGTGCAATATGGTAAACTAAATATTGTGCCTTACAATCATGTCACCATAATCATAAAGGAATAAGTCCATGTTTTACTATCTAAAACTCCCAAACGAATTTGGATCAAAATCTAAATAGGAGGTGCACAATGGGATCATGCAATAAAGGTTCTGTAAAAGTCTCATTAAATTCCTTTAAGTGTTATATGAGGAGTAACAAATAAGGGATGAGTGCCTGCATAATGGAAGGAAGAAATGAAGGAAGTACAGATGGAAGTGGGGGATATGATGAGCAACTCAGAACCACTTAAACTAGGATCTTGGACTAATGAACGAAGAACTATTTGTTTCTGAGTGTCTGTTTGTTAGACATTAACTCTTTGTTTACAAATATCAGTTGGTTAAATATGAGGCCTATGATTATGAATGTCTGTTTGTTACTAAACTTGTGTACCTGTTGATATGCTGAACAACCCAAAAATGATGTGATATGAAGTTTTGCTCTCTATACAGGGTCAAAGAGGCCAGAAGATTGCTATAGTACCATTGTCACAATGCCAAAGTTTTGCTACCTTTGATGAAATTGCAGAAAAAGTATTCTTTGAAATTACCTTAAAAGAGGAAGTCCTTCTACCAAAAATAGATAAAATGAAAGTACTCATGTACTGAATCAATTTACATTGATTGTTTGAATTTTTATGTCTAAAGTAATCATTAAATTCAAAAAATGGGGATACGCCAAAAGGAAAGAACTGGGTTCGACTTCAAATGTATCTAAGAACAGGCTTATTGTTGTTAATGAATAATATTGAATTCTTATTTAGATTTGCAATACTGATAATGAAGGATATTCAATTTACTAAAATTTACGTGGCATTGTAGCAGTGCCCCAGCTTGCATAATATTCAAGTTCAAAATCTGTTTACTAGTACATGGAACACCTATAAGAATGAAAAAAAATCTCTCCAATTAACCCACTGCATACTGAGCAACAAACTTCTAGTTGGTCTTTCTCAGTTTCTAAATTTGAAATTTTATTTATCGACTGTCTATCTAACCATTCAAACTTAAGCCACAATCGTTGAAATAAATCCTGTCCTTAGATGTACGTACCTCTCTAATAGCAAGAATTATTCTTCAGTTGATGAGCTATATATCTCAAGTGCTACAATTTGTGTCACTTCAAAGAGCTTAGTTTCTGTGCACTTAGTTCCAAAGATATGTACATTAACTTGAATGCCAAAGTCTTGACCAACACTTCGTTCTTATACATGGAAAGGCTCCATATTCTTTAAATGCACAATACAGTGGGTAATACAGCAGGATGATTTCGGGGTTTAGGCTGCCCTTTTTTGAAAATTTGGCGTAAAAAAAAAAAATAGAGGCAAATAATAGCCTGGAACACCTTTCTCATTTAAGTTCTTGATCAGAAACATTACCCCCTTTCTGTAAATATTTGGATCTGCCCAAGTCTGCATGAAATATGTGAAGACAGCACTTCAAATGGTACTCAGCATTTCTCTTTATATTTCCTTTCTAGGATTGATGACTTTTTATTTTATTCTTTGTTAATCAGTGCATGTAAGAATAAAGCTTATGTAGGCAACTTGAAGTAGTTTACAGAGAACGACTGGTTTATTTGGGTAAATGCATAGAAATGACCGGCATGTACTGATAAGAGGTTAGAGGTCAACTATTTTAAATTGGATCGTAACCCAAATAATCCAGTCCCTCTCCATATCCGTTTCTCTTCTACTCTAACAACTGTATTATTCGAGTTAATTAGATAGTTGATTTATCAGCATATAAGTTTGCAATAGAAGTTTAATGGGACATATTATAAATACCTATAAAGGGGATCTAACTATTTGCATTTAAACCTTTACAGGATATGCCAATAGAAGTATTTTCCTGCAATGGTGTAAGAGATAATTACAGTTGCGATCAGGCTATACAAATCTAAAGGCTCTGGCGACTGCTATATCAATTCCGATCTTGATCTAAATTGACAAAAATCTTACACTTGTGTCATCATTTTCATCATTGACATGTTGTAGAATATTCAGGAAAACCATGATTTATGTCTGCCAGTATATATAGGAAGATATTGTCAAGTGTTATCCCAAAAAAATAGAAATCAAAATATGACATAAGACTTACTTGTACATGTAAACCTTCCTATAGTTATATTAGTTTGGAACCTTAACATTGCAATATCTGATGTCTGTGGTGGCAGTGACCATTGTCTACTGAGGTCACCTGTAACATTCACTGAACACTGCTCAACTTGGATAAACACTGCCAAACGGTTGTACCCTGAGTTATACAGCATCACATACAATATTTCATCTTTGTTATCATTCATGTATACTATTTCTCTAATTAAATGCTCTTGCCTAAAAGAAGAAAAATATATCTAAAAACCTTCCATAAATGAACTATTTAATGAAAAGTGGATCCATGACTTTTGTAGGCCTTGTGAAAAGGATCATTTCATTAATTGAAAGTTCCTTAAACTTTTCAAATTTTATGCTAAAAATCACAAAAAACCTCATCTTTTTACGTTTTAAGGCAATAACTCCAATAAGGAGTCACCATATAACTTCTATCAAAAGGAGACTTGTAGAGCTCCTTACATAACAAAGCAATGACAATTCCTTATAAAAATACACAGACACAACAATAACCATGCAAATCTCCTGACTGTGGACAGGCCCATGATATATTTATTTAAAGAATGCTACCAGTTACTTAAACCTGGCCCAGAACATATCAAAGAGTGACAAAAACCATAAAAACTATCACCATTAGAAATGATTAGTCACTACATAATTCCAGAGGACTGGGTTTGCCTGTCAATGACTTTTCTTTAAAAATGTTTTCCAATGAAACTGCTTAGTGTATTTTTTTATTAAATTTTGTCACTAGCATCCTTTAGATATCTACCGGCACTTGGAAAATTGTGTGGATTATATAGATAGAGCGTAAAATATAGACACTGTTTCTATTTTTGGAGCCTGAATTAATCGCCTGGTTTGATAAGCAACTTTCTATTTTTTTAAAGCAGCCATGTTTTTTCTCAGAAAAAAATCCTAATGCTCATACCTACGGAACAATCACATTAATTTTCATTTAATTCTGTCCAGTAGTTGCTGAGGAGAAAATTCATTTAACAGTAATAACATTGAAAATAGCCAAAAAAACACATCTAAAAAGGACAATAACTCCAACATGGCTTAACAGATTTACACAAAACTTTGATCACTGATACATCACATCATGCTAAACACTTTAACCCTGTCAGAATTTGGCTAAATCTTATGGTTTTGGAGATATATGTGAAAAACTTCTGTCTAACCCTTATGTTACATTTTTATTCATGGCCAACAAGTTTTACAACAGATCAAAAATACCCACAACAGTTCCATGCAGAATACCCTAAGGAACATTCTTACAAAGTTTGGTTCTAATTGGTCAAGTAGTGTCAGAGGAGAAGATTTTTGAAAGAAATAACATTAAAAATAGCAAAAAAAAAAAAAAAAAAAAAAAATATAAAATGGGCAATAACTCCAAAATTAAAACGAAAATTTAACAACTGATAGATCTCACCATACTTAACACTTTGACCCAGTCAGAATTTGGCTTAATCTAACTGCTTTGGAGATATATTAAAAAACTACTGTCTGACCCCTATGTTCTATTTTTAGTAATTGCGGCCATGTTTTTCAACGAATCAAAAATCCCAATATCATTTCTTAGCAGGATACCCAAAGAAACATTCATACAAAGTTTGGTTCTAGTTGGTCAAGTAGTGTCAGAGGAGTAGATTTTAAAAAAAATTAACATTCAAAATATTAAAATGTAGAAAAAGGACAATAACTCCAACATGGCTTAGCAGATTAAAACGAAAATTTGACCACTGATAGATCTCATCATGCTGAACACTTTAACAGAATTTTGCTAAACCTTACGGTTTGGGAGATATATGCGAAAAGCTAATGTCTGACCTCTATGTTCTATTTTTTTAGTAATGGTAGCCATGCTTTCCGACAAATAAAAAATCCCCAAATCAGTTCTAGGCAGGATACCCCAAAGAACATTCTTACCAAGGCCAATGGCCAGGTGAGCTAAAAATGAGACAAAAGAAGGACAGAGTGGTACTGGTAAATCAGTGTATCCCCAAGAGGTCTACCACTAATGGACGTAAAACAGTGTATCCACCAGAGGTCTATCACTAATGGGTGTAAAACAATGTATCTCCCTGAGGTCTATCACTTATGGACGTAAAACAATGTATCTCCCAATTCAGAGGTCTATCAATCATGCAGAGTAGGAGACTCACCCAAATTCTAGCCTGTCCTGAATACAATTTTTCAATATATTTACTATATGGCTATATAGACTTTTATCAAAATTTGCCAGCCCTGCCAAAAAATAGCCAGACTTGGGCTGGCAGGCAGGCTACTATTTCTAACTCTGACTAATGGACTTAAAACAGGAATAAAAAAAGTTTAAGTAACTACACCACACTGGTATGTCTGTTATATCATTAGAGGTTTCTTAATAATGAATAGAAATACTCACTGTTTAGGGACTACTGCTAAATCTCCTCGAGATATGTTGATTAGTAATGCAATCTTTAAGTCTGTGACTGGAACAATCAAGGACCATTTAAAATTTTTTGACTTTATCACCTTTAGGTCTCCATTGATAATATCCTGGAGGAAATATTTTCTAGGTTTTTTTTGCATCAGCCTCCCCTACAAGGTTTAAAACAAACAGTATATATTTAGATAGAGTTCACAACCAATATACATGTACATGTATTTTGCAGACTACCAGCCCTAATTACTGCTGACACCAATATGGTATGTTAAAGAACAGAAAGTGTGACAAAAATACCTAAAATAGTTATAGAAATCTCATTTAAGCCAGACAGATATTCCAAATAGGAATTTCATATGCCTGTACATGTCAACCTCTAAGACCTCCAATGAAACAAACCTAAAAAATGACAATTGCAATGACAATTTATTTTTTTTAAGAAACAAGACAAGATCATTATACACTTCCATCATTGTTAATTTTAATATCCACACTGGAGGTGATGTGACTGATGGTGTATCACTCTACACAAGAGATGAGATGGCTAATAGTATCTCACTCCAAACTGGAGGTAAAATGGCTGATCATGTCTCATTCTACACTAATGGTAAAGTGATTGGTGATATCTCACTCTACACAGGAGTTGAGGCAGCTGATGATTTTTCCCTCCACACTGATGGTAAAGTGGTTGATGATGTCTCACTCCACACAGGAGATGAAGTGCGATGGTATCTCACTCCAAACTGGAGGTAAAATGGCTGATGGTGTCTCACTCCACACAGGAGATGAAGTGCGATGGTATCTCACTCCAAACTGGAGGTAAAATGGCTGACGGTGTCTCAATCCATATTAATGGTAAAGTGACTGATGATGTCTCACTCCACACTGATGGCAAAGTGGTTGATGATATGTAACTCCACACAGGATATGAGGCAGATGATGTCTCACGCCACACTGATGGTTAAGTTGTTGATAATGTCTCATTCAACACTGATGGTAAAGCGATTGATGATGTCTCACTCCACAATAGAAGGTGTCACAATCCACACTGAAGATTTAGTGGTTGATGGTGTCTCACTCCACACTGAAGATGAAGTGGCTGATGGTGTCCCAATCCACACTGAAGATGAAATGTCTCATGGTGTCCCACTCCACACTATATATTAAGTGGTTGACGGAGTCTCACTTCACACTGAAGATGAAGTGATTGATGATGTCCTACTCCAAACTGAAGATGAAGTGTCTCACGGTGTCCCACTCCACATTGAAGATGAAGCAGCTGATGGTGTCTCACTCCAAAATGGAGGTAAAATGACTGACAGTGTCTCATTCCACACTAATGGTAAAGTGACTGATGTCGTCTCACTCCACACTGATAGTTAAGTTTGTTGATGATGTCTCATTCAACACTGATGGTAAAGTGGTTGATGATGTCTCACTGACACAAAGGTGTCACAATCCACACTGAAGATTTAGTGGTTGATGGTGTCTCACTCCACACTGAAAATGAAGTGCTTGATGGTGTCCCACTCCACACTGAAAATGAAGTGCTTGATGGTGTCCCACTCCATGATGAAGATGAAGTGAGTTTTTGAGACGTAATTTGAAATAAATGGTTTTACCCATGTTCATTAACAGATGTGGCAGCAATTGAAAAATTCATATAACTTAAAAATACAAACACATTATGGATGATGTTGGCCAAATTTGGATTTAATCTGCAAAATGGCATCAGTGGAGAAGATAAGTAGGATAATATTGAAAAAAAGTCAAATGATGATGACAATAGCTCACATAGAACTGCATCTATTGAGTACCATTCTTTGTAAGAATCAGGCAATGGGGCAATCGCCTGAAATGTATTCCATACATCTAGAGAACAAACAAAAAGCTGTTGAAATTTATCCTGAAGCATATATGAGGTATAAATAATTTTTTGACTGCTTGGGAAAAGTGTGAGAAAATTTTCCTGCCATTTTTCCATAGCACATTTCAACTGAATTTGACCTATCAATGTCTTAAAAAGGGAAACTTTATAACACTTGGATGGTCATTTCAGTTATACCGTATTGATATATGGGTAATGCAATACAATCTCTGATTTATTTCTTCATGTGCCACACCTTATACACATTTTGCCTAATTCTTAAACAGAGAAGTACTTAAAATGGTAAACAACTATTGTACTTACTCTATCTTCTAGCCAAAACTCCATTGGTTGGTGATCTAAGCAACTGAAAGGATAATAAACAATCATTTTAAAAAAAATGTATGTAATTACATAGATTACATAGATATGAATATTCATAGGACAAAAAATAAAATGAGTACTGGTTATTAGTCCATCATAATTGAGCTGTCCATTGTAGACTTGTAAGGGTAGTAAAGGACATTAGAAAGCCCTTATTCAACATAAAATGGGTAAAATGTTTGTTTAAAAAAAGTCCTAGATTTCTAACACACTCCCTAACAAATAAACAGCAGTTATCATCAAATCAAACCCGTCCATTGTCATGACATGATTGTCTCCTAAAGGCTAAAAACCAATAGTGTCACTTTCCATGGGCTTCATTTCTAATTTCACTAATTTCAATGTGTTAAGGAGCTTCTACCTTAAGTTTAATCTGACTATAAGTCACATAAAAGCTGCATATTTACACTAATAACTCTGAAAATAACATAGGAGCTTGCAATGAGACACCTGCTGCTATAAGACAGTGACTAAAGAATTCCCCTGTATGGAAACAAAGTGCCTTCAGTTCTTAATTGTCAAATACCTTTGTGCTGGTTTAAAACATTTGTTTGGTTGTTTGAGAAATGTCTCTGAAGAAACACCCATTTTATCACATGCCTTTCCAGCCAATGATCTTTCAATTAGCATCATCTGTGAGGAAACATTGTCTACTGATTGAGGTATCAGTAAGTAGTTCTTCTGGTATTTCAATGTGTCGTAATTCACTGGGTTTATAAGAGTGTAGGTAGCAGATAACTAAAACAAGTCATAGAACAACATAGAATCAAAGACATACACATCAAATTAGGCCAATGCATTTAAATGGTAAGGCATTACATTCTTTTATTGCCTGAATGATACCTTTACTTTTTGTCTTTTGCTTATTCTTTTGCTGTTTTTTCTAAGAATATGAGATAAAACTGTTTCATTAGGTCAGCATTATTTGAATACAATGCAATTGCACAATTTTTTAGGAAGATTTTAGAACCATTAGCTTGCATTCCAAAGGTATATCAAATTGGAATTTAAATATAATACTACTTCTTCACTGCTGTAAAATCAAGAGGAACAGTGATGTTATAACTATCGTATTGCAAAAAAAAAAGTGACTAGGTTCCTATACAAATAGCTCAAACTTAAGCAGTTAACTCAGAATTTTTTTAAATCACAACAATAGATGCATGCAATAATCTCTGAATTTACAGAATTTTGTAAATCAAAAAGTTACAAATAGGAAAGACTTCATGTTCAAAATGGTTTTTACAAGCTAATGAAACATAAAAAATGAAACATTCAATTGGTAAATAAAATTTCATTAAGATTCAAGTTTACACATAGTTTAAATAGAAGTGTATACTTGATTATCATGAGACTGCCTTTGTTCACTTCCAATTTTGACACTAGATCCCTGCTGTGTGTATGGGTCCTTTGTACTGATACCAACCACATACTGAAGACTAGGCTTTTCAATCTCATTTACACTGTACCTGGTAAAGAAATTGTCAAAAACTTGATAATGATACTGAAAATCAACATTTCTATCCTTTTTACTAACTGAGAACATGGAGGCAACATACCGGTACTCATAAACATAAATAATATTCATACACATTTGTCAAAGATAATAATTAAGTTTAAAAACCATAATTTTCAGCTTATTTTGACTACATGCAGCCATATGTTCCACCAATGTTGATGAAATTTGAAGTTGCTTAAATCCAAAGACTCCAGACTGATGCCTTATATTTGCTGCATCAAAATGGTGGTATGATAAACACATCTATACTTCATAACAATGCATTCTATAAAATATAGAATCAAATCACCAAGCAGCTTCAGAGTAGTTTCTAAAAACACTTATGGCCAGAACAATTGGTTTTTGAAATCCTGAACTTGTGTTTATGACCCATAATAACAACTGATCGAGTGTTATGTAAAAGTCACACATATTGTAGAAGGGCTGATTAATGTCTAGTAACTCAGTTTTGCTACTGATAATTTTAAATAATAGATAAACAAATATACCTGCAAACATGACTTTGACCAATAATCCCACAATATTTTAATTCCAAATTTGACTAAAACAAGAGGCTCCAAGAGCCTGAATTGCTCACCTTGTTAAAGTTTGTCTTTCAAAAGCAATAAGTTTAACAAGTTGTACAACAATTTTGAATCAAGAAGACTTTAAAAGGACTTATCATAAGGATCATTTCAGTGATTGAAAGTTTCTTTCTATCTACTATAGTTTTCAAGATATTCGCTGAAAACTGTAAAAAAAATTTTAAAAAACCCAAAAAAACCATCATTTTTCATCTTTCAAGGGCAATAACTCTTGCAAAGAGTCGCCTGACAACTCTGATACCTGAAGACCTTTGAAAGCCTTATAATATGGGTCAATTCAGCAATGAAAGAATTTGGCTAAACCTAATGGTTTTGGAGGTTTATGCAAAAAACTACTGTCTGACTACTATGTTCTATTTTTAGTAATGGTGGTCATGTTTTTCGATGGATCAAAATCCTCACATCAGTTCTATGCAGGATACTCCATGGGACATTCGTACTAAGTTTGGTTCCAATTGGACAAGTAGTGTCAGAGGAGAAGAGCTTTGCAAAATTGTTAACAACAACAATGGACACCAAGTGATTGCAATGGCTGACATGGCCTCCAGCAAGGTGAGCTAAAAATGATCCAGAAAACTCATTTTGTCTATCAGCCTCATTTCTTTTATTGGAAAACTCATCAACACTAACAAAAGATGTTAATTACTGCCCTAACATGTAAGGGAAAGATTTTCAATCAGAAAATAATAATCCAGCAATCATCATAGAGTTTCATCAGCAGCCACCCTGAGCTATCTCAGTCACATAAAAAGTAAATTTTGACTTGACCAACTCAACCCAGCTTCAGCTTGACAACTGTCACTTTAGGCACTTAAAATTTTCATTTTTTGTTGAGGGCATTGAGGTCAACAACCCTATTAACTTTAAACAAATTGCTTTGCAGCTTGATACAACCATAGAGGTTGAACCCAAAACTGTTAGGGCAAGAATGGACACATCATTCAGGCTTGATACAGCTTTAAATAGACATTTTACACAGGATAATAATATGACCATTTGTAGTGGCCTCTCTTTGTATGTAATTCCTACACTGTTCCAGTCAAGAATCAATCCAAACCTACTTTTGGAGCCATGGCACCTTGTGGTACCATAAAAAAAAAGATTAATTCACTAGTACTTCCTTATCCAGGAAAATACTTGTTTCTGGCCCCTATTTGGCCCCTAATTTCAAGTCACAGCACCCAAATCAATCCCAGCCTTTCAATGTATGGCACCTTGTTGTACAGTTTTATAGAGCTCTATACACTTATATTCCAGTAATTGCCAGGACACAAAATGTCTACAGACCACAACAAGCCCATGAATAGCATGATAACCAGAAATATTTTGGGTTGTACAATAAAAAAAAACAATCTTGACTACTGCTGTAAATATGCTGTACATACCACATTGGATCAAACTTGAGACAATGAGCACTGGATTTGTTTGTACTACAATCTTGACCCCCTCGGATATGGTATGGATCATTCACATTTTTCCTGTCACAACTGCAACAGAAACCCTGCAAAAATGGAAACATGTAAATTAATTCATCAAAAAATGGAATAACTCTTGTTTTGTGGGTACTGATTTTCCTGGTTTTGTGGTTCAATTAATTCATGAATTTAAAACACAAATGAAAATTTTAATTTCCCTTCAAAAATTAGAGGCTCTAGACAAATACAGGAGTTAAAAACACTACAAACTTTTGTTGATGTTACTTGAATTAAGCACCATAACACTTACTAAAGGCCACTCAGCTGCTTGTATCCTGTATTGTAGAGAAACAGTTGAGGACTTATGAGATCGCAACAATCAGTTTTACACCAACTTCAGTGGCAACAGCCACAAAATGAGGCCTCTGAGCAGCTCCAAAAGTTGATAAACAGGAAATAAATAATTAGAATAATAAAAAGAGCCAGAAGTTCTATACATTCTTCAACTCATCATGCTCATGCTGCTTACCAAATTTTAACCAATATCCAAGTTATACCTGACAAAAAAGTATGTGAATTATTGCCTAAAAACATTTAAACAATGTAAAACTTTCTATAATGATTGCATATCCCCATTTATTCATTCTAGATTATTATCCTGCTCTATCAGAACGCTTGTGCAAATGAAGTAGAAAATTATCTCAATAGGGAGAAACAAAGTTACATAGCAGAAAAAATATTGGAAATACTAGAAGTGTGTTTCTATGACTGATTTCAAAGATGTCAATCAAATATGCTTTCTGATATATGATATTACCCTAGATTGGTTACACAGCTCACTTAGAACTCTGTTATCACATCCACTGAAATTCTTCATGTTATCTTCATGGAAAAACACCTCATAAGGTTTATTATTGACTATCTGAAAAGGTGAATATTCAAAATTAACAAGCATTCTGACATTATTGCTGATGCAATACAGTGTCCCCTTACGGCCTTTGAACTCATTGCCTTTATGAGATTTTTTTCATATATGTGAACTAACAATGGATGGTGTTATTTTTTAACAATCAAGAGAAAATAACTCTTGAACAGCAAAAGCAAATTCCATCAAAATCAAACCGAGCTTCATTTTACAGTAGATAATAACATTTTTGCATTACAGAAAGCTGCATAAAGACATTCTGTTTCTATCACGTGGAAAGTTGAAATAAACTTCGTTATTATGAATTAAAGGGCAAATAACTCTAAAATGACAGCAGCAATTTGCACTAATGTTGAAACATAAAATGTCAAAGGGCCATAAGTTCCATATAAACCATTTTGCCCGCAATAATATTTAAATTTAATTTGTAACTTGTCATGATAAGACTAGCTAACAAATATGAAATCAATTGGATGAGGCATTACAAAGAAAAGTCTGGAAAACATAAAATTTTATGAAATTTTCTATGTCCAATCAATCAACCGTAACTTCATTCGAGGTTCCCAAACCAAAATAATCATTTCCTACAGTTTTAGCATCTAATTATTGGACACTAACACCACTTTCTTCAGCAGGTGTCAATATAACAGTAGGGCTCAATGCATTCGACAAAATTCCCAACATAACCAGCCATGGATCACACAATGCACCCCTGACCTAACCTCTGTCCAGGAAGTTTCTTTAGAAGTGTTTCAGGTTGCACCTCCCACATACCAGATCAACTGAGAAAGACTATTTTGGGCCAACAATTATAGTACAGTTGATTGACTTATCAAGAGGTATACCTAGGAAGACAATTCAATATGAGTTGCTCTGCAATAAAAGGTGTCATAATTTTTATTATACAAAATTTAAGTACCTTGATCAATTTCAGTGGGTATACCAGCCTATCAGGATAGATAGAAATCTCCAAAGGAATTGGGTCTGTAAGCGTAAAATTCTGTCCACTGTTTTTGTCACTTACTTTTCCTACTTTGTAAGAGTAAACTTTCCTTTTGGCCTGAAATTAAACTAAAGGCTCAAGAGAGCCTGAATCGCTCACCTGGTTAACCATTTGCTTATTTGAAAAACTTGAGGAATGAGACAGGCTAAGTTAAAATCAAGTAAACAGTCAAATGCAGGAAATGCTTTTAATAACATTTTCATGACCTGAACCAGAATTTTGCTAAAGGCAACAATTTTTGAATTATTTTCAAACCCCTAAGTTCCATTTTTAGTATTGGCAGCCATATATATTCACGGATTAAAAATCACAAGTCATTTTCAGCACAATACACCAAAGATCTATTATGCTTATTTCATTCAATGATCTTAAATGGTTTTAGAGATGAAGATTTTCAAAAAACAAAAAAATAACAAAAAAACTGTTTCAGGGGCCGTAACTCCTACATGAGTCAATGAATGGTTTTGAAAATTACGGCATAGGTCCTTCTCATGATGCTGAATAATTTTACACAATGCCAGAAATTTGTTAAAGGCAACGGTTTTTGAGTTATTTGCAAAAAACTGCCATCTGACCACTGTTCTATTTTTAGTAACGGCAGCCGTGTTTTTTCATGGATCAAAAATCCCAACATCCATTATGTGCAGAACACCATAGGAAACAATCATGCCAAGTTTAAAAATTGTCAGTCTAGTAGTTTTACAGGAGAAGATTTTTGAAAATTTGTCCACAACAATGATGACGACGGACGCCAAGTGATGGCATAAGCTCACTTGGCCTTTGGCCTGGTGAGCTAAAAATAAGATTAACTAACATATTAAATTTAATCTTTTAAACTTTTAACAGGAATTATAAATAATAACTTTTCATAGTACCCAGGTAATTAATTTGCCGAAAACTCAAAGAGTAATCAACGGAACCAAGATTCTAGCGAGAATCAAAAGAACGCAATCCAAAGACCAGACAGGGAAAACAGACACACACATAACAAAGAACATAAAAGAACAAAATAATATCCACAAAGAAACAAAAGTAATGGAGCAATTTGGATGCCACTAAAAACTGGGGCACAGATAGGGTAAGTGTCCTAAATCAGAGTTTCAAACATATTCACAACTATTCTAACAAACTTGATGAACATACATTTTCCATCTTATTGTTTTAGTGGATGGAACAAACTTTCAGAGTTAATTCAAGTAACACTCATTACTTTTTTATTCTTTCTTTTAAGTGAAACCATGACTTTATAAATAAAAGAACAGCACCCTGTCCAAAAGCACCTCAGTCCTGTACAGAATCAGTTGAAAATGACAAATATAAACCATTAATTGCATTTTTGCCACCAATGAAAAAAAATGTTAAGCCATTTATCTGAGAAGAAAGTCTCAAATATGTCTTAACTATACGTACAAAAACGAATTTCAGTGAAAATCACAAATGGCACTGGCCTGTCATAAAAAAAACCCAAGAATTCCACATAATACCTCATCACTACAAGTTGTCGGGTAAAAAAATGTTGATAACCTATTGTGTTCAAAACTTTTATTTGACTAATAGTGTACCAGACTAGTGCACCTGAATAATAATATATCTTAGTAGTGTACCTAACTAATAGTGTGCCTGACTAATAGTGTACCTGACTAGTAGTTCACCTGACTAGTAGTGTACCTGACTAATAGTGTACCAGACTAGTAATGTGTCTGACTAGTGTACCTGACTAACAGTGTACCTGATTAATAGTGAACCTGACTTATTGCGTACCTGATTAACAGTGTACCTGATTAATAGTGAACCTGACTTATTGCGTACCTGACTAAAAGTGTACCTGCATGACTAAAAATGTACCTGACTAATAGTGAATCTGACTAATGGTGTACCCGACTAATAGAGTTTCTACATGTAACTACAGCACCTGACTAATTGTGCATCTGACAAAAAGTGTCAATGACTAATTGTGTACCTGATTAGTAGTGCACCTGACTTATAGTGTACCTGACTAGTAAAATTGAGCTCTACAGTGAGACCATCCTGACATGGTTTGTGACCTTGACATTTGTAGAAATAAACTTTTTGTCCCAAACAATCAACAGCAAAAAGAATGACAACAGCATACACTATCTCGTTCATTACAAGCTGAAAAAACAAAATAAATGTTAAAATCATTTAGTTAAACAAGTATAGTAATGTTGATTTAGATGAAAAATTTTGGCAAAGATCTGGGATGACTCAAGAGCCTTCGATAAGTTCTAAGACACAGGGTTAAAAGCAGGAATGGACTCCTGAAGTCAGCATGTTCTGTGTAAATGGAAGAACTCTTCATGTAAAACTACACAGCCTGGATACCATTTATTTATATTCTATTTGTCTTGCTAAGTAGACTTAGTACCAATTTAAAAACAAATCTATCAATCATTTTAAATGATAAAAACAAAAAAGGGGAAAACCTTTTTCAAACTTTTTGCTTTTAATTTTCTGTTAATTGGTAGTCTTGGAACATGTATACTTGGAAGTTTTTTAGGCCATATTATCACCGTGAGCATAGTTATCTAGATCATATATGTTAAGACATTTCTTTTATATACAATGTACTTATGTCAATGGTTAATGATGGTTGCAATGAAGTCATATGCATTTCTTCATATCTGTTCATTTTTCTAAAATGAATCTGAGGAGATATTGCAATACCTAAAAAAATAGGTGTCATTTATGTGAATAAGTGGGGAAAAATGAACATAACTTTATGATAAATCAATAAAGTTTACATTATGGAATATACGGATAGTCAAAAACATCTTCATCCTTTAATTTGTTGTAAGTTTTTTTTGCATTTGTAGAATAAATGCATGATGAATATTGTTATTATATGTCCTAGGTATATGACAAGATATTGTGGAATTTATTCCCCATTTATTGATATTAATAAATATTAAATAGCATGTTAATAAATAATTATTAACATGTTGATAAAAATTTAATAACATGTTAATAAATATTTATCAACATGTGCATAAATGATTTATTGATACCAATAAATAGATGAATTAGTAACATGTTGATAAATATTTATTCACATGTTGATAAATCAATTATTGATATCAATAAATTGAATGAATTATTAACATGACTTACTCACTCGACTTAGTCCTCTTCACTCCTTGTGGAGCATAGGGCTACTACAGTTGCTCTCCATCTCACTCTGTTTTGGGCTGTTCTTTTCGCTTCACCCCAGCTCTTGCCAATCATCTTCAGTTCCTTCAGCCTTGTTCTTTTCCAGCTGTGAAGAGGTCTTCCTTGCTTTCTTTGTCCTTGAGGATTTCAGTCTAGCGCTTCTCTGGCAATGCTGGTATTCAGTTTTCGTCATGTGTGGCAAATCCATTGCCATGCCCTTCTTTTTATGTGGGTATCTGCTGGATCTTGGTTGGTACAATCCAGAAGTTGTTCATTCGTAATTTTCCTTGGCCACCATATTTTATGAATATGTCTGTGGCATTTGTTGATAAATACATGGATTTTATGTTGAAGTCCAGCTGTTGGTCTTCAGGTTTCACACCCATAGAAAAGGACAAATTTTACATTGGTGTTGAATATTCTGACCTTGGTGTTTTCACTAAGCACGTTTGATTTCCAAACTGGTTTTAACATGGCGAAGGCTTGACAGGCTTTGCATATTCTGGCATTTATGTCTTCATCTTGCCACTGGTCTTACTAATGACACTTCGTAGATATGTAAACTGTTCAACTTGTTCCAGTTCGTCCCCTCCAATTGTCACTGACCTTCCTTTTCTCGTTTGAACTTTCATAATCTTTGTTTTTCTGTTGTTAATTTTAAGCCCCATTTTCTTTCCGATGTCATTCATCCTTTTGGTTTTGTTCTTGGATGTCTTTAATCTGGTGAGACTGTAGGGCTAAATCATCAGCAAAATCTAGATCTTCTAAACTTCTCGTCATAGTCCACTGAATCTCTCTTGGTTTGTCAAATGCCTGTTTTGTTATCCATTCAATCACCAGTAAGAATAAGGTCGGTGAGAGTAAACACCCTTGTTTCACACCTGTTTTTACATGGAAAGGGTCGGTGAGAGATGTTTCATGTATCATTTGCACTGTAAAGTCTTCATACAGGGTCTTGACAATATTTACAATCTTTGATGGTAAGCCATAGTGGCTCATTAGTTGCCACATCCCATCTCTGTTAACACTATCAAAGGCTATTTTAAAGTCTAAAAAGTTGATATACAGGGATGATTGCCATTCTACTGATTGTTCCACTATTATTCTTAAAGTAGCAATCTGGTCAGTGCAACTTCTATTTGGTCTAAATCATCACAGACAGCTATATCAATAGCATCTTTCATTCTATTGCATAGAATCTTGCTTGCAACTAGCAGAAGAGTTATGCCCCTCTAGTTTTCACAACAGATTAGGTCTCCTTAACATGCTAATAAATATTAGTTCACGTTATTAAATCTTATCCAATAAAATAAGCAATCACACTTTTCTGACCACAATTAAACCACCTATAGTGGCGCCCTCTTTATCAACATGTTAATAATTCATCTATTCTATCTAGTAACATGTTAATAAATATTTATAGACGTGTTGGTAAATCATTTATTGATATCAATATTTATTTATTAATGTGTGAATAAAATAATAATAATATGTTATATTTATTGATACCCATAAATGACAATTTATTGATATCAATTATTTATCCTTAATATCAATAATTCATTTATTAATATCAATAAATCTCAGTATATGGTTTATTGATATTAATAAATAGATAATAAATTCCACAATGGCTTGCCATATAGGCATGTATCATTATCAAGAGAACACTCCATATATATATGGGATTAGGTCTCTTTTTTTCTTTTTTTCTGACAAAATATAAAACAAGGTATGCATATTTTCAAAAGCAAAATATATGTACAGGGTGGGGGTTACAAAATCCTAGCAGCACCCCCTAGTCCACCCCAAAGTATTAATTTAATTGTGTTTTGATCCCTGAAGATTAAAAAAATCTACATTGCATGTTCTGAAAAAGATGTTATATATTTCTTTGTTTGATTTACGAAATGTACATCTTTATGGTTTAACTCGTATTTGCCGTAATGGTACAATTATTGAATTAAAGCAGTTAATCATTTACTGCAAATATAAATCAAAGTACTCATGTACTAAATCAATTTATATCAACCATTGGAATTTTTACACCTCAAATAATATTCAAAGTGCAGAAATATTGAATGGAAGGAAAGTACTGAGATTAATTTCAAAAGTATCTCAAGACAAGCTTATTGTTATAAAATGGTTAATACTGAACTCTCTATTTATTTTTACACTCACCATTCTGATTACGAAGGACATTTAAAAAACACACACACCCACCCAAATGCATGATGCATCTTAACAGTGCCTCAGTTTGCAGAATATTCAGGTTTGATATCCAGTGTACACAAAACTCTTCGACATAGTGCATAATTGAACTACAATTTACGAGTTGACTATTCTCAGTTTTTCAATTTTCAGGTCAAAACTGTCTGTTAAGTCATTCAAACTTATGCCACAATCGTTGAAATAAATCATATCCTTAGATACATGATCCTCTCAACTAGTTGCATTTCTAAGTTGGTGAGCTTTATAGCTCAAGTGCTACAACCCAGAGGGCACACCACGTGGATTCAACATTGAAATCACGTCAGTTATCAATAAAGAAACAACATTGAAAAATGGTATTGAAATGAAAATTGAAACGACGTAGAAATTTGACGTTGAATCAATGTTACGTTATGACTTAAATTCCACATATAAAGAACGTTGAAAATTTACTTAACATCCACACTGAATTAAGGCTGATCCTTAATGGCAGTGATTGAGTTGAAATAGGCCATGTTATCACCAAGAAGTTTTTATTTTATTTTTCGTTTTATTGATGCAACAAAAAAATTTCTTGAACATGTATATTTAGTGTATTTTGTTGAATCCTACTCAACATCACATGCCTCTGAAACAATTGTGAAATAATATACCTTCTCTTTAAGTTCCAACATAAGTTCAGTTTACAGCATACCAATAAAGTTTGATCTCATTATAAATAACAAATAACTGAAGGTAGGAATGTGTATCCTTTAAATCTTTGAAAGTTTAAACTGACATGGCAATAATTTAACTTTGTAAACCTTCATTAATGTTCTATTGTAATATATTTAAATCTTATCTCAATGCACTCATAGTTACAAAAGCCTTTCATTTGCGATATATAAATATTATACTTGAAATATACAACTTTTTTCGACAGTATCTACCCATTCAACTAGTTCAACATAAGATGAAAGTAAACAGTCTTTCAAAGTAGGTTTTATGTAAACGATAATGTAAATGTATCAAACACATTTCTTATAAGTTATGTGAATAGAAATTTCTTGTGCAACAACTTGTTTCTTTATCCACCAATGTGAAAACTCTGACCTTGCACCTCTGAAATAAAAGTATAGGATATATTTTCTTAACAATTATGCTTTAGATAAATAGACCTCTATTTAATGTGATAGACTCTAATTTTTAACATTACTACTTTTACCTAATTTGATGTACATGTAATTCATGCATGCAAGTTGTGCATTGTCCATCTGTCAATAATTTTTTCAAGATTTTTAATAATTGAATTGGTTATTTGGTCCCAATTATACTAATATTCTGGATTGAAATAGAGTAGCTAAAAGCCCTTGCAAAATCATATACAATTTTTGTTTCAATTTAATACTGTTGGCTTCACAACATTCCAGAGCTACTAAAGAAAATATACAAACTTTATGTACATCTACGTATTATGCCTGAGATTCCTAAATATCATCATATTTCATTGATCAGTTAGGGAGGTATTGGGCTCGGAAGATGCAAGAACTTACAGAGAGACAATTATAGGAGGTGACATGCCGGTTGTGATTTCTATATGTTCAGCAAAGGAATAAAAAGACTATTGAATTCATCCTTGAGTTTGTAATATTAATAACATATTTAATATGTATTTACAAGAGCGGGTGTGATTACATTGTAAACTCTTCCAAGTGTTACAAATTCTTTCTGTACAATATTTATTATTTGTGGCATTGAAGACTGTAACTTCTTTTCAACAACTCAGTGCTACTTAAGTGTCCTGGAATTAAAGGTGTATTTGATAAATCCGATAAAAAGCAAAATAAATATAAAACAGAAAACATCTCCTTGCAATAATCCTAATTAAATAATTTATCAACATGGAATACAGTTAGCATCGCATCAGGATTCCCTCCCCCTTTTTTGGAATAACAGTAATTATAATAAATTTATCATTATTAACATGAACTAAGATTACAAATAAGCAATCTTATCTCATGTATAATAAAATAACTCACATACTGTGAAAGAAATGGCTCAATCTGCTCTATAATCGGTGTTTTCTTCTCATTCTTCGCAATCCGAGTTTGTTTACATATTCAAATTTGAAGATAGTGGACTGTCAAAAAGTGCATACTTGGAGTGAAATTTAAAAATGCTATTCGGAAGTCTTCAGTCATTTCCATTAAATTATATCATACAAGCTGAAAGGCCGAGTAGTTCCGATGGCATTCAGTACACATTGACGGTAAATTTCAAAATTATTTAAAATGTTTGTTTTATCACATTTGACAAGTAATCAGCGTCATTGTAATTACAATGTTTTACAACACTTCACAACTATTTATACTCAGTTTAGAAGAACTTTTCCATACCAGTAAGCTTTTTTATTATTTCTATAATATGACTCTGAAGTGGAAAAACCGTGGATGAATCCATGCTGAAATTATTGACATGATTTCAACGTTGATACAACATCAACACATCCACGTGGATTTTATCGATGTGGAAACAATGTAGACCTTGTCGAAACATCAACGTGGAATTTATCCACGTGAATACGACGTGGAATTTGACGTCGATCCACATCACCACCAAATATTCACCATATTTCATGTATCTCTAAACAATCCTAATTTCGGGGATTTGATACATCGCATCTATCCAAAAGAACTTGAGATAAAGAATACTACAGACACTGTGAAGTCAGCCTCATATCTTGACCTACACTTAGAAATCGATGGTAAAGGAAAACTATTGACCAAACTTTCTGACAAACGTGATGACTTTTCATTCAGAATTGTCAACTTTCCTTTCATATGTGGCAACATCCCTTCGGCTCCTGTGTTTGGAATGTTCATATCACAACTCATACGTTATGCCAGAGCTTGCCGAAACTACGCAGACTTTTTGTATCGCACTAGGACTCTAACAAATAGGCTTCTGGAACAGTGTTATGTTGCTACAAGATTGAAGTCATCATTAAATAAGTTTTATGGTCGTCATCATGAACTTGTGGATCATTACGGTGTATCCATCAGCACCATGAAAACTGATTTATTCAACGGGTCATAGTTTTCCTTTCCTTGTTTGTCTACCCCAGACTTGACTTTTTATGAGCAACTCGGCGGGTGTTTCTAGAAAAGCAAAGGACGCTTACCCTATCGGTGCACCTGGTCCATGCTCCCAGTTTTTAGAGGAGTCCGAGATGCTCATTTACTTTTGTTACTTTGTATGTATAATTTTTGTTACTTTATGTTCTTTGTTGTGTGTGTCTTTCCATGTCTGGTCTTTGTCACTGGCTTACATTCTTTTGATTACCGCTATAGGCTTGGTTCCCTTGATTACTCTTCTACGTTAATTCAATGTGGAGTGCCCGCTGGGAAGTTATTCTATAGACACGTACGTGTTATGTGCAAGCGCTAAGTTTCTGGACATGAATAGTTCCAAAGACATGTACACTACCATATCCGTAAATGATAAAGTCTTAGAATATAATTTCAACAATCATGTCTAGTGTAGGACCATTAGCCATGCAACTACAGCCCTATTGTAATACTGTACACATGGCCAAAATAGTCAAATAGATCAAGAATGATTGAGAAAAAAAACAATTACACCAGACCAGAATAGGACACAATTCCAGAGCAGTGCATTATCAAAATTACTATGCTATATTGTCTATGCAAAGTTTAATTTTTATTTGTCATCTGAGGGCTGGATGTCACGAGATGGTAACAGTAATAAAAATACACAATACTCATACGATGCTAATACAACCACATAATTCGCATTAAAAGTAGTTTATTGGATTTGAATATTGGCATAAATAACACAGAATTGAATTTGATTTATTCGAAACACCTACAAAGGTGACCTAACTATCTGCATTTGAATCTTAATGGGTATGCCAATGGAACTACTTTCCTGCGGTAGTGTAGATAATTGCAAATCTATCAGGTTTTACAAATATAAAAGCTCTGGCGACTGCTATATCAATTCTGATCTTCAATCTAAATTGATAAAAAGGTGTCATTTGGATCAAAACAATAACAGTGAGCGCAGTGAAGCTGTGTGAGCTCTACGGTTTTTACATGTACTTTCAAAATTTCCCTTAAGGTTCTCCAATACACTAACGAAAAAAAAGTCATGTCCCAGAAGTAACAAAACGTGACTGTCCTTACAGAGAAAATTTATCATTTCCTTCAATCAAACAAATAAAAAAATCTAGGTTAAGATTACGTTACAGTAAAATTAAATTCATCTTATCTGATAGTTTTCAAGTCTTTTTCTAATTTGTTTTACTTATTTAAAGAAGTGAATGTTTTTAAAAACTTCGGGAAACACGTGGATGAACATATGTGTAACTCCGCTGTTCCACTGTTGCTGTTTTCAAGAACCTAACCCGCCTTGGAAAAAATATAACTCTTTATATTATATTATAATTATATTATCAAAATCAAAGCATAGCTTTTCTAAGATAGGGAAGGGAATCATTTTCTTGTTTGGTATTTGCAGCTGTCATCTGAATTTTGTTTACGTCACACGATATGTGTAAATATTCCCACCATTCATGGAAATGTGTAATATTTCTGGTATCTGTACAGATTGATCTGACAGACCAAAACTGAAATGGATGTTGCTAGAGATGCCCTTACAGGATAAAAAATGTAAAGTATTGCGAAGTGCTCTAGTTATTAACCATTTTGAAAGTGAGGGGAAAGGGGGGTATGGGATTGGACTTTGGGGGAAAACAATTGTTCAAGTTATTCATTTATTGAAAAAAGCTCTCCATTTAATTAACAAGGCAAATTTTCAAATCGAAATATTGATTTTGCCTGCTGCTTAAATATAAATAAAAATATTGCACTTGCGAAACAAAAATTTTCATGCAGGTTGACCCCCCCCCCCACACACACACACTTTGTAATGCCCTTTATTATTTTTACGAGTCTTGCACGGTACATGTATGGTAAAGCTCACGGTGCTCGCTGATTTAGGCAATGTCTACCCCATATTATTAAAAAACTGTTCAGAATATGGAAGCTAAATTCCTCTGAATTATAAATACAGAATAGGTTAACTTTGTTTCTTTCTCAGATTTCTTTCAAAAACATGATGCGCTGTTAGTACACACAGAGCGACAGGCCTACTTAAAGCGCCTACTTAACTGCATCAGAATAAACGAGGTTTTTGCATTAGTTGATCGCGCAACCAAAGGATGGTTTCACTATTCCCGTTTTGGCGATTTTTTTGTTTTGTTTTTTTAGTTTTTTTTTGTTTAGTTGTTTCTTCTATTTTTTTTCTTTTTGGCACCAACTAAGATTTTGGGTAACGCCTGGAAAGGGGAATGAAACACGCTGAAGAACGGATATGACGATTGTCAACGGGTGTGACGCTGAGAAGGTTAGTGTGTATGTTTGCAGGGGCGGGTCCAGGATTTAGGTTTGGGCACAGTTAAAATTTCTCCGAGCGGAGCGAGGAAATATTCTTCTAGAGTGGGTGCAATGTATATAAATATTAGTTTCAACCTAAAACCGCCTAAATCTACCCCTGAAAATCCATGCTTTCCAAATTTAGGGGGGGGGGCGCACGCCCGCCACGCCCCCGCCTGAATCCGCCCCTGGTTTATTTCTATTACTTTAGGGACCAGACAATATTTATCATCGAGGAGGAACCGCCGGGTACACAATAATTTACCAATGTTAAAGAATACATGTCATATGACCATAGTTTAAACAAATCTGTTCCAAGTATTTAAAAGGGTACATGAATGTCCCATTCAAAGGAGATATCAATATCATATTGTGTCTCAGTATTGTTGTGCAATCCATTTGTCAATTGATCCATCTTTTATCTTCTTTTATTTCATAGTAAATTAGAGCCTAAATTGTAACAAAATCATTTCCAATATTTTACACAAAATATTTATATTGTCTATTCAAATAGTGAGTAGTAATTAGCATTTTTTCCCATGAATATGTTCAATTTTCATCAAAGTAGAAAATACAAGCATATAGATGCTAGGGGCCATCTTAATATTGTAGTCTTGAAAACCATACATCAACTTTCAAGAAGACCAATAAAATGAAAGCACTGTTCCTTGAAAATCTTATTTCGTAAAAATCTCGCAAACCATTACAAGTGTACAAAAAACCGAAAGCTGCATATTATTCAGAAAGTGACTTCAGTCATATTTAACATTGTTTCGAGAAAAAAACATGGAGATTCTTTTTTCTTCTATGGGGGCCTGAGATTTGATGTCGGAGAAGCGCATTTTTTAATTTATATTTCATCAGGAACAAAAATCAACATTTTTATTTGAAAGTAAGGGAAAAATATAGAATCATTATTTATATTTTTTCAATGGATTAGTAAAAAAAAATTCTCAAAACTTTGGAAATTTTGTTTTCAAAAAGATTCTAGCCCCCTCCTTTCGTTAATAAAATAGTCGGTGCCTTATGCGATTTTGCGGTGAAATGAAGCGACGTAGTGGTCACAAAAACTTCTAAACAGTAAGACGTAGAAACAAAAAAAAAATTATCAATCGCTAGTTCCATTTTTTATCTTTTGACATACATGTATTTTTAAACAAAACACTCGATCGTCTTTAAAAAGAAATTTCGGCAGAAAATCATTTCTGCGCCCTTCATTTTTTTATTGGAACATATAGGAAAAATCTTTTTTGAAGAAAAAAATAACCGCTCGCTTTTTGAAAAATACTTCGCTTAAAAAAGGGCAAAAAGGATATTTACAAGTCTCCGAAGTCTCCATTTATTGAATAATTGATAGATATATATTTACTAATCATTCCACATCGTAGTTTTGAGAAACGGAGATTGTTTAAGCACACAAGGTCGTCCCTTCTACAGTCGCACAAGTTAATAAAAGCACCGACAAATAGCATATAATAAAACTAACTTGATACATCAACGATAATCACTTTCCTTTCCTTTAAGCCATTATCATATTATGTTCAACAGCTAATGATGCTAAATTTATTCTCACTATCTTAAAGTATTCATGATGCATCATAATAAGCAGCTCATTATAACAAAAACGCCCCTAATTATGAACCTATTCTACAGTTTGGGGATTTTATTTGTTCTTTTTGGTAAGTTGTTTCCTCCTAATTACTGAAGGACTTAACTAATTACAAGTCAACGTTCTTAAAAAAAACTTAAATGAACCTTTATACTCACTTCGCTATGTCTTACATGTATGACCCACAAAGCTTAAACCCCGGACATCAATTTCTTCGGTTAGTAAGCAATAGAAATTAATCTTTTACATGTACTAAAATTATAGCATTATTTCAAAGGCGGCAGATATTGTAACTACAAAAGATGGACCCCTAATGCTAATTTCGGAAATCGTTACAACTGGGACTCAGGGATGGTCCCGTGTGGTAACAACATAGCCGTCTTTGGCGATGACAGTCCTGCTGTATATATTCAATTAAACAATACAGTAAAAGAAGTGGTAAATATCTTTATTAATTTTGTACTAGTCATATCTATTTATTATTGAAAACACACATGATTAAACATTTTCATTGTAGTTAGTTACTTATAGGCTCATTCTCAACACGTAACATCAGACGGGCTTATGCAATTCATTACCATCAGAACACCCGATCCTCTCGTACTCATTCCATATTCATTGTTCTTTAATCGTTTCTTATATACGGCTAATATGATGGTCTTTTACTCAGTACGTGGAAAATGCTGATGTCTTGGGTCTAACACAGCCGTAACCTCGACAAATAAGACCAACGTCAAACTTGTTGCAGGACCACCAACATAAAATTACTTTTTCAGAGACAACATAAGTATCAGAACGATGTTCGTATTGGTCGGCTATGATACTTTTACCCGTTTGCCCAGGACAAGGAATTTGAATCTAGGTTTAATGCAAGATGATAATGTCAAGGAATGTATAATAATCCATCGTGTTATAACTTAATCGTATACTACCTAGTTTATTTGAGAAAAAAATGTTTCTTTTCTCTAGATCATATGAAAATTCCAGCAAATTTGCATCTACGACAAGTACGGACCGGTAGTGATCATGCATGCTTTACACGAACGTGATATATCTATTGAAATTTTCCAAACAAATTGTATCAATGTATATATGTATATATTTTATCAGTATGGCTGCACAATAAAAATAAAACATCATGAAATTCCTTATTTTAAAGAGATTTCCATCAACGGATATGGTACTCATACTGGACTCTGACACCATTCTTGGTTTCATGGATACCCCTGATGATGGCACTGAATGTTTTAGTAACGGAGAAGGCAAGTTCTTTTGAACCTCGTGTTCTAAAAGTATAAGCTTAAAAAAAAAAGCTTGCTCACCGATATCATTTCTATATTTCGAAGATCATGATTTGTTTCCAAACTGCTGGAAGTTTTGTGTTGTTGGTCCTTCGAGATTTACAAAATAAGGGTGCACTATACAGTTATATTAAGGCGCACTGTTTCGCACACCAAGTTACCCCCGTCAAATTTGGTAAAACTTAAAATTAAAAGTTGAAATTTGGTGGATGTATTGTTTAGATGTAGATAAGCATTTATACATAGACTGATGTAATATATGTTATGATAAACAGGTGTAATTTAAATGAAAAATGGTATCCGGAACGTTTCAGTCCCCTGCCGTATTAGCATCAGATGGCTGATTTTCAAAATACATTATTTCGCACGAACTTTTGGGACTAAAATTGTGAGAGAATGACTCCACCTACTTCATGCATGCTTTCATCCTGTGGTAGTGTCTAAGTGCTTGATATTTTATAAAACATAGTATTTAGCTGTTAGTTTTGGAAAGGCACCCCTGATTTGTACTAAAACTCAGTAATATTTTTTTCAGTATGTTACCATGGCTACTGGATTTTATAAGAATAAACACCAAATTACTTATAAATGACTTGAACCTCCACACACCAAGGATTTAAAACTTTTTTTATGACAAAACACTAGAAATTTCTGTGTGGACTGCCTCCAAACAGCTTTATTGCAACAAAATGAGACCCAATTTTCAGAATTGACCTAACTGTATTGTACTACCTAATACATAACGATATTTGAGGAGTTCAGGTATTTGCACCGCTTATTTCGTATTTCCATCTGGATGACTTTTGTGGGGTTCCTTGATGCAATTCATGTTATCGGTCGATAAGGATGGGTCCATCTATCTTCTGTCTCCACCTCCTATGTAACCGCTGAATAGAATTTAATGAAACTTTCACAATTTTTAGCACCTAATGCCATTATGCACCTCTTAATGCTGTATCCATCAGCATCATGAAAACTAATTTATTCAACCTGTTATAGTTTGCCTTTCCTCGTTTGTCTACCCCGGACTTGACTTTTTATGAGCAACTCGGCGGGTGTTTCTAGAAAAGCAGAGGACGCTTACCCTACCGGTGCACCTGGTCCATGCTCCCAGTTTTTAGTGGAGTCCGAGATGCTCATTTACTTTAGTTACTTTGTATGTATGATTTTAGTTACTTTATGTTCTTTGTTGTGAGTGTCTGTTTTCCATGTCTGGTCTTTGTCCCTGGATTATATTCTTTTGATTACCGCTATAACCTTGGTTCCCTTGATTACTCTCTCTTACTTGGTTACTTGGAAGTGGAGAGGTATCACAAGAAAGCATAATTTGCTTACAGTTAGATTTTTATTAGGTGTAAGACTACCCAACGAAGACATGGTTTCTATTGATAGATTTATTGATTTACATTTTGTACATTTGTATGACAGCAAATATTTCATGCAGTTCAGGACGACTGACTCAAAGTGAGCACGCTACCCTGAGACCATGTGTCACCACTTCGCCATAAAAAAATTATAAGTCGTTGTGAAAATATGTCAATCAAATTCACTTTAAATTCGTTGTCAGGCCAGTGTAGGATCAGCGTCACCAGGTTATCACATGCCAATATGACTGTTTGGAAGTCGAAGGTCAGCAACTAGTTGATGGCCAAGTAACCTCATTTATGATCGGCGGAATTTAACATGACACTTGATACTGGAAACTTTTATTTTCAAAAAACTTTTATTATGTGAACATTAACAATGAAACAACATACGGATGAATGGTATGATTATAATTACAATGAAATGTAAAGTTACTGTTCAATAATACAGAGAAAAGCAAATCTAATTTCTAACTGACAATATAATCTTACATAATTTGACTACACAGTTTGACTAATGTGTTATGATCATCTGAACAAAAACGATTCCAAAACTTCAGTTTTTGGATTAATATTAACCTTAACAGGCAGATTTTTTTTCTTCACAAAAGAATTTATAATTGAAGAAGATAATAAAACTTATCACCAATTTCACATTAATTGCATAAATCATAGATACGATCATCACGATCAACACCCCAAAAACGATCCTGCTCTGTAGATAATGATTTAAACATCGAAAATTACAAAATGCATTTCTTAAATCATATGGTATGACTAGTTTTAAAAATTCTATAATTAATACACTTGGGAGAATCATAAGCAGTTGTAATCCAAATTTGTTTAAATTTATCACATTAAACATTAAAATTTTCTAGATAGCACTTTAATTTATAGTACCAAGACACATTATACAAACTTGTTCTGGCATAGCTAAATGCACAATAAACAAATTTAGATATCGGAAAGGGAACCAGTGCATGGGTTTTTGTAGTGAAACTAATAATGCACACCGATCTTGATCGGTGAGCAATAAGTTATAAGCTTCCGGTTATGAAGATAGCCGGTAGATTCTGTTGGAGGATGAGGATTATTTAGACAGTCAGTAAAATTTTTTTTTATAGAACTTCGGAGTTTTTTGGAAGTCATTCGGCTGAATTACTACGTAAATGATGTCTAGGTCAAATTATTGAAATTTACGCAATGATTGACCTATCTTTGTCTAGGCATTCAAGTAGTTAGAAAGTGTACACATAGCGTACGTTGTCATTATTGAGCTATATAAGTTACAAGTACTATCTTTAAAAAAGATACCGACGCAATAAAATTTTGTTCTTTTTACTTATAAGTTTCTACATTTCATTAAAAAAAAATAACACATGGCACGCAATTACAATTTTCGATACAGCTTTTTTTCGAACGCCACTAAGTTATCAGTATTTAGCCAATCGGGAAACAGAATTGCGATCAGGTGACTTGCGTTTCCATAGAAGAACGTCCTTAAGGTCAAAGGGTAAAAAGCAAAACTATACCGACTGCGTCGGAATAAGTCTCATCGTCAATGTCAAATATTGAATAATTGACTGATTCTACTTTTCTCTTTATGGTTATTTGCATATTGAGCATTCAAATATCTTCACCAAAGGCGGATGGATTTTCTATCCCGTCATCTTCATTTGCATTTTTCCGCTTCCGTTATTTGGACGAATATACAATTTCTTTTGTCCTGGTATTGTGATATCGTAGTTCACAAATCATTCTACGTTTTATGGGCATGCTCTCTAGAACTTCAAACTTTTCAAGTAAATGCATTTCTCTACATTGGGAACAAATACTCGACCTCCATGCCCTACTGCAGGTCGCGGGTTTACCAAATTTCCGAGGTGTGAAGCAGGAGCAGTCAACATGGTCAAACAATGTTGTAAGCTGGAGTTAGATGATAAAGGGAAATGACGGGTCAATTATAAGGGGACGACCATTAGATTCTTAGGGAGGCTGGCATTTTTTTTAGGTAAGAAACTTTATTCCAGCCTGGTGCAAGTCAGATTATTTATTCTCACCATAACCTTGGCTCGACTATTTACTTTCCATACTCATAAATTTTTTTTCTATGAAATTTTAAATGTGCATATATCCGGGTTACCAAAATATATGATTTGGGTTCTATATCAAAGAATGTGTTACTTTCTATGTTTATTATTAAAGACATTATTAAATGAAGTTAATTCTCTATAATACAAGGCATAGTCTCTACTATATCCGACAGGTGGCATTCCCGGACCTGAAATATGTCCCAAATTTAGCGGGAAATGTTGCGACTTTTTAGGGGACAGATTCGCATATTTATTTATATGAATGAAATCTACAATTGCAATATTCATCTATACATTACCCCAATAAAGTCAATTATGTACATGTATTTAATATTGCCACTGGAGACTATTAGGGTATAAAACTTGTGGAGTATTTAAGCATGTATATTTTTCTAATTTATGAAACTATGGAGAGTGTAGCGAGCCAAAATTTTTTAAAGGTTTTGCACAGGTAAGAATTTCTTTTTTCAGTTTACTAGCCAAAATCAGAATATTTATTTTAAATTCAATAGCCAAGGTCATAATATCTATTTTCTAGCAATTTGCGAAATCAGGCTATTTATTTTCTGGGATGATGAGGCCCCAGATTATTTATTTCCTACATAATCAGAGACAGATTATTTATTTTCAAAATTAGACAGCCCCACCACCAAGAATCTAATGGTTGTCTCTCATCATTGCCAGATTTGTTTTGAACGACTTGATTGTGGATCGGATTAGTGTTCGGTAATATTGTTATTTCCCTTCATCAGGAATAAGTGTTTCCACGCATTACAAGGATTTATACCTACATCCTTTGTAATCAACTTAAATACGAATATGGATATTGTCAAGCAAGATGTGATAATCTGTTCACGTTCCTGTTTTTTTCTAATTAAATGTAGAGGTTAAATTTAACAAGACCTACCCATCAGACTGGTTTGATCCTAAAAACTGGTGTACATCAGAAGCAGAAGATGGGAACTGTACTGATGTCATGATAGAGTCAGAGATGATTCCATGTTCATATGATGACGTTATCTTTCCTAAAGACAACTTATTCTACGTTAATGTCGAAAGAGACACGGAGATAAATGTAAAAACTCTTAAAATTACGGGAAAGGTTAGACAACGTAATTTTTTTTACTTGAATGAATATTATCAAATTAATAGGAAACAGGCTGCATTGTGAATAAAACGGCATTTCCAAAGGACAAATTATCAAAACTTTAATTAATTTCTTCGTAACATTCATAAAAATTAATTGATACAACCGATGTAGTTAGTTCTCATTTTTTCGAAAAGGGTGATTTGTTCAAAATGAAACGAAGCGTTTTGGTTAGTACGTGGTATACAAAAAGTACAGATTGGAACTTCCAAAACATTTTAATTTATATTTCCGACAGACATACAGTACCAACACGTTGTCAGCTTTTATGAATTCTGAACTAGGCCTAAGCATGTTTCCGAAGCCACACACTGGAGAACGGTCAAAAATTAGAATATCACGACGACCGTGTACAGATCCTATTGGATG
This sequence comes from Perna viridis, assembly GCA_037379345.1. Classification (NCBI taxonomy): domain Eukaryota; kingdom Metazoa; phylum Mollusca; class Bivalvia; order Mytilida; family Mytilidae; genus Perna; species Perna viridis. The sequence continues at coordinate 7,043,048 of CM074512.1, forward strand.
CTTTTGTGGGAATGATAATCCTAAGGTAAGATTACAACATTATTGTCGCTGACAAATAATCTACATTTGGGTTCAGTTCTTACCTTTCTAGTGTTTTGTCAACGACCAGAATGGAACTGCAGTCCATGGGCTGGGAGAGTTCACCTTGCACCACCCACTCATCATTTTCATGACCATTTTCAGGTACATTTATACCTCCCATTACCGAATCATTTTATCGCGAAAGAATATTCTCGGATTCTTTTTCACTATAAGCCTATATTTGTACCCAACTGACATGAAAAGCCAATATTTTTGTAACGCAATAGCGTCTTTGTCTTTCTTGAACATCACTTATAAAGAAACTAAATATGTATATCGGTATCATGATGTAGCATAATGTCTCAGGTGTCCAATAGCACCGTAAAAATTGTAGTAACACTTAGGGTTATGGAGTAAAATGAAAAATATATCCCCACCCCAACGAAAAAATCTTTTAAATTGACATACTAACCCCTAGAGTATTTAAATCAGCGAGAAAAAATGCTTATTTGGTATTTTTTATTAGTACTGTCACAATTAAAACTTTTGGTGACTTGTAGCGATTTTCATAGTTAGAAATTATCAAAAATTGCACAAAAATGTAATTTTGATTTTCTGACAAAATGGCGAAAATATTGAAATCCTGAAAATTCCTTTTTTGTCTTCAATGTGACCAGAAAGCGCCTGTCTTGGAGGAAACGTTATATATTTCTTCATCTTAACTGCACAATGGGTACATTTGAATTGTTTGAGGTACAGTATTTAAAAAAAAATAAACAATTACATGTGAAATGGAAGAAAATATGAAATTCTGAAAATTCTCCTTTTATGAAATTATCATTGTCACATTGAAAGTGAGAAATAAGCGCCTGAAATGAGCAGATATATTGAATACATCGATATTTAAAACTATATCCCAACATGTTTTTTAAATTTCGTTTTTATGCTAAAAATTAACATTTTGGTTCATGTTGAGGTATTCTTTCCGGGTAGGGGTGGCAATCTTTCACAAAACTGGACATGAAGAGCTCAAATATTTATTACTTGGGCTCATTTGAAAGCTAAGATACTATGTAAATGTACTGTATCATACATAAACTCGCTTGAACTACGATATAGCTGAAGATCTAAAATTTTGAAAATTCTCCTTTTTAGCTCACCTTGCTGAATATTGCTATCACTTTGCGTCCGTTGTCCGTCTTCGGCGTCGTCGTCGGCGTTAACTTTTTAAAACGTCTTTTCCTGTGAAATTACTGTGGCAATTGCAATCAAACATGGCATAAATGTTCCATAGGGTATCCTCAATAGAACTGAACTGGGGACTTTTGATTCGTGAAAAAAGAACGCCGTCGTTACTGAAAATAGACCATACGGATCAGACTGAAGTATTTTTTGCATATATCTCTAAAACCGTTATAGGTTTAGTCAAATTTTGACATAGGATAAAAATGTTCAGCGTAATGAGATTTATCTGTGGTCAAATTTTCGTAATAACCTGTGAAGCCATGTTGGAGTTATTGCCCCTTTTCGACGTTTTTTTCGCTATTTTTCATGTTATTACTTTCTAATATCTCCACTGACACTACCAGACCAATTAGTTGTTGAACAGTTGTTTAGCTAAAATCGTGCGAGGATTTTTCTTCAGCATAATGGGATATACCTATGTGTAAATTTTCAGACAGATCTGTTGACGGATGAATGAGTTATAAGTCCTGAATGAATTTTCCCCAAAGTTTACATTTCAGACTTTAAACATCTTAAAAACTAATGGATTGATTGAAACAAAACTTAGCACGAATGTTTCTCAGAACAAATTTAACAACTTGTTCGTGGATTTTTTTAGCTGTTTTTTTGTTCAGCTGGCTCAGTCTGCTAGAATTTTGGTTACACTTGATTAAACAAGATGGCCCCCAGAGGCCATTTAAGCTTCTGATTGGCCAATTTTCAAAGATCAACTTCACTGAAACCACAGGCGCCAATGTCTTTAAACTTAATACGGTTAATGACCTCAATGTCTTCTACGAACGATGAGTCGATTTACTTCTTGTATGGCTCAGGTGGCTATAAGCAGGTTGTTGCAGCCACTCAAAGTTGCCATTGAAAACCTATGGGGAAACACATTTTGGCCGAGAATATATTTTTGCTTTTACTAAGTTAATAACGACCAAACTTGACAGAAATAATAAACTGGGCAACTTTAACATCTGGTAAAATTTTGGTTCCGCTTGATTAAACAAGATTGCCGCCAGTAGACATTTAAACTATATATGACCATGATTTCAAGTTCTCCAGGTGAGCGACTTAGGCTCTTTGGAGTATCTAGTTACAATTTTTTAATAATTGTTCCCCTAAAAGGAAAATTTAAGCGCCTTAATTGAGCAGATATGTAGGATACATTTATGAATACTTTAAATATGAGTTTTACAGTATCGGTATGCTGTGAATGAGAATTTTGGTCGATACTGAGACCAGTTTTCTAGGGGTAGGGGTAATATTTTTAACTTTTTTTGGAAAAATCTCCCAGTTTTTAGTGGAGTCCGAGTTGCTCATTTACTTTTGTTACTTTGTATGTATGATTTTAGTTACTTTATGTTCTTTGTTGTGTATGTCCATGTCTGGTCTTTGTCCCTGGATTACATTCTTTTGATTACCGCTATAACCTTGGTTCCCTTGATTACTTTTTCATGAGAATTAATTAGTTTTATTATGTAGAAATGTCATTACCTATCGAACGATACCAAATTTGAGACGTTTTGGTTGAGTAATAACTTGTACAGTCAAATTTATTTTGGGTCGTTGTCCTGGCAATTTATGACAAAGCTAAAAAGAAACAATTTCCATTGTATCAGTCTTAACGAATTGTGCATATCTTAGGAAATAATTATTCTTTTGCATGATGGGACGACATGTTAACACAAGTATTATCTACTAAATACTTACAGATTCTTGACAAAATATGTAGCCTGCAGAAGCCATACTGCCAGAAAGTACCTTGTAAGAATCCTATACAAACCTCCGGTGGATGCTGTGATATTTGTGGTAAGACTTTTTAATTTAATTTTTTTAGGGGTGGGTAAATTTAAAACTACTAAAGGTAAGTTGACCAACAGATGATTTTTTTAGAACTAATTTTGTTTTGCTAATACCCAAATAAAGGGATATTCTTAAAATTTTAGTATGCATTAATTTGAATTGAAGGGGACCATTTCGGGACAGGAGTCGAGAATTCATCTCCGATATTAAGATGGATTTGTGCTCTTTGATTTGTTTTGATGTATGTAGCTGTTTTTCTCTTTTCCTTAAATATGGTCTAATTAAATAATACTAGAACAATAAAGTTGAAAATGGTAGCACTTTCCGTATATCCGTTACACCCTTCATTTCGTGCATTATAAAGCTAGGACATCGTTGCTTCTAGCAGATAATTGAGTTGATAATTCGACTGTCTGTGGATATAAACCACTAAAATCCCCAAAAATCTTTCTTAACACAGTTTTAAAAAGCCAATCATTTTCACGATGTGAGAGACGCTGACAATCAGCTGACTATTCCTATACTTGGTTTAATTTTTGTTTTCGTGCTGAATACTCAATACTTTTAGACCCGGTTTGCACTCTTTGTAATTCATGCCGAACTGAGGGGTTTTTAACGCCCTTGGCTATCATTTGTAGTCTCTTACGGACGGTGTACAGCATCGAAGCGATCAGTCACACCCGTGAATGTGGGTCATGGTGTATTCGGGGAAATTATAGCGAGCACCGCGAAGCGGGATGAGCTCTACGGTTATTACGTGTACTTTCTAAATTCCCCTTAAGGTTCCCCAATATATTAACGAAAAAAAAGCCATGTCCCGGAAGTAATAAAAAGTGACTGTCCTTATGGAGAGAATTAATCATTTCCTTCAATCAAATAAATAAAAAAAATATAGGTTACGATTACGTTTTAGTAAAAATAAAGTAATAATTTGTGATAGTTTTCAGGTCTTTTACTTTTTTTTTACCTATTTGAAGAAGTAAATGTGATGTTAAAAAAACTTCGGGAAACACGTGGATATTCGTAAGTGTATCTCCGCAGTTCCACTGTTGCTGTTGTCAAGAACCTAACCCGCCTTGGAAAAAATATAACTCCGATTGTATTATTCAAATCGAAGCACAGCTTTTCTAAGATAGGAAAGGCAATCATTTTCTTGTTTGCAGCTGTCAGTTGCGTCTGAATTTTGTTTACGTCACATGATATGTGTGAAATATTCCCACCATTCGTGGAGAACTGTAATATTTCCGGTATCTGTACAAATTGATCTGACCAGCTAAAACTGAAAAGGATGTTACTAGAGACGCTTTTAATAAAAATTGTAAAGTATGGCGAAGTGTTACATAGTTATCGACTTGTTTTGAAATGCTGAATGTACATACATGTTACATTGGTTCTGAAACCAAACGATACTGGCACTGCCTGCCTCTTGATATATATTATACAGCTGCAAAACAAGTACTATAGTATATAGTTTTTTGTCCAGGGAAACATTTTTCAGGCTACAAATGTATATAACTATTTAGAAGTTGATTAAAATTGTTTGATACAAGATTTAGTTGGAATATTGATTTTATAACTGTGAGCCAGTATCGATGGATTTAGTCTTTAAGTCCTTCATATACCGGTATTGTAATTTGTTTCATAAGAATTTCGAATGTTATCTGTTATCTGTCTGTAAGTGGGAATTTTTTTCCATTATGCAGTTTTATTCTCTTTTGCTAGAGAACTGTTAAACTAGGCATAATGTGAAAACAAATACCTTATAGACGGAAATTCTTAGCGAATCACACACTACCAAGTTGGTCCTAAGGAAGAGTAATTGACAGGCTTTTTTTAGGGAATTGAAAACGGAGCATTCCCAAACCCCATATATATATATAATTTAATAGTGTCACCGAAAAACATTGTATATTGGTATGGTGCTGACAGCGGTATGGTGCTGACAGCGGCGTCATCCATATTCACTTGGTTTCGTGCGATGATTTTATAGTTATGGTTGATATGAAATTTTGACATGATTTTTACTAACTACTAAAGAAATGCTCTTATTTTATTTTAAGTTTATTGCCCCTTCCATTTTAAAATGAAGGCCATCCATGTAACTGACAGATACCGCACTGTAGGTTTCAGTTAATCTAAAAAAAAAGTCCAGAATTTTATCAAGCTAACTTGTATAAAGTGATATGACCAATCCTTAACATGACATAGCAAGTTCAACACACCCATGCAAGTACACCTTCAAGGAAGAAGCATTGTAATACGTATATGACTTGTCTTATGGAAGTCTATAGTGTTCCCTATTTAGATGTTTAGGAACACATCTTAATGGATATTTATTAACATGTGCATAATTCAATTATTGATATCAATAAATGGAGACGTTTTCTAGACAATGCAAACACGTTCAAGACAAATCGTATGTATATTCAAATTTCCTCTTCGGGCAATACCAGTCTGCGTCCATACTTGCCCCTCGGGCAATGCCACACTTGTAAATTAAAAAAAAAACAAAAACAAAAACAAAAAGAAAAAAGTGTCTACGCTCTAGACCATACAGGTGTTTTGACAGTACGTGTATGGTTTGGACTATATGCGTATACCTTTATGGTCTTCGACAAAAACAGTCTATAGATTTTTAAGGTATTTCTCTAAGAATCAGGCAAAATGTTTTTGAAGAAAAAGATGCAGAGATTTTTTTTTGCAATATCAAAGTATTTATACCTCATAACCTCCAGAATTATCAATCAAAGTGTTTGTTAAGTTTGCCTTTTTAAGATATTAATAAGTCAATTTAGTCGAAATACACTTTGAAAAAATGGCGGGAATATTTTCCCACACTTTTTTTTCTATATAAGCAGTAAAAAAATACCAATTTCTCAGATGCTTCATGATAAATTTAAATTGATTTATATTTGTTTTCTAGATTATTATGTAAGGTAAAAAAAGCTAAATCGAAAAAAAATGATGTGCAACTCATTGCCTGATCCTTACATAGATGGTACTAAAATAAAAAATAATAAATTATAATCACATATATACCAGCCCATTTTTCGGCAGAAACCCGCATTTTCTACCAAGTTCATAAGCCTCTTGCGACTATTTTCTTCATTCTACCTTAAATAAATATTGGGTTTTTTTTCTTGTTAAATGTCATGCGCAAAAACACAAGCCTTAGTGATTAATTTTCATGACTAAAAAATCTACGCCATTCAAATATTTTTTTTCTATTTTTAAAAGACGATGGAATTTTGTCCCTCAAAGATGGAATTAAATCAGACAAAAGCGTGTCAGTCACTCTCGATCGAGCGCTGTCAGGTTTGCTTGAGTTTTTAAGACATCTATTTTTGCTTTACAGCTTGAACTAAATATCCTTTACAGGTGCTAAAATGACGGGTGAATATGGTACAGGATTCAGGTTTGACACTTTGAAAAATGGTCTACAGAGGATGTACTTAGATAAACGGAGTGAACTAGAAGATGTTCAGTTTGTGGTATCCAGAACTTTCAATGATAAAATTCAGATTGTACTAACCGACAAGAATGGTGGAGTAAACAGCAACAATGTGGCTACATTGATGAAGGCTGACATAGATAAAGGTTCGTTTTGTAAATTGATTGTTTTAGAACTGTCAAATTTTATATATTGTACTATTTTGTAATGTCCTACAATGTCATCTGATGGATATTATTGTTGAATGTAAATGCCCCCTTAGGAACCATAATTGGAATAATAAAAATTTGACTTTGAATTAGAATTATATTTCACATATCTCAGACCGATATATAAAATATGCAAATGTAGTCTACACTGAAACGTTTATTAGCTTGAAATACTTAACCGATTGCCAGCGCAATATCCGACCAGATGGAATAAGCATGTGGTATAACTCCAACCAACCAGTAGTTACCCGTCGCTTTGCAAAGAAGCGTATGTTATGTCACAAAGTTCTAAACCAAACCCGTTGTTAAAAATAATCTTTCAGATATTAAATCCGGAGGATTCAAATACAGTTTGCGTAAAATAGCAATAGAAAAATCAGGTCCACCAATACACAAACCAACAGCCGGGGCTAGTACAGGTTAGTCAATGAAAAATTATTAGAACATAGAAATAATCGTGAGCTCTGAAATAATATATATTTTTTATTTCCCTTTTTAAATATCTATATGATATAACTGTAATAATTGTGATTGCAAACTATGTCTTAATTGTAATCCAACAATTTTGATTTTAGATAATTCTTATTATTGTTCCCTATCCCTGTATCACAACTGTAGCGTAGAATTGTACCATCGGTCTTTAAAATATAACAATTAAAAAAAAAAAAACACTCACAAAGGCTTGGGAAGGAACATAATCTATGTATCCGTTCCAGCTTGAGTTTTTCTTTGACAGGCGGAAGCGACAACGGAGGAAAGACAGCGGGTATAGTGATTTTAATTTTGATTATAATTGGTTGTGTTGGAGGAGGTCTCTTCTTTATTTACAAGAAAAAAAGGTATTCTTCAAGGTGCTTTGCGTTATTTATTAAGAGGACTATTTAGTGAGTTTTTTTCTTCCATAGAATATTTAAAAAATGGGAAGGAAGGATTCTATTTAATATTTTTTGTTAAAATGACTTCAGAAAAAAAAAGAACATATTAAGGTTAGAAAAGCCAGGTAGTGGATGTCACATGTCAAATTTTGTCAGTTTTTGTCAGTTTCTATATACATTTGTATATTCAGCCGTTAGGATCACAAACTAATGTTAGAATGAAATAAATTACAAAGAAAGCACTAAAACGACTTTAAAATAGAGGGAAATAGCTCTATGATCTGTTCATAAATTAATAGATTTGGTGGAGAACTTTTGGAAATATGTTTTGAATCACCCACTTTTGATATGTTTTTAAAAATCCTGTGCTTTTTGACATCATAAGGAGTTTAATGTTACATTGGCAAAAACAAAATTGTAGAATAAATTTACTGCGCCACCAATATCATAGGATCTGCCGAGTTTCTTTGGCATCCATATCATATATAAGATCTGCCTGGTTTCTACATAGGTACAAGGAGGAAAATCAATTTAGCTTCCTACAAATCATTTATTATATTTTTCCATACAAATTGTGTTGTATCGTGGAAAAAGGATTTTTTTTGTTCAACGCATATTTATATATTATACAATTAAGTTCATCTCGCTGCATAAGGTTAATAAATCATCTCAATTTTTCATTTCATTTTAGGAATGACGATGCCTTCAAATTTAAAATGTTCGACAGAATATCATTCCGACGGAAAATACGGAAACCTCGGCTGGAGGTGCCCCCAATTTTCGGTTTTGGAACAAGGTCTGAGCCGGAAAATATGGGACCTGCACACCAAGGCTTTGAAAACCCTGTGTTTAGGAATACCTCCAACGATGTAAGTACGGTACTGCCACGCCGTTACAAGCAATGACCCCAACGATGTAAGTAATGACCCCAACAATGTAAATATGGGGCTACCCCAACGATATAGTAATGATCCCAGCGATGCTTTTACGGGACTAACCCAACTTTACAAGTAATGATCCCAACGATGTAAGTACGTGGCCATCCCAACGTTATAAGTAATGACCCCAACGATGTACGTGGCTACCCCAACGTTGTAAGTAATGACCCCAACGGTGTAAGTACGGGACTACCCCAACAATGTAAATATGGGGCTACCTCAACGATATAGTAATGACCCCCAGCGATGTATTTACGGGACTACGCCAACTTTATAAGTATTGATCCCAACGATGTAAGTACGTGGCTACCCCAACATTATAAGTAATAAGTACGGGACTGCACTTTACATAATAGTACGGGAATGCCCTCCCTCCCTAGTGGTGTGAAATCCCTCCAATGATAACTACTGTAATGTTCCCTGTTGTAAGTGCGGAAAAACCTTCAATGTTGGATTACTTTCCGCTCCAAGAACTTATTTGGCTTGTGTAAGTGGTCCATGCTCCCAGCTTTTCGTGGAGTCTGAGTTGCTTATTTACTTTTGTTTCTGCCCCCCCCCCCCCGTTTAATTAATAAAGTTAACCCTATGGATGCTGAGATATAGCAGAAAACAATAAATTTACCAGCGCTGCACATTCACAAATTTGGATAATGATTGAATGTTTTGTTCAAAAACATTTTCCACACAAAATGAAAGTGGAGATAGTACTCTATAAATTATCCACATGGCGCAGCTTGATACGTCTGCAAAATCATGAACAGTAACGACAAATATGGTTACTATGTCTATTCAAAGTTTGATACGTCTCTGAGTTTGAACGAGATAAAATATTTGACACAGCATAGATTTCTGACAAAGTATGAATCTGGTCATTTAAAGAAAGTTAAATTACCAATTATGGTCCATAATCAAAATGAGTAATTCACAAATAGATTCAAAATGCCAAAACCCCTAAATTCATTTTTGTTTCAAATCGGAAAAAGTTTAATTATAGACCCTTGATTTGTATCTCAGTGTGGACCAATTTAAGAAATAAAAGAAAAAAATACACCCTTAAGTTCAGCATATTGAAGGAACCAAATAGTTCTTTTTTATAAGGTCAAACACAATCAGTTTTATTATGAACCCCAATTTTGACCAATATGAAAACAGTGGACATACACTTAAAAATCTAAATACAGAATCAACTACGGCATACAAAAGATCTTAAACTGTTCAATTTGATTTAATTTCAATTTAGGACCCTTTTGATGGGAACCAATTTGAAAACCGAGTAAAATCCAATCAAAATAATTACAACTCCCAAAATTGCACCCAGCATTCCTTTTGTAGTAACTTAAAGAGTAATGAAGGGGACCAAGGTTATAGCGGTAATCAAAAGAATGCAATCCAGGGACAAAGACCAGACATGGAAAACAGATATACACAACAAAGAACATAAAGTAACTAAAATCATACATACTAAGTAACAAAACTCAATGCAGTCGTATGCAGTATGCATAGATCCTTATATCTATAAGCTCGTATGCAGTCACAGTATTTGGTGTAAAAAGTAAAAAAAAGATGTTAAAAAGAAATACATGTACTATAACTAACTCCCAAGTAACAATACATTATCAAAAGCAAAACTAATTTTAGTAATCATAAAAATGTGTGAACTCGACGTTAGATAGTTCGCATTGGGTACATTTCAACAGCCGAATGACTTTAACCCTTTGAGTTAAAACATCGTCATGGATTTTCATACAGATCCATTTACATTGTAACATTATACGCCTGCAAAATATTTGTGGGCGTATGAAAATTAAAACTTTTTCACATGTCTGATGGGTGAGGAATTATAAGTGAAATTAATAAAATGATACAGGCGCCGTTTTGTGTGTCATCTGTGTTTAGTATGCAGTCACAGTATTTGGTGTAAAACGTAAAAAAGATGTTAAAAAGAAATACATGTACTATAACTAACTCCCAAGTAACAATACATTATCAAAAGCAAAACTAATTTTAGTAATCATAAAAATGTGTGAACTTGACGTTAGATAGTTCGCATTGCGTACATTTCAATAATAACAGCCGAATGACTTTAACCCTTTGAGTGCCAAGGCTTTTCCTTTATTTTGCCAAGGAAGAATTTGAAGATTCAAATTCAACTGTCCTGCTTATGACGTCGAAAATAACCTAACGAGAAAATGGAATCCCCAGCAGACAAACACAAGGGTGTTTCTAAAATTTATAGAGTGTTTCATTTTTTGGTAGGTTACATAAGGATGATTTTCATTTGTATCCCGGGTATAGAAAATTTATGGCAGGGTCAGTAGAACGAGAAATTCCCTTTTGACTTTAGAGATTTTCTAAAGTATCGTCGATATCGGATGGAAAACCTTACGTGTTCCGAATAGATAACTGCTCCAAAATGAGATAAATGTTAACAAAATGTTGGTCCGCAAGTCGGGAATACAGTTACATTAAGGCGCATTGTTTCGCACACCAAGTTACACCCGTCAGATTTTGTAAACTTAAAATTAAAAGTTGAAATTTGGTGCATATATTGTTTAAATGTAGTTACGCATTTAAACATAGACAGATGCAATATATGCAATGGTAAACAGGTGTAATTTAAAGGAAGAATGGTATTCGGAACGTTTCAGACCCCTGCCGTAATAGGTTCTCTCATCAGCATCAGATGGGTGATTTTCAAAATACCTTATTTCGCACGAACTTGTCTTTTGGAACTGAAATTGTGAGAGAATGAATCGAAAAGGGTCTTATTATTTTTATTTTTATCCTTTTTCCAACTACTCCATGCATGGTTTCATCCTGTGGTAGTATTTAAGTGCCTGATATTTTATAAAACTTAATAATTGGCTGTTAGTTTTGGAAAGGCACCCCTGATTTGTACTAAAACTCAGTAATATTTTTTTTCAGAATGTTACCATGGCTACTGGATTTTATAACAATAATCACTAAATTACTTATAAATGACTTGAACCTCCACACACCAAGGATTTCAAAAATATGCACTTTTTTATGACAAAACACTAGAAATTTCTGTGCGGACTGCTTCAAAACAGCTTTATTGCAACAAAATGAGACCAAATATTCAGAAATGACCTAACTGAATTCTACTACCCTATATATAGGCTCTTGGCAAAATACGGGAGTATGAAAAGCCTATGTATAGTAAGGGTTAAAAAAAAACGAAGAAATATAGTTCAATACAAAGATTATTTGTTTCCTCACAATTCGTACAAACATGTTCACAAATGTCGTAAGCTCCTGTAACCGTCTATGATTATTTAGATAGCCAATAGATTCGGCTAACGCCTAACCTTCCAACAGAATCTATTGACTGTCCGAATAGCCATAGTCGTAGCTTATACTATGTAGCCATCGATGTGCTCATACACAGGAAAGCTACGAACTGTTCATTTTGATTTTAGGGAGACAAAATGAACATGGAAATGATGCCACCTCCTCTCGAAAGTGAAGAACAGCCAACGTTTGACATGACTGGTTTTGATAACCCACTTTACGATACTTATGTTCAGGTAATTATATATATATTCTCCTTCAGTCTCGAGGGTATTACTGGATTTCTCCACTCGAGATAGTTAAATTTTAGATTTTAACTATCTAGAGTGGAGAAATCCGTTATCCTCGAGAGAAACGAGGGGGGATCTGTTTCTCCCATGAATTAAACCATAAAAAATAGATTAAACAACACCCTAAATTCTCCCAACATCAACTACTTCATCAAGGACCTCCCCTCCAGTCATCAAGTCATTGCGTCATCCATATCGCTACCATTTAAGATTAGTTGATACACTACCGATTAATCTTTTAAAATATGAATGACATTCGTAAACCAATAAGTATTTAATTGATCAACAATATGAATAACAACTGTAAACATGGTAAACGTGGTAAGCGTGCGAGTCATCACGCGACATTTTAATTTCCCGGCACATGGCGGGAAATTACAAATTTTTAATCACTCGCTCGTGCGGTGTGAATGAAGCCTATGAATGGGAGAAAATAATTATACTAACATCACATGCAAAAGATCATAGCAAAGTAAATTAAGATGTTTTAAGCGGCTCGGTTGTTGAGGAAAACTGCGCTTTGAACAATTGAATAATTTTGTTTGAAATGTGATATTCCAGGAATCGCCTTTCAGTGATCCTACCAAAACAGAGCCAAACAATGCGGAGTTAAATGAAAAGGCTGATGTAACCATAGATGACAGACTATCTTATTAAAAAGACTGCATTATCTTATATGGAGTGAAGCGTATGGTGGATTTGGAAGATATGTATAAAGCTGAGCAAAACTAGTTTCAGTCAAAACCGATTAGCCTCCAGCAGTTTTATACAATTTTACTCTGAATAAATTAACCTAACAATATTGTTTGTTAAAATTTTGCCAAGTCCATTCTTGACGTATTTTGTTTGGCAAATGTGTGTATTAAGTTATATTTATAGCATAGTATTCCGAGTTAGACAAATAAACTTTCGAACGCGCAGCGTGAGAAGTTTATTTGGCTAACGAGGAAGGCGTTGCTATAAATGATTTGTAACATGAATGACACGCCCATGACAGTCCGTGCAGATAAAAATAACGTTTGGCGGAAAAATCTAATAACCCGCACAGTAGGCAGTATGGCAGACGCATTCTTTCTCGTCAACGGACCACACCAGAAATCCTTAAAGACGTTACAAATACTAAAGGGGTAGTTCAATTTTCAAATTGCAACTTCAACTTTCACTAACTTTTAGCTCTGTATTTGAGCAAAATTTCATTTCGATACATTATGTTCAACTTGGGGGTTGTTTTTTTTTTTTTTTTGCTAATATGTTTCAAAAGTAAAGAAATGTGTATTTTTTCGGTTCTATCTTTAAATTAATGAGTAGACATTATATTTTTTGTTCTCTGTCTGGCAAAGAAAACCTGCAGAGATTTAAAGATTTGTATTTTATTATATGAAACCTAATAAAATTGACATTTATATGTGTGCTTTTTTGTAGGCGTAATCTTTTCCCAAAGAGGCGGAGCTTACCCATGCAATATTGGTTTTAGTGTTTTGGTTATTTCATGGCTGTTTCCTCATTGCATTATATAGGCCCATGTGACCTTTCATGCACTATTATTTGGTTGCTTCAATTTAGAGCATACATTTTGGTACATGCTTGTCGTCTCTATGTTATTCCATAAAAAGATCAAAGGAAAAAAGAAGATTCATGTTACAATCTTTTTAAATTGTACCCTGGTTATAGATATGTGAAGCAAAAGCTTATCGATTAGTTTGATTAAAATTAGAATTCCTGCACGTGCACTAAAGTCCCCCAAGTCTTTATAATCATCCTCATGAAAATCTTTATAAATGTATAAGCATTATAAACAAAATAAGTTGAATCCTTTTTATGGCGCCGCGTCGTCGTCATCGTCGTCATCGGCGGCTTCTGGAGACACTTCGTTCTCGTGCGATAACTTTAGTTGTGGTCGACCAATTGTTATGAAATTTGGGTATGATTTTACTCACCACTAAAAGAAGGTTTTATTAAATTTGCAGTTTGTGGCCCCTACCGTTTTAGAATAAGGGACCAAAAAGGCTGAAAATAGGTGTTCTATTAAAACCCACGAAGAATGTATGTTTTTCCTCTGATTTTAATAATTCTTTTATAATTTGTGTTCTTGCTTAATTCTGGTAACAAATATATCAGCAGATTTGATGTGTTTTGGGCCTTTTCACGCTATAAGGGGTCAAAGTTGGACAATGCCCAAAAAAAACTTTTTCGAGCTATAGCCATCACTTGGCGCCCGTCGTCGTCGTCAACAATTTTTCAAAACTTCATCTGAAACTACTTGACCAATTGAACCAAACTTAGTATAAATGTTCCTTCGGGTATCCTGCATAGAACTGTTGTGGGGATTTTTGATCCGTCGAAAAACGTGGCCGCCGTTACTAAAAATAGAACGTAGGGGTCAGACAGTAGTTTTTCGCATATATCTCCAAAACCGTTAGGTTTAGCCAAATTCTGACTGGAGTACAAGTGTTCAGCATAATGAGATCTATCTGTGGTCAAATTTTGATATGTTAAGCCATGTTTTTTTTTGTATTTTGAATGTTATTTCTTTCAAAAATCTTCTCCTCTGACAACCACCTGACCAATTGAAACCAAACTTGGTATGAATGTTTCTTGGGGTATCGTGCATAGAACTGATGTAAGGATTCTTGGTCCGTTGAAAAACATTGCTGCCGTTACTAAAAATAGAACATAGGGGTCAGACAGTAGTTTTTCGCATTTATCTCCAAAACCGTTAGGCTTAGCCGAGTTCTGACGTGGGGTAAAAGTGTTCAGCATGCTGAGATCTATCTGTGGTCAAAATTTGGTGAAATATCTGTTGACCTATATTGGAGTTATTGCCCTTTTTGGACGTTATGTGCTGTTTTTAATGTTATTATTTTGAAAAATCTTCTCAGAAACTGCTCTACCGAATTCAATGAAAGTTGGTATTTTTTTTGTTTTAAAGGGCATCCATAACAAAATGACCGTTTGGATTTTTGATCTGTTATAAAGCATGGCCGCTGTTACTAAAAATTGAAGATTGGGGTCAGGCAGCAAATTTTTGCATGTATCTTCAAAACGGTTAGGTTTAACCAAAATCTGACATGGGGTAAAATTATTCAGCATAAGGAGATCTATTTGTGGTCAAATTTTTGTTGACCCCAGTTGGAGTTATTGCCCTTTTTGGACGTTTTTTTTTCTGTTTATGATGTTATTGCTTTAAAAAATCTTCTCAGAAACTGCTCTACAGAATTTAATGAAAGTTGACATTTTTGTTGATAGGGTATCCTTAACGAAATGACAGATTTTTGATTGCGGAAAAAAAACATGGCTGCCGTTTCTAAAAATAGAACAATGGGGTCAGGTAGAAGATTTTAGCATACATCTCAAAATCTGTTAGGTTTAGCCAATAGCTTTCAATTGCTGAAATGGTCTTACAAATGTGTCCAATGAATCAAATGGAGTCAAAATTGTCTGACAACTCCTTGTTAGAGTTATTGCCCTTAAAAGGCAACAGTTGAACCAGGTGGGTGATTCAGGCTCCTGGGAACCTCTTGTTAAATTTCTGGTCCTATTTCGAAAAATAATGGTTTCTGAATCATTATAAAAATCCTGGCCTGCTGTTTTCACTCAGATTCCAGATATTTCTTAATACCGGTTTTCGAGTTATAAGGAGTCAAAGGGGACACACCCCAAAAACGACTTTATAATTTTTGGTCCGATTTCGATTTTTTTTATTCCTATTTGCGTTTTTCAAAAAGATATCAGTTATCTCAGGTCTTAGTATTGTAAGAGCTATTTGAATATTCAAGTGAAGACCGAATTCATGTGACATCAACTCATTTGAATACCTAAAGATAGTCCTGTATATATTGACGCCTATAGATATCCAAATTATTTGAAAGTGGCCTACCTTTATTGTGTAGCCTGAACATGTGGCTTTTTGTTTATATTTACATTTATAATTAATATAATCTTTTTTTTTTTCATTTTCTCAGTACCTTTTAGTGTTGGGTCTGGTTTTTGATGGTGTCTGGGGTCAGGATATTAACTTGTTTAGGTCACTTGGCCGAATGCTATTGCCATCACTTGGCGTCGGTCGTCGTTAACAATTTTCAAAACTCTTCTCTGATACTACTTGACCAACTAGAACCAAACTTGGTATGAATGTTCCTTGGGGTAACCTGCATAGAACTGATTTTTGGATTTTTGATGCATCGGAAAACATAGCCGTCCTTACTACACATAGTACATAGGGGTCAGACAGTCGTTTTTCGCATATATCTCCAAATAAAAATGTTAGGTTTTGCCAAATTCTGACGTGAGTAAAAGTGTTCTGCATAATGAGATCTATCAGTGGTCAAATTTTCGTTTTAATCGGATAAGCCATGTTGGAGTTGTCCTTTTTTCGACGTTTTTTCGCTATTTTAATGTTATTTCTTCAAAAAAAAATCTTCTCCTCTGTCACTACCTGACCAATTAGAATTAAAGTTTCTTCAATAATAGTGTTATCCTACATGGAACTGATATTAGGATTTTTGATTCGTCGAAAAACATGACCGCCTTTACTCAAAATAGAACATAGGGGGTCAGAACATAGCGAAGTGCAATAAACAAAATATGCATATGGAAAATTTATGTTATTTTTCAATAGACAACATTTTAATCATAGACAATTCTTATAAATTAATTTTAAACATATTTTTATTTTCAAACATGAAAAAAGTAGCTCTGAATTTATCTGAATAGGGGCGTGTCAACATTTTTTATCCATTCAGATATAACAAAATTATTTTAACCAATCAGATTACAGTATTTATCTCAAATTAATTTATATATAAAAAGATACTAATTTTTAATCATATAGAACAGTCGTTTTTCTTGCGTGAATTTTTTAGTTCTTATGTGTTGTATGATTTGTCCTTTGTGTGTTGTCTTTTTGGTGTTCCCGGTGTTTTTCTCACCCAGAGATTTCCCCTCGCTTGTTCCATCTTCTTAAATTATATAACATTAATATTTATCAAGTAACATAGTCAGATATGTTACTGTATAAAACCGTTACTTCACGAATCCAATATATCTAATCCATAATGTTTTTGATGGGTCCAGGAATGCAGTAAGCTTAGATTAATAGTATAGTTTACTGTGTCTTTAAAACATGTGATTTGACATACAGAGAAAAAAAAAAAACTTTATTGTTTCTTGATGTACGGAAATGTCTGAGGGCTATTCGGTTTTATAATGTTGTGGTAGTCATCAATAGTCTGTTGTATTGAGTCAGCATACTTGGTAATTACTTGGTAACCAAGCTCAGGAAATTGATTCGTGAGCAGTTGGGTTTCGGTCTGCCTCCCCACAGGAGAACTCAGTGCTACATCTACCGAAAGATGACTCGGTTGTTGGTTATCTGTGTGTTTCTTCACGACCGGAGAACACAATAAATCATCAAATGTTAATGTTGTATTGTCCAAATGGCATATGCATGTAGACTTACTGTCAGACAGCTCAACCCCACACACGTTTCTTGTCTTGGCTACAATACAGTCATCAGAAGACTCGCATAACGATATTTCCGAGGGGTGTTCTTCTAGTGAACTGCATGAGCTAAGTACAGAAGATGCCGATACGTATAGATCAGATTGTGAGGAACAATCGATATCTTCGTTGGCTTTTTCGAGTATTATAAGTTGTTGACTTTGATCTTGAAAGTTTATATTTTCCTGCAAGAAAAAGTTGGTAAAAGCCATACGAAATTGCCCACAAACAGAGATACACATTACCATTTTTTTTACATTTTATGCTTTGATTGAACTTCCCAAAGTGGCGTTTTACTTCAAATCCATCAAAATGATGGGCGTGATCACGTGCTTCCATGTTGTCGACCTAGCACTTACAGTTAACAGGTGTGCGTATATATTTACAATTGAGCTATCCAGACTTATAAGCACATGACTCAGTGATGGATCCCGAATTTCCGGATAGGGGGCACTGACTGACCTGAGAGGGCCACTTCAGTGATTCTCTATATAATCAACCAAAATCTTCGAACATAGATTATGTGTTGAAACTTAAGTAATTTCGATTTACCTGCGGATTTAGATTTTCATCAACTTTCGATTTCCGTCTTCTAAAGAAATGAATTGCAACTCCAAGAGTCAATCCAGTCAGTAATGTTAAAGTCACATACGTTACCAATCGACTTTGTCTAACACCAAGCCCCATTTGTTGTTCATCATTGACGTTCTACGTAAAATGACGCCGTACTTTCGCGGTTTTGTTTTTCATACTTCGTAACTGTTATGTGTTTACAAATGTAGCGAGACATACAATGAATACGAATACTTTATTTATATTCATACTTTAACAGTCAAATTAAAAATTGTCAGTAATAAATAAAACGAGTTTTAAGCTGTTAAGTAGACATAACCACCTTGGCTATAGTAGATCCCCCAACAATAAAACGTGTAATTATGGGAATTGAGGATTCAAACGTATTGCAGAAAAAAGATCAGACTGAACTACGTTCTTTCTATTGGATAAGATTATCTATAAAGTCAGCTTCATAAGATTGAAGGAATAGGTCAGCGAGTAGCGGAGCACATTTTCCCCCTATTGGAATGCCGATCGTTTGTCGAAAACACGTCCACCATTCTAGACAAATTTGTTGTCGATAAAAAAATTCCAGCATTTTGACAATTTCTTCGGTACATTTAGAAGATGATTTGGAATGGTATTTTTTTTTTAATTAAGTATGAAGAATCACTGCCAAGTAATACGTACTTATATCGAGGTGTTCCATTTTTTTAGAGTAACAACGTTGTATAATACTTTTTGAGTCGGGATTTTAACTGAGCATCTTGAACAGTAGGCGTTCATCGCGTTTCGATTTCCGTCTTCGAAAGAAATGAATTGCAACTCCAAGGGTCAAGCTAGCCAGTAATGTTAACCCATTCAGTACCACAGCACATATTTCATTTTTTTCTCTTCAGTGCCACGGCTTGTTTTTTTCACTTTCAAACATCTCTTACAAATCGACTTTGTCTAACACCAAGCCCAATGGTATACAGAGTTTAAAATCATAGGTATTGGTGTTAAATTCCGATAATAATCTATGGAGAGTTCCCAGATCTTTCGAATTTTTCAGGATCAACATTGCATTGATACTATTAAGACAAAACTCAGTTACACATCGGTGCTTCAAGAGCAGTCAGTAAACAAGAGACTTCCAGGCGCCTGGTCCAATGTTTGTCTTTAAAGGGCAATAATTCTTAGCAAGGAGTTGGCTGACAACTTTGACCTAATAAAGCCTAATTGAAGGCTGTATCATAGGGATCGTTTCATCAATTGAAAATTTTATTTCTGTCTATTATAGTTTTAAAGATATTAGCTGAAAACTGCAAGAAAAAAAATCATTTTTCGCATGTCAAGGGCAATAACTCTAAAAAGGAGTAGTCCTACAACTTTGAACCAGTCGTGACATTTATTATAAGTATCATTTCATCACCTATCTCTAATAATTTTCAAGATATTGGCAAAAAAAAAATGTATACTTTTTCGCCTTCCAATGGCAATAACTGTAACAAGGAGTCTTCTTACAATTTGACCCAAAAGAGATTTTAGTAGGACTTATCACAGGATTATTTCATCAATTGAAAGATTTTTTTGTATCTTTATAGTTTTCAAGATATTGCTTAAACTACAAAAAAGTTTTCACCTATAAAGGGCAATAACTGTAACAAGGCTTCACCCAACAACTTTGACCCAGTGTAGACTTTTGAAGGCATTATCATAAGGATCATTTCACCAATTAAAAGTGTTTCTTTTTTTTTTTAATCTATTATAGTTTTCAAGATATTGGCTGAAAACTTGAATGGTACTGAACAATGTTTGAAAATATTCTGACCATAATGAAAGTGGTCTATGAACTTTCAAATTTATATTTAGATATATGAAAAGAATCCAATTTTACACAAAAAATGCATATATTTCACCCTTTTTGTCCTTCAATCCTAACGTCTCACTAACCACTTCTAACGTTTCCATTACTTTACATGTTAAAAAAATAATTTTCTAAGTCTCACTGTGAATTCCCAGGACAAATGACATCTTAAAGTTGCATACCGTTGCGAAGCTTGGAAAGTAAGGCTTCCAAAATCATTATGCTAATGGTACGATGATAGTAGAAATTCTTCACAAAATTTACTTGAATAAATAATACTGAAAATCCACATTTTTACCTGTTCTGCTAATTGACAGCATAGAGGCAAATTACTCACACATGTAAACAATATTCATACACCTTTGTATTTAATTACATATATGATTTTAAAGTACATATTCTTAGCTTTATTTTGACTACTTTTAATCTAATACACACAAATAATGCACTTACACTGCATATGTCTAGGTTCAGTGTGTTTTTGGTACTACATAGGGGTGGGGGGGGTGTGGCCATTTGACCCGGAAGTGGTTAGTGAGACCTTAAAAGTTAGGAGTCATTACCCTTTATTACTTTTGTGGTGTGGAACTAATAACAAAAAAGACCCATACACTTAAAATTAAGTTATCATCCTGAAACCAGAAGAAATTTTGTTTTTGGTCCCTATTCATTTAAAGATCAGGTAATCTCCCCCCCCCCAACTAAAAAAAGAAAGTAATCATTAAGGTTATAATCCAGAAAGTTAATCAAACCTTATGTTCATGGTATGAAGTCTAATAGTACAATTTTATAGAGATCCATATACTTTTACACTACTTATTGTCAGGTTATCAGGCTTGTTTATGCCTCCTTCGTTGCCCATATTTACTAAAAGGTTCTTAGGTCACAACCCCCAAAATCAATACCACCTTTCTTTTGTGGTATGAACCATTATGGTTCCATACACTTGTACTCAAGCTATTGTCCCAGAATCAAAAGTCCAATGACAGCTTGATATCATTATATATGAGCCACATGAAGTTGCACATGTTGTTGTGCTATGCATACCCCTACTCATACAGGAAGTCATATTTTTCTATCATTCCAGCTATTGAAAAATGGCAAAGTCCCACAAAACAGGAAGTGGATATTGGACAGTTCCCAAAATTCTTACAATATATCCCACACTTTCACGAATAAAGTAACATACCAAATTTGAAAGCAATCCATCCATTGAGAGGGAGCATAGATGTTTTTAGACAAAAATTTTCTCTGAATTTATTATGGACCTCCATATATAAATAATTTATGGAGCTCATGAAAATGAATTATGGATGTCCTAAAATCTTATAGTTGTAATTGATATGACCACAATATTTTTAGGTTGTTAAAAATTCTGTATTGCTTTGAAAGATTCTGGTATTATGTATGAGCTGTGATATTAGAATTCCATACCCAGGGGCTGAAGGAATATTGCCAAAGACAAATTTTATTGAAAATCGACAACTTTCAAATGAGACAAGACCGTGTTTGTTGTTTAGCTTAGTTATGAGTCTTACTCCTTCATCAGTCTCTAATAGTAAGAAATATATGAGTGTAACAAACTTCAGTTAATTGTCGTTTACATTTTTTCCATACAGGACTATTTAAACTATCCTAGCTTTAAATACCACTAACACCGGTAAATCGAATCAAGTAGACCTTTTGTGAAATCACGAGATTGTACACGTATAGAAATTTAACAGGTGAGTTTTATATCAGTCGGCACATGGTCATTGAGTGAAGCATTGAGTTTGGTAAAGTAGCAGTGGGGAATTATAATTGTCAATTCAGGACATGGATATCCCTAGGCTAATGTTTACAATACTCAGGTAAGTTAATAATTAATTTTATATGGTAAATTATAGTCTATTTTGCTGTCGAGATGATATTTCTTGCTCGCGGTCCAGAATGTACGAGAAATTGCCATATTATGCAAAGGTATAGATGTTGTAAGTAATTTTTGGGTTCAATGTCTATTTACAGGGGTTTTTAGACCCGGTTTTGGTGTGCGAGAAGCGTCGACCTGTCGGTGATAAAATGGTTATCAACCTGATGTTTCCGAGATGGTGTAAGAACGACTAGAGTCGGTGAAGTAATGTCGGTGATTAAAAAAAACCGTTGGAAAGCTAGGAATTTATTATTTTTGGAGCACAAAGTCCGTTATATTAATTTGTAAAGTAACCGAGAAGTCCGTGCTAGATATGTTCGTTTAACCAGTCATGGCTTACTGAATACAGCATTATAGTGAAATATATATCATCTGGTGTTCTCTTCGTCAATATAGAAATCTACAAAAAATGTGTGAAATTAGTCTATATTTCGTCCAGTTATAATTATAACAAAAGTCCAAGGGAAACAACCCATTTCATTCGTTAATTTTACAGTACATGCAACGTTCGACCTTACCGGGAGGTGTGCAGAAAAATGGTGGTGTGTTGAGACTGCGAATCATTTAGTTTATGTGTTTATTTCATTCCATTATATTTAGTTCTGTCTCGTGCGTGTATATTTAGTTACATTTATGTTTATTCATTTCATGATGTCATTTATCTTGAATTTTACTTTAGTTTGTTTTGTTTATTAAATTTATGTTTTTACATTTTTTTGTTTTATATGACATTGGCCACTTGACAATCCAAAGAACTTACTTCTTTACAATGAGGCAAACTACTCAATTAAAATTGCAACCTTTTTTGTAGTATAGAACCTTGAGGTTCAATAGACCCTTTCATGCTGACTTTGAGGTTCAATAGACCCTTTCATGCTGACCTTGGGGTTCAATAGACCCTTTCATGCTGACTTTGGGGTTCAACAGACCCTTTCATGCTGACTTTGGGGTTCAATAGACCCTTTCATGCTGACCTTGAGGTTCAATAGACCCTTTCATGCTGACTTTGGGGTTCAATAGACCCTTTCATGCTGACCTTGAGGTTCAATAGACCCTTTCATGCTGACTTTGGGGTTCAATAGACCCTTTCATGCTGACTTTGAGGTTCAATAGACCCTTTCATGCTGACCTTGAGGTTCAATAGACCCTTTCATGCTGACCTTGGGGTTCAATAGACCCTTTCATGCTGACTTTGAGGTTCAATAGACCCTTTCATGCTGACCTTGAGGTTCAATAGACCCTTTCATGCTGACCTTGAGGTTCAATAGACCCTTTCATGCTGACTTTGGGGTTCAATAGACCCTTTCATGCTGACTTTGAGGTTCAATAGACCCTTTCATGCTGACCTTGAGGTTCAATAGACCCTTTCATGCTGACCTTGAGGTTCAATAGACCCTTTCATGCTGACCTTGGGGTTCAATAGACCCTTTCATGCTGACTTTGGGGTTCAATAGACCCTTTCATGCTGACTTTGGGATAGTCAATGAACATGCTCATAGACATACCATAAAATGGTCCATTTCATAGTATAAAATGTAATAACACTTTATTTCAAGAGGGTAATACAGTTAGTTTACAACTAATTTTCCCTGAAGTCCTCACACAAAGCAAACAAAAAAATCAGAAGAAAATTACAATGCCACAAAATGAGTATATAATACATGTAAACAAAGTTATCATTTATTATTATAGTACATGTTAATACAGATGAATTATTCTTTTGTTCTATTAGGAGGATTTTTAATTTATGCTTAAAAAGACTTATTCCTTATCACTTATTCCACTTGTGATATATAATTATATTCTCAACAGTTAGCTAACCTAAAGAAATAAAGAGGGGATTACATGGGGCACAGAATTCTGTGTCAAGTATAAGCCCTCTTTTGTAGTCTGAGCATACATTGTAAATTTTCTTTTAGATAATTGTCCCAAATAGAACTACAATGGTAAATTAATGTAAAAATGCATCATGAGTAAAACAGTTTCCTTGTGTCTAAGTTTAGATACTTTTTAATCCTAGACAAAAGATAAAGTCCACTTGAGCATACGATGTTTACTTGTTTTGACCAGCTCAGTGTCTGATCAATTTGTACTCCTAATAATTGTTCACATTCTGAGTTCTTTAGTTATCAATAACTCAGGTGATAAAATCTTTTGATTAGTCCCAGTAACTTCATTTTACTACAATTGATATTTTAAGACAGTCTAGAGATCTATTAACTTTCACTTTAGTTATTGTCCAGAAACAAAAAATAAAGGTTTGAATTGAGCCCCCTTATGACCATTTATACAAAATGGTTATACATTTATCTCAGTCTTCTATGGTATGGAACACTGATTGTGGTACATTTTCATACAGATCAATACACTTTTACTCCAGTTATTGTACAGCAAAATAAAAGATTAGATTTTGTCCGTTTTGACCCCTAATTCCTTTACTATTAAAGTCGAAACTCCAAATATCAATCCCATGCCAACTTAAGGAATTTTGAGCTTGTTTTATCCCTTTTAATTCAAGTCACAATTCCCAATAAATATCCCTGACTGACCTATAAGATATTGATCCATACAATTTTACTCAAGTTATTGGGCAGAAACCAAGAAAAAACAATTCAAATCAGAAAACTAATCAATTAGTAAAACTTCATTAGAATAAAACTACCTGTGTAATTTGACAGGATAAAACTACCTGTGTAATTTGACAGAATAAAACTACCTGTGTAATTTGACAGAATAAAACTACCTGTGTAATTTGACAGGATAAAACTACCTGTGTAATTTGACAGAATAAAACTACCTGTGTAATTTGACAGGTTAAAACCAAACCTGACCTGACAACAGCAGGTATAATCTAACTAGTGTATTCTCATTATCCTAAAAATAGTAGAAGTCTGTATCCATAACATCAATTCATATAGATTTATCTTCAACAGTTGCCAATTTGTAGTAAGTTTGATCTTTAGTAAGCCTAGAAGAGAATCACATTTCCTTTCTCTGTCTAGAGCCACAGCACGGATACAACAGCGTGACATATTGATGAATGAAGTAGCACTAGCCCTGGTTTGTAACGAAAACTCTATACTACGTAAAACATCATTAGTTTTTAGAATCAAAAGTAACTGTCTGGGTACACTGTTCAATATCTCAGAAATCTGTATTAAATAATTGGCAGCATTCGACTTGATTTCTTCATCCTGTAATATTTTGAAACAAATAAGATAGGTTAACTAGCTTACAATTAATAAAAAGGTACTTAGAAAATGAATAAATAATATGATTATGAGTGATCTTAAATGCACAGATACTCATGTTCAATCTAAAGTCATAACGAAAATTTGTGAAGATATCTCATGTATCTTACTTATTCAGTTACATATACCTTTCAGTTATTCAGTTATGAGCAATTAGGAGTTTAGTATAATCTAGAATCATAAACCTTATTGACCAAAAAAAAAATCAATTTCGGTCAGTCTTTTGCGAGAGGGAAACCCTGAGGTATGATTTCATAAAGATTCAAAATACTTCCGCTCATACAAATTAACATTGTTTTTTTTTTTAAATCTAGCTGTTTTGAATGGTAATTTCCAATACCAATATAAAGTCATATTATATAATAAAAATCATGGATAGAGTGAAATTCCAGTAGCTTTTTTTCCAAATGTTAAAGCAACATGTTACCTCTGATTGTGAGTACTTCTGCTTGTCAATCCCTGATGTAATAGCCTTCCATGATCTGGCTGTTAACATGCAAGCAAACAATCCATACATATTTCCTGCATTCATAGCTGAAGCATACTTCTTTATCCCATCTAGATCTGCCTTAATCAGTGACATCCACAGCTTACAGTAGTTTACTCGGAAGTCATCTGTAAGTGTCTGAAATAACAAGTCTTTCTTTTTACAATTGGGTGACAAAAACGTATCCTAAATAGCTTACTGATACATAGAAATCTGTTGAACTGAACCCTGCATGAACTGAAATACTGCCTGAACCTGACATAATCTAAAATCTCTTCAGTTTCCATCTAATTGAACCTGAATAAAAGCAGAACAGCTGCCTAAATAGAACAAAGATGTTAATTTTGAAAAGTATGGAAACACCATTCAAGCTTGACACAGCTCTGAATTTGGATATTGTGATTAAATGTTTGGCACATGACATGACTTTGACCAGAAGCAGTGGCCTCCTTTGGGCCCTTATTTCTAAACAGTTCGAGATACAACCCTCAAAAATCAATTCCAACCTTCCTTTCATGGTTAACACCTTGTGGTACAGTATCAATGAGATCCATTCATTTTTACAAGTAATTGTCTGAATGTTGGGAAAATGCTGAATTCTTGTCCTGTTTTGCCTCCTAAAACAGTACCTATCACATTCCCATAATTTATCCCAGTCTTCTTTTAGTTGAATGGTACCATGTGGTACAATCTCAAAGAGACCCTTTGTTTTTCCTCAAGTAATTATCTGATATCTAACTCCTTTTTGGCCCATAATTCCTTTAAAATGGTTCAAATCACAACCCTAAAATAAATCTCAGCCTTCCTTTGATTGTATAGCACCTTATGGTACCATATGTTTTATGTAGATCTTTTTACTAATACTCAAGCCATTGTCTGGACACCAAAATGTCTGAAGATGTCAGGAAGCTTGAAAATAACATCACTGACAACAACAGTTGCAATTATGTTTTGTAAATGTATAAAAACTATAGCTATAAATACTGTGAGCAAGCCCACTAATAAAATATTCAAGGCTTCATCAAGACTTATATTATGTTAAACTCTCAAGTTAGATTATCTTTGCAAACATCAGACAATATGTTTTTTTCTTCAATCCTATTTTCATGTGATACCAAACTTTCTGATAAAATTTCATTTTAAGCCATTGAGCTGCTTAGGATGACTTGTATTTATGGTTTTTAACATGTTTATCCCTATAGTTAGTTTATTTCCCTTTGCAAGTATTGAACAATAATTATACTCCTACATGCACATCTACATATGAAGCCTAACATTCCTATAAAACTTCATCAAAACCCACGGAGTTGTTTTTGAGGAGTTACACTTAGGTAATACTTTTTGTTGGATTATGTCCCCTGAAACTCTCTTTATGTTGGATTATCCCCCCATGAAAACAACATACCCAGCTAATATTTCATTTCCTGTAAAATTATTATTTACCTGGTACAAGCCATGATCTAAAAGAACTATTTCAGTTTTACCCTGCAGAGTCTTGTTGACTAGAACATTTCCAGGATGTGGATCACAGTGTACATAACCATGAACAAATATCATCTCACTAAACAGTTGACCTAAATCTCTAGAAACCTAAAATATTGTTCATTGCTAATCAAATTCAAAATACAGTTCATGGTGTAATAAATTCTATTGTCTACTTGTACAATGCACAACTTCCAAAAAGTATTTTGTTCCTTACTTCTTACAAGGTGACATTACACCATAATATCAAAATTAGCTGTAGATCATTATTACAAGCACAATAGGAATAACACATACAATTGTGATTACTTTCCAAAGTACTGGTAATGAACATCAAGGGCCACAACTCTTTATTGAGTATGAATTCTTTATTAAAATTTAAAGGAATGTATCCTGAAGAACTTTTTTCCAAAGTATTGTAACTACACCATTTTATACACAAGGCTCACTGAGTACTGCATTGTATAGAAGGTATACTTTATAATATATGCCAATAAGCACAGCACAAACCAGACTTCACAATCAACATTTATTGAATGAATATACATCTAAAGTTAAATTTGACTTTGAAAAAAAAATCCATTTCATTGATGTTGCCCAGTTTTATTATTTGCTAAGCATTAGCAGAGATATTGGCCTAAAATGTGTTTACTTTATAGTTCAAACAGAAAATTTGAGTAGCTGTAGCCAACCATGGAGCCACTTGAGCCATACAAAAATTGGATATTAGGTAAAGGGCATTGAGGTCAACAACCCATTTAAGTTTTCAAATATTAGACCTTGTAGTTTCAGAGCAATTGATAAAAAAATTGGCAAAACAGAACCTTCAAAAGCATCTGGTAGAAATCTTTTTAGTCACACAGAACAAAAGCTTAGTCATATATCGATGACAGAGCAAATATGATTTCGCTATTTGAAGGCCGAAACCAATGTGATTTGACCACACTACCAGATGAACAAAAACTAAAAGTCCTACTCAGTGTCAATACAAAAATTGTCTCATCAGTGAAGTCGTTAAAAATAAGGCACAAACTATCTGAAATTGTATTTAGACTGATCTTCCTATAAAACATTTGGTTTAAAATTTAAAATATCTTTGCTGACATTACCTTTTTTTATTGAAAGTGTTCGAATATTGATATTTAGCTAGTTTTCAAAAGAAAGTGCATCGTAAGCCTGTGAAGGCTGCCTGACTTTTTAAGTAATGCAATGTTTCATATCTATCTATCTATCTATCTATCTATCTATCTATCTATCTATCTATCTATCTATACACACACACACACACACATATAGTAGGCCTCCCTTTTATCATTAAAGCCATTTGTTTACTATATTTTCTAACACACACACACACACAGTAGGCCTCCCTTTTATCATTAAAGCCATTTGTTTACTATATGTTCTAATATGATGTGCTTCAAAACTCTTTAGACCACAGCAATGGTAAAAATGTGATAAACACATGACCAACATTTTGTGCAACTCATTAGCTGCATCTTTACAAAAATATGAAGAAACTAGTCCTATTAGAATCGAAATAAATCACTGAAACTCCATTTTATCATTGTTTTACCACTGGCTGGCCATTTATGTTGATAATTAACCATATCTCTATCGCTCCTGGTAAAACAATAAGACATAAATGGCCAGCCCATGGTAAAGCAATGAAAAATTAGAGTTTCTGTGATTTATTTCTAAATTTTAACATTAGCAGAGACATTGGCCAAATAAGTTTCCTCTATAGGGCTTCAATAACCACAAATCTCAGTAGATGTAGGTAAAAAGCCATTGATTTTACCTTCAGATAAAAATTAAAGTTTAAAGGTCACAAACCATGATGTATACTACATATCATATTTTGATGGTCAAGCCAAATTAGTGGTTTGCATTGACAATCTGTGACATTACTGAAAATCTTATAAACTTAACATGATATATTCATCCTACAACATATTTAAAATTATAGTCACCTCATCAACTGATATTTTGTGTTGTTTCATATATTCTCTGTCATTCACTTTCCCTCCTTCACAGAACTCCATTGTTAACACACGCTCTGATGACATATCCCAATAAATCTTAGGAATCTATAATATAATTTACAAAAATTCAGTATGCAACTTATATTAACAATATAAAAATATAATTTTATGCATTTAGAGTTAAATATACAGCATGAAGGGGGGAAAGCTTACAAATTCACAAGTAGACTCCAAAATTATGAGTGTACAAGGTGCATTATAGAATTTTTTTTCAGGTCTTAACTTCAACAGTTTATAACTTGTTTTAATTTATTTCCTAATATACCCTGGTTTTTAATCTAATGAATATAGTTAACATAATGCTCATTTCACTTTTAGGGCAATGCATCCATTCTTCATATTCTGATAGTTATTAACAGGTTTTTTTTCATGAAATTAATAAAATGATTGAATGGTGAGTTGAAATGTTTACATTTGAGAGCTGCCAGAAAGCAAGCAATTACCAGGTAATAATATGCTTGTTCTTATTATGACCTCAATTGTATGTTGCCATCAGTGTAATACTATTTATTTTTTTTATATTTTGATCAGATAATTTTGAAAATATTTAATGAAAATCTGTTGTGATGTCACTAAGAACCCTGTAACCTATGCTAAATATTCTTTTGATGATTCTGATATACCAAATCTAAAACATTCACTCATGGGCCCTAAATATTCTACAAACAATGACAGATTCTGTGATGGTATTATACTAATTTCAATAAGTTTGAACCATATCCAAAATATTCTGGACCTCAATGATCCTATTACACAAAAAAGCTAACATTGTCTTTGAATATATACCTTCAGAAAACTGAAATGTTTATACAATCTCTGCACCCTCTCACAGTTTCTACCTTCATGGATGAAATCAAGTTCCAACGGGAGATTTTTCTTTGATTCTTCAGCTAACCACAAGTATTGGAAACCAGGAAAAACCCAAGCTACT
Organism: Perna viridis; assembly: GCA_037379345.1. Lineage (NCBI taxonomy): Eukaryota > Metazoa > Mollusca > Bivalvia > Mytilida > Mytilidae > Perna > Perna viridis. The sequence goes on from CM074512.1 coordinate 7,073,185, forward strand.
CCATGAACCAAAAACTATGCAAATATAAAGCACATAATGGATCTCATTTGATTGGTATGAATTTGGTAAGAAAACTAGAAACATACTTCTCAGCTGAAAAGGCTTAATTCTTTTCTTAGAAATTATACAAGAAAAAGAGGGCATCAATGACACATTCAGTAATACTCTGCCATGTAATGGTGAACAAATTGGGTGGCAAAATGTTCAAAATAGTCGACAACTGCATTTTGGATTTTGCTGAAATCAAAGTTAAACCATCATTTCATGATACTAAACAACTGAGCAAAGTTTCATAAAAACTGATTGATCCATTCTCTAGGGCTAAGTCTGAATTAAATGCAATGGTACTATAAACTGGGAAATTTTCCCATCGTCTTTTTTTTGTGGTTTCTGATATAAATCTGCTTACGCACATTTTTAAATTTGCAATCTTTCATCAAATTGTACAGAAAGGGAATGTGGGAAGAATTGAGTTGATGTACTTGTAAACCGTGAAATATTTGCGACAGTTTAATTTCATGTTATGGATCTTCGCGTGAAAATAAAACTGCCAAGAAAATTTCATGGTTTACAGTATATCAACTCAATTCTAACCACAGCCAATCAAAAAGTGTTTATATTAAGACACATGTGCCATTATTCCCAAATTGTAGAATCTTGGTATAAATCAATTCTAAATAAGTGTTGTTTATACTTTTTCCAACCGATAATTAAGTGTAATTTTTTACTCATTTCATGCCACATTTCATATCATATACCGGTAGCTTTTAAAAAACCAGACTTTTAGGCTGTTGGGTTTTGTGGGCTACTAATACACAACATGGATCTGTTCAATTCTCTTTAATAATACATTAATTGTGTATATTATATATCACTTATCTAAATAACAATTTATTAATTTTTTTTATTGCATGACTCTCTAGTTAACACAGCTGAAATGTTTTTTCTCAAACACACTCATGAAATTTTATTACATCTTAGGATAAGATTTCAGTTGTGGCACATCCCCTCTATGTATCAATAGGAAGAGTTTAAAACAGTTCGAAATACATGTAGGGGTATTACAGTCAGCAAAAATGCTGGAGTACTAGGCAAGCAGTGTGTGTGTGAATCACCAATGGTAAAGTCATGTTCCTGTAAAAACTGTCAAAAGAAAGTTCTTTTTGTTGGTTACAAATTTGCAAGTTTCAGAGTTCTAGACAAAGACAAAGGAGGTGGATTTTAACATTTAATTTTAAAATTATGCTCAGGAAAGCAAACAAATATTAATAGTGTTTTTCTCAGATAGATCTATACCTCCATTGTTTTTATGTCAACATAAGAATGTTTCTTCACTTTAGGATGTTGTATTTTCACAGCTACTACTGTGCCATCTTTAAGAGTTGCTTTATGTACTTGGGCAAGTGAAGCTGCTCCTAATGGTTCTGGGTCTATCTGTACAAACATGTCTTCCACCTGCAATGAAACAACACCGCTTCTGGATAATAAATGGCTGTAGTCTAATAATTAATGGCCATCCTGTGCTAATATGATACTATCTGACTGATTTTATAATAGTTTAAATAGTATTTACTGGTGAGAATATACCACAAGGACTATCTGCGGGAACAGATAACAGATGCTGGGACCTTATTTAAGTAGAGATCACTGATTAGGGGATTTTTTACAAATAAGATCATTACTTGGGAAAAACCTACAAGACATGAACACTCTTAAAAGAAAGAATCATTTACTGAGGGAAAAACTTCAAGAAAAAAATACTGATTCAGGATCAATCTACAGGAAATGATCAGTAGCAGAAGGAACATTCCAGGAAACTTAAGAAACAATCTACAAAGAAAGTATAATTGATTGCAAGACAATATACTGCACAGGATCACTGATTCAGGGATACTCCACAAGAAAGTTTACTGATTCTCTCCACAGAAAAGGTGCACTGATTCTGAGACCCTGAACAGGAAAGGTTTACTGATTCAGGGAAACTCCACAGAAAAGATTTATTGCTTCAGGGGTACTCAACAGAAAAGGTTTACTGATTCAGGGTAACTGCACAGGAAAGGTCTACTGATTCAGGGGTACTCCACAGAAAAGATTTATTGATTCATGGGTACTCCACAAGAAAGGTTTACTGATTCAGGGTAACTCCACAGAAAGGTCTACTGATTCACGGTAACTCCACAAGAAATGTTTACTGATTCAGGGGTACTCCACAGAAATGGTTTACTGATTCAGGGATACTCCACAGAAAAGGTTAACTGATTCAGGGACACTTCACAGGAAATGTTTACTGATTCAGGGACACTCCACAGGAAATGTTTACTGGCTCAGGGATGCTCCACAGGAAATGTTTACTGATTCAGGGATACTCCACAGAAAAGGTTTACTGATTCAGGGACACTTCACAGGAAATGTTTACTGATTCAGGGACATTCCACAGAAAAGGTTTACTGATTCAGTGATACTCCACAAGAAAAGTCTACTGATTCAGGGGTAATCTACAGAAAAGGTTTACTGATTCAAGGGTATTCCACAGAAAAGGTTTACTGATTCAGGGAAACTCCACAGGAAATGTTCACTGGTTCAGGGACACTCCACAGAGAAGGTTTACTGATTCAGGGACACTCCACAGAAAATGTTTACTGATTCAGGGATACTCCACAAGAAAGGTCTACTGATTTAGGGATACTCCACAGGAAATGTTTACTGATTCAGGGATACTCCACAGGAAATGTTTACTGATTCAGGGGTACTCCACAGAAACGGTTTACTGATTCAGGGACACTTCACATGAAATGTTTACTGATTCAGGGACACTCCACAGAAAAGGTTTACTGATTCAGGGACACACCACAGAAAAGGTTTACTGATTCAGTGACACTCCACAGAAAAGGTTTACTGATTCAGGGATACTCCACAAGAAAGGTTTACTGATTCTGGGACACTCCATAGGAAAAGTTTACTGATTTACAGACACTATACTGAAAGGATCATATTACTAAATCGGTATTGCTATCAATCAATGGGGGAATCAATTCCACTACAGCTTGCCATAGAAACTTTCTTCATGAAAGGTATAATAATTAAGGGACAGCCTACAAGAAAGGACTAAGTAAAGGTAAGGACCACTGATTCAGGGTTAATTGAAGTATATTTAGTTTCATAGTTCCTTTAAAGTTCTTTTACAAATACAAACTTGACATAACAAGATTTTTAAGAAACATTTCGAGGTACACTTTACTCCTAATTAACAATATCAAAACTGTATAAATTACATGCCCATGTGGTACACTTCCACATAATCGTATAAAACATAAATTCACATTTCTTATCAAATGGTAAATTATTAAATCGGGATGTGAATATACTTATTCAAATTCTTTATGATCATGTTTTTAGTGACAAACATAAAAACTACGTTAATTGGACTTCTTTAGATATGCTTACAGCAGTCAAATTCCTGTTAGACAACATTTTCATACCCTTTGGCGAAACAGTTTATCATCAAGTGATTGAAATTCCCATTGGGACCAATGGTGCACCACTTATTAGAGACCTTTTTCTATACTGAACTTAATAACATGATTCTCAACCCAGCATGGGAAGAATTGGGATTGATTTTACATACTATGGGGACATAACTTTTTGTAGGTTTAAATTGGCCTGGAGCTGGCATGTCAGTTAACTGCTAGCAGTCCTTACTTCGTACATTTATGTAATTTATATTCAGTTTCTTTATTTCCGTTGTTACGAGGGACTCAGCAATTTTGTAACTGGTTTTTAGGTGTGTTTAATTGTGTAATGTTTTTTTACAGTGGCCTGATTTGTGGGGAGGGTTGTGATCACGCCAAAGTACTTTAACCCTGCCAAGTCAAGAATTTCTGGCCTCTATGTAATGTTTCGTTTTCACCTTTATTTTTTTATGTTACTGGAGTACAGATGGGCAACTCTTTTGCTGTACCTGTGTATAATGATGTTTTGGGGCCAGCTGCAGCCTGCCCTGTGGTATGAGTTATTCGTTGTTCACTGAAGACCATTGGGTGGCCTTGGCCTGACATTTTCATCCCGATGGGATTGTTGACTCTTTGATATATACACTATATCTATTCTTGTTATATTTGAAACAAATTATCTGAAACCATTGTTAATGTTAATGGAATAAATTGATAATTCAATTGTCACCTTTTTACCCAAGTCTTCTTCTAGGACTTGGAATAGATCTGTAATAGCTGACTGTGGAGCTTGGTTGTGCAATACTTTCATTGTCTCTACATATTCCAATGGTAGCAGATATTCTAATGAACCTAAATGTTGTCCTACTTTTATAAAAGCTCCACCATTTGTACAACACATGTCTCGTAACCGTAAGGCTGACCGCAGGTGAATCTAAAATCAGATAAGTTGGACACTAAATGTTACCTTGCCATGTTTTGGAAGCGATGAATATATCCACATCGAAAAATTCTTCAATCCATTCTCAAGTAATCATCTGGTAGCCATAAATTGTGGTGATTGAAAAGTTTACAACACCATAACTAGAGAATCATTAGGAAGAAAATCTCACTAGATCTATTTTATAGTCTGATTCATTTTTTTTTTTAATTTCTTCTCAAGTTATAAACTGATAACCATCAGGGTACAGATGAACAAATGGATTGACACACCCCTGTCAATGTAAGTATCACATAATAACTAGCCACTAACAAAAAACATAGTTCATTTCAGCCTCTCTAACATCAATGTCTTCATAAATTAATGTTAAAAAATGTAAGTTTTCTATCACTCCCATGTCTTAAAACTCAATTAATAAAAGATTATTAATTGGGTCAAAGAGCAAACTTGTCTCCCTATATTTCTGTCCATTTACTATCATTAAGACAGGGTAAAAACTATGACATTGTTCTTTCATAACCCAAACCAAAATCATAGAAATAGATAAAAAATATATACAATTAAAAAAATACCATAAAATTTTTAATTTAAAAAAATGAAGTAGCATGTATCAGCAATGTCAATGAAAACTGTATACCTGAGACTTTATTTTTTCATAATCAGCATTAGAGCCATCTAATCCCCATAATCCCATCTTATAGTCACCAACAATTCTCAAGGCCTGTAAAAAACAATCCACTATGTAATTTATCACAAAATACTGAAATTTTTAAGGATATCTAATATTAGTTTCTGTGTCATTTCATAACAAGTATGCATACATTGTTTCATTTTAGTAAGGTATGACAAATTTGTAAAAAACTAATTTCTTGATTACCTTTACAATTGAGTGGTGTTTGCAAAATATGAAACAAACTAATAACTCATGTAGTTTTTCATGGATAGTTTCACAAACACAAGGACAATATGGCCAATTATTATGTCATCGACAAACTGTTGAACATACTCACAGCGAAGAAAACACGACCAAATCTAACTATACCAACCAATGGTTTAAAAATACTCACTGTAAAGGCAGCACGACCAAATCTAACCACACCAATAGAAGACACCTGCCAGTCATTTCTATACAGAGCATAAGAAGAAATGCAACCTATTCCAAGATAGGTCGAGTATTTTATAGTATTTTTTATGATCTGACGGGTCATTCTAATTGTATTCTTTCCATCGCTGTCATTTCACAAAATAACTGTAAAAAATCAAAGACAACAGGAAAAATAGGTCATTTATGGGACATCCATTTTGTATCTAGAGAATTTTGCATTGCATCTTTAATTTCAGCTTTCAACTAAAATCATAGTTTCATATATTCTCCATACATTTAAAATAAACATGTATGTTGTCTATCATCTTTTTTTTCAATGGTTTCAAGTGAAAATCCATTTAGCAAAATAGCTTTCTAAGTCATTGTGGAAAATAAAGAATAAGGATAGAGAGCAATTCTCTTCCTGTCTTACATTGGAAAGACAAGGAAATAAATCAGACTGTCCTTCACCACATTGTACACAAGATTTAATTTTGGGGTTAATATTTTATATTACTTTGAAAAATTTTCCCTACAAGTAGATTTCGGTGTTTTAATTTCACCCATAACTCATCTCTCTACACAGTGTCGAACACCTTTTAGAAATTAGGGAATGTGCAATATAATTTCTTTCCACATGTAAAGTAGAAGTCAATTAGTGTATGTAAAGTAAATATATTCAATAGTGCCCATTCTTTAGCAATAGAAAAGGGGAGATATAGCAATATAGATAGAAATAATAGAACTTGTAATTCATGTAAAAATGGTGATATTGAAGATGAACACCACTTTTTCTCAATATGTTCCCACTATAACCTACAAAGAAACAAATTAATAGAAAAACTAAATAAAGTTGATAATCTTGTCTCTAATTCATTTTTTACAATGACAGAATTAGTTTCCCTATTAAACAGTCGCTCATTCAATGTAATCAAACTAATTACAAAATTTATGAAAGAATGTTTTGAAATCAAAATAAATATATAAATTTATTAAACTGTATACCATTGTTGCACCTTGATCATATAATTGTTCATATTAATATGTCATATTACTTTTATTTGCACTTTGTTTTGTATTTCTCTATGCCATAACCATTTAATGTAAATGTGTTTGTGCTAATAAATATTGTCTATTGTCTATATTACTAAAGCTACTGTTCAATATGTATGTAAAAAGTTTATCCATACCATTAATAAGAGCAAGTGCATGGGATCTGCAGAATTACAAATGTACCCTTGTTTTTATAGATGGGCTTTATAATTCTGCATGTCTAGCTCTCTGTAACTATACCATATCTAGATCTTAACTGAATAAATAACTTGTATATATAAGTTGAGGTGATGAAAATTGTTAAATATGCATTAGTAACCATATCTGTTCCAGGGGCTTTATTATTTTTTATTATCTATATCTATTACAGCTCATTTCTTGAATTATTTGTAAAAAGAAAAAACCAAAAAAATCCGGGAAACATTGCAGGGGTTTGCTTGGTGGAAATTTTTATTTAAAAAATTCTATTAAAAATTTATTTACTGTGAAAGTATTATTGTTCATAGGCAGTGTCCAAAAGATAACATAGGTGATCTAAAGTAGTTAAGTAGGACACACTGGTATAATGTGTGGCAGATTTCTACCTAGAGAGCTATTTAAATTACTTGCTAGCCTACATAAATTAGTATTGAAATTGGAACTGCTCTTTTTCAAGTTGCTGTAAAGATAGATACCATCCTATGAACCTTTTGAGGATTTACTATTTTGTTATATGCATTAATTATGTTTCACCATATTCATTCTTTACTATTCTATATAAATCTTTGATAAAATCCCATTCAGATATCCTGATTTTTTTTCAAACAGTGTAATCATAAAGCATTAATGGATTACTCTAATAAGTCTTATATAACCTTTTTTAACTCACCATTTTGTATGAAATATCTATACCAAGTCAGGACCATTGCAGTACCAGCTACACAGGTGACATAATATCTATTGTGGACTTGACTTAATGTATATTTTTGCCAAGCCATTGTGGAATTTATTCTCCATTTATTGATATCAATAAATCATCATTTGTTGATGTAAATAAATGTGACATATTTAATCACATACTTGTAAATAAATATTGATATTTATTAATGATTCATCAACATGTTAATGGGAGCATTTATGGTTGTATTATCAACTTGGTTCTGTATACTTATGGCAAGAAAAAGCATCAATATCCGGTTTGTACCTGCATTTTCAGGAGCTGAAAAACAGCATAATGGCAGCTTCATTTGCGTATACTTGTACATGTGCGATTGAGGGTCAAACCAGTCTCAGAAAATATTTGCTAGTATCGATAAATAAATACAAATCGAATCATAGATTTTCCGAGATGGATTGGCCTTATAGTCTGCAGTATGGCGCCCAGATGTATATGAAAATTACGCAATCAATATTACCCATAATTCTCGGGTCATAAAAATTGCGAAACCAAAACGAACCAAAACGAAACGAAAGTAATCGATAAAAGAGAGAATCGAAATGAATCAATTCAATAAAATATATCAAATCGTAATAAAAACATAATTAAACGATATAAATCGAAACAGAATGAAGCGAAACTAAATTGAATAAAAGAAATATTTTAAATTACAAGAACCATAATGTTTATCTGTGCCAGACAATGCGACCCAAAGACATTTCAGACCATGAAAACCAATAATTCTTTATGAATGCCAGACATTTCGGCCAATAGACATATCAGACTGTGACAATAAGTATAATGCGTTAGGACATATATCATTGCAAAAATTACCATATTTGAAGGTTATAAATATAATATATCAAATCTGCGGACAGATCTGACAAAAATTATTAAAGTTGTTTTTAATTAATGTTTCTTCGGGAGCGTTAAAAGGTTTCACCTTCATCATATTAATATTATCAAAATTTTCATTGACAATAAATCAAAATCGCATCAGACCCTTTTTATGAGACTTTGTTTTTCATTCTGGATAATATTGTATCCATGCTTTGCTGGTACGGAAATTGACGCTAGCTACGGTGCAGAAATCAAACTCAATCACTTCTTTTTTATAACAATATCAAATCTTTCAAAACTTTATCCAAATGCTTAAGGTGCAGTTTTAACCTATTAATGACTGTAGAAAAATGAAAAAATCAGACAGAATAGTTAGAAATAGTCAATAAAGGTATAATACCACTATTAAGGGGAACCAGTCGCCTGCACATACCAGAAAGTAGTCCGTAAAAAACAAAGTAGTTCTTAGGATGCATTGTATATTTTTTGTGATTTAGCCAGTATATGCAAACTTGGTATCATCTGAAAGCTTATCATGTCAGGTACACACTGAATACAACAGTTTTGAACTCTGATGTAGAGAATAATTTGTCAGAGTCTAGATCTTAAGCCCATTGATTTGTCAAATTTCCAAAATGAAAGTAGTATTTTTAGTACCTGTCTACTTTCACTTCACCATTTTTTCTTAGAAGCCATTAAAGGTATACTGCAAATTTTATAAGAGAGTCTTTAAAGGGTCCCCTCTATGATAAAACCTGTTAAAGTTCATTTTAACAAACTTTAAAAAAGATTGAGACCTTGAAAATTGCTTAATTCAACACAGAAAGTAATGGGACTTTAAATAGTGGTTTTACACCTAAATAGTTGGATACCGTAACTTCCGGTTACACATTTTAGACCTTTTGACCTCAGAAAACCGATTAAACAAGAATTATCAGAAAAATATACATCATTTTTTTTATGAGAAATGAATTGAAATGGACTTTTTTCACATCTCATGCAATTTTCAGTTCTTAACATACTGTAAGAATGAATATTTTAGCAAAACATTATTTGGGTACGGGGAAAAGTTGGTACGGTATTGGGTGGTTTCGTCCTAGTTACATGTTCGCCCTGAGTTGTTTCGCCCCGAGTTGTTTTGCCCTGATTGGTGAGTGGTTTCACCCTTATCAATTAACAGGTAAATGATTGATGTTTCAATGAATAAAAGGTATTGTTATTCATGATAAACTAATTAGTACTCTAAACAAAAATAAAAGAAATCGTTAAAAAAACATGTTTGCAGAAAAGAAGTAATTAATCCTAATTAAGGAGCAATTAGGTATTTTATTGAAATTTTGATTGGTTTTTCAATTGTTAGGAAAATTAATATAACGGACATTGTTATTACAGAAATATTCTTCAAACAGTAATTGACAATAGATGTTATTTTCAGCTTTAACTCAGCTTGCAACCTTTTGATCTTCAAACAATTGCCGAAAATGTATAAAAGACATAAGTTCGAACTGGCATATTCATTCTTGAATTCGCATCTTGACATGTCCTTATGGCAGACAACTTGTGTATTTCTTAAAACCAGACAGTCCGACCTCATCAACATGCCATCGCTTGTGATGCATGTAACAGATGGCAGCACCGTACATGTGATACAGGTGGGGAATGCTTTATCTAATTTAGAATATCATTTTTTTATTTAAAAAAAATCTAAAATTTTTACATCGAAGTTCTTTCATAGTCTTTCAACAATTTTCTTTTAATCATTTAGTTAAATTAACAGTCTTATATTTATTGTCTCTTCTTTTATGTTGACTAACATGACAGGGCAATTGTTATTGTTGTTATTTTTTTTCTTATGTTTTTATTCATTAAAACTTTATTTTGATTATAATCTGTTTTATCATGCTTATCTGATGTATTTGCCTGATTTATGTTGTATAATACATTTTGATAAATATACTTAATAAATAAATAAATCAAAGCTTTTGTTTTGTCATTTGTATGCAATTAATTACCAAATACCAGTCCAACTAAACAAGTATAGATATATAATGCTGCTACACATTCAAAGAAAACTAGGAAAGACTTCAGCAACAGTTTATTAATTGATGAGTTATAAGAGTAGAAACATATAAAGAGTTCAACAAAAAACAACAACAACAAAAAAAGACTAAAAAAAGACAAAATAAACCAAAAGAAAAAAACAGCAAAAGAAAAAAAAACAAGACATTATTTGGTAGATATTAATTGGTTATGCAATTTTACATTTGACTTAGTTTATTTCACTATTTTATTTTGATATACAAAAATCAGGGCGTAACGACCAAGGGCGAACAAGATTTAGGGCGAAACCACCCTGGGCGAACCGGTAGTAGGGCGAAACCACTCAGGTGCCCACTGGAATTAGGGCGAAACAACTCGGATTCAGTTGGTACGGGTACGGGTACGGCTACACATTTTAGGTTATACCCTTCATTCGTACTTCTGTACAGATAATATACGATACGATCAACGTAAATTAGTTTACACATAAATAGCAATTTTTGCAAAATGAATTTGTATGCAAGTTAAATAAAGCTGGCAAAATTACCAGAAATCTTACTGTTAATCTGTCACACGGGAAACAGCAATCTCCGAAACAGAGGTTGATAGCTCCTTCATCCAGGCCACTCGATCATTCTCGGGTCATTTCAATAAATTCGGTTGTTCCGAATGTGCATGAAGCTTGAATGTTCAAGATGGCGGTGAAATTGGCAGAGTACGTACTGGTTACAGGTTACTTACAGGTCCACTTCTGGGCACTGGTCTTCAACCAGTATGCTCAGGTCCAAATATTCATTAATTTTGTCAGAAATATCCAGTTATAATTATGTAAAGTGTCTCGATTAATCCTTACTTTTTTGTTTCTTTTCACTAATCATGTCAGATGTTAACTATAGTCGGCGTCACATAAATAACATACTGTTAAAATTTGAATAAAAATATTTTCTACGACTTTATTTACACCTACCGTCGTTTAAATTGTCTTAAATGACTTGCTCATTCGTTTAGCCAAACGGCTTCTCCCTAAACATTGAATCGTTAAATTCCAGTCAGATTTTAATTCTAGGTGCCAATATTTACATTGTAAAAAGTCGGCCATGTTTACAGTGATTGGGTTGCTAGGAGATGTTGTTTACGTTTAAATGGTTTGTCCAAAAACCGAAGAACCCAGAATGCACTTCGGCGTTATTCGGATATCTCGGATTTATTTTACGCGAACAACGTACAATACCGAGAAGTTGATCAAGCAGACGATTGTCACCGGAGTTCGACGGGAACTTACGAACTTCGTTTGTAAACAAATCGTCCCGTAAAAACCAACATGGCGGATATTAGTATGGGATTTTCCCGTAAGGATTTGTTACGCATGATTTAAGCTAATAAGCGACTTGTTTTTGAGAAGCTGTTTGGCTAAACGAATGTGCAAGTCATTTAAGACAATTTAAACGACGGTTGGTGTCAATAAAGTCGTAGAAAATATTTTTATTCAAATTTTAACAGTATGTTATTTATGTGACGCCGAGTATATGCGGTTTCTGAAAAAGTGTTTAAGAATTTCTCTTTTTCAGCTTTTCTAAAAAGTTTTTTACTGTGACCTCGGGTTATTGAGTTGTAATAAAGGCGATGGGGTTTGATCCGTATGTCTGCCAGACATAATTTTAGTTGAATCTCCTGTACTAGGCGATCACAATACTGGTATATCACTATCAGTATTGTTCACAGTACTGGTGTAAAAAATATTACAGTATTGTGATTCTTTATCAAAATTTTGTACTGGTATACTGGTATTGTACAAAATTCTGATAAAAAAATCACAATACTCTAATATTACCTGTATTGTACTTATTGGTATTGTAATTGTGTCTTTACTTGCTGTGTAACCATACATCAATCTCCATGACTGTACCAGCTCCCCGATGATCAATAGGCATGTTCACCAATTTAGTTGTGCAGACATCACCACTGCTGTAACTTTGGTCTGTTGACTCCATATGTAGATGATGTATAACCATTTGTCTAAAGTGACTCTGGTCTTTTCAAATAATGAACCAGTACATGTATGTATGGTAGTTATGTATGTCTCTTGGTACATCTCTTATTGGTACACCCAGCGGAAACCATCTGATGTTGTACTGCTTGGTCTGCTGACAAACTCCATTGGTTGGGTAAAAGAAGTACAATTGCAGGCTGCTGCTAGTAGTTTTGTATGTAGTCTATAACTGCAGTAGGTTCTTTGCTTAAGATGACTTTTTGTGCTAGATCTGTGTAGAAGCTTGCCATGTTTATTGAATGATGGACATGGCAAATTTGATGACCATTTATGGTCAAGTTACTCATCATGGCTTGTATTTTTCTGAAACACTTATCTTTAAACATAACATCAAAGACATCATGAAGAACTTTAAAGAAAAAATAATGAAGATCAAAGACATTAAAAAGGTTTAATTAAATACTGATAACTTAATTATCTAGATGGTATAGTAGTGCTTTCATTAAGAGCTGGTACCCAGTACTTTTACCCGGCTGCGGTTGCGTCTGGTACCGGCAGAATAAAATAAAAGCAAAAAAAAAATTTGAGGAAAAATCTAGTAAATAGATGTCTGAGATTGTTCCGTCTGTAGGCTACGGGTATGTCTCCAAAAATCGTGATCTTTTGTGTTTATTATTGTTTATATTGGTGTCTTTGTCGAGGTCTGTGTTGGAATCTAATTGGTAAAGCACTTTAACCTACGACAATTTAACGTAATGTCCACTTGTAGAAAACATGTTTTGACTTAACAATAACAAAGCAATCACCAATTATTTTGTGCTGAACTTAAAGGTGAAGATTCTGTGAAAACGTGTCAAAAAATGCCATTCATATTTGGAATTCCCCTATATCCGTCATTTTTTCCGATATTTGTTGTGATTTGTGCAGACAAGTGCAGGAATTTTTAGTGTTGACGAGTCAACACGTGAAACAAACTTTAATACAGAATATGATTTAAGGGACAACCATTTGATTCGGCGAGGAGGGGGAGTTTTGGTAAAAATACTCTGGCAACCCTTAGTTTGAAAAGGATATGTCTGGCCTTTGCTCACAAGGATATAAAAAAAAATATTGGATCCGAGATTCAACACTGCTATAGATAATAATAGAAAATAAATACATTGTAATGTTCAATTAATTATGTCCATCTAAAAGTCAATTAGACACATGCAATTGCTCGGCATGTCACAGTAATAATGAGGCAATAAACAACAACAAAGTTTTATTATGAAAATAATCAGCACTAGGAACCACTACATGTTATGGAATTTCATTTAATATATGCTTAGTTTTGTTCCTATGCTAAAAAGATGGTACACCTAGATACAAATATATAGTTCTTGGTAGAGATTCCTCATACTTTGTAAGAAATAATTCCAAATTATCTTCCAAATATACAGAGGAAGATGTTTACAAAATGCTGGAATTTTTAATTGACAACATATTTGTCCAGTGTGGTGGACGTGTTTTTCAATAAACGGTCGGCATACCAATGGGAACAAATTGTGCTCCTTTACTTGTTGACTTTATAGCTGATCTGATCAGAAAGAAAGAATATCGTTTGGCTAGATCCTTCAGTTTCAGTTTCCACTATATAGATGACATATTATCTTTAAACAATCCTAATTTCGGGGATTTGATACATCGCATATACCCAAAAGAACTTGAGATAAAGAATACTACAGACACTGTGAAGTCAACCTTATATCTTGACCTACACTTAGAAATCGATGGTAAAGGAAAACTATTGACCAAACTTTACGACAAACGTGATGACTTTTCATTCAGAATTGTCAACTTTCCTTTCATCTGTGGCAGCATCCCTTCAGCTCCTCAGGGATTTAGCCAGGATTTTCAACCAATTAGTCACTTTTGCATAAGACTAAATCTCAATACTGTTTTTTCTTTTTGCGTGGCAAATTTATCAGCATGCATGTATATACATGTACTTATAACAACTATATTATAAATAATAACATGTTTATTTCTATTTCAACACTGGTATATAAATAACAGAAAATTCATATTAATAAAAATTTCTACATTAGCAACTATTCATGAATAAAAAATGCAAAAAAATCTAAAAATTATATACATCAGCTACTATTGTTGGCATGTGTCTAAGAATGTAAAGCATTGTTTACTTGATCAGTAATGCATAAACCTCCTGTCCTTAGTCATGCACCACAAAGTGAAAGCCCTCTTAAAATCAAAGGAACCCACTTGCTCAAATTCTGGCTTCATGGATTTGGTCTGGACTGCCCGTTTATGATCAGCAGTGTTGATGTGCTTCTGTATATTATCTTTTAGGAATGCGTTGCTTCCGATAGAAAACGTATTGGTAAGTCCAGCATCTTGGCAGTCACGGCAGTACATCGCCCCATCTTTGTAGTACATGTATATGCATGGAAATATCATTGACCACTCTGGTTTAAATATTAATTGTCGATCACTGCGACTCTTTGTAGTAGTTGACTAAATTTTTAGACTTTTGACCTTTAGGTACGTTGTCGTGACGACGAACTAAAATAGTTGGTAATGGCGGACATAGTTGCGATTCGAACTGTGATTGAAAAATCCAAACATCTTTCCATTTTAAATACATACCATGACCCTTTGAGTACTTTGAGAACGTGTCACAGCGCTCAACAAACAAATCATTACCGTTAATTAATTTGTTTGTCGGGATAATTAGCCTCAACCAGGTGATCAAGCAAGGTGTTATCGAAGGTGATGCAATCAAAACATTGGCCATGATTGTTTATTGTAAAATCCTAATTGGCTTGGGAAAGGTAATAAAGTTGTCAATTATGGGGTCATGGGAACACCAGAGGCTTTTTTACCGATATTTTTTTGGAGGGGAGCGAAATATCAAGTGACGAATCGTGCACGAGAAAAATTTGCCACTTTCGAAAATCATTCGTCAATGGCAGAGCTTGCTGAAACTACGCAGACTTTTTGTATCGCACTAGAACTCTAACAAATAGGCTTCTGGAACAGGGTTATGTTGCTACAAGATTGAAGTCATCACTACAGAAGTTTTATGGTCATCATCATGAACTCGTGGATCGTTATGGTGTATCCATCAGCACCGTGAAAACTGATTTATTCAACGGGTCATAGTTTTCCTTTCGTTGTTTGTCTACCCCGGACTTGACTTTTTATGAGCAACTCGGCGGGTGTTTTTAGAAAAGCAGAGGACGCTTACCCTACCGGTGCACCTGGTCCATGCTCCCAGTTTTTAGTGGAGTCCGGAGTGCTCATTTACTTTTGTTACGTTGTATGTATGATTTTGGTTACTTTATGTTCTTTGTTTATGTCTGTTTTCCATGTCTGGTCTTTGTCCCTGGATTACATTCTTTTGATTACCGCTATAACCTTGGTTCCTTTGATTACTCTTTTATTTGCATGCTTAGTGTTCAAATTTTGTAACAAGTAAATAAAAGCCTAAGAACAAAATATCACATTTATCAAAATTTCATATAAAATGGCATAGTATAAAATATTCAACAAAGTTTGTCAACATTAGAAATGGATCTAGTGGGAATCATAGGGAGCTCCTGGATTTCAGGGCTTCGAGACTAAATCAGTTATGATTCATCATATAGCTTGATTTCAAATTCATATATTTTAAACAAAACTGAAACAAATATTGCAGACTTAATCCCATATTTTCAAGTCAAAATTTAAATCTCAAAAAGGCGCTTCCAGGAGCTTCGGGGGGGGGGGGCTTTGCCCTGAACCCACTGGGGGGCCTTATGCGGCCCCCAGACCCCTTGCCAAGTTTGCCATGTACCTCCTGCCTAAAAAATTAATGAAACCCTTGATATAGGGTTATTTAGAGCATCAAAGAACTTTGAAATTAAATGAATTAAAATTTATAGTTGATCATAAATGATTAAAACAGAAAGTAAAATAAATGACTGTTTATTGTAATGATCATTTAATCATTGCAATAGAATCTTTAACAATAACAAAATAATAACTTTATTTTGCAGACATACCCATATAAAAGTTTTCATTACAATTTAAAAAAGAAATGTTTTTCTTCATCAATTTTGTTGCATATTTGACATAGATGTTCTTCTCTAGAAATATTTTTGTATCTTAAAATTTCTAATGGTAGATAACAAGTGTTAATATTTTTATTCATGTTATTTGATTTTTGTCTGGTCTGGTATTTTGCAATTATTTATTTCATCTACATCAGTATAATATATCCAGGGATCGTGTTAGGCTTCGCCAATGTCGCAATTTGCGATATTTTATTTGATCTGGCGACAAAAATAACCAGTTGGTGATTTTCTTGGCGTCTAGGTTTTGTATATTAAAATTGACATGAAGTTTGTCAGCAATGGATATGCTCTCCAATTAAACAATTGTGTTGACACCTGGTCAAAGTTAATAGACCATAACCAATTTACAACTGAAGCCAATCAAAAGTAATTAGACCAGGTGACCGTGACTCACAATATCCTCCTGGGAGGTGTCAATTAGATGTAAATATATTATCGAACCAATCAAAACTCTTATTGTCTGGTCAAAGGTAAACACAATCATGGCTATGTGCACTTGGCTACATACAAGCTTCACAGCCCTGTTAAACCATATGATACATTCAGAAACAGATTTACCTTACAACAGAATAAATTAAATCCAATTAACAATGATTATCCCATCAGGAAGTGTCTCAAACAATTTGAAAAACAAGAATTGATAAAAGAAAATGGATGACATTTGTTTACACTTTTGTCATGTGCCTTTTTTGGCGGGAAAATCTGTAAAAAATAGTCGGGGATTCTCAAATTCTAATTATATTCAGATAAATAGAATTCGAGATAATTGAAAAGGGACACAATTAATGCCAGTGAATGATTATTTGCTAGAAATTTTATCACTTGAAAAAAGAATCAAGTTTTTTGAAAGTTTATAAATAAAAAACAAAATTGTATTTTAAGATAAACTTAATTAGACCACAAGGGACAAAGGTCAACAATGAACATGATTTAAAATTAGGGACTATAAGAGCATAGTAATATAAAGTCCTTGATAGAAATAAAACATCTTTTTCTGGAGTAGTACTTATTTTATTTAGCATATAAATGTCATGATTAGAATCCCAATTTTCAAAACTTAATAAACTTGTTAGTTTATATTCAATTTAGGTTCTGTTAAATGTTTCATTTAGATAATGTAATTCATATTTTGTATGTGAACTTATAATTGTTTTACTTGAAAAAATAAATTTGAAATGATATTTACAATTAAACCTCATTTTCATAGTTTTATGCTCATATAGTCTAATTACTGAATATTTATTTAAAAATTCCATGAGTAAAAAGAGTTTTATTTGCAGTGTAGGGAACCAAAAGAATTTTTCAATTACCTTAAAAAATGAAAAAGTTATGATGACTTAAATTTGATGCCCCATGCCACTCATTGGATTTTTTTCCAACCACAACCAAATCACAAGTAAGTGATGACATCAAGAAGAACTCTTTTATATAAATAAATAATTTAGTAAAATAAATGGTAAGAACATACTAGAGATAAAGCTAAGCTATAAGAATACAGGTGACTGAGCCAACTTAGCAAGATTGCATGAGCCACATTTGCATAAGCTGCCATTCCAGATACTAATTAAATTCGTGAATTGTACATGACTGGTTTCTTTCCTGATCTTGTCAGGCAGCTCATTCCATAATGTGGCTCCTCTATAGCTGAATGAGTATAGCCCAAATTTTGTTGTTTTTACCTGTGGTATTTCTACTCTATTTTCCTTTCTGAAAGAATAAGAAGTATTTTTAAATTTAATTATATCATGTTAGTATGGAGGAGACTGTTTGAATAGTACTTTAAAAACTGTAGCCATTGTTCGTAATCTCCTTTTTTTTAATTTGGTAGACCAGATTTCTGAAGTAAAATTTCATAAGCACTGTTATAGTCTTCGTAATTATATCTCAAGGCACCTCTTGAATTTTTTCCAGTTTTTTAAGTATTCACCTGCCCACAGAAATTACAAATAACTGGACAATCATTAAAGTTTGACACGATGAAAGAATAGTAGATGACTAGACTTCCCAATTTTGTTAAATGGTTTCCA
Organism: Perna viridis; assembly: GCA_037379345.1. Taxonomy (NCBI): domain Eukaryota; kingdom Metazoa; phylum Mollusca; class Bivalvia; order Mytilida; family Mytilidae; genus Perna; species Perna viridis. The sequence goes on from CM074512.1 coordinate 7,091,639, forward strand.
ATACGTTTCAGAACATTTAGCTGCCTTGAAGCTTTTCTACATATGTTGGATACATGTTTATCAACAGTTATCAAATTTAAGTTGATAGTCCATTGTCACACCAGGGAATTTGACTTTTTCCTCGCATTTAATTTCATAGCCGTCTAAATTTAATTTTCTATCCCCATTTTTAGTCTTTTTCCCTATGGCAATTGTCTGGTCAGGATTAGCCTTCATTTGATTATCTCCTAACCAATTTATCAAAATTTTACTTTCCTTTTCAAAGAGTTTTGACTAATCCTTCTAGGTCTTTTCCTGATTGGAAAAGTATTATCATCTGCATAATTATATAAGGTACTTACATTCAAAAAATTAAAAATGTCATTTAAAAATATATTGAATAATACATGTCCTAGTATAGACCCTCAGGGTACTCCTTTATAGATATCTTTCCATGTACTAAAATTTACACCAAGTTTTACACATTGTTTTCGTTCTGATAAGTAACTTTAAACAAGCCTTAAAGTGCATGAAGACAGCCCATATACTTGTAGTTCTAATAATGAAAGATCATGTGGTAAGTAATCGAAGGCTTTTGACAGGTGCACAGCAGCAACATATAGGTTTTTATCAACCACTTGTGTCCTCAATTATTTTTTAGAGTGCTGTATCACAACCATACCCGGCCTAAAAGCAGACAGTGACACATGAAAAATGTTTTAAAAATAGTCTGTGAGCTGCTGGTATATGGCCTTTTTGAAAAACTTTGATACCACTGGCAGTATACTGACAGGTCTGTAATTTCCCACCTCCAACTGACTGTTATTTTTATGGAGGGGCACTACCTAAGCTATCTTATGGAGGAGCACTACCTGAGCTTCCTTTAACTTATTTTTAAAAAAAGCTTCTTCTAAAGATGTATTTATCATAACTGGAATAGGTTCCATCATTACAGGCTTACATAACTGTAATGGGTTCCACAATAACAGGCTTACACAACTGTAATGGGTTCCACGATTACAGGCTTACATAACTGTAATGGGTTCCACTATTATAGGCTTAGCTGGATTTATTTATCATAACTGTAATGGGTTCCACAATTACAGGCTTACATGACTGTAATGGGTTCCACAATAACAGGCTTACATAACTGTAATGGGTTCCACAATTACAGGCTTACATAACTGTAATGGGTTCCACAATAACAGGCTTACATAACTGTAATGGATTCCACTATTACTAGCTTACATAACTGTAATGGATTCCACAATAACAGGCTTAGCTTGGTTTAAAACCTTTACTGAAATACCATCTTTGCCAGTGACTTTGTTGATATTAATTTTATTTAATTGTTTCTCTACAAAATCATTACTAATATCATGAAGATGCAATTTACCTTCTTGTTTACAATTTTCATGTATACTTCTGACACATGGATGATCTTTGTCTACCTTACAGCTGCTGTTACCCATATTTTGAGCTACAATTACCAAAAAAAAACAAAAAAATCATAAAAATTTTCTGCTACCATGGTCTGATCTTTAATAATATTTTCATTACTATCACATAGTACAACATTTGTATCAAAATCGCTGCCTTGGTTGGTTAAAAATGGCTATATGTGGGCCAAAAATCTTTTTGTTTGGGCCAACAATGCATCTTTCAATAAAATAATTTCTTATTGATGGCTTTTTTATTTTATTTACATAATTTCTTGCTGGCGATAGTTTTCCCAGTTCGTTTTGGTTTTAAATTTGATGTATATATTGTGTAGCATTTTTTTTTTGTAGATAGCATGACGAAAATTTTTATTCATAAATGGTGCAGTCTTGCATGTTGTTTTTTGTTGTTACACATATATATATTTGTCTACAGCTCTAACTAATTTGTGTTCAAAGATATCAGAAGCTTTGTTTATGTCCTTGTTTTGTTAGAATTTTTTAACTCTAGTAAGAAAGCTTCATGATTGAAATCTTTAAAGCTTCTATATGATTTATGAGATCTTGTCATAGCTGGTATATTCCCTTTATTTGTATGCCTATAAAATTATGGACATCACTTAATCCACAGTTAAAATTGATCATGTTCTGTAAATATTGTATACTATTTGTAAATATTACGTCACTAAGGGATGGATTAGCACCTTTAGTAAAACATGTAAAATCTTTTACAATATTCTCTAAATTACATACATCACAAATTTCAGACAATGGTTGGCACTTATAATCATTTGGTAGATCATAGTTCATGTCTCCTAAAAATATCAGATTTTCACATTTAACAGACATTTTATCATGAATCTTAATAAAATCATTAGTAAATTCATTGTCATTCACACAAGCTAATGTTTATGTCAGAAGTTGACAATTCTTCTAAGGGGAGATAATCGCTGCTCAAGGAACTTTCCATTTCCATGGTTTTGTTGTAAAAGTAAGAGTCTGAGAATTATGGCATATAGCAAATTTGACAATACCAGTCATTATCAGAATCTGATAAATTTATAGTAACATACATTTGAGATGGAACCATATTTCACAACCTTGGCAAAAAATGCCTTTCTGATTTTTTTAAATAAGAAAAATATGTGACTAGAAAATCACACATTCAAACACTCAAATAGCCATTTTCATTTCATAATTTCAAACCACTATAATAATTGCAATTCTGGTAAAAAAAATCCTTGTTCAAACTAATAAATAGTGAGCAAGCATAAAAAATTAAATATATTGTTCTGATTCTGCTATGGTCCAATTTTGTGTGCCAGTAGTCCGATTTTGTCATGGTCTGATTCATAATGCATTCCAGGGATCCCAATGCAATGCAGGCCTCATGCTACTGGGCAAATTGGCTCCCGTTCAAGAACATAAATTGTAAAAATCTTTGAAATCTATCGAATATTTGGTGTCAAAGAAGTATTCTAATCTGCTTTTTGTTTCAAACGACAGGATACAGAATGAACATTCTTCACTTCAGTTTACAATAATTCACTTTTATCTTTTCTGTACCAAATGTGCAAATTTTTGTGTGGTTTCTTGGGACATCGGTTAAATTTATCTCTATTGATAAAACCCAAAGCGTTTCTTTTGATCTTGTTTCATAACTGAACAGTAAATTCTTCATTTCAACAGAACATTTCTTACGCTTGAGACAAGTTAGTACTGACCGATACAATATGTGTCAATAAAGTTTCAGTCTTGATTTGTCAGTAATATATTTTGAACATGATTATTGATATTCTTGATCAATTTATATCAAGAGATTGGATATTTTGAGTAAGAAATCGTTATGGGTTTAGTGGGACCAGGGAAAAAACAAAACTAATGAAAATACCAACATAATGTCACTGCTTGAAGTTTTCTTTCTATTCCAGTGCTGCCGAAAAAAGACAAAATCATTAGGACAATGCATTGCAAGTAGCTTTGCTTTACTCAATCTTGTATTAATTTTGCTGTAATAAATTTGGTAAGGGGTAGAGGTATAGATTAGAAATTCAATTTCATGAATTTATAATACAGCCAATCATTCAGGCAGCAGGCTGATTTCCTTTTGTCCAAAATATTTAGTTACTTACACATGTAGCTTAAAGAAAAAGTAATGTAAGATATAAGAAAATAAACTTGTAATATAAAAATGCCTGCTTTTATTGTGTGCATGTAAGTAACATGTAACACATATCATTAAAAAAAAAAATTAGTAAATGATGCACGTACACATTCACTTCTTGATCACTCCTCACTTCTCCTTAGTGTCTCTGAAAGAGAAGTCACTTCTCCCTTTTTTTTCAAGTAGCTTGAGCACTGTGCATGAACCATTGTTAAAATCTGAGCAGAATTTGGAGGTAAATTATCAATTTTACTGTATATACTCACATATACATTGTAAGTAAGATTTTTTAGACTAAATTTTTAACTACTAGGAAGGGTTCTGACTAATCTGATCTAGCTTATGAACTAAAGTTTTCAGCATGAAAATGTCTAAAGCCTGATAAACAACCAACATTGAACCATGTGCATTGAACAGCCAGACTGGCACCCTTTACCCCAATGTTTAATTGTAAATGTCAGTTTTAGGAAGACTGTCTTCATCTCTACCTTTTACAGCTAAAATATGATACAATAAAAGAATATTTTCTGTTTGGTCTTTATCTTGCCACAATACTGAACTTTTATGATTTTATTTGTATTTCCCGCACATCCATTTTGTGTATTAATTTTTACTTGTGTACACTTACCCAAAGGTGTAATAGAAACATGACCGAGTAGCGTGCCATATTTTGTGACAAAAATAATTACATGTTCTTACTACTATTAAAACAACTCTGGCTTGTAATTATTTATTTCAATATTTAATGAAGTTATCAAAACAAACAGGTATACTCAGTGTAATTATGGAATGTTAAGGATGCAGATGTGAGAAGTCAACTTTCCTCTTTTGTCAGCCCCAGACTTGACTTTTTACGAGCAACTTGGTGGGTGTTTCTAGAAAAGCAGAGGATGCTTACCCTATCGGTGCACCTGGTCTATTCTCCCAGTTTTTAGTGGAGTCAGAGTTGCTCATTTGCTTTTGTTGCTTTGTGTGTATGATTTTAGTTACTTTGTGTTCTTTGTTTTGTATGTCTGTTTTCCATGTCTGGTCTTTGTCCTTGGGTTGCATTCTTTTGATTACCGCTATAACCTTTGTTCCCCTGATTACTCTTACAACGTATAAAGGGGTCAAGACTAGGTTCCAGAAGGTGGATTGACTTGTACTCAAGTACATTTTTATATACGGTATTCAGGAAGATGTTTTTACCTTCATTACATGTAGCTTGTTCTTTGGTCCTATTGTTTAGCTTTCCAATGTTGCCCTATACACAGGTGGATTTCTAATTGCTTGCATTCCTCTGCTTTCTAATTGTTGTTCAATGTTATAAACATTTATTGATGTTTCTTTTTCCATTTACCCTGTTGGTGATACATATGTTTCTGGAATGGTGTCAGTTTTCCAGTTGTAAAGTTTACATTTGATTGGTACTGTGGTTTTGTTGAAATAATTTTTGCTATTTCTCACATTGCAATTTCCTCTCTTGTCAACACCAGTGGCTATACTCCACCAGTTATTACAGGACCTTTAGACTGGCAGTTGATTGCATGTTTAAACATAGAGCTAGTCCATATCTTCAGTTTATCCAGGGGTATTGAATTACTGATTTGCCAAATGCAGCTAGCATAATAAATAGTGAAACATATCTGATTATTATGATTCAATTAATAATTTTGTTGGAACCTTGTCTATCCCTTTAATCTTTCTCAGTATTCCAAGTAATCTTTTAGCTTTCTTTTGAATGTTGTCTATATGTGGCATTGAATGTCAGTTTGGTATCAAGTGTAACATCCAATATTTTCGGAATTTGGTTTGGTTTCAGGTTGTTTGTTCCCATCTTCAAGCTGTATTTTATCAATTACTTTTGTGATATACATTCAGGCACAAAGTCTATTTTACTTAGGTAGCAAGTAATTCACATGTTATAGGTTAATTGGTGTGTGAAAAATATCAAACAATTAATTTTCCACACTTCATCCAGTTCAGATATTTCCCTAATCACAGGGCTAATGATTGTCAACTGACCACTTTCATTTGTAACACATGTTCTCAGCACATGTTTTCCAGTCATAAGTATAGACAACCATCCTACATGGTACTGTACAATTTACATTTTTTGTTGCTGCATTTACTTGTGCATTATGCAAATAGAGATGTCATAATTCATTGGTCTTGTTACAGTATCCTACCTGCTCCTACACAACGTTATGATAGGGAAGATGATGATAGGACTTTCAGACAACAGATGCAGGTATTATATACTTACAAGTAGACAATCAAAAATTAGCTAGCCTTTTTTTCTAAAGGTGGGAAATTAAAAAAAAACATAAATTTTTCATGATAAATGAAGACTTTTACAGTACAGAAAGAGACATAACATTACTGATCTCTGATATGGTGGTACACCATTCTGTCATCGTCGTCATTATCATCGTCTGTAGACACTTGTTTTTCCCGCTATAACTTTATCTTCATAACATTTTATAACAAGGTTGCAAACCACAAAGGGAAGGTTGGTATTGAAGTGGCAAGGTTTGTGATGACCTCCAGAAAAGTTAAGTAGAATGTTCATCCATCTGTCGTTTAGTGCATGTTATAATGGTAACACAAAAATAATAACTTTTTAATTTCATATTATTATACAAAATATGAAAGCAACACAAAAAATAATACTTAACAAGCACACCATTATATTGACAATATCTAAAAGGCGAGACTTATCTCTGTGATAACAGTTTATTGAATTATCTACTTTTTTATTTAAGGTCCAATTTTAAAAAAAAATGTTAGTGGATTCCTTATGAAAATCCTTGCCTGCATTTTTCAGTGAGATTTCAGATATCTTAAAGATTTCTAGTCACAAGGGGTCAAAGGCGACACACTCCAAAAAATCAACTTTTTATTTTTTGGTCTGATTTTGAAAATACTTGCTGAATTTCAAGTTTTGTGCTATATTGTGTCCTAACCATTTTCGTGTCCATAATGAATTGCAAGTCTCTGTTCCTAAGTGTGTAAAATTTACACTTGCCCCAATTTTTCAGGATTTTACCGCTACCACTTTTATCCAAATTGATAGTTACCAACTTTTTTGAAATTTTGAATGGTAGGTTATGCCCAACAACTTCCAAAAAGTATTTGTTAGAAATTTAATAAATAATATTATTGGCTACCAGTCTCAGAATGGTGTAGCTTTAAGTCCCTGATCAGCCAAGGCATGTCTCTTTCTGTTTTGTACATAAATTCTTATAGAATTTTCCTTATCAGGTCATACAAAAAATGTATATGTATATCATTCTGACACTCCTTTAAGAAGCCAGGATGCCATCAAATACTTGTATAATAGATTTGAAGAGTCTTTGATTTATAAAGCTGGTCTCTGAGTAGCAAACTAGGCATTGATACTAGTGCGCAAGGGGTCTTCAGCTGCCTTATTATCCATATCCAGGTGTTTTAGAATAATGCATCAGTATAATGTTCAATAAGAACTATATTATGATAGTGTATCTTATTTTACATGGAAACTACAGACTATATCAGGAACAAAACATGATTAATTCACAAGGACAAAATTTGACATATCAACACCTATCATGTTGATTTTTGGAGAACAAGCACATTATTTTGGGGGGAAAATTGTCTCTGTAACATAACTTAATGCAAAAATATTTGTTGTACTTTGATTAAAAATTAAACATGGTCATTTATAGGTAAATTTGGCTACTACATATGTCATATTATGTTGAAAGAAATGGGACAAGTAACAATAGCTTTTTTAGAGATAAATGCTCAGAAGAAAAATTTTTCTATCCCTGTTAGATAAATGATATCATGAATTATTGATTTTAGATAGCACCAGTAACAAAGAGGACAGCTCCTCCTTATGGTCACAGGAAAGGATGGATTCCTAGAACACAAGATGTATGTATAGCAAATGTTTGTCATAGTGTCAACACCCATGTGGAACTTACTAGTTACTGTTTTCTTTCTTGCAGTAATACACTTTTATAAATTTAATGCAAGATATTATCAAAAAGATTGATGAATAAAATCTGATACAGGAAAACTTTCATTCAGAGTGCACCATTTGTATTAGATAGAAAAAAAAACTGCATGATGTAGGGCAAAAGTACCTTGTGTATGTTTTTATAAAATAAGGCTTTTAAAGCTTAATATGTAAAGTTTCTTTATTTTAGGATTTTGGTGATGGTGGGGCATTTCCAGAAATACATGTTGCCCAATATCCATTGAATATGGGTATGAAAAAAAGTACGTCGAATGCCTTGCAGGTTCAACTGGGAACAGATGGCAAGATTAAATATGATGCAATAGCAAAGTATGGACATGCTAAAGATAAGGTCAGTTGAAGTCATTTTATTGAAAGACAGCAATTTGCTTATTCTGAATTTTGAGTAGTTTTACTCCAGTGCCTCAGCTGCCAACAATCACATGGTCCTCCATGAGCTGTTTTTTTTTAATGGCTTGTCATTATAGTTCAAATATTCTTCGTCATGGTTCAGTTGTTATCTGCCTTGATTCACTTTTGGTTATATTATGCCTGAGGAAGCCATAAATTACTGACTTAAAATATACAAACCATATATTTACAACTGAAGCTAATCTAAAGGTAATTATGACATTGCCATCAAGATTCTTCATTAGTTACAACAGGGTAGTACATGAACATGATTCTTGTGATTCTAAATCTTTTAAAAATGTTGAAAGTTAAGGAGACTACAACAGGGGTAGATAGTGAAGAATATGCACTTGAAATTAAGTATCATTGTCTAAAAAAGCCAAAAAAACGTTAAATTTTATCTTGAATCCATCCACCAGCAATGAAAATGTTTGCGGATAAAGTTTCCTCAATGTTTGAAGTTGCCTATTGGTTAGAGTGTTGTCTCGTATACCATAGTCTACACAATGACTGTTATGTAGAACTAATAACTTTAAAAAGAAGACAGATTCAGTAATTCCTGTCAACAGGAAATGGTTGACATAGTATAGCAATACATGCATTGTTCACAAATTATATACTTAATGAACATGATAATTCTTCATATTCTTTCTGTTGAGACTTCAATTTTGTGTCCACATGACCTTTATCCTAATATCAAGTTATGACGTTGGTCTATCTCTGTTCAGATAATGTTAAAAGGTTTCACACATTTTGAAAGTCTGACATTTTTGGTGGTTGTTGTTAGGATTAGAGTTTGGAGCCTAGGAAAAAGGAATGTCATTTTGAGCTGTACTGAAGTAGTTTGTGGAATATAAAGCTATATTGATTGATAGCATTTTTCTGACTGTACCAATGTCACAAGCTTGTCTGACTGTACCAATGTCACAAGCTTGTCTGACTCTACCAATGTCACAAGCTTGTCTGACTCTACCAATGTCACAAGCCTTAGAAACATTCTTCTTTGATATAGCACCAGTCACACACTTTACTGGTATTGCATTATTCAAGAGTATAATGTTTCATATTATCATAATGAAGTGTATGCCATTAATTATTACCTCTTCATTAAATCACAATTTTCTACATGTTATATACATGTATTTATGAAGAGAGCACACTGCTTTTTATTAAGATTTCCATTAAAACCCTGGTGACCAATGCAAAGTCTGATGCCATATTGAATATTCTAACATCTTGGAAATGTGATATCTAAAGTCATCTTAATCTTCAATGTAGGTTGTTCATTCCAAATTCCAAGATTTGGTACCAAAACAATATGACGAGGATGATCCAGAAATGCAGAAACCAGATGAGGAACAGATTCAGGACACAACTGAGGCTACAAGAAATGCTCTAGAGAAACTAGTAAACACAAAAATAGCAGCAGCAATGCCTGTCAAAGCAGCTGATAAACAAGCACCTGCACAATATATCAGGTAAATATATATCCAGGGGCCCTAAAATTCCTAGAAAATACTAACTATTTTCAGTTTGGCTAAAATTCCTTAAAAAACTTGAAATTCAAAGGGAATTCCTATAAAATCCCTTATTTTTCGTGTGAATTCCTGAATTTTCATGTTACTTAACTGCTGTCTTAGGAGTTTCAAAATTATCCTTGCAGTTTTTGTTTCAGTGACTGCTTGTTTTGTAATTAAGAGAGTACACCCTATTTGTCTATAAATGTTTTCTTGTCGCAGGTAATCAGAGGAATTCACAAAAAAAACATGAAAGAAGGATTTAAAATTTTTTCAGTGTTGGTTCTTTGTGTGTTGTAAAATTCTTAATTTTGGCCATAAATTAGCCCTAAAATTAGCCTTATTTGCCAAAATGAAGACAAAATAGTTTATTAAAGTCTCACCTCTCACATAAATATACAAACAAATTTAATAGCATATACAGACATTTAAAACATATACAATTGAGAACCACTCTTTAAAGAGTTATGAGAGACTATCTTTACATTTGAAACATGTAAAATAAACATTTTCAAATAAAAAAATTTTTAAAATTTAAAAATTAACTATGTAAAATATTTTTTCGTTAAATTAAAATATCATGGCAGATTTTGGCAGTATAAAAACATATGTTTTCATTACTGAATAAATATATAAACTTTTCATCATCAAATAGAATTAAAAACTCAGGATAAGAATAGCTTGCTTGGTCGTATAACTCAGTTTGAAAAGTAAATAAAAAGGACAATTAAGTATAAAATGTTTTCATCTTCAATTAAGTTGTTTAAACATAATCTATTTATAACATCGACACCCTCATAATGACCAGTTGCAATTCTGATTGGCGCAACACCATATCTAAATTTAGCGAATGTGCTTCTATATTTACCAGGCATATTAATATTTAGATAAGGTTCTTTGCCATATTCTTGTTTGAACAACCTGTATGTTGGAAGTTTACTTCTATCATTTAAATTCAGATCATTATGCCATTTATCTTTGTATACATAAAAAGTTATATTTTCTATATCTTTTATCACATTCGTATCGAAAATAAATTCTGTATTACTCAAATATGACATACCAAGCTCTCTAAATTTACTATGCACTATAAAATTCCAGTTCTTTATTTTACTATTACAACATCTATTTGCCCATAAAAACACTTTCTGTTATTGCACATCTTTGTATATCTGGACCATGTTCTAAAAATGCATGACCATTGTTTAGTTATACATGGCATCCAGCCCATATCAAATTTGGGCTGTATTTTCCTACCCCCCCCCCCTAAAAATCTCATTGCTCTTTTTTTTACAGCATTAATACAGGCAAAGTCTTTTGCACCCCATGTAGATGCGCCATATTCTATAACTGACATTACAAGTGAATCAAACAATTTTGTAAAAACAGTGTGTTCAAAACCACCATTTGCTTTACATTTTGATATTAGTAAACCAAGTGACCTACTTGCTGACTTTGCTACTGCTTTTGCAGTTTCATTAAAATTCAAAAATTGGCAAAATATCACACCTTGTATATACATGTGAGATTACTGTTTTTCATCTGTACTTGGCATATCATAACATTTTAATTGCAGAGTATTTTTTATTTTACTAAAGTATAAATTACAAGTGGTATTTTTCAAGAGATACATACACCTTCACACCTTCTATAGGTTCTGCAATATGAAATTAAACTTCTCTATTTTTTTAGATACACACCATCCCAGCAAGGCATGGCTTTTAATTCTGGAGCTAAACAGAGAGTAATAAGAATGGTAGAAGTGCAGAAAGACCCAATGGAACCTCCTAAATTTAAGTAAGTGTACTTTAATTTTTGATTGTTCAAAATTGTTTTAGATCCAGGTAATTGTTAAAACAGACTTTTTCTGTGGTCTAGTTATTTCACTTCTTATGTTTTCCCCATGGTTAGAATAACAGTACCTGATTAATTTCTTTCCAGAAATCTGACTCAACCGTCAACAGATGTTTCAATATCATTTGTTATTGATTTAAAATATAAGTCATATAGTTGGCTTAATAAGTAAACTACTGTCAAAATAATGGAATATTTAATGACCAATAATGCACAGCATTGGATGAAAATCATTCAACTAATTGGGTATATTAAGATTTAGTTCATGAATAGATCTATTTTGTTTGTCTATAAATGACAATGTTAACTATGTACAGAACGTGTGTATCAAACACTGCTATAAATCCCGATGTTAACTATGTACAGAACATGTGTATCAAACACTGCTATAAATGACAATGTGAACTATGTACAGAACATGTGTAGCAAACACTGCTATAAATGACAATGTTAACTATGTACAGAACATGTGTAGCAAACACTGCTATAAATGATGATGTCCACTGATCGGCATTTAGCTCTTTTCATGCACATGAAAGAAAATGTTATTGAAAAACATTTTGTTAGTTTTCACAGTAGACAAATGTTGTTTTTTTTTTTTTTCAAATGGAAAATAAAAGTTATCAGATTCAATATTTTTGAAAGTTACAGTTAAATTTCTCATGCTTAAACTCAAGGGTTTGTGACCGGAACCATTTATGAATAATGGGTAAAATAGTGGCCACTTTGATTCTGGTTGAATCTTGTCCTGTGTCAAATATTTAATCACTATCAAAAATCATAGCTGTATCAAGCTTGAATGATATGGCCATACTAACCCCTACTGTTCAGGGTTCAGCCTCTGTGGTCATTTCAAGATGTTCCTTTGCAAGCATTTTATAGAAATTGCATAGTACCTGCACTTGATTTTTTTTATGTTCTTTTTTTTTTTCACAGGACTAATAAGAAGATTCCAAGAGGGCCACCATCACCACCAGCTCCTGTGATGCACTCACCTAACAGAAAAGTAAACATGGATTTGGTTAAACTGTCATTACCAAGAACTTATCATTCAGCTCTTTTAGATTTCAAAACTATTTTTATGTCTCTGACATGATGGGGTAGGGCATATAGTTTCACTCTTGTCTGTCATTCTTTTTTTCTGTAGTTAGAGGAAAATACAGGCCATTGATGTTTGAGCCTACATGCCTACAGATGTTGAGCTGATTTTTGGTATGTGATGGTATCTTAATGAGATACAAATCAAGTTTACCTTATTACTGGTACTAAAACTGAAAGACAAAATCACACTGATACAGTAGTGCTTCACTGTAAGGGTCTTCTTTTCCAGAAATAACATTTTATACTTACACAACATAATTTAATAGCCTGGTATCATACTGAATTAACTTTCCTTGGAGTTATGTAATGCAGTAAGTAAATTGTCAAAGTATGTTGACAAAGTTATAATTTTGGGTCTTTTTTCCCCCTAATTGACAAAGTTTCTGGAGTGAATGTTGTAATACAGCAATCCATCAGTCCATTAACAGACTTTTGAATTCTCCAATATTGTTTTGACCAAACTTAGTGCATACTTAGGTTTATAGAAAATGTGGAATGGTAATGGTTTTAAGGGTAATCTTTAAAAGTCAAAACAAGGGTTTATGGAAAATAAGAAATGATAATGTGTCCTTATTATTTTATAATTCTTGTTTGAATGATGGAAGTTGTTTTTGGTGTAACAGGTCACAGTTAAAGAGCAGCAAGAATGGAAGATCCCACCATGTATTTCAAATTGGAAAAATGCAAAGGTATGTAACACAAATATCTGTGATGATTGTATAGATAACTAGGCAATACTACAAGATCTGAAATAGAGGGTACTAGTCTTATATTGGCCATTCTAAAAATGCATAACTTAACTTTTTTTTACTTTTAGAGTTTGTTGTATGTTTTTGAACTTCTCCAATTATTATCTTTTTTATAAGATGATGTTGTAGTGGTAGATTTTTGTCTTGCCTATGACAAAGGTCATGGTGGGCAAGACTTGCATACATATTGCTTTTCCAGCTTCATTGTCCATGCTAAGATATTATTGTTAGGTTTTCAGCACACAATTGTTCTAATTAGTTTTCAATTAATTACTTTCTAGGGATATACTATACCTCTAGACAAGAGACTGGCTGCAGACGGCAGAGGATTACAGGGTGTCCACATCAACGAGAACTTTGCTAAATTGGCCGAAGCTTTATATATTGCTGATAGAAAGGTTATATTTTCCCTTAGATTTTGGTGGAGGAAATTTTAAGGATCATGCTCAAACTACAAAATCGATATAATTTGAAGGAAATATGTAAACTGGTGGAACTATTAATTCATAGATTAACTAGGAATATTATAACATGGCATTGGCATTACAGAATATAAAGAGAATAGGTTTGGTGTATTTGTCAAAGAGAAAACAACCCCACCGGGATGAAATTGTCATCCCAAAGCTATTGATGAGGAAACCCTCATACCACAGCGCAGGCAGCAGCTTGCCCTGAAACATCATAATACACAGTTCCTTATATACTCAAGTCACATAAAAATTTAACTAAAAGTGAAAACGAAACAAGACATTTAGAGACCAGACATCCCTGACTTGGGACAAGTGCAAGAAATGCGACAGATTTGAAATACTTTCTACAAAAATAAAAAAAAAATTAAAAAAAAAGAAAAAAAACATTCTCTGACTGTATTGACCACTTTGGATCACAATGGTATTTTAGATAATGGGGAAATCTGAATCAGCTTCTGTTTTCTCTTTGTTGTGTGATAATATAATTTTAGGCTATGTCTATGAGGGATGGAGCTATTTTTACTTGTTTTACATTTAATTTTATTGATAATACACTGATATGTTGTTATATTGCTGATGACCAACTGGAATATGCAAGATTTCTTATAACATAGATGTGTGTCTGTGTTAAAAGTTTACACAATCACATCCTAACTGCATATAATGACATGTAGAAGGGACCTAGTGCCATCTATGTAAAAATAATTGTTTCTCTTTCTGTGATACTTATAGTAGTATTAGTCCTTTCAAAATTATTCTATTGTGAAAAAAAATCATCAGTAAGTAACTGAAAGTCTTTAGTATAAATCCAGCTTATATTGGAATATAATTTTTTGGGGTGGAAATAATGTTGATTATTTTATATAAGGGGCTGAAATTGAAGTAAACAAAAATTCAGTTTTTGGTGCGAACATTTTAAAAAGTTTAAAAACTATTGTGCTCTTCGAAATAATAATTTTATGATTTCATTTTATGCTTGGTTGACAGGTACCTCCAGACTACCGGTATGAAAAATGAACATCGAATTTTATTTTTCAAGGTCTATAGACACACTCACTCTGTGTTAGAAACCCATGCTGTATCAAATATCTTATCATAATCCAAATTTAGAGATGTGTAAAGCTTGGATATTGTATTTATACTTGTCCAAACAGCAAAGGGTTGGTCATATGTGATTGTATCAGGCTATGCCCTGCAGAACTTTCTATCAAAGCTGACTATTTTTACAAATTTTTGTTTGAAACTCAAAACCTATAACACAAAAAGCAGGGAAATTTTTGTGCCATTTTAAAATATTACTATTTTTACACGTATGAGTTGTAATATAATTTAAAACTTTTGCCAAAATTTCAAGAAATGTTGTAATGACAGATGATCGTGAATTTAGAATGTGCAAACTAAAAAAAAAATATATGTAAAACTATCCAAAAAAAAACAGCCGACGGAAACTGTCAATAGGTTAACTCTGCAGGGCTATAATAACTTTACTTCTCATTCGATTGTTAGCCATTGTAATTAGTTGTCTGATGCAGAATTGATATCTTTACAGGCAAGAGAAGAAGTAGAGATGAGAGTGAAGATAGATGAAATGGTAGCTCAGGAAGAAAAGAAGAAAAAAGAAGACAAATTACGACAATTAGCTCAAGAAGCTAGAGAAGAGAGAGCAGGCATCAAAAGTAGAGAGCGTATGTTCAAATTATTATAATAGAAAATATCCACAGTGTTTTCACTGAGGGCTGTTCCAGAGATATGGGAGTGGTGGCACTATTTCTCTAGTCTACCACTTACAAAAAATTGTCAGTATTGGATATTGTATGTATACCAGACAGCAAAGGGTTGGACATATGTGATTGTATTAGGCTGTGCCCTGCAAAACTTTCTATCGAAGCTGACTATTTTTACAAGTTTTTGTCTGAAACTCAAAACCTATAACACTGAAAGCATTACAAAAGCAGGTCTGCATTGCTCACGTCCATTACATCTTAAAGTATTTTATGACAAATGAAAGTGGCTAATATAAACAAGTATACAATTTATTCTGAAATTAAAAATATAAGAAAGGAAGTGGGAAGCCATATGAATTTTGAGAATGAAATTTTGTCATTTTGGTTGAATGTTTTTTGGTACAAATTGGAGAAAGGCTTACCAAGGATCTTGAAAAATTTAACTCTATAGGAACCGCTAATAATTAAAGCTAATTAAAACTAACCACATGTACAGGCTGACAGATGTACATGTATGGGCTATCACGATGCCAACCATTTCACTTTGGGACAATAGATAATCTGGCTCAGCAAATTGGACTTAGCAAAATAATCATAACTCAGTACTCATATATAATGTATTTATTGAAATATGCTATGATTCATTGTTTCATACAGTATTCTTCGGTATATTACGTACACTCGGGTATACCACACACCCCCTTCTTGGCAAGGAAGATTGACACACAAAGTTCGTTTCATTGTAAAATGCACACTGGGCAGCAAGGAAAATCAACAGCAGAAGATCACATTAAGATGAAAGGATTCTGGTAAATTCCCTGATATGCGTATCCTTTCATCATTAATCTTTTAAATAAAAGCATTGTGTATGTTTCCCTGCATTTGCAAGCCATTTATTGATTAAGATGCAGCGATGTATTGGATCCATTCAATCAGTCGGCTAAAGTATTTACATTTCCTGTTTGTATACAAACCAGAGGTTTTACAAAAACAATGGCGTCAAGTCCGACCGTTTATAAAAAAGATGTTTTAATTTGTCAGGCTTATGTATTGTTATTTGATATCTGGAAACAGTTCATCAAGGGAATTAAGGGATTAGTGACAATTGTTTTCACCTTTTAAATTGATTTTTTGTTATTTGATAATTAAATGACAATTGGGCCAAAGAACAGGTTAGCGCACCCATTAATGTGCAACACTCCACTGCACACAGGTGAAGTTTATAATTTAGGATGGTGTGTTTTGAGAGAAAAATAAGAAACTAGTCATGTTTTTTTTGTATAAACTAAGAGATACTAGAAAACAGCATTGATGGATAAAACAACTGTTAAATAGCAGTAAAACTTTATTTATTTCACATAAATTGTTCTCAAAAATACAAAATGGTTCGATGTTGTCTTTTGTTGACAACTTCGGTTCTGATTCCTGAAACTTACGGACCCAAAAATTAGGAAAACATGTAGAAACTCATTGTTTTGGTGTATACCGTGCATCCCCCTCATGGAACAAAGAAGTTGAAAAAAAATGCATGGTATACGTAGAAGACTATGGTAGTTTCATTGTTCATTTAGTAACCAAAATAGGTCTAAAAGACAAATAAGACTGCATTTTTTTTTTTTTCAAATTATTGTTCCAGTGTTTTAATTTCTTATTTTAAAGTGTTTTTTTCTGATGTCCAGACAATTAACTTGAGTAAAAAAAAAATGGGTCGAGGTTCAGTTGTACTATACAGTGATTGGGATTAAAATTTTGCCAATGGTACTATAGCCCCCTTACCCTTCATTTCAATTGGACATTTCCAATTTCAATGGGCCATCCTAAAAAAAACTGTGGGACAAATTTGGAATACCAACTACGGCCAGCTATGCATAAATATTGCAGACCAAATGAACAAATATAATATTAATATACACTGCAGATTAATTGTTCATTAAGAGTTAAAATGTTTGTTATTCAGTATTGTATTTCTGTATCATATGTCAATGTCAATTAATCTTCACATCAGATCACTTTCCTTTTGTGATGTTTGAGTTGAAGTGGACAACACTCCACCATCAATGATGGAAACTTAATGCATGCACATGAAGCGGCACATTAGTCACTCAATGCACCATTTTAAGAGGAAATGTGACTATTCCGCATGGTGCACGGTAATTCCTTTCACTGATTATGATGTGCCATATCTTAAATGTAGACTGGGATTTATTTTTAGGTTGTGACTTGAGCCAATTAAGAATTAGGGGCTACAAGGTGGCCAGAAACCTGAGTTATTTCTCTGATTTCTGGATGATATCTTCAGTGAGAGGGAATGGATGTCTATGAAATTCTAGCACAAAGCTGTGTCAAGTTTGAATGGTGTGTCTATACTTGCCAAAAACTGTTCAGGGTTTGACCTCTACGATTGTATCAAAATCACATGTGTGCACCTTTACTGCCATAAGAATGATTTTTTTTTTATCTCTTCTAGATAAAGATAGAAATGAAGATATAGGAGAGAGAGATGAACTGAGAAGAGACAGACAAAAAGAAAGACAAAGAGACAGAAATCTATCTAGAGCAGCACCCGATAAAAGGTTGAATTAAGCTTTATTGTGTCTGCCTAACGAAGCTAGGTTCTGTCTGAACAAAGTTTGGCTCTGTCTGCCTAACAAGACTTGGTTGACTTCCTCCATAAAATATCTAGGTCAGTCCTGCCTAATATATCTAGGTAGTTACTGCCAAATAGAGCTAGGTCGTTTCTACTTAAATAGCTAAGTCGTTCCTGCCTAACATATTTAGGTAGTTCCTGCCTAACATATCTAGATAGATTCCGCCTAATATAGCTGGGTAGTCCACCTAACATATCTTGGTCAATCCTCCCTAACATAGCTAGGTAGTTTCTTCCTAACATACCTAGGTTATTACTGCCAAACAGAGCTAGGTAGTTCCTACCTAACAAAGCTCGGTAGTTGCTGCCGAACATAGCTAGGTTGTTCCTGCCTAACATAGATAGGTCGTTCCTGCCTAATATAGGTAGGTTGTTCCTGCCTAACACAGTTAGGTAGTTGCTGCCGAACATAGCTAGGTTGTTTTTGCCTAACATAATTAGGTAGTTCCTGCCTAACATAGCTAGGTTGTTCCTGCTTAACATAGCTAGGTAGTTCCAGCCTAACATACCTAGATCAGTACTGCGGAACATAGCTAGGTCAATCCTCCCTAACATAGCTAGGTAGTTTAAGCCTAATTTAGCTAGGTAGTTCCTGCCTAATATAGCTAGGTCATTACTGCCAAAAATAGGTAGTTCCTGCCTATCAAAGCTAGGTAGTTGCTGCCCAACATAGCTAGGTTGTTCCTGCCTAACATAGCTAGGTAATTTCTACCTACCATAGCTAGGTCGTTCCTGCCTAATATCGGTAGGTTGTTCCTGCCTAACATAGTTAGGTAGTTGCTGCTGAACATAGCTAGGTTGTTCCTGCTTAACATAGGTAGTTACTGCCGAACATAGCTAGGTTATTGTCGTCTAACATATCTAGGCTGTTCCTGCTTAGCTAACAAAGCTTATTTCTGTCTAACAAAACTCTCATCTGAGACCCATTGATTTGGTCTTGATTTTTGGCCAAATTTCACATTGTGAAAATCAGGTATAGTATGGTTAATTTTGGTCTGGCAAGAAGGCAATTATTTTAGAAACACTTTTCTCAGTAACAACTTATTGCAGGCTCTTGTTATTTGATATCCAGCATCAGTTAAGGGTCCCATATCGTGGGATCCAATTTCAGGCCTGATGGACATTCCTGTTTAACCAAATTCTGCCATTTCTGTCTTCAACCCATTTTTGACTCACCAGGCCGTAGGCCATATAAGCTATTGCCATCACTTGGCATCCGTTGTTGTCATTGTCATCTTCGTCATCCGTTGTTAACAATTTTCAAAACTCTTCTCCTCAGACACTACTTGATTAATTGGATCCAGACTTGTTGTGAATGTTCCTTGCATAGAACTGATTTAGATCTTTCGAAAAACATGCCGTTACTTAAATTAAAACATAGAGGTCAGACAGTAGTTTTTTGCATATATCCCCAGAACTGTTAGGTTTAGCCAAATTCTGACATGGGTAAAAGTTTTCAGCATGATGAGATCTATCTGTGGTCAAATTTTCATTTTAATCTGTGAAGCCAGGTTGAAGTGATTGTCCTTTTTCAACATTTTTTTGCTAATTTTAATGTTATTTCTTTCAAAAAGTCTCCTCTGACACTACTTCACCAATTGGAACCAAACTTGGTTTGAATGTTCCTTGAGGTATCCTGCACAGAACTGTTGTGGGGATATTTGATCCATCAAAAAACATGGCTGCTGTTACTTAAAATAGAAGATAGAGGTCAGACAGTAGCTTTTTACTTATTATACCTCCAAAACCAGTAGGTTTAGCCAAATTCTTTCAATTGCTGATATGATCCTTATTATAAGGCCTACAAAAGTATCCAAGGGATAGAAGTTGTCAGACGACTCTTTGTAAGAATTGTTGCTGTTGAAAGATAAAAAATGACGGTTTTTATTTACAGATTTCGGCCAATATCTTGAAAGCTATAATAAATAGAAAGAAACTCTCAATTGCTGAAATGATCCTTATGATAAGTCCTACCAAAGTCTTCATGAGTCAAAATTTTTGGACCACTCTTTGTTAAATTAATTGCGCTTGAAAGACAAAAGTTAAGCAGGTGAGCGATTCTGGCTCCTGGGAGCCTCTTGTTATAAATATGGAACATGTTTTTGATGTGTTTGAGGTTCACCAGTCCAGTAGATAACTGGTCTTATTAGCTTTTGTAGACATGTTTTTAGTACTTCATTGAAATAGAACAGTTTGGATATGTAATGGTCTTGGTAGAGAAATTAAAACACTTGTCTTTTACAAGAGCTGGTATAAGATCATAGACCCATTACAGTCACAATGACCATGATGATTCACATGACATTGTATAAAGAATACAGTAAGGTTTTTTTTTCTTGTAGATCCAGATTGCAGAGAGAAAGAGACAGAGATATCAGTGAGAAAATTGCATTAGGTTTGCCCAACACTGGGCATGGAAACCAGGAAACTATGTTTGATCAGAGACTTTTCAATACTAGCAAGGTATGTTTGCACTTACTGCTTGCATTGAATCATTATTAACATTGTACTTTGAAAAAAAAGTTGACAGCTGTGATGAACTGCAAAAAGTGAGTGTTAACTGTCAGTCTGTAAAGCTGCATTAGCTGTCATTTTTGTAAATTTTTGTTGCTGTTAAAATATACCTTAACTTTGAATTATTTCTACTAAATTTCATTTTTCCTGTATAATTTCATTTGATATCCATGTATAAAATGCATTAAATACATGAAATATGTGTCTATATATTCATTGTCTTGCAAGACAAAAAGTCGACCTAGATAAAATCATTTATTCAACGGCAAGGAAGACCAACAGACTCAAGCTGTAAAAGAAACAAGTTTGAATATAACGCAAGGATCCTTTTGAAATTTACATATTGCGATATAATATGGCTTAAATATGTTCATTATTTGTTTGAAAACTAATCAAGAAATAGATGAAATGAAATGAAAACAAGACATAAGCTTACCTGTGTATCCATTATTGTTATTTTTTTTACCAAGGTTAAACTCAGGTGAATTTACTGTCAGCAATCTTCGGAAGTAATGGTAAAAAATAATTAGATCAGATTAAAAAAACATTGTTTTCACAATATTCTGTAGATATTATCGACATTTATTGCTTCAATGGCATTACTACAAATTTATTTCATTTTATCAGCAAAATTCAGTAGAATCAAAACTGAACAAATTTGGCAGCTAATGTAGCTTTAAGGAAATTTTAATACATTTGTAATAGTGTATAAAGGCTGAAATAAAATACTCTTCAGATAAACTTTCGTTATTAGTATATCTTGGGATTATAAAGAAATGTTCCTGTGTGTCTTTCTTTCCACAACTCCTAGATTTCAAGAAATGAACATTTTTGGGTCAGCTAGGTCAAAGGTCCCCATGAGCTTAGGCCATCACTTTTCATATGTTGTCCTTCTACCATAAATGTTCTACATTTTGCTCAACTATATGAAAACTTGACAAATACAATGTATGGAAAAGCTTCTACAAAGTGTTTACTTTTGGTTCCATTTGATCAAACAAAATGCCCCCCAGAGGCTATCTAAGCATCTGATTGGCCAATTTTCCTTGTGTATAATTTGCATTTATGTATTTATACCTTGAAGGTTGAAACAAGTGAAAAAAATTTTTTCATAGATATAAATTGCAGTAGGATTGAGACTTTTTGCTTTATTCATACTAAAACATTATGTAAAAGATGGGAGCTGCAAAAATTGGATAATTTTAATTTCAAAACATTACAAAATTGCTATCAGATGTGTGAAATGGCTTCTAAAACAGTCAGGAAAAATTTGACAATTCCAGTTTTGGTTTTTACTCAAATTAAGTCCTATAAATTCCTATATTTTCCTATAAATTTGAAGGTCCCTACATTTTCCCTATTATTCATTAAAATCAATGAAAACCAAACTTGACAGAAATCATAAAAGGGATAACTTTTACACTATATATCATGGTTCTGTTTGATTGAACAAAATGGCCATTAGAGGCTATGTAAACTTCAGTTTGGCCAATTTTCAAAAGATCAACTCCCCTGAAACCATATATGTGAATATTTTGAAATTTAATTTGGTTGATGACCTCAATGCCCTTAAGAAATGATTCATTTTTGTTCGGTTTGCAAAAATAAGACTGCATGATGCTAATATCTTAACATTGAAAAATATCACAAGATTGTGCACCTGTAAAAAATTTCCTGATATACAGCACCTTGGTTTATTATTGTGTGTGTTCAATCCTGTCATTTGTTGGTAAAAAAAGGCAACAAATTCAACTTCATCCCGACTTGCCAATTTTAAGATGTCATTTGTTTGCAGGGAATGGACAGTGGCTTTAATGATGATGAGGCATACAATGTTTATGATAAACCCTTCAGACAAGAAAGTTCCATAGCAAATAACATCTACAGGCCCTCAAAGAATATTGACAAAGATATATATGGTGATGACTTCGATACCTTGATGAAAACAAACAGGTAAGAAGATATTCTTTGTTGCAATTGAGAATATAATTAGTTTCACATTTCAAAGGCACATTCATTTTTTTCCATTTATCTGGACAAAACAATAAAATGAGCTTTTGTTGCTACTTATCGTCAATCTTAATGAGAACCAATTGTGCCACTCTGGTTAGACTTCATTACAGTTCTGGTTCAAATGAAAGAATGGCACTTTGCCAGCTCATGTAACTTCAGTTTCAACTACAGAGATGACATTCTATCATTGGATAATCTCTTGCCCACAATGATGTAGTTCTCTCTTTCACTTATCGCTGATTTGACATTAGATGAGCAACTTAGAAAGTGTTTCTAGAAGCAGAGGATTCTTCCCTACTGGTGCACCTAGTCTATATGCCCTGTTTTTATTGGAGTGTATCTTACTTATTCTCGAGTTTCTATGTCTATTCTGTAAGTTAACTTGTTTTCTCTAAATTTTAATTATTTTCAAACCTGACTGGTGTGAGATAAATACTTCTTATCTCTAGAGAAATTCGAGTTCAAAGGCACTGATTGGTTGAAACAGAAAGGGGTAATTGGTTGTTGTGTTATTGTATTGCATTGTCTACAAACTCTCATTGGTCAAAAGCAACCTTCTGACATTTTTAACATTGTTCTTTTGTTGATGTCATAGACAGATGATGGATAGAATTTCTGCCAGAAAAGTTAAAAGAAACAGAAGCTACAACTTTAGTTTGTTGATTATGAAATTTCTCTCAGTGTGAGAAATGTTCATAATCAACTGGCTTTCATTGTAAATTCTATATATAATTATGGTGTTTATCTGTTTTGTTTCCAGATAATAAATATCCTGTTCCTCATTCTAGTGATGGCCTCTTTACTTTGACTTTCATTTTACGCTTTGTGTAACAACAAAAAACAATAAAGTGGATTTCAACCAAATTCAGCTGGGAGGAAAAATGTAGGCTCAGATTGCCCAGGCTTAATCTATAAATTATTGCACCTAAATTAAGATTTGACTTATAGATGAACTTTAAAACTGCTTGTCCCAACTTCAATTTCTAACATACAAAATTTGTGGTTTATTGTTTTCACAGCTAGGTGAGTTGTACCATATCTACCCTTTTCAGATTCCCAGCTTGTCTTCTTCCTTTTCACCTACTCATACTGCAAATATTTTTTTCGTATTGATTTTGACTGTTCTGGCCCAAACCTTTTAGGAATAAGAGGCAAAAACAAGCAGTTTACTTCACAGTTTAAGTATAAGTGCATGGATCTCTATGAAATTGTACATTACATCAAGGTTGTTGATCCCAAAGGTCTCAATGGAATTGATTTTTATGGTTACAGCATTAACCCATTTATAGGAATTATGGGCCAGATATGACCAAAAACAACATTTTTTCTGGTTTCCAGACAATAACTTTAGTATAAGTGAGTGGCCATGAAATTATTTTACAAATGTTCCAAGTTCCATACTGTTTTTTTTTCTGGATTTTTTGCAATTACTCAGAATTTATGGGTGTAATGCTATTGGATTTGTTTAACACAACAATGCATGCAACCTTTTGTTCACTTTTTAAACTGTTTAGGAACATTCACAGCAAAAGCCTGTACAAATTATCTAGTGCCTGTTCCTCATGTGGATTTTGACTTTTAATAGTTGTGAATATGTTTGCTGTAAAAATCTTAATGGGTTTTAATCATTTTAGAATAAAAATTCTATCAAATTGGTTCAATAATTGCAGTTTAAGATGATTATTGTGCTTCAGATTTGTTCCTGATAGAGAGTTTGCAGGGACTGACAGGAGTCGTCGAAGGGAAGGTCCTGTACAGTTTGAACAAGCTGATGAAGAAGATCCTTTCAATTTGACTGAGTTCTTAAAAACTGCAAAACGTGGTGAGAAACGAGCAGGTGAAGATTCTCGTCGAGACTATGAAAGCAGTAAAAGTAAAAAAAGAAGGGACTAATTAAGGAAATCTTATCATGAACTGGCCATTATTATGATTTTATGTAATAAATTTTTTGTGTTATACCATTTTGTTAGAATTTATGCTTGCAAAATGTCATCCATACTAAAATCAGCAAGAGACTTTATGTGATGTTTTGCTTAAGATAAACTACTTAGTTTAAATCTTATAACATTAATCAGACAGATATGAAAATTGGAGGAAGCATAACTCATCATATAAAAGCTTCTAATGTTGAATCATTCTATCTAGCAGTAGCTTAGAAAAAAATTGTTATTGAACAGAAGAATAAACAGACCTACAGGGTGACTGTAATATAACCTCTGACATTTGGGTGTAGAATGATAATTATGCTCATTATTGATAGCATCCTTTTACATTTGGGAATAGAATGATGTGCTCATTGTTGATGGCCATCCTTGGGTGTAGAATAATATGTACATGTTGGATAGCCATCCTCTTACATTTGGGCGTAGAATGATTAGCTAATCCTTGTTAGCCATCCTCTTATATTTGGGAATAGAATGATATGCTCGTGCCCACTTAGCATCCATCATCATCGTCATTAACAATTTTTCAAAACTCTTTTCCTCTGACACTACTTGACCAATTAGAACCAAACTTGATATGAATATTCCTTGGGGTATTCTGCATAAAACTGATGTGGGGATTTTTGATCCATCAAAAAATGTGGCTGCTGTTACTAAAAATAAAACATAGGTCAGACAGAAACTTTTTGCATATACAAAAAACCGTTCTTACATGGGTAAAAAGTGTTCAGCTATGTTGGAGTTATTGACCTTTTTGGACATTTTTTCACTATTTTCAATGTTATTTATTTCAAAAATCTTCTCCTCTGACACTACCCGACCAAAGAGAAGTAAAATTGGTATGAAATGATGTGGGCAATTTTATTCCCATTGAAAAATAAATTTTATTCCCATTGAAAAATATGGCTTCTGGACATTGATACGATTGTTTCCTATGTTTAAGCATTAGGAATTTTTATCCAAGAAAACAAATTCTGTTTTACAAACAAAAATAGAATGTTGCTTTTCAAACCAGGTAAGCGATTCAGGCTCTTTAGAAGCCATAGTTTCTACAAAGAAGTTGTCATGCTAAATCTCTATCTTTGAAAAACTGAAATGAAGATCTCCCTCTTTAAGCATTCAAAAGGTTAACAGGTATGCCAGAGCCATCCTCTTATTTTTTTAGTAGAATATTATGGTCATGGTTGATAGCCATACACTTACAATTTCGGAGTAGAATGGTATGATCATGATCATGGTTGATAGCCATACTCTTACATTTGGGAGAAGGAAGGTATGATCATGATTGATCTTTTAATCATTTGATCAAAGTACTTATAAAGAGCTGTATCCAGTTTCAAAATTGTTCCTATATTGTTCCATCTGACCAAGGTTTGACCTGTGTGGTCACAATAAGCTGCACTCTTTGAAGCATTTTATTTCTATTTCTAAAAGCAAGGGTGATCCTTGAAAAACAGATACTTCGAATTGTTTTTGACTCCTGCATAGTATGGGGAATATAGTTTTTGTTCAGTTTGTTCGTTCGTCCATCCAGTCCTTACTGAACTTAGAAATGAAAATCTTCTAAATTTGCATTCGTCTTTGGTTTATAGATAAGTGTAGATTAGTCATGAATGTTCTTCATTCTGTTATCCTGCCATTTTGATCTTTAAAAAATCACGGGAATAGTTGGCATTTTTCTTGCAACACTTTTTGAATGCAGAGTATCTGAAATTTCCGGTCAGAAAGCTTTCAAGACAGATAATTGTGTTGCAAATGAGGACATTTTCTGGTTTCATAATGGTCATAAAGAATTGTTATTGCGATGTTTCCTGATGTCACTGTCCAGAGACATTTTGTTTTCCGACAATGATATGAAGTTATGAGAATGAATCTGTTTGAAACTTTTACCAGGTTTCTTACATCAGAAGAAAGATTGGGGACTTGAAGATGATTTTTAGTGTTGTGACCCAACATAAAAAACAATGAGCATATTAGTACAACTTATGGTATACCACTGTCGAACCAACCACTGACCAAGTCATTATATGATTTGACAGATCATTGTAGGAAGCTCTTTTATTCCAATATGGTTTCCTTCAATATCTTTAGTAAAGATCAGGCTTCTATGAAGAGGGTTTACGTAAATGACCTTTGTGTCATGGGACAAAAAAAATGTAACTAAAAAATGGTATATTTATGCCCACGTCAGCAAAGTTTTGGTTGCCTTGGAATCACGCTGTTGTTCCATCTGTCTACATTTCCTGGTTAAACGCTTATTGTGTTTTGATCAAACTTGAGCATAAAATGTAGATGTGCATGAAGGAATATAGTTGCTGTTGGATGACTCAAAGAGAAAAGAATCCAACTTATGGGTTTTACCTTGTAGGTACACCCCCAATATAAAAAAACAAAAAAGACACTCTATTTAAAAATCTTTCTATGAAGGTTGGGCATATCATATGTCAATACATGTACGTGAAGGATTGCATGTTTTTATTGTAAAAGAGTTACTCCTAAAACGTAAGAGGTTGGAATTCCTGTCCTCCATACCCCAACCTCTTACTTCCGAGCGCCATATTGCATTACGCTCGTTCCGCCGTTCCTTGAAATCGGCAGAATATTAGTAAACCATTTTCCATTTAAAACGTTTTATACAGTTTCTTTACCATTACACGGGAGAAGGTGGCAAAACTAAAGAAAGGCAATGACCCACCTGATGAGAAAATCCAGCAGTCCTGGAAATCCTTTGTAAAAGCAGTTAAAATGAACTTCATATTTGGTCTTTAGCTTTTTGGGTGTGTAATTCCGGTTGATAACATTACGGATTTTAAAATTTGCGAAACGAACATATCAAATTAACCAACGAATTGCCTTTACCAACTTTAAGTTCGTTTTGTCAAAAATATATTGTATTCCGTAAAATTAGTCACCTGATTCAAAATTGCTGGTCAGTTTGACAACTGTCTTCATTTCAAATATTTTCTAGGTAATTAACAAATATTTAGGATTTTTATCGTTCGATTTCCGGTAGGTTAAACTTTTATGTAAATGAAAAAACAAAGTATTTTAAACATTTGTTCATTTGCATTTGCTTTTGTTACTTTGTATGTATGATTTTAGTTACTTATGTTCTTTGTTGTGTATATCTGTATTCCATGTCTGGTCTTTGTTCCTGGATTACATTCTTTTGATTACCGCTATAACCTTGGTTCCCTTGATTACTCTTTAAAACACTTTTAGCTAATTAACATTTGCGGTGGCTTTCAACATGTCAGATGCTAGAGGTTTAGGGTGGCACCAAGTCAGAAAATAGCTTGCCAGACAACCTCTAGCATTGCAGGAGTATGTCAGAGTCTGATGAAGAGTAAATTCAAGATTGGACAAAGCGATAAATTGGTCCCGGTTCGGCTATCAATTGTGGACTGCATCCCATAGTATTTTTCAAAGGCAAAACAAAAGTATGAGAAGACGACGGGGATCAGATTGAGAATTAAACCAAATTGCATTCATTCTGTGTTCTTATATCTATGACTACTTCATTTCTTGTATCACGACTGGAAGACAGATAAATACATGTTATGAACAAACGTCTAAATATGATGATGGTAAAATTTACATTGAATGTTTCGGATAACCGACATCCTTCATCAACTTTTAGTTCAAGATCAATATATATATTCTGAAGCTTATATAACCAAAAGATTACGAAGCTGAATGAGAACTAAGGTGTTTTTTTTACATAAATTGTGGTTGCGCTAAAGTCAAAATCTAGGACATAACTAGACGAATTTCATTTGCAACTTCACTAATGTGTGAAGTAAATCCCTGAAACTTGGCTAAATACATCGTGATACAATAATCCACCCATAACGTGGTCCATTGTTTAATATAACATGTTAATATATATTGTAAACAACATAAGTGTAAACATGAAACTTTTAATTAAATCTACAGCTTTACCAGGACATTGATGTACACAATATTCTGTAACCTAGACATATAGTGCAGGACAAGCAGGCACTTATTATAAATTAATAACTGGATTTTAGAGAAAACTGTAATATTTTATAATTATTGATGTTAGTATTTAGCTGGGCCACAGCATAAACATAAAATTTGAAGTTAAGTGGAGTGTGAGTTGCTCATTTGCCTTTGTTACTTTGTATGTATGATTTTAGTTACTTTGTTTTTTTTTTGTTGTGTATGTCTGTTTTCCATGTCTGGTCTTTGTCCCTGGATTACATTCTTTTGATTACCACTATAACCTTGGTTCCCTTGATCACTCTTTGAAGAAATGCCAATTATTTTATGGAAATCAATGTCCGCTTGTCCTGCATAATACATTAGGATCAGGAATGTAGGAATTTTTAGTCTTTAAAGATGAATTTTGAAAGCTGTAGTTTCATATAAAATATGTTGTTTACCTTTTGGTTTTTGTAAAATAAAGAAGTTTTAAATTTTTTTTCAAAACTGGCACATGCTTAAATCATGTTGATATATATATATAGCAATGTTTCAGAGCTATATTTAATGCATACTTTAAATGATGAATGAGAACAATCCAACAAGGAATGCCCTAGATATTGACTTCAGTGGAACCTTAAATGTAAAAAAAAAGTAAATATGAAGTTAAACAAAAATTGTAGTATAACATGGTGCTATACCAGTTTAAGACCGGGACCCAACAATGAATTATTTTTTCTCGTTAATTCCATCAGAAAAAAAATTGAAATTTTTTTGTCATCCAAAATCTTTCCTAAACACTTTTTCACTTTTAGACCAGTTATTATTATGATCTATCACCGTAATTACAATGGAAGTCCTCCTGTTGTGTATACATATCAATAAAACTATTGTTGGTGACAGGTCGATTTCGCTACCTTCATTCCCAAGTTCAGCATTACATTATGATTATCAATTAACATTTGAATTTTCTATTTCTATTGACCTTGTAATACTTTCAACACGCATCGTCTGTGAAAAATTAAAATGAACTACAATCACTGACAGTAAGAATCTAATTGGTGGTAACAGTGGTGGGTATCATCGCATGTGTGGATAAATTTGAAATTTTGATCAAATGTTATTGTCGAGAATAAAACAATTTACGTAACAATACAATACTTAGAATAGTGGCAACTAGAATTCCATGTCAGCGCTGCAGCCATAAATAGTCATATAAAAATACAGCACAAGTTGCAAAATCATAACATGCAACAATGTATTTGTTCATATTTGCCAGCTTTAAAATACAATTAGCCATCAAAACTATACTAAAATAATTAAAAGTGCAAAACGGAAAACAGAAATGAAGTCGCAGGAAGAAAATTCACAATTAATTTTGGTGGAGAACAAGTCACAGCAAATATATCAATAAGAAACAATGCCGTAAACTATACAGAATCCTCAAGAACACCCTACATTCTAGGTACTGTTACCATGTGGTCCCATGATCGTTTCCATTGCAATATGCAATGACCATCAACTCCTCGAAAAAGGAAGAAATATTTCAGATAGATGCGTCTCATTTTTATTCGTGACATAAACATAGGGTGTATTAAGGACCGTTCAATATCGGAGTGTGCAATTGTTTTTCCTCTTCAAAATATTTCCTCAAGAAATTCCAATAGCAAATAATAATAAGCTTCGCGCAGTGCTGCATGATACACAGTGGTCAAACCCTAAACAGTTGGCGCAAGTATGCATGGACACAATATTATTAATTTTTAACACTTAAGCATAGGGACTTGCAATTAATTATGGACACAACAAAACGTTTGGACACCATATTGCACAAAATTTGAAATTCAATTGAAAATTTTCAAAATCAGGCCAAAAAAAATAAAAAGTCAATTTTTGGGGTGTTGCACCTTTGATTCCTTATACCTCGAAACCATAAGAGGTATCTGAAATCTGATTGAAAAATGCAAGCATGAGGAATTCAATAAAAAAAATTTTCGAAATCGGACCAAAAATAAAAAAATCGATTTTTTTGGGGTGTGACCCGTTTGACCCTTTATAACTCGAAAACCGCAAGAAATATGAAAAAAAAAAAAAAATCGATATCAGACCAAAATAAAAAAAGTTTAATTTTTGGGCGTTATCCAACTTTGACCCCCTATAACTTGAAAACAGTCCAAAACGCATCAAATCTGCTGTTTATTTGTTTACCAGAATAAAATAAGGAACACAATAAAAAAAAAAGAATATTTAAAATCGGAAGGAAAACAAACATTTTACATGGGTTTTAATATATCACACATTTTCACACTTCTTGGCACCTTATCCTTAAACGGTTGAGGCCACAAACCCCAAATGAAATAGGAACCTCCCTTTAGTGGTTAGTAAAATTAAATCAAAATCTCGTAACAAATTGCTCAACCAAAACTAATTATCTCACGGAGGCGAAGTGTCCATAGACAATGACGACGCATATTTTTGCGGTCTTATAAAAACTAACAGACAATTAATTGTCAAAGCATAAAAATAATTGCCTAGAAAGATATTTTACTCGAGATTTTTTAAGACCCCTCCATTTAATGTCGAGACGAAAGAAGTGGCATAAACTGACCTGTTTCATGGTACATTGTATGTTGTCACACATACATTTACTGCAATTTTTCCCTATTAAGGTTGTTGTAGTGCAAGACAGTTAAACGAAGCACCACATATGTACATACTTTAAACTTATTTGCATAATTACCTTTTCCTATTTTTATTGTTAACTTTTTAATAAAACAATTTACTTAACTTTAAAGATATCAATATATACACCCATATCAGTATTAAATGATATAAAATAAATCATAAAATACATATTTTTAACATATTTGTTACAAATTTAATTGGGGATTTCAGTAAAAAAACTCAACAAATGTATAAACTATGAATTTATTGCTTTTTCCATTAACTGTTTGCCCTATAGAACTACCTAACAACTTTTCATCAGTTTGTTCTGAACGATCACGAAACGATAAGCGAAATAAAGTATGTTCTGTTAGAGTACTTGGATGTGGACCGTCTCAGGGGTCACATAGAGTTTATAAAACAATTTTAGCAATGGTTTTAGTTTGGTTGTCAATGGGGATCTTTTCAAATTGTTTTACATTTCCGATAAAACTAGGGGTAAAGTGGGTTTCCGTCGTCTAAACGAATCGCACACACCTTTTCCCCGAGAATCAAAACTACTTTTATATAATTTAGATGGAATCTTGATGTTGCCAAAAATTTTTATTCTCTCTAATAGCTTTCCTGGTTTGATATTTGCCTCTGGGTCTATATCTGAAAGGGGAAATCCTTTGTCTTGTCTAGGAGTTATATCGACATTGTATCCCCTAGCGGGTGGATGTCCTCTGTATAGACATGTATTACCTCCTAAAAAGTCTTTCACTTTCTGGACATGAAGTTGTATCGAATGTTCTTGTCCCGCTATATGGCCACGGGTTGCTGGAAGATCACTAACTTTAGAGGCACGTGAGAGCACGTCACGTTTACTGGAAATTCGTGACGGAATATCTAGTCTATTAGAATGTCTGGTTCGATTTGATGTTCTAGACAACAGACCAGTACGTTTATCATTTGATTTAGAAACTCTAGTTTGCACATCCTGATGGTTATGTTCTTGAAAGTTTTGTTTTCTGAAAGGAAGCTCGAACTCAGACACAGCCTTCCCTTCTGGAATTCCTCTTGATTTTTTATCCTCTCTAAGAGGTATGTGTATTGACACTGGTCTCTGATTATTAACCGACGGCAGATGTGCGGGTGTGATGACAGAATCTGACACCGATGTATCCCGGTAGGTACTAAAGGTAAATCCCGTTTTAATATCACTTCTACTCTGACCAACGGAGCCCGGTATTCTACTCCGTTTGGTTTTCTTCTGTGTAGTTTTGTTAACGTATGACTTCAACAGTTTCATCACCAATTTGTTTTTCTCGTCTTCAATCTTAGCAATGCTCCGTTTTGTTTCCCGGATATCGTGATCCATCTTCACCATACATCTATCCTCTTGCTTCTCCAGTTTTTTTATGTACTGATTTAACCGTAGATGTGCAGTTTTGTTTATTTTGTACACACCCTTTAAATCCATGTCAAAATAATTTACGGGATCCTCATACTTTGAAGCCATATTTACATTCCAGATAAGGATACTACTATAAAGACAATATCTGATTCCGCCTTACTTTGTCGATAATTGAAAGCGATTAACAAAACCATTGGTATAATAATATAGGCCTTAAAATTGTTTATTTCTGAAATAAGACACTGCACACTTAACTAGTTCTATTGTACTGAGTAAAATAACCGTCCACAAGTACAGATTATATCTTTGAACACTTTCTATGGGACTATCAACAACAATGAACGTCCTTGGTAACATATAATTCTCTAGATCCCAGTCTGCCATGGGGTATGGCTGTTTTTGGTACAATCTACTTGCACTCATTATTATCCAGACATCAGGAAAATGTTTGTTTAGTGTGCCTTTTGGTCCCTCATTCCTAATAGGTTCAAACATAACCCCATTAATCATTCCTAGTCTTGTTTTTGAGATATAGCACGTTGTAGTACAATTTCAAGATCAATTAACTTGATCTCAACAATAGTAAATAAATAAAATACTTGGTTCTTGCCCTATTTGATCCCTCATTCCTAACTAGTTCAAGTCACAACCCTAAAAATAAATCAGTCTTCCTTTTGTGGTATGACATCCTGTACATTGTCAAAAATATCCAATCAGTTATTGTTGGGACATGATAAAAATGTGTGTTTCTGGCCCCTAATCCTAGTTAAAGTCAAAACCTTCAAAATCAATCACAGCCTTCTTTTTGTGGCATGGCACCTTATGGCGTAATTAAAAATAAAAAGCTTTGCTGAACATATGACAGTAGCCAGTTGAACTATATTCACTAAGAGCAAGTGTGGACACTAGGGGTTTCATTATTTTTTACAATGCAGGTACCTTTGGTTTTGTATGAGGTACTTTTCATTTTGTTTGATAAAAATGTATGAAATTTCAAAATTCTGGAGGTACCTTTCAGTAGTATAGAAGGGTAAAAGTACTTGGTACCGCCTCTTAATGAAAGGCCTGGGACACCATATTAGTTTTTGACACACTTTAACATAGGGACTTTCATTGTGGGCATAACTGGTTGGATACGATGTTTTGATATTCAATTTTAGTAAAATGTTCTGCTTTCAGTCATTAAAATTGGATGAAAAATATGAAAAAAACACAGACTTCCAAAAAATGATAGTTTTGGCCCCTTTGACCCCTTGTTAATCAAGAACAGTGAGAAATATTCTAAACTGATTGAAAATGCAAGAATGGACTTCCAGAAAGAATCTCATGAAATTGGACCAGAAATAAAAGAAAAAAAAAACTACTGTACGACATATCTGAAATCTGATTGAAAAATGCAGGCAGTGATTTTCCTCAGGAATCTGATAATATATTTTTTTTAAAATTGGACAAAAAATTAAAAAGTTTATTTATAGGGTGTAGCCCAACTTCGGCTTCCAATAGACTGAAAATTCTAGATGCTATTTATAATCTGTTAAGTATACTCAACATGGTATTTTGTAAGAAACAAATTTAAATAAACATCTATTTTACCCATTTTGGCTCCTTTTTGGTAGAACGGTAGGGGCCAGAGACCCCATTTTCATCAAATGACAATATATCAAAATTTCATGATATTTGTTTCACTACAACTCAAGTTATCCCACTAAAAAAAAAAAAAAAAAAAAAATAACAACAATGACAATGCTGATGACAACCTTGACAGCATCTTAACATAATAGGACCACAATATTGCAGTTGTATAAAATCCATACATATATATTAAAGATGTTGCTTGGAAACCAATTTGTCTACAGACCCCAGAAGACGATAGCAATGACAGTATACCATTATATGACTACTTTTTGCTGTGAAAAAAACTTACTTAAAATCAAACCAATTAAAACTTAAAAAAAAACAAAAAACTGTGACTTACTTAAAATCACACCAATTAAAATTTAAAAAAAACTGTGACTTCCTTAAATTCATACCAATTAAAACTTAAAAAAAAGTGACTTATTTAAAATCACACCAATTAAAAATAAAAAAAAACTGTGACTTGCGTAAAATCACACCAATTAAAATTTGCATCATGGAATTATTTACCAATCTTATGTGTCTTCAAATCATATGATTTAAATTCACAAATTTGTTTCAGGAAAACATATAATTTTGTGTGTTCTTCTAAAAATCCTTAAACACAAATGTGTACGGTACCTTACAAGTAACAGAAAATATTACTTGCACACTGACACAATCTATATAATCATAAACTTAAGAGGGCCATTAAAAAACTACAATATCAATATGGTTAATATTGTATTTATTTTCCTTTACCAGACTGTAAAGTTTTAGAAGCATATATATATACAGCTTTATACATAATGTTTCATTGTTTTTCCCCTACCCAATGGGGTAAAGTTGATTTCAAATTAATACAACCAGTAATTCAAATGATCAGATTTGACAAATACACAGATGTTATCGATACATACAAAAAAGTACTGTTTGTTTTGTTTTAAACTTCTAAAATAAGAATGTATATGATATACGAATGACAATGGGAACACACTGTGCCCCATAAAGCTTTATTTGGCACTGTACCTACAATTTGCTTCAAACAAAGTGAAAATAATTCAGAATTAGTTTTATTTCTACAATAAAGCTCTATCTATATCATTACATGATATTAATATAATAGTATGGACATTTCCTATATTGCATAATTATAAACTTACTTTGAATGCTTAATAATAATAAAAAGTTAGTTGGAGGAAGATGAACTAATGATCTTTGATGATCAAAACTATGGTTAATACTGTATTTATTCCAGGAGAAAGGCTATGGTAACCAATGATGATATACTACTAAATGAACAATGCAAATTGATGTGACATACAAACCAAACCAAACCAAACTCTTTAGACACTCCCGCTAGTGCAAACATGTTCAGTTTTAGCACGTCACAATCACCTGTCCTTGTACTGTTGGAGAAAAACAAGAGGTAGGAAGGAATGCATGCATAGGATACTGATCTCATTCAAAATAATATTAACTTCCTCATATTCCTTAGGAGGTTGAAAACCTATAAAACTAAATACAGCTTATTATGTAAAGTTGTGTATAAGATATTAAAATTTTTTGACAAGCAGAGGCAGTGAACCAAGTTTTACTTAGCAACAAAATCAAATTAAACAGGAATTGGGGGTTGGAAGAAGTGAAATTACTACAAAATATATGTTGAGGTAGGGATTACTATGCTGTCATGTAGGCTGAGAATAATGCCACCTCATTTTTTTCAGACTTAAGGGCAAGGTGTTTCTAATATAGGACCTCTGCTAACATAATAATAATGACAACCACAATTGTCCAGTGACTTATGGTTCATAAATCGAAATTTTAATTACAACTAAAAGATAATTTTAATACATTTATTTTAATGAGACTTTGAATAATGAAAAATTCAGTCAATACTATTTAATTAAAACAATGATATGTTGGGTCAAATTAATGCCCAGAGTGTTGACCCATAACAGAAGGGGTGTTTATGGATGTTCCCAGCCTGAAAAACTCTAATAATGTTGTTAAAGTACATAGTTGAAATATGGTAAAAGGTCTTACTCCATATATTAGGAACAGAAGTCCTTAAACACGTAACATCTTCAAGTTATCTCCCCTTAAAGGTACCAAACAATAGTTATCTTTTTTTTTATGTGCATCAATAAATGATGCCACACCTTCCAACATGGTTCATCAAAATCCATTTCAGTGGTATAGGAACAGTTGTAGTTTTGGATGGACAGGGTGGTTCCAACTTTACAACCCATAACTTTGTTCAGAGGGCATTAAAATTAGCTAAGTACCTGCACGTTTTTAAAGAAAGTTTGGAAAACTGTTTGTTGAGGAATGTCAGATTGGCACACAAGGGTAAGAATTTGTGGCAGATGCATAAAAATAGAAATAGAAGTTAAAAATAAAGTTGCCCTCAGAAAACTTTCTAAAAACTGGACCAAACAGAAATGGTATTACATCCATAGCGAAGATATTACTATTATAATATGTATTGACCTTATAGACATTAATAATTACTAAGAACTCATTATATTTCAAATGGTCAGCACTGAACTTATTTTAAAAAATCTATCTTTATTATGTTTACTTTCAAACTAAAATACACAATGTCATAATTGTACATTGTTAGAATGTCTAATTATAACATATATATACCCTATATAGGATTATAGAATCAAGTTTATCTGGTTGTTGTACTTTATTTCTACTGTGGGTCCATAATTCATTATTTAAACTGCTTAACAAATGAACAATAATTACAAATGACATCAATATTTTTTTCTATTATTAACTAATTTGTAACATAAATGATTCAATGTATTAAAATAAATTAAAGTATTTTAATAAGATTGGCTTATTTAATAATTGTTTATACTTTAATTTGGCTTTCAAGTTACTACTAAAGGATTCACAGAACATTTGATACAAGTGTATATAAAGCATTTTTGTTTTGTAGAAGTATGAGGAAGGTATTCCTACTGAATAAGTCCCTTTTAATTAAAACTTAATTATCATATTTTCAGTGTAGATCCAAATCATTATATTTTTGCAGTTTAATTGCAGAAAAAAAAATGTTTTGAACATAACATTGGTATCCTCTCACACATCAATATCAAATCAGATTGTATTCAATTAAAACTTAATCTAAGATCAGTCTCTAATTTTAGTACTACCAGTTGCATACATGCCAACCCTACTGCTTCAGGCGGTGATCTACTGATTTTCTGGTGTTTCTACTGCCTACCGACTTCAGAAACTTTTCTACCAATTTCAAAAATCATTACCAATTTTTCTTCATCTTTATTTAATTCAACTCTACGTTATGGTTGAGTCCATAATGTGACAACTTTGCAATTACTGGGGGAGTTTAATAAAGGGAAGTGAAACACATGACCAACATAATCTATAACCAAACCTTTTCATTGGCTATTTAAATACATATGCACCAATTAAAAAAGTTTATTGGCGCACTAGATTTTGAACTTGGGGAAAATTCCTGATACAATACAATGATGGGGGATGAAGCCCAAGAAATGGAAGTCCAAGTTATGAAGCGTTATGACAATACAGTCAAGTCCTTATGGATCGATAAATTTCCCTTCATAAAGGCCTCACGTAAGGGAAACATGTATGCATTTTGTGAATATTGTCGGACAGACAATAAACCATGCTGGGCTAGGGGACCTCAACAAACACACTGCCACATTAAAACATAAGGGCAATGCAAAAGACATCACTCCTTATCAGGTTATCCTCCAAAATGTGCCCAGGATGCAGCATTTTGCTTCCAGGATAAAAAATTTTTCTGAGGAGGCAAACCCCCCCTACCACTTTTGGTTCCAAAAATGTTGGCATGTATACAGTTGTTAATGAACCCAAGTTAGTTTTACCCAGAGTTGATGTGGCTTTGTTTGACATAGTAGTTCACTGATCACAAAAGATTAAACTAAGATGACAAGGCAGAAGATTAGTGTATTACAATTGATCTACTTGCTCAACAAAACCTTATGATTATACTATTTACATCACAGAATTAAAATACAAACTCTTCTTCATAAAATAATATAACTTTTATGTAAATAAAATTTAAAATGTATATAAATAACTAGACAACCTAATATGCCTAATTACAGCTGATATGTACAAGCAATGTCTGTATATAACAATAATATCATATAAAAGTCTACACAGTAAATATAAAACAATGATAAATGCCAAGACGGTTACACACTAGCCTAGTAAAGAATGGATACTTAGTGTGTTTTATCTTAAAAAATACACACTAACTGTTTCAACTGGCCAAAAAAACTGCCAATTAAAGTCCCAAGAGAAGTTATCTAGTAAATATCCCAATACCTTATCAACAGTTCAGTAATCCCTTTGTTATAGAATATCAAATATTTCAAAAAAGTTTTACCTCAATACAACCTTGCATAAAAAATTATAATAATTATCTGCAAATAAGTGTAAACATTAAAAAAAAATTCATGTAGTCATAAAATAAAATAATAAATTAAATTTTTAAATGGTGAACATGATTCAAAGCTACCTTCCCAAGTTCGAATTGTAGAAAAATAAATTTAAACAAGAGGCTCCCAGGAGCCTGAATCGCTCACTTGATAAAATTTTGCCTTTCAAGGGCAATAAATTAAACAAGAAGTTGTCCAACAATTTGGACTCAAGAAAACTTTGATAGCACTTATCATAAGGATCATTTCAGTAAATGAAAGTCTAAATCTATCATAGTTTTGAAGACTGGTTGAAAACTGTAAAAAAAAAAAAAAAACTCTAATAAGAAAGCGTCAGACAAATTTTATGCCTGAAGGCTTTTGTTCTCCTAAAAATAAGGATCATTTCAGCTATTGACAGAATTTGGCTATACCTAATTTTTGGAGATATATGTGAAAAACCACTGTCTGACCCCTATGTTCTATTTTTAGTAACAGTGGCCATGTTTTTCGACGGATCAAAAATCCCCAAATCAGTTCTATGCAGGATACCCCAAGGAACA
Source organism: Perna viridis (assembly GCA_037379345.1). Classification (NCBI taxonomy): domain Eukaryota; kingdom Metazoa; phylum Mollusca; class Bivalvia; order Mytilida; family Mytilidae; genus Perna; species Perna viridis. The sequence continues at coordinate 7,130,773 of CM074512.1, forward strand.
TTCATACCAAGTTTGGTTCCAATTGGTCAAATAGTTTCAGAGGAGAAGAGTTTTGAAAAATTGTTGACAATGACGGATGCCAAGTGATGGCAATAGCTCACCTGGCCTATGGCCAGGTGAGCTAAAAATGTGACTAAGGTCACAATATAAAGACTCCAGAGTGAACAAATTACTTTATTAACAACTCTAAGCCTGCAGCAAAAATCTTGGAGATGCTTAGATAAAAAAAAACATGGAAATATTGGACAATTGACTGTCAATGGTGGAAAATGTGCAGCTTAGGAGAAACAAACTGAGATGATACTATATTGATGACTAGTTACATACATAATGATTTCCATATGGAATGTCACTTGTAAAACAGCTCAACATAATGATATGTATATTGTAAAATAGCAAACATGTACAATCTCATTCATTAAAAAAATACAATGTCTTTAATATGACTATGTACACTATGAAAATGCTTTCTGTGCACCATATATAAACCATCTTATTAAGTGAAAACTAAGACCAGCTATTTATCTCATTAAATTATATACTATGTAAATGGTGATTAACAAAGAAAACAGTAATAAGCCTTCCATAGGGACTAACATACATCACTTTCAAACATACATCTCTAAAAACTTAATAAAAAGTATACATGCAGCAAACTTAACACATGGGATGTGTATTAAAGTAACTAAACAAGATTTACTTGTTTCACACTTTCTATTTGCTGTAGAAAAAAAAACACTACAAGAATGTTTATGAATCATCAGGCACATACTGTAATCCTGTAGTTAACTTTCAAATCTATAAATCTGAAGACTATCACAGATTAAACTGTAACTTTATACTACTATGACTTCCTCAAAAACTATTTACTTCATTTTATTCCCCTCAATCACTATACAATTAATCATCATTATAACGGTAACAATTCTACTACGGACATATTTAGCACTTTTGACTTTCTTCATCCAAGTCATTAACATGGACTATGCCGAAAACTTCTCATCAAAGGAACAAGGCAAGACGGTTTGTCAGCTCCACGTAAAAATGGGTGCTGTGAGAGTTCAGCTGCAGAGGCTCTCTGCATTGGATCTCGTACTAACATCCTTTCAAGAAATCCTTGTAATCGTGGGGAAACCTACATTACACAATTATATTTAAAAATAAATAAAAGATTGAATTTAAAGATAAGTGAGTTGAATATTTTTACTGCTTTCTTCTTTCCTAGAACTTCACTAGCATGAACTTTGTAATAAGCTAAACAAGTTGATGTAAATAGTAATTCATTTTAAGTGTAACAAGTATTTAGAGATAAACATTTCAATATGAATCTTATATATCAGTACATTATAATTACAAGTACTGAAAAGTATACTATTTCTCTTACCCTATGAGCATTCTTAAGTTTAGGTGGTGGCATGTCTCTAATCCTACGCATGGCTTGGAGGGGAGGTTCGTTGAAGAAAGGTGGCTCACCATCAATCATTTCTATCACCATTATACCTAATGACCATACATCAACCTGAAAAAGTCGTACAAAATCTCAATTATTTGAGATAAAGCAAAACTAGGCATTCTTCTATATTTAAACAACTTCAATATAGACCATTTAAGCCTATCTACAGCATGACATACAGAACCAAAAACTACTGTATTAATAATAAAATTACACTATACATTCTCCATCATGGTATAACATGTTTGAAATTGCCTATTACAGACAATTAGAATTCAGAAACAAAAGACAATTTTCTACAAACACTTTACAGACCATGTTTAAAAATTGATTGTTTAGGAATATTTAACAGTTTTATGGACACTGTATAGGATAATAACTCCCATCTTAGAATGTTATTAAAAATATAATAAGATGCTATGTGAGTTTGTGATAACCGTACATCAGAGAAATGCTTGTTTCTATTATTATTATTATTCCTAAACTAATCAATCAGAATCCCCAAAATCAATCACAGCTTTCTCTTAGTGGTATGGCACCTGAGGTATAATTTCAAAGAGATCCATACATTTTTACTGTTATTGTTGGGACATCAAAATGTCCACAACAGACAAAGACACAAATGCCATATCATTATCAGTAAAATCAAACAAAAATTAATTTCTGACCATTTGGACAATTTATCTGATAATATTGAAGACCCCACAAAATTTTAACTTATATGAAATCAATCTCATTCTCATTTTTATCATTTTTTGGACCAAGTTACTATTTGGACAACAAGGATCGACAGAGGAGAATAATAATCAGACAACTATGTGGACACCAAGGGTCTACAGAGGAGGATAATAATCAGACTATTATCTGGAGACCAAGGGTCTATAGAGGACAACAATCACTTAACTATGTGGACACCAAAGGTCCACAACAATCAGGTAATTCTGCAAAAACATATGTCTCCCCTTCCCGCAAACTGTTCTGAGGAGAATTGAAAGCTATGAAGGTAATGAAATGGTTTCCAATTTTAGATTATTTTCAGTATGAATTTCTATCAGTATTTTTTAAGTCGCTGATAGTGTTAGCGACTTCTTGCACTTGTAATTTCTGTATTTAATATTTGCATATGATTTGCATTAATGTGTAGTTATACACCACATAATTCAGCAGATCTTTGCCGTGTTCATCCCCACAGCGTTATAGTTCTTAAATATCATACATGTGTTCTACGTGTGTTTCTTGCTTGAATGAGAACAGGAAGTTTACATGAAATGGTCAATTAGCTTTGAACATTACCCATTTTCTGATTCAGGCACTGAAGCTAGTCACAAGACTTTATAGGTCATATGCATTAGCACATTCTGACATTTATGAATATTCATTGCCAGCTGCTTAATCTGGTTCATAAACTGGTACCCTGTCAATATTATAAGTGACCCAAAGATCGCTTTTTTTCAAATTTCTATGTTCAAAAGGGCACAACTCCTACAAAAATTAGGGGATCAAAATTTCCTGATAATATACACATCTACATATGAAATTCCTGCCACATACAAAGTTTCGTAAAATTCGGTTCAGTCATTTAAGAAAAATTGCAATGCCAAACTTTGTATTGGACACAAGCCAAGGACATATGGACCTGCCAAAAATAATACGTCTCCCCACCAAGGTGGTGGGAGCCATAACTATGTGGACAAAAAGGGACAAAAGAGATAATAATAAGCAACTATGTTAAAAACAATCGAGTAACTATGTGGACACCAAAAGTCTACCTAAGACAACAATCGAGAAACTATGTGGACACCAAAGGTCTACCTAAGACAACAATCGAGTAACTATGTGGACACCAACTGTCTACCTAAGACAACAATAAAGTAACTGTTGACACCTAAGTAACTGCCATATAATAATCAACTTGCCAGAATGAGCTGCTTGATTTTATAATTATATAACCTGAAACTTACAGGTGTCACAGAACTTCAATTTGTATTAAATATCCTCAACATTGAAGCACTTACCTCTGGACCATATGGTAGTCGTGAAATAACCTCAGGAGCCATCCAATATGGTGTGCCAACTAATGACTTCCGCCTAGGTAACTCTGGTGAAACTTGTGCACAGAATCCAAAATCAGACAACTTCACCTATAAAACATTTGCATCTTTTAAAAAATTTACCAAAAAAACAACTCAAAAATCAAAATTCTTTCAGCTGAGCCCAGCAGCTAGTTATGACACAACTTAATATTGATCTTACAATAAAAGTTTCATTTACTATATACAATATAGATAGTAGTGATTTATTGAGTTCTTCCAAGGTATTAAAAGTTTGATACAGATCTGTTTACACTACTTGATGTCAATCCGTATTTTTCACAGTATTCTATGGATATGATCCATAAAATCCTGAACTTTCTTAAATTTAAACAAAGGTACCAAGACGATATTCACAATCCGTAGAGCGTGATTTGCCGTCAAAATCCGTAGAAAATACCAAAAATATGTGGAAGTAAACACTTCTGTTGATAACTTAATATCTCGACTTTTTTCACAAATTAAAAAAACACCACAATATTTTCCAAATGTCATGCAGATGTTATTTGATGTTACTGGTTGTTTTTATAATATCTATGCACTATGATTCAAAATTAATAATTACAGACTGATACATGGCCTTATTATTATTGCCCATTTGAACAAAAATGATAAGGAAAACCTCTCTAAACCAAACCCCTTTTGGACTGTAGAATTCAGTCAGTTTGGACAGGTGTACATTAAATACATTTAAACCATAAATGGCTAGTAGATGAAGTGTGATGCCTATTATTTTGCTTCTACATGTTTTTGTTGCATATGACTTTTCTCTCTATACTTATAGCAGCATCAATCTCCATAATGACACTAGTTGATTGTTTATCTGCAACATAACATTTTCTTGTTGTTCTTATTGCCTGATAGATTACTATATCAAGCTACTAAAAACAAAATTTGCAGTTTCAAATGACAAAGTTTTGTCGACTGTGACTTGGCCAATGAACAGAATAACTTCTCACTAAAGAGACGAGAAGTTTCCAATTTTTAGCTGGGCAAGATTTCCTTCTTTTATCCATGGTTTGAGACAGAGGATTGGTGATTTCGCGTAAAAAAAGAGTGGCACAATTGAATGAATGATCATACCCTACCGATATCAAATATGTGTTTGAAAATTATATTGAAATAATAATTTAATCAAGAACAAGCACTTATTTGCTTATGCTGTTTTGAAGTGACCTAAATTTTACGTCTGGTCATGACATTTCAATGGCCTTATATGTCATGATCAGATTACTTGATGTGAAAAAAAAAAACAAAAAAACAATCAAATATCCCATTAAAAGTCTCAGACACCCTTGGGCAAGATGTAATAAATCTATAACTTAGTGGAGACTCAGAGATTTCCCTATCTTGCACTCATACAGGTGTTAGATTCTTAATGTCTCATCAAGTTTGGATCAGTTGAGTAGAAGTGAAATCAGTGCTACTCACGAGAGTGCTGACCCATGTTATCTACCCAAATATTATACAGAAATTAATGTTTATATTACATGTACAAAATCAGTGTCATTCCAATAAAATATGTGATAATTTACAATAAAACATACACATAGTATAAATCTATATAAAAATAATATCAGTAAATGGAAATTTCCAGGTAATATGCACGAATCCTTACAGCATACAATTTTGTGAAACTCTTCCGGTAGTTTGAGGGGAGTTGCAAAGAAAATTACCATCTATAACTTTTTTTTGGTCTATTTGAAAGAACCCCAATGCATGTGTTACACTGGATAATAACCTGCAACACTGGACCAAAAATGTATTACAGTAATTCCTACAACTTATTAATACAGTAAATTCAGATATTTAGAAGATTGTTATAATGAATCTTTGCACTAATATCTGTTGTCACTGCAACTTACAATGTTCAGGAATACAGAGAACAGGAAATAATTTTAAAACATTTTAGATTTAAATGGTATTTAACCATTAATGCAAATATAAATTTAGTATTTTTTATTAAAAATTACCACCTCTTAAGGTGTATCAATATTTCTTTACATAAATTTGTCATTATTATTTTCTCACTGGTTACATACCCTTCCATCATGAGCCAGAAGTATGGAGTCAGACTTAATATCTCTGTGTATAACACCATTTCTGTGTAGGAACTCCAATGCTTTCAGACAAGCCTTACACACAGTTGCTATCTGATGCTCATCCATTCTAAAAAAAAGTTGTAAATTCCTAATCAAAGAAACAACTAGTATAAAAGAGGAGTAGAATAAGTTTAGTGGATTATATAATAAATATACAGTTTCTGAATCTTTTTTGTAGACCTACTATAACAATATCTGATTGACTACAGATATATGCTATTGGGGGCTAATCCAGGAATTTCAGGTTAGGGGCTTAATAAACATATATATACCAAGTAGTTCATGTTAAGAAAGTGGGATATTTTCAATTCATATGATGATAATGGAATTTTATCTGAACAATCTATAATGATGACTAATTAAAATTTTCTGTACTGAACAAGAGGCTCCCAGGAGCTTGAATTGCTCACCTGTTTCAAGTTTGGCCTTTCAAGGGCAATAATTCTAACAAGGAGTTGTCAGACAATTTTGACTCAAAAGAAGACATAGGGAGGGCATATCATAGGATCATTTCATAAATTGAAAGTTTCTTTTTCAAGATATTTGCTGAAAACTGCTAAAAACATCATTTTCCACCTTTGAAGGGCAATTACTCTAACAAGACATCAACCAACATCTTTGATCCAAAGCAGATGATTTTTATAGGCCTTATCGTAAGGATCATTTCAGCAATTGAAAGTTTCTATCTATCATAGTTTCCAAAGCTGCAAAAAACCTGTCATTTTTTTTGCCTTTCAAGGGCAATAACTCTAACAAGGCATTGTCCAACATCTTTGATCCATTGCAGAGTTTTGTTGGCTTATCATATGCATCATTCAGCAATTGAAAGAATTTGGCTTAACCTAACAGTTTTAAAGTTTAATTTCAGCAACAGCTGCCATGATTTCAATGGATAAAAAATGCCCACATTAGATCCATGCAGAATACCCTAAAGAACATTTATACCCAGTTTGGTTCTAATTGGTCCAGTAGCGTCAGAAGAGATTTTTTAAAGAAATAACATTAAAAATAGCAACAAAAAAAAAATTGAAAAAAATAAAAACAGAAGTCTAGATTACTTTATTGATGTATTAAACACCCTTTAAACATCCGTGTTGTGAAAAAAGCAAATGTTTGCAAAATTTTCCTTTCAAATCTTGAGCATAAAAAATTGCTTTGGTAATAATTTTTGAAAATGCAGGCAAATTCATAGATTTTTTTTACCCACGAACCGCTGATTCAAGTAATCAACAAAATATCCTTTTTCTCTAACCATGAAGAATTCTACCGACAAAAATGAATTAAACCAGTCAATGAAAAATATATGGGGCTTAAAATTGGGAAAAAGTTTTATATGAAGTTTCGGATGAAAGATGATTGGATTTGTTAAATATTCTGCATAATGTAGTCAGGTTTTATTGTTTTTATTGTATGTTCTAATTAGTTATGTTCAGCGACATGCTCTCAAGCTATCATAAGTTTTAAATTGTTATGCTGGTTTCCTATCATGATTGAACAACTATAGAACAAACAAATGCCTACTATGGTGTTTCTATTAATTGATTTAAATTTAAATTTGTGTGAATGAAAGTATTCAGCATTAGAATTTTTAAAAGAACCAGTCAATATCAGAATTATACCTGTTTTGTGCAACTACAATATCTGTCAATGCTCCTCCTTCAAGAAACTCCATCACTACCCATAGTTCATCACCAACAAGGAAACTTGCATACATGTCAACAATATTTGGATGGTGATAATCTTTCATTATCACAACCTAGTGAAGACAACATTTTGTAAGTATAAGTACTGTTTCGTCATGTAAATAAAATGCTTTGTGGGTAATAGCTTGACACAACAACAGTCAGTTAGGGCAAGTATGGTCAATTCATTCAAGCTTGTTACAACTCTGACTTTGGGTTGTGATTAAAGGCTTAACATACCCTAAGATTCTGACCAGACTATAAAGTGGTCAAAGAACTTCAATATATGTAATTGACATTACCTAAAAAATCCAAAATAATTCATCTGTCTGTGTATCTAAGAACAACCATTTCTTTTTTATTGTCTTTTACTTTTAAAACTAGTCTTTACTATGTTCCAAAGGGTCAATATTTAAACTTATAATACCATATTTTGGTGTCTATAGTGCGCATTTATGTATTGTGCGCAGAGCAGTTTTGAAGGTTTGAATGTCTGAAAAAAAGTTTTTAGACTAAAGTTGCAGTAAAATTTTGTAAGACAAAAAAAATTGATATTTTGCACTTGTTGTACGATATTTCCTATGAAAATGTGAAGGAAAGAAACTTCTATGCAGACTACAACATCAGTAGCTACATAAATTGGATAATTCTAATTTCGAAGCATGATAAAATTGACACAGGATGTATGAAATGACTTAACAAAATCGAAAGTCAGGAAAATCGGACGTTTCCAGTTTTGGTATAACTTAAATTTCACAATTTTTCATTTAAAAACATACTTTTAAGAAAGAAAATTATCAAAAAAAAACAAAAAAAAAAAAAATCAAAATAAGTATCAGAATAATCATTTTCAATTGTAAAAGCATTTGATAAGGAGGGTTTGACAAAAAAGGAATAAGTTACTTTTTGGTTTTTAGTTGTTTCATATTAATTTCTAACCATGCTTTATAAGAAGGAAATATTATACAACCTTTGTTTGAAACATGTTATTAAGTCATTTGAACATGATTTGAAGAAAATATAACTAAAAATTTAATACTTGAAGATGTATTTGATGATTAGATAAAATTTCTTTCAGTAACATTTCACTTTCCATTTGTTTGTTTACATTACGCAATGTCTTTTCACGTACCAAAATCAGTAATTTCGTGGCCAATTTTTATGTACTGATGCATAATGTGCACCCCATGTTCTGGAAATAATTTCTATGTAAAAATGTGCACATAATACACACCAAAATATGGTAATTATAAAATATAACCTTCCTTTTATATTTATAATGTTAAAATTTTATTGAGATCCATACACATTTATTCAAATTATTGTGCTGAAAAACATTTCAGTTTTTGCACACTTAAATGGTTAAGTTTATAACCAAAAACATTGGTTGAATTAAAAATAGAAAAACAGCTTGTTATATATTCCCTTTTGCCACTAATTCCTAAATGGTTAGGGTGGTAGCCCATACAATCAATTTACTCATTTGAAACCTTGTGGTACAATTTAATAAAGATGCATACACTAATACCAAGATTGTGTTGAAACCAACTGTCTACAATGCTGCTGCTGCTGCCAACAACAATGATAACACCATATTATTAAAGCACTTCATTTTTGCAGTCAGTCGTATAAAAAGCATCTACTACCTAGTATATTGGCTGCTTTTAGAATTTGCATTTAAAAAAGTTAAAAATATCTACAATGCCATTGCAGTAGCTAATTTATACACATAGGAAAGGTCCCTAGCTTCTTTATTAAACAACAATTGTATAACAGTTGTTCCCACAGACGGGGGTATATTACCTCATTAAACAACAATTGTATAACAGATGTTCCCACTGATAGGGGTATCTTACCTCACTGAACAACAATTGTATAACAGTTGTTCCCACAGATAGGTTATATTACCTCACTGAACAACAATTGTATAACAGTTGTTCCCACAGACAGGGGTATATTACCTCATTAAACAACAATTGTATAACAGTTGTTCCCACAGACGGGTTATATTACCTCATTAAACAACAATTCTCTCCTTTGTTGTTTGCGCAGGTCCATTTTTTTGACTGCTACTTGCTGACCTGTGGTTTTTGATGTGGCTATACACACAATTCCAGTAGAACCCTCTCCAATTTTGATAAAGTTACCAAGATTTTCCCGGGGGTCACCAGAGCTAACAACCATCTGTAATGCTGCACGGAACTGGAAAAAAAAACCAAAACATTACGCCTTAATCTAGAGATAAAATAGACAAATAAATACCAATAAAAGGCAAAGATATCCGATATGTTAATGTATTTCATCTGTCCATGTTGCAGATCTAAGAACCTTATCCTAATTGATTGATCAAAGATTAATGTCTATTTGTAGATATTTCATGCATTTCAATAATATACCATTTTTTCAATTGCACTTTGTTCAAATAGTTCCGGAAAAAAATATTCAGATCATAACCTTGAAATTAATCCCAATCTGACTTTTGTGGTATAAAACCATGTGGTATATTATGAATGAGTTAAATTTACTAAAATGCTTGTTTTTAGCCCACAGGACACAACTTGATACAACCTTTAATGGTGGTTTGATCTTGTATCCCAGGACAAATAAACTACCCATACACCTACATGTATTGTGAACACTCTTTTTTCAAGAATTACTCACAATATAAAAATATGTCAAGGGGTAATCATGAACCTGACATTGGTTGAAACAAATCAAGGAAAGAAGTTCGATATTTAAGGGTTAACAATATAAAGTTTACAAAGTGTTGTTGAAGACTTTATACTGGTAGAGCCAAACAATGAAAATTTGGTTATATTTGCTGACTATCTGACAAAGTACAATGTTACTGAGGAATCACTTTTTGTTTCAACTCATGGACAGTCTCCATCACAAAACAAACATTCGAATATAGCTGACCAGGACCCAGGTTTTCAAAACTTTATCTGCTGGATAAATATTTATCCACCGGCTTACTTGTACAGATTGTACTATACATATCCAGTAGATAACTTTTGTCCAACAATTAATCTTTTGAACAAATGGGCCCAGAAGCTCACAGAGCAGTTCTATGAAAGTCACCCACAAATTTACTTTATAAAAGTCTAAGACACAATAATTAAGATCCAAACCACCAGCTACATTAAGATGAGAAACATCGACCTCCCTGCTCCTCAACTGAGAGAAGACAAGGAAAAGGAACAGTTTTTGATAGACTTTTATCAAAGTTAAGTTCATGACAATGTCACAAGCGATCATTATAAACATGCTTTTGGATTAAAGTACAAAGTCATTGTTGACTTATAAATTATTAGTTTTTTGATGTAATAAACATGCAGACTTTAGTGCTTCTTATCATTTTAAACATTTTACATATTTTATAAGATTAAATAGGAAATAACTATATATATATACATATATAATATACTATATTTACTGGTGCTAAAAAGGGTAAAAAAAAATCTGGTACTAAAATGTCTACTTTGTTGGTAGAGAAGAGTCTTATAGTACTAAAATATTTATCACCACAAATGTTTGACTTTAAGGCCAAACCAAGAACAATTTTGGGACAAGTATAGACACACCATTCCAGATTTGACACAGAATAAAAATTTGACCACATCCAAAGAGACCCTAATTCCTAAACAGTTCAAGTTATAACCTCTAAAATCAATCACATCCTATTTTTAGGGGTTTGGACCTAGTACAATTTTAAAGAGATCCACTTTTACTCAATTCAAGGAGTTGTGACACAAAAAACATCATTTTATAAACATTTATATTCATAAAAAACAATAGTATGTTTAGATACAAGTGTAACAAACACTTTCTCATCAGGTTAGTGCTAAATAAAGTTAGAATGATTTATCTGAGTTTTCACTGGTTGAAAATATATTTTTAAATATCCACTGCTTAACAGGACATATTGAGAACTTGGTAAAAAATTGGTCGATCGAAACAAACGTATACATGACTTGTAACTCATCATAATTGACACATGATTGACTTGCTTACCAAATATAAGTCCAATATCTGCATGCGTATGGAAAAAAAGTGCAAAAAACTGCGATTTTAGTGAAATTTTGTAATTCCAAGGGCCGTAACTTTGTCAAAAATCAGTGGAACTGAACGAAACATACACTTGAGTTGTAACTAATCATACTTGACACATATAGACAACATTGGTCCATTATCTGCAAGCGTATGGGAACAATATGCGGAAAACTGCGATTTTAGTGAAATTTTGGAATTCCAAGGGCCGTAACTTGGTCAAAAACCGGTGGAGCGGAACGAAACTCAAACTTGATTTGTAACTAATCATAATTGACTCGCATACAAAATATCAGCCCAATATCTGCAAGCCTAGGGGAAAAAAAAAGCGGAAAATGGCGATTTTATTGAAATTTCAAAGTCCAAGGGCCATTACTTGATAAAATATTCGTAGAGTGGAACGAAACTTAATCTTGATTTGTAACTATTCATACTTGACCCACATATAAAATATCAGCCCAATATCGGCAAGCATATTGAAAAAAAGTGTGGAAAACTGATTTTGTTACAGACGGACAGACTGATTACTATAGCGTGGCGCCACTTAGTGGCGGGGCCCTAATTAATTATGACCAAGAGAGAGAGTGGGCAACTTCTTTTATCTTTACATGGTTGGGTGACCCCATGACACAGGTGTCGACGAAGGAGTATGACTTCGATAATAATTGAAATATAATAGAATTTCTTTTGTCTTGCAAAATTTAAAATAAAACAATTTACATAAAGAATTTGACACGATACACAGTATATAATAAGTGACCCTAGGTGAGTTTAAGAGAGCTTTTCTGGTACAGACAATATTTTTTTTTAAAGGTCAGTTAAAATATTTGATTTCAGCAAAAAAGATTTAGCACAAAACCCTTATGGGTTATCAAATAAAACCACCAAAAACCAATGAAAAATAAACATGTTCGTATTATCCTCCATACTTGCAGGGACTTTATATTACTCCCTTGTACTGGTATACTTGACAGGAGTATCATGCTGTAAAAAAAGGGCGAAATCAATATTTTCATTAAAGATTGAGATCAGAACAGTTTTAGAATATGAATTTAACTTACTTATGTAAAAAGTTCAATCTTACATGAGAGAACATATAATGAAATATTTCTATGTAATATTTGGACAGAAATTGTGTCGTCTTACTGTGGATAGTCTAGTCTTCATACATGTAATAGGTTAATATTTCTGACATTGTTTACCATTTTCTTCTCCAAGTGGTTTAAATTGATACAACTGTAAGTATATATTCATTGGCAAACCAAAACTTTCAACATTTTCACTCTCAGTTGTAGAAATCATGTAAAAATGCAGAAGCCCCACGCATTTCAACTACTTGATCTATGAATTGAGAACCATGATGTAACATGGTCATGTGACCACATGTCTAATTGAAATTCATAAGGATTGGGTCATCGTCGCTTACGTATCAATTAATCTTCAATAAAACAATGTAAATGACAAGGGGCGTTTTAATTATATATTTATTAGGTGTACTAAATTATAAAATTGAAAAAAAAAGTTGGTGTCATGCCTCCTTTAACTGTACAGATGACAGGAATATGCTTGTTACTGGTCTCATTTAAAAGCAAAGTACATATTTTGGATGGGAAGCCAAATACTATCTTTCAAGAAAGATAGAAAACCACCAAAATGTTCTAATTGACAAGTACATGTAGTAAACATTTAATCAAAATACAACATTGACCAATGGTATTAGTCAACACAATTTATGGTTCTTCAAATCAGAAACAAGAATTGTATGGACAGACATCCACACAGACAACAGGATCTGTTCATACCACTAATAAGTGTATATAACAGTGTGTAATCAAATTAAATGGACTACAGGTAACCACTGTCGAACATTGCAAATACATTCAACTAAAAGAGTATTTTGATGCTGGAAATCTAGTTATGCATATTCACAGTTAGTGTTATGAACAATGCCAATATCATACAGATTAAAAGCACAGATGTAAATTAGTGATTAAAACACAATGAGCCACAACACATAATGTTTTGCTGACATTCTCTGATAAATAAATCATCCCATAACAAAATACACCATTTCCCTATCTATAAAACAAACCTATATTTAAACACCAAGATTGATTTACAAACCTAAATTTGTTCTAATTCAAAATGAAAATGTTAATCCCATATCAGCAGTACCAAAACAGTTTCACTAAAACAAATTGCTGGACTAACCACACTTCAAAATGATACAAAATGTAGCTGTGAGCTAAGTAGTGATTTTTTGCAAAAAAAGAAATGCAATGTTATCAGAGTTAGTGTATATATATTTGCTATTATGTTGAAATAATTTTATAGCAAATATTACCAGTTTTGAAGTGCAAGAAATATCAAGCTACATTTATTTGAAATTTCATTATGAATCTTTATCCTACATCCATTTACATTCATATGAATAAATAGCTAAATAGCCAGCAAAATAAATGTTAGATCATCTGTGTTCCTTTCTGCTGTCTCTCGTTTTCATATTCAAAATCATGACATGATGGACTTGTGTGTTCAGTCATACAAGTCTGCAGTCAAAATTATCTACCCTTACATTTTTGTTGTGTACAAATAAATTTTTCTATGTTGGTGGGGTATTTCTTTTTTAAAATGTTTTTTCCATCATTACTATTTTTAAACAATGACTTTTTCTTTCAATTTCTTATTGACGCTCCTTCCAAAATGTCACATGGTAATTTAAAAAGAATTGACAGGACAGATATTTTCTTTTTTTGATCAATTCTTACACTTTAGTCATCTAAAGGCATTACCTGATGGAATTAACATTGATTGGAAATTTAGTATATATATTTTAAAATGGTTAACAAGTTTCTAAATATAGAAAATAAATTTACTGGGCTGCCTATAGCCAAAGAACTGTCGAGTTACCTTCATTATCTTGTTAATTTTGATTGGCTAAATAGATATTTTCCCGAAAACTTTTTTGTTGTGGTGACTTATTGAGTGTAGATTAAATGAGTTGTACTTAATACCTATGGACAAATACTAAATTACATATATAGTTTTTCAGTTCTTTCAGGTGCCTCATGAAATTCCCTTTTCATGAATTTTTTTTCTTGATGGTTTAATGATGATTTTTACATTTTTACAACTGAAGTCTTTAATTGGCTGCTGAAAACCTACAACATAAATCAGTTTTAACATTGGTTCAATTAAGAGTGATACCTGTTCATGTGTTAGCCTCTGTTCCTGAATAGACCCAGGTGCACTGCTGGTTGGGGATTTCGGTGGTGCTGGCTGCATTTTTGGTGTCGGAGAATAGTTTGACTGTGCTACTTGCAAGTTGGAAGGTTTTGATCCACCCTAACACACAACAAACAAAAAAGCAATATATTCTACCATGCAGGCTATACAAGCTTGAAAGAAATGCAACAGAGGAATATATCTCTATGATGTATTACATATATGTACCGTATAACTGGTATTTTTTGCAGAATGAAGTTTTTGAAATTTGTTGTCGAAAATGTGTTTTTCTACTTCACTCAACCTAAATTTTGCTGTCTATAGCAGAACTAAGAAATTCATCATTAATTTCCAGAGACTTCACTTAACATGAGTTGAGAAACTTTAATTTTTTTCTAGGAAATTTCACAAAAATTAAATTGCGGCAAATTAAGGTCTACTTCTTCTAGTAAGTTTGGTTTATTTGATTCTTTCTACTGGTTTCAAACAATCTGATCTTTACCAGTAGTCACCTTGTTCTTGATTTAAACTGATTATTCAAAATTACCATATCTGAATATCTAGATAAAGCTTGATCATATATTGTATATCAATATGGCTGGTTTGAATGGGAAAACTTTTTTTTCTTACTTGGTGCAGTGTTGTTGAATGATATATTATGGTTACCTATATCTTTACTACAATGCCGCACCATTTTTTTTTCTGTCTTTTGATTAGTTATATAATTGTGAAGTTTTCTTAACATTATGCCTAAAACCATACACTGCAATAAATCAAACACCATGCTTCATATCATACTCGTGTGTATAATTGTTTTCAGCTGTAATGGCATTTATTTTCATTTTTTTTCATCTTTCCAGTACACAATTGCAGTAACTGTAACCGACTCTGAAAGGTCATAAAGGTCATGCAAGCTACTTTAAACATGCCATAAGTTGAAAATAAATGCACAAACTTAAGGTTGGGACTCAGGTGTTTATCTGTGTATCTGAACCCATTATCTTCTCAAATAAGTTTTTCATGAACTCAGTATTCATTTATACAATAGTTGCATACATAGAGGGTATCATTAGACATTTCACTGAACCTTGGCAGTGAGTTTCTTGATAACGCCGTCCATAATAAGCAACTGTTGTTTTTTTTTTCACTGAAGAATCTGAAGCAGGCAATACTGTGTTGTAACACATTCGAACAACACCATATAATAATGATCTATGCACATAAATAAATGCCACATGTTCTGACCAAAAAGAATAGCTCATTTTTTCCAGATATGAAGATTACAATAGGATTAGATCAGTCATCATACTGTAGTTCAAATAGACAAGTCAAAGAAGTTGCCAAAAAACTTCACATTACAGAGACATGTGTGTTAGTGGCATATCTATGGTAATGTTAATATATCTATCATGTATAATATGCAGTGTTCTAGCTAGGATTTGAAAATAGAGGGGCACAGGGAAGAGGGCACTTTCACGCATAGCATGTTTTTTTTTCAACAAAAAAGGAACATTGATTCTGTATGTTTGTGTTAAGTCAGTAATTTGTATTCTTATTGCTCACCTGAAAACTTTTTAAAATGAAGGTTGCATCATAATTAGCAAACTGAGTAAATTTGACTGCATGATTAATATATGCATGACACCCTTATTGTATTGAAAGACCTTTCTCAGATGACCAAGTGCTTTTAGAAATTTTAAAACTTATATATAGAGGCGATTCAGCTGAAACTCTATTACTATAGCCGTCAGATCCACTATGAAAGAGTTTTAGTCAAATGTTGTGTGAACACAATTTGTCACTGTTCTTAAAGTGAAGCAGCAAGTCAACTAAAGGAGGTGATAAGGGCAAGTAATTCTTTACATTTATGACATACTATGAGGTGAAATGTTGTAGGAAATGTTACAAGTATTCAATATTGCTTCATTGATATCAAAACCGTAAGTAAAAGAAATATTATTTCCTGTAACAACTGCAATCACAACTTATGGAAAATGTCCTTTACTGTTGAAGATATAGAAAATTTTTAAAATATTAAAATTATAAGGGAGGTAACTGACATCTTGAATAAATGTGCAACATGCAATTGTTTACACCAATAGTTCTACAAAATTTAGAATTGTTAACTTGAAAATATTTGTTTAATTAGTTGTGCAATAGAAATTAATTATCAACCACTGATTGGCTTCCACAGAATTGTTATAGATCCAATCGGGATTCATTTTCTACTTGTCAATCATTATCGGATAACCCTGGTCAGCTGATTGATCACCGATAAATACCTGAGGTTTACCTGAGGGTTAATTACGTCAGGATATAGTTAATGAAGGTGACACTTCTTAATTGATTTGTGGTAATTTATTAACAAGAGTGGAAATCATAATGGGCCATTCAGAAAATTGTAAATGGGCACCAAAGGGGTACTCAATTGGGGCAGAGGGACGTGACGCCCCTCCATTTTGCCCTAGCTAGGACAATGATATGTAACATCTTTCAAGAACATAATAGAGATTCTAACTAGCTTTTGTCTTCATTATTTGGCTGTCAAAAGTAACCACTTTACAAAAGGTGTTTTGAGTAAGACAAGTCATTTTTGTGCACCAAGATTTAACACCTAAAATACAGGACTTAAGGTCATTCATCTAAATATATTTATAGAACAGCCTAATGATTTTATTTATGGTATGAATTGTGAGGTTTTAATCCTTTACCCTCTTTTAAGGCAAAGTTTACTGAAAAGCAAATTTTTATGCATGTGATTTTTCTCATGTGTAAGAAATATTTTGGTGTCATGTCCATTTTTAAACATCAGAATTTTTCTTTTCTTTCTATTTCAACCTATTTTCCAATCACAACTTTAAAAATAATGCTCTGTAGTGCAACTTGATCTGAATGCAGAAGGGAATTTTATTCAAGCAGAAGCTCAAGATTTTGACATATGGTTCATGCATGATTCAACATGTAAAAAATCCCCAAAGCTCTGACTTTTTTTTACCCAAATATTGACTAACTTGAAAACCATTCCCAAAATCAAACTTCTTAATACATGGTATCTCAAAAATATGAATAAAATCCCATGTTTGAAAAATAAGCTACTTGAACTTATTTCATTATAAATACTGGTCTAGATATCTTTATTGTTTAACATAACTTTTCCCTATCACCCCTTTGTGGTATGGAACATTGTAATTCCAGGGGTAAAAATAAGGAAATACAAGCTGGTAGCCCAGACCATATTTTTAATCAATATTTTCCCTATGTTCAACTAAATTTACCCAAAAATTTGGTTCCCTGCATCTAGTAGCCATGGGTACTGGGCGACTGCTAATTTTTATCCCTGAGTTTCATGTACATGTATTCACAAATTTTCTTATTAAATGGATAACAATGTCATTATTACATTTGATAAGCTTTCATGGTCATACAACTTTAAGGCTTCATTGTTTACTAACATACACACTAATGTATGATTACCATGTAGCAGATTAAGATTTTGCCATTTTTAGGCAAAACAAATTTGCAGAAAACTTCTGTTTCTAAATTTGGCTGGGTGGCGCTATAAGTACTTAAGCCAAGAGTAAATATCTTGTAAAATATATTTTGGTATTTTCTAACAGACCACTAAAATATGCCAAAATTATCCACACATGGTTTTTACACCTTAAAATGTGGTTCTGAAAAATTATGTTATCAATGTTATTTGGGATTTCTGAGGACAATTTGTGAATGATGAAAGTGATGAACATTTAATGAATCACTGCTTCATGTGATCTTGTTTTTATTGTGAAAAAATATCACAGGAATTTACTTATTAGCATTTGAAAAAGCAAAAGCTTGCATATTCAATTTTTTCAAACTTGAAGAATCTTTTAAAAACTTTTGACCAAGCATAAACATGGTCAAAAATTGAACTTACCCGATCATACTGTAATCCTGCAGTATTTTTGGGAAGTCCATGAGGTGATGAATCACCATGGTGACGTGGTGACCTGTCAGGATGATGCATAGAATTGCCATTCACTGGCATTTGATTGTGATCATATGGATACTGCTGCCCTCGGCCATCAAAATGAGCCTGTTTAGGGTGAAACATGTCCCTATTGTCAAATGAACTATTGTGACTTCTATTATGGTCATCAGATCTACGGTCCAGAGTTCCATCTCTATATGAATGTGGCCCATCCCTATCGGGGTGGTCTCGATAATCTCGTGGGTCTCTGTGATAGTCTCTTGGATCTTGTCTATCTCGTGGGTCTCTCACGTCCCGGCGTTGATCATTAGAATACCTGTTATTATCTCTTGGATCTTGGCGTGGATCTCCTCTGTACCTTTCAGGTTCACGGTCATAGTGTGGTGGGCGACCTTGGTATGACCTATCATGTGGTTGTTCATCTTCTGGCAGTGTTGGATAATCAGGTACATATCTTCTCTGCTGTAGTGGACTTGCTCTACGTAATGAATTCGAACGTGCCACAGTGATAGATCGTACATCAGGGTTGTACCCATTCATATGTTTTGACTCACCAATGATTGTCTTAAAAAAAAAAATTATTTGAAAATCATAGCGAAAGGAGTGAAGAACAGAAGTCAATAAGATTAAATATCACAAATACCTTTTAATCTAAAAATCTCTCAATGAGGCACCAAGTTAAACATCAGAAAGGTTTTATTATGTTTCAGGAAATAAACCTTATTCACTAAGAAATGCTGAACAAGGAAACTTGATAATCCCCAAAATTAAAACTTTTCAGAGATTCATTCATGTATTCTGGGTCTGTCCTGTGGAATAAGTTACCCAAACATTTATATAATCAGGCCACTACAAACTCATTCAAAATTAATTTAAAGGAATACTTTAAGACTTCTGAATAGAGTTTCATAAAAGAGCATATTTTTGCTGTTTACACGGTTTTAAATGTTCTACATGTATATTGTACATTATCTTAAAGTGCTTTTTTAAATCAGCTTTCCTTTGTAGTTTTAGTAGTACAGTTTGGTGTGGGAGGGCCTCAGGAAAGATTAGCTTGTAAACTAACTGTGTAACCCTCTTGAAATAAAGATTTTATTATCATATTATTATTATAACATTGAGTTTTTTTTTGTAACTGGAAAAATAATTTTTACAAGTACATATGATATAATAGTATTGAAGAATGTATGCACATACTGCTAAACCTATAGATTGATTGACAAGCTCCTCATACTGCCATATGTTTCAACCAATTAGTCTGTTTTAAATTAACTTTTACTTCTGTTGTGAAGAAAAACTGAAAGCATATCTTTTTTTTCAAATTCCTGACACCAGGGGAAGAAATAATTCTTCAATTATAATTAACTTTTCATGTATACAAAAATATAAACGTGTACAATGGTTTCAAATATTTGTATACTATTAATTCACCAACAAACAACACAAATGAAGGGTAGTAACAAAATTACTGAAATGATAAACTCTAAAGTCTAAAAAGGGAAGTCATATAACAAGTGGCAATATTAGGTAAAAAAAAAAACAAAAAAACAGAAAGCTGGAAAATTCCAGACACATGAATAGGCATTTGTTTCTGAAAATGGCTCCTTAAAACAACTAATAAGATGTATCCAAACATTTCTTTAACAAAAAAGTATGTTTATTACATGCATTTAATTATTTTTACTTGTATCAAATTGATCGTCTCAAATTTTAGGAAAAGTTCAAAAATATACATACATGTTCATCTCAGATATCACACACTATTGAGTGTGTCAAAAGTACCTGTATTAAATACATTTACATCAAAATGTACATTCTGTACCTGTAAACTGCATTGTACATTGTGAAAACATCCCTACAGATGATAATAAAATGTGCTATGCTTATTACTTTTGTGGCCGAATATTTATATATTACCTTAAGTGGTTGAATATCTGTATGTGTAATCCTTGAGGCATCAACAATTGGTTTTCTCCTATCATTTTCCTCAGGGATAATTATTCCAGCCCATTGTGGTGGTAGCCCGACATATTTCCCCTGGTCTCTGTCAAACCCAGTATGCACACGGTGTTCAAAATTACTGGGTGTGGAAATTTCTGGTCGTTTCTTCCCTTTCTTAAACATAGCTGCCTATTTGTTTGATACCATTAGGATACCTGCTAACAGACAGGAAGTTTTCACTTGAAATATTATCTTATAAAACATAGAGAGTTACAGACTGACAATTATCTTACACCGATAAAGTAAATGTACATACATTGTAGTTTTCCTTTAAATAAGTACCTTTTTTATGATCTAAATCAATTCACCAAAGTACAATAATCAATTTTATGATTATCCTAATAATATACACACTAATATTTTTTCTAAACCAACTCATAGATAGGGTTAATAATTATCATGATAAGAAATAACAGAAAAACACAAGAGTGCTTTGACCTCTCATTGTTATGACTGATAACACAACTGGCGAATAATTTTGACAAGATACAGAGTCAGTGTACAGGAAATGAAATAAACACATACTTCTCACTGTTACATTGGAATCCTAAGAATTCAATAAACAAAAACCAAAAAAAAATTAAAGTTAATTTTGTTAGAAACATTGTAAATAGCTCATTCAAAAAGTATTAAGTCTGATAATA
Source organism: Perna viridis (assembly GCA_037379345.1). Taxonomy (NCBI): domain Eukaryota; kingdom Metazoa; phylum Mollusca; class Bivalvia; order Mytilida; family Mytilidae; genus Perna; species Perna viridis. Next base: position 7,151,990 of record CM074512.1, read on the forward strand.
CACTGTACATGTAATAGGATTTCTCCAGTGAAGAAACAAGTTACATATAAGTTGAAAATCAGTTGGTTACAAGTCATTTCATGCAAAATACTTTACAAGAAGACTTATTAATGAATGCATAGCTGGCTTTGGTACATTTGTACTTGACATTACATTTTTTTGTACATGCGACTTTAGCCTGATAGACCAAACGGAATTACAATAAGGCTTAATGATACATGTAAACAGATACTCAAAGAAACCATATTGTGCAGGTACATTTTATCTTACTAGTTTGACAAGAAATTTCTATTTAAAATAGAACTATTTTTTACATTTGGTTCTCAAGTTATCACAAGGAAACAACCAGGGGATGGATAGACAGACACAATTAAAATATAGGGTATTACATGTACCAGTGCATACATGTACTACATGTGGTAAGCTATTCAAATTGTACTAACATAATCTTAGAAGTGTCTGCACTACATGAATGCCTTGCCTGCAGTACATTTTTTTCTAAGTTCATTGGGGGCATTGCTCATTCAAAAATCAATGAACCAGAAGAGAACTCAACCTCAGAAAATTAAATATTTGCCAAGATTCTACTATTCCTGGCCAAATTTAAAGAAATTATACTTGTTACTTGAAGTTACCAAGACTGTTGTTTTAAGGAACTTGTGAGAGTTGGAAAAACAAGAACTTCCATTATAAATAGTCACTAGATATTACGACCTCTGCATACATTTGTATATCATATGCATTATGTTGTTTCTATGATATGATTACCATTATATCATTTCATGTCATTATTGCTGACTTATTTATTTCTATGATATTTGCCATAATTTGTAAGATTTTTTTATTATTAAATGATCAATACTTAACAATTAGAAAAAAAGTCTGGAAACATCATGATTATCATCACTGAAAAGAAGATTGACTGATTATGGTTAAACGTCCTAATGCAAATTTTTCATGCATTTCAAGATGACAAAGATTGACCAATCAAAGAGACAAGTCATACACTCATACCACTTGTTTCATTTCATTCATTTCTCATAAAAAATCAATCAAATTTCACAGAAATCTAAAAATAAATATACAAGTATACAATTTAACCTACGGCCTTGGAATCTCTGAGAGCCTGGTGACAGTCTGGCAGAAAATGAAAAAAAAACTTAAGTGCAAAAGAGGAAATGACAAGAATTGTCACATGACATGGAAATTTGAGAACCTGTGAGACTAGACTGGTTGCCATCAGCAGTACTCACTAAGTAAATCCCGAAACTAGGGGAAACCAATTATTTGCTGTACTACCTTCATATGCAGGTTTTATTGAATCTATCAAATTTACTAATTCCATTATTTGAAGAATAAACACTAGACATTGTCCCTAATGGGACTAAAACCCCCACAGCCTGTTGAACTTTGTACAAATTGAGGACCATTGTGGACACACAAATTTTATGGGGGATAAATTAAGCACTTTTGAGACACAATTTTGCTGCCATTTCTAAAACACCAACTCCAAACTGCAATCAGTACTATTTTTTTTTAACAATACAATGACAGAATATAACTGCAAATTTACTTTAAACATAAATTCCTGATGAAATGCATATCCCAATATGGTAATTTAACACCCCATTAACTTTAACAACTATCCTTCAAATTGCTGAGGAGTTGCAGACAACACGAGACCAACTTTTGCTGACAAATGCCCAAGTTCAACAGGCGTCATTACTAAAATTTTTGTCCAAACATAAATTCCTGACAATATGCACATCTCCATGTGAATATACAAAGTTTCATAAAAATGCTGCAAGCTGCTAAGAAAAAAGTCTGGACAGACGAACTGACAGGGTGAAACCTATATACCACCATCCCCAACTTTGTTTGCAGGGATATAAAAAACAAACTGTATTCTTCCTTGTATTCTGCACATACATTGTACCTGTAAACCAAGCACCCCCTTCTTAGCAAAGGAGATCATTGTAAAGTTAGTTTATGTGTAAAATGGGCATTTTGGAAGTGGGGAAAAATCACCAACAGAAGACCACATTGAGATGAAAGGATTCTGATAAATGCCCTGAAATGTGTACCCTTTCATCATTAATCTTAATTATTTATTGCTTAAAGTACTGTGATGTAATAAATTTATGAATACAAGAATAATCAGCTAAAATGTTTACATTCCCTGTTCCTATGCAAGTGTTTCACTAAAACAAAGGCGTCAAAAATGACTGTTTATAAACATGAGGCTTCTAGGGACCTGAATCCCTAACCTGGTTAAATTCTTTCCTTTCTAGGACAATTTACAAGGAGTTTTCTGACAATTTTTACTCAAAGTAGACTTTGGTAGGAGTTATCATAAGGATCACTTCACCAATTGAAAGTTTCTTTTTACAAAATGTATCTATTATAGTATTCCTGATATTGACTGAAAACTGTTAAAAAATAATTTTTTGCCTCTCAAGGGCAATAACTCTAACAAGGAGTCATCCAACAACTTTGATCCACCTGCAGACTTTTGTAGGCCTTATAATAAAGATCAAATCGGCAATTGAAAGAATTTGGCTACAACTTAACAGTTTTGGAGATATACATGTACATGTATGAAAAAAAAACTTCTCACAGACCCTTTGTTCTGTTTTAGGTAACAGCTACAGGGCTCATGCTTCTGGGCCATTCAGGTGAGACAATCACCTTGGGTCAGTCACTTCGCCCTCAGACGAACATTAAAAGCGAAGTGAAGTCAGCCTCTCATTTCTTTTACAACGCCCATGATTGGGACTGTATCTTTAGCAGTAAATTGACCAGTTATCTCTTTTCCAGATAACAATGCAAACAAAAAAGGTGCCCGTTCAAGAAAATAAATTGTAAAAATCTTTGAAATCTATCGAATATATGGTTACCAGCACACATTTTTATCAACTTTTCGTTTCAAACATTAAAGATGAACATTCATCACTCTAGCTAAGGATAATTCATGTTTTATCATTCATATTTCATTATGAAACGTGCAAATTGCAGTTTGGGACATGGGTTAAATTTATCTCAATTGATAATTCGGTTGTGAAACATAAGCATTTCATTTAATCTTCTTGTTTCATTATTAAACAGTAAATTCTCCACTTCAACAGAGCATTTCTGAAAGCTTGGGACTAGTTTGTACCGATCCCTACAATATGTGTCAATAAAGTTTCAGCCTTTATTTGATTTTTCAGTAATAAATTTTGATTAGGACAATGCATTGCAAGAAGCTTTGCTTTATTTAATCAGACATGTACATGTATATTAATTTTGCTGTAATAAATTTGGTAAGGGATAGAGGTATAGAAATTCATTTTTACCGGTTCTGTCACATTTTTACTAGTGATATCCAATGGTCCGACAAACCTTCGGAAAGACTGAGATCCCATTCAAAATTGTAAACTATACAGAGTATCCTTGTTGACTCGGAGCATTAATCAGCCGTTTGAAGTGTTAAATTAACAAAGCGCATACGAGACCACTGGTACAGAATATGTGTAACAAAAAAAAACAAAAATGGCAACCTTTAAAAATGAAAAATACAGTCATGGGAGGTCTTGCAGTTGATGTCCATGAAATCGGGAGTGTTAACACCTACATGTATACACTTTACTCCAAGTATGGCTGTAAAAGTGAGAAAATGCTATGAATTATTTGATGGGCTCATCATGAATTAATTTCAGGGTGATCTCTGATTCAAAGACTTATTCCCAAGTTATTGTCTGGAAACCAAATTGTATGCAGACAACAGCATGATAAAATTGATACCAGTATACAACTATTAACTTTTGCAGTGGGGTCCTACTTAGATGCACCTGGAGATGCCTGTTATTTAAAAATACATGTATACCTGCCTTAGAAATGTATAGAAAGTCCTTGCGAAATAAGCCAATACATTTAAATTCATCTATGTCCATTGCCTTTCTCAAATTTACTTTTCTAATTAGCTATCTCATATACAAATATGCATGCCCATTCATGACTGCCAGATCCTTTTTTCACACCAGCTAATACCACCTCCTATCAACAAGTAACTTTTTGAAAGTACAATCTATTTGAACAAAATACATATTAATACTAAGCTAATATAACATAATTATTGCAGAAAACACTGTAGTTTTTCATACTTACAGAAATGCAAGCCATTTTAGCAAGTTTTTCAAAGGTATGTAACCCACAAACACTGGACAAACTGGTTGGCTGTCTTATTGGGGGACAAGGGACTTGATCAATTTAAAAGTTTTAAAAGTAAATGGGAGGGGGAAGTTCTTGCTCCTTTTGCCAATAGTTTGGCTTACCCAACTGACAGGTGCAACATCATCTTAAAATCTTTCATTTATTATTTTAATCTTGGTGGCATGTTAATTTTAATGCTTTTAGTTGCTTAGTAGCATCTGATTTTAAATTTAGTCTGCATTGCTTTCATCATAGTGTTTTTTTTTGTGTGCTTGATTTCTTGCATGTTATTTATAATTTGTATGTCAAGTTGCTTTAAGTTTATGTGTATATCTTGTATTTATTTCTGTCAATTTTAAAAGCTCTACAGAGCTTATATTTCTTCTTTGATATATCGATTTTAAATGAAGTTTACTAGACTTGCGGGAAAACAGTAAACATTTTCTAGGAAACAAACTATTTTCAAATTGGTAAGCACCTGAATGGTTTGAAATACATGTAGGTTATTTAGAAGTATCCAAGTACTTACTGAGGCTCTAATGAATTGAATATTTGAATTTGAAGTCTACTGCTGTTCATTGCTCCAATTTGACAGTAAATCAGTTTGTCGGATGACAAATTTGTAGAAAGTTACTCCCCTTTGATTAAAATCTTAAAAAACGAAACCAAAGTTGGATATAGGAAAAAGGAGTATTGTTATGCTACAGGCATATGTAGGCGTATTTACGAATGTAAGGATGACCCTACCAGTCCTAAAACATGAGCTACTTTTTTTAAACAGAAAAAAAACTCAAAAGCAAAGGCGAAATTATCTGGCTTCCATGCCTTATAACTATATCCTTAACAATTACAGGTATTCGGGCATCAGTGGCTTCAGTGTGTATCTTAGGTAACATATCTTATATCATATTAATATTATAATTAAACAACGTCTAATAGTACAATGTATTTGAATTAAATTTCGAACTCACGGACATCTCACTTGACTTCCGGTATCAACATATTTTGAATACTTACAGTTACAAAATCAAGAAATTTATGCACATATTACTTCATTAGCACATGCTATTTTCAATTAAATCTACAACCAAGACATGAATGATAAAAATGAGTAATGGAAGGCTCGGCATAAGGATGTAAAAAGTAATACTGAGTGGGAATACTGGATGATTTCACTGACCCTGTCATCACACACCCAAACAATATTTTGTTTACCTGTCCCTCTACAGGTGCGAATGTAATCCAAACTGAATTTTTATGAACCGCTAATTATCTCGGTAAGAAAACAAACAAAGTTATTAACTTTTTCTTGAAAAGAATAAAAGTTAGCAAAGATAGTAACAATACAACAGTATTTCGCGAAAACAAGCTTTCCTTGACGCCATCATTTGTCAACCAGAACATCCGGGTTCTTCAATTTTGGGTCGTTTATTCACTAGATGGCGTTGTAAGCACCAAAATAAAGCAAGTGCACATGTAACCTGGAAGCCCGGGTAATATTTTCGTTGCACAAGTTTCTCTCAAATATAGGAATTGTACATCATCCTATAGTCGGTATTTCATTAAAAACAGGTACATGCAAAAACGCTTTTCTAAATTTTCCTTTAACTATGACTTTATATACACACGAAAGTTGAAGCAATGAAAATGTCCTCCCTCTTAATTAACCCACAGGCATTATTAAGGAATTGCAATATGGGTAATCTCACTGTTCCCTATGCAACATATACATTTTTGTATACATGCTGTCTGTGTAATATTACACAAGATTCCAATCCTGTCTACTGTAAAAGTCCTTTTGTAGGATAAAAAGTCACGGAGTATAAAAGTTGACATCAATTATAGTGACTGCAATCTGATGGGAAAAGTTGGTTAGAAAAGTTTTAAGCAATAAAATGAAAGAAAGGGAAACATAGCTGTTTTTGTAAGAAGCCATAATTCCATCCGCTAGTTAGAAACTGTAATTTGTTAAAACTGATACTCATATATACAACCCAATTTGCTTATATTCTTTATTCTTTATTTATTGGCACAAACACAATTACAATAATTGGCAAAGGCCCATATAATTGATACATAAAAGTGTAACATATATAGTAGCAGTATACATGTAAATAGAATATTGATCAAATGTTATGAGAAGAGATATTTGTTATGAAATAAAATTTTTCTGATAGAAAAAATAATATCTAAAAAATTACTGATAATCTTTAGTATAGTATACAAATCACTGAGTATAAATGTGTAAATTTCGATAAAATGTTAGTTTATTTGAATTTTGGATTTGGGAATGTTGCTCTTGCATAAATTAATCGGTTATTCGTTGTTTTATATTTGATAAAATAGGTTTAAAGCTACATTTTTGATAGATTATGTGTGAAAAACTAAGTTTATTGATACATGTAATGAAATATATTTTCTTTGTCCAAGTGTTATTGTTTTCTGTAGCTTGAAATATTTTAAAAGCCGAAGGGTTTTCTGAGGAAAGAAGATGACACAGGAAAACATAATTTTTGATTGAAGTGGGAGTCATCCAAGTTCAGAACGACATGCAGCGTTTGTAGCTTTGCAGTGTACACCAAGAATTTCCTTGATGAATTTTAAATGAAATTTTTCTACAACTGAGTTATTAAAAGTACATGTATCAATATCTATACCCCAGACTTCACTACAGTACAAAAGAATGGGGATAATTAAAGTATCAAACAGCTTTTCTAATAAATGACATGAATGAACTAGCCCTACTGACTTTTTTTATCTTGAATAAAGCTTTTCTAGCCTTTTCCATCAGCAAAGATACAGCTAAATTAAATTTACCATTATAATGTAACATGACACCAAGATAACAATATTTTGGTACTGTTTGAATGATATCATTATTGTATGTAAACTCATTAATATAAGATCTACCATTTGAATTAAATACAATAACTTAAGATTTGGACACATTAACATATAATTTCCAATTACAGCAATATTCATGAACAATATTTAAACTAGTTTGTAAACCTTGTTTACTTTCAGATAATATAACTAAGCCATCAGCATATAAAAGACAATTTACTGATATATCCCCAATTTTACAGGATTGTAATTATTTGACTTTAATACCTTTACAATGTCATCTAAAAAAATATTAAATAGTAAAGGGCTCAAAACATCACCTTGTTTGACACCACATTCTGATTTGAATGTGGAACTTAGTCCATTTGAAAATTTGATTCTATTTGTAGTATTATGTTACATAGAAAATATTATTTGAAATAGTTTTGGAGGAACATTTGCTGACGCAAGTTTGTAAAAAAGACCAATCTACCAAATGGTATCAAAAGCCTTACGTAGGTCAATAAAAGCAGCAAAAACTTTTCTTTTCTTGTTTTTATAGTGGTCAAAAATGGATTTGATTGAAAATAGATAGTCATCAGTTCTACTGTTTTCTCTGAAACCAATTTGGTTTTCACTTAGGAGAGATTTGCTGTTTGTAAATTCCAGCAGTCTAGCATAAATTATTCTATTAAAGAGTTTTCCTAAATTAGAAGTTATAGAAATTCCCCTATAATTACTGGGGTCAGTCTTATTACCTGATTTATGAAGAAGAACCAAAAAGCTCTCATTCCATAGTTTAGGAAATGTTCCTTTGAGGAAAATGCAGTTATATAATTTTTCAAGAGGTTTGAGAATAGTATTCCCACTATATTTTAACATTTCGTTAGAGATCATATCTGTGGAAGTACTTTTTCCAAGTTTCAATAGTTTAATAACCTTTGCTATTTTGTCTACAGTTTTCTTGTTATCAAATATATTTTGAGCTGGCCCTTCATTAATATTTTTCATAGCTTGTTCAAATTTTTGGTTTATGTTATCATAAAAAGCTGAATTATTACTATCAGTTTTATTTAAGTTTTTGAAGAAATTTACAAATTCTTCTTTTGGTTAAGTATCATCGGAATCATGACTCAAGTTCGACCGATCTAGTTTATTTACTAGGTTCCAGAATGATTTTGGATCATTATCAATGCTATTATTCATTTCAGCATATAATTTCTGTTTATATTGTTTTTTTTTCATTTTTACAAATCCTTCTATATTTTGACTTATAAGTATAATACATTCTCCTGTAATATCCATTACTAGGATTTTTGTTAACAAGTTTCTCATAACATTTAACCAACTTCTTTAAATCTGCACATGATTGTGCATACCAAGGTTGTCTAGTAGGTTTTGTACCTTTTTTCTTTCTGTTTGGTGACTGGTTGACGTATTTAGCAAATTGCTTAGCACATTCTATTAATATAGAATTGAAAGAGTTAGTGATTTGGTCACAATCTTCAAATTCAGAACTCATATAATCCAAAAATTTACCTTTAAATTCATTATTATTGATTTTTTCATTAAATAAGCATTTGGCTTCCTTAGACCATATAAATTTACGTGGGAGGGCATCTAACTGAACAGTTCTATGTCACTGTGACAGATAATCTATAAAAAATGTACAACTAATTGGGCGATGATCAGAAAATGGTACATATACCAGATAAAAAATGTAGAGATATCCAACAGAACTTAATAGATCTTGTGACACTAAAGTGTAATCCACTAGACTGCAACCATTATATGTGATGCAAGTAAATTCACCCTTTAAATCTCCAATCATTCTCCCATTTAAAATTCTCATTCTGGTTTCTTTACAAAAATTGAGCAACAAATTGCCACTATTATTGGTGTGTTTGTGATCAAGATTATTTCTTGACATTAGAATATCAACTTTATGATTCAAATCATGTATATTTACAAATTCAGAATCATTATCGAATACAATATAATCTGGTTTTATGTTAGTATAGGCATTGAAATCGCCTTGAATTATAACATCACCAAGTCTACAATATTTTTCAACATCAGACAAAAGAACAGAATAAATTGACTCAATATCATTTACTTTATCATTGGAATATTCAGGTGATATATATACAACTCCCAAAAAGATATCTTTCTTGGTCTTAAAAAATAAATGATCTAATTTTATCCATACAATATCAGCATGACTATTTTTCATGGGTTTTATACCCTTTTTAACTTCTGGTTTGACAAAAATACTTATCCCCCCAGAATGACGCCTTGCTTTTTTGTGTTTTTTTCTACTGCTTGAATGGACATTTTCAAAATTTGCGATATTAATATCATTAGTTTCACCTGTCCAAGTTTCGACAAAGCTAATAATACTAAATTTATCAATTATGTTTTTGAACTGTGGGGTCATTCACCTTATTTTCTGTCAGACCCTGTATATAACAATTAGTTTGGTGTTTTTATGTGGAAGGTTTTCATTTGTTTCCTTTGAAGCTATACATCAATAATGTGACACATTCATTGATTAAACAAACTTCATACAATTTGTAATGAATTGAATTTTGAAATCTGTATAGATGATAAAAAAAATTACAATTTTAAAAATCAAAGACCAAAGTCTTCAAAGTTGCTAATTGTCAGATATTCTCTGCAACTTGCAATGGCTATATATCGATATTGGGCCCTGATAATGTATATGAACCTATATAGTCTTCTTCTTTAGTTATACAGCATAACTTCGTCCTGCCAAAGATTACTTGCTGTCGCATGCCTGGAGTAAGGATATAAAAATTAAAGGAACTATTTCAGAATTCAATTAGCAATTTACATCATCAAAAAGAAAATTTTTATATACAAGTTAAAACTATTTACAGTATAGACTTTTGTGTTTATATTATGTTGGAGAAAACAGCTGGAGTGAGCTGTTCTCTGAAGGTTTCAACTGTAGTGTATGAAATTACTGTTTGTGGTAGTAGGTTCCATTGGACTGTTCATGAAAAAAAATGACCATTTGTAGGTATCTTTTGAGGCTGTTATATGCCTAAATGTATGATTGTGGTTTTTTCTTGTTCTGGTATCTGATGAAATTAACACAGTCGATGGTATGGCTATTAGCTGGTGTGAAATTTTATATAACATGATTAATCAGGTTTTAAGACGGCGCTCCACTAGCATAGGGCAACCAAGAACATGTCAATCATGTTGGTAATACTACTAGTGTTGTGGTAGCTATTGCACACATACTGGGCAGCTTGTCTCTGTACCATTTCAATTTTATTTTTTTGTTCCGAAGTATGTGGATCCCACATAGTGCAACTGTACTCTAGTTTAGGTCTTACTATCGATAGATATGCCCTTGTCAATTGTAACAAGTCCCGTTTGAATCAGAAACTTGGTAATATTACATAAATTCAATGCTAATTGGTCATTTCATCTTTTAATGTAAACTTCGCATTCTCATACAAGCAATAAACACACATAGGCATGTGTATGATATTTTTAAAAAGAGGTACATTTTTTTAGCAATTTTTGGGTCACTTATGATATTCACCAGGGAACCAGATTAGGTACCAGATTAAACAACTGGCAATGAATATTTATAGATATTGGGGCCTGCCAATGTATATGTGTATGTATATGACCTATATAGTCATTAGTAATTAGTAACAATGTTAGCAACTAAAAAACAAACAAGAAGCCAAATTAATACTTTTTTTCTCATGAAACTGTATTTCATATATTATCTTCTTTTCATCTTTTTATTTTCAAAGTCAAAAAAATTATAAACAAAAAAAATAAAATAAATGTTGAGATTTATAATATAAAAATCAATAAAATAAAAACTTTTTCTGTGGATAAACCACCAAAATATTATCTTTGACTTCTTGTCCTTTGACTTTCTGTCATAATTTCATAATATATCTCTAATAGACCTTTGCATACAAATTTGATAAGCATGCAAGACATATACTTTATTTTGTGGCAGATAAGGGTCAAATGCAGGTATGGCTTGAATTTAATATCCAAATCTTCAACATGTGTTCAGGGTTTGACCATTTCAGACATGTCTATCTGCATATTATTATGCATTGAGTGACATTACAGTTCCAACTATTGCAATTTAAATACATATACATTGTACTAGAAATTAAACAAACTTCCACATAAGTTATTGTCATGAATTACATCTGACTTCATTTTGTCAGTTTGTCAAACTTCAGGGCAATTCAATGTACCTTGGTTTACCTTGATCCTTCAGTTTTGTACATGTATAATAAAAAAAAAACAAAAAAAATAGTTAATTTTGGCAAAGAGAGACAGGTATTTTATGACATTGTTTACAAATTGTTTTGATTTTTGAAAATTGTAGGACAAGATGAAAGAGGAGTACAAGATTGGAAGTCTTTCAAAGGTCATTCAACAAGCTTCAAAATTAAAAGGGAAAACTTCATCAGATGGAGAACTTTGCAAGCTTGCTGAATTATTTGCACCTCCAGTTAAAAATATATGTTCTAAGGTATTTCTTATTTTATTCATACTTGTATAAGGGTTCAAGTATTGAAAGTCTGTAGAATACTAATAGTTAATGCCTGGAACTTCCCTATTGTCTCTGAACACTACACAAAAGTAAAGTCCAAACATAATTCCTTTTTTATCATTCAGTACATCTTTTATAACTTGCAAATATGTTTCTTAGCTCAGTGATATTCTATAATTTTTGCAAATAAAATTAAGATCTAATCTTCAAATGAACTGAAGATTTGTGGGACTTCCTTTTGGATGTTCAGTAATAAATTAGCATTAAGGGAATGAAGTTCTTCCAGTATTGTGCCAAGAAGCATTAAATGTACTAAGGATGTTCCACTCAATACAATTAGGTAGGAAAGTTCAAATTGATAAAAAGTGTCTAGTATTGATCAAGGAAATTATTTTCTTCAGCTGAAATTGGCTCCATTTGAGTATATAATTACAGTGTAAGATGATACTTTGTTGAAATATATGTAGTTTTGAATGTGATGAAACGGAAAAAAATTTGGAATTGTGTGTGAAGTTGGATACTGTATAGATTACATGTTTAACTTCAGACATTCAGTTTACACATTTTAGGAAAATAGAGAGAAAAAACAGTGCTAACAGCACTGTGATTGATTGGAAGTCCTTCAGTAGGCCTTAAAGAAACTATATTCAAAAATATAAGTGAAGGTGGTTATGTTATACAGAAAAGTATGAAAATAGAGGTTTTACTTTGTAACCAGTCAAAAAATATTTCATGATATACATGTATAGCAGATCTAAGGAAATGAACTTTGGAAGAGTTGTGTGTTTGAACAATTTCATCAATTATCTTGAGATATGATGAATCACCCCCTGCCTGGTTTTTAGACAGAACCATACTTTTTCCTAAACATTTGAGATTTATGATTTAAAAAGTTAAATATTTTGAAAATGATTTAATTAGAGTATGTTAATGCGTGTGTTGTTCTACTGTCATTACATATTATTGTTATTTTGGTGTACATATATCCTTATAGATACATGTGTATACATTTAATCCTTATGAATATCTTAAAAAAAAAGTGAAACCCAGTACCAGAATCCCACTTATTAATTCTTGTGGTAGGAATTTTGTAAAATTCTTCAGAAATGTTCCCAAGTATAAAGGCATGGAAATAGGCTTATAAAAAAATATTGGTTACCATGCTCATCCCCCGTGCAGGTCCGGGTGATAAAAGAATAGGCCTGCAGCAGCGCTAAGCTTGTCGTATAAGGTGACTAAATAGTGCTCAGAAACCTAGCCGGGGGCTAGGCACTCTGCCCACAGAGCAACTGGGATGTGTGCCCCAGGTGGTGGAATGGGGTACCCCTGGCGTGTTACATGCTGGGGTTGTCAGGCTATAATACGGAAAACCTGACCGCAAAGCATTGTGGTGCACCGTGTTGGGAAAGATGCCACGTTCCTCGCACGTTAAAGAACCCTGCTGTGGTATTCGATAGGAGTAGGAACCTTTGCGCTCTGCCACAGGAGGCTAAATTGCCCGATCTTACCCATCCCCCCTTTTTCCAGTGGCAATTAAAATTTGTCGACTCTATTATCCTTGTGACCCATCTTTTTTTTTTCATTTCATGTTCATTATATCATCCATTTCATGTTCATTGTCTGAATGTAGCTGAAATATTGCTGCTTGGACGTTAAACCCCAACAAACAAACAAACAAAAACAAACCATGCTCAAAGTAAAGATTTAGCAGTTAAAAAATATGTCAAATCGTGAGTTTTTGAAATTTCCAGAATTTAATTTGGACATCTGTGGCCTAGTCTATTTTAATGATTGACTCATGTCACACTCCAGTAGATTGGAAATTGTCTGCTTTATTTTTAAGATCTTTAAAAATGAACTAAAATGTGTTTAATCTGTCTAAAAAGAACCTTTTATTGTTTCTTGCCAAAAGAAAAACTTTTGAACCATATCCATGTGTATCTCACATACTTCTCACATTAATACTTTTTCAAACTTGCTGTATGAAAAGGTATCCATTAGTTGATGGTATTAAAGTGGGGGTCACCATTCAAATAAGAAAAAAAAACACATTAGTGTACCATTTCTGCTGAGTTGTTTTGGTTATTGGATGTTTTGTATGCAGAATGCTTTGTTTGACAATGTTACGTCATAATACATGTACAAAAATGTATACAGACAGTAAGTTTTCACAAACCTCAACTTCCGTTTTGAAGGAGAAACTAAAATAACAATGTGAACTGGGTTGAAAAGGGTATATTTAAAAATTATAAATAAAAAAAATAATAATAATAAATGAAAGACATCGGAATTACATAATTAAGGAAGAATCTGATAGAAACCAGCATGGTCATGCCTCTTTGCTTTATTTCTAGTGGTAACGTAAAAATTCATTTTCACATTTTGTATTAGACATATTTATACATCAGTAGCAAAAGATTAGCAATGTTCTCACAGTATTCACTTGACATTTCAACATGTGTATCCAGCATTTTAACAATAGAAGTATCTTTTCATGAACAATAGAGAAAGTGAATATTTTCACAACAGTCGCCGATGAAGTATGAATGAGCCTTAAGTATTACAGTGTACATGCAGTACAGGGCACATATGATGCTGTATGATGCAGAGTCACTGCCTTATTTATTTTCCTGCTTGTGTTATTTTTGTGGAATTATTAATTCTTAACATGACTACCCTATCATATTTAAAAGAAGAAAGTGTGTCTGTGTACACATTTTGTGTACTCAGAGCCTCAGGGGCCCCGTGCAGGTCTGGGTGTCAAAAGAATAGGCCTGCAGCAGCACTAAGCTTGTCGTAAAAGGTGACTAAATAGTGCTCAGAAACGTAGCGGGGGCTAGGCGCTCTGCCCACAGAGCAACTGGGTTGTGTGCCCCAGGTGGTGGAATGGGGTACCCCTGGTGTGTTACATGCTGGAATCGTCAGGCTATAATACAGAAAACCTGACCGCAAACCATAGTGGAAAGATGCCACGTTTCTTGCACATTAAAGAACCCTGCTTTGGTATTCGATAGGAGTAGGAACCTTTGCGTTCCGCCACAGGAGGCTAAATTGCCCGACCCTACCCATCCCTTCCTTTTTTCTTTCGGCAATCAAAATTTGTTGACCCTATTATCCTTGTGTCCCATCCATTTTTTCATTACATGTTCATTTTATCATCCCATTTCATGTTCATTGCCTGAATATAGCTGAAGTATTCTGCTCAGGCATTAAACCCCAACAATCAATCAATCAATCAGAGCCTCAGGGACTCCACATACACAACTGAAATACTGCAGTTTCATTGGTCAAGAGCATATTCTTATTAAATGTTTAAAAAAGGTTTAAAAAAAGAATGAAACAAATTTCCCCTCTTTCATTCAGCAATTTCCTATTTGTATAAACAGGCATACAAAGAAAAAACACAGTTTGATTTTTTACTATTAATTCAAAAAAAAGGAAAGAATACAGTGCACCGTCGTTATATCACCATCGTGGTCCCTCACTTGTTGCCACACTTTTCCAAGTACTCTTAAATAAATCCTTGCCACCCTCGTATGTTGCCAAACTTTGGCCTGGTCCCAAAGGTGGAGATATATTGAGGGCACACTGTATATCAGAACTTTTTGTGTACTACAAAAACGGATAAGTAGGGACCCAGAAGTTTTTTTTCTGAGATGGATATTTTTCTTTTTTTTTCCATTTTACATATCTAAACTCCTATAGTATTTCACCATTTCTTTCAAGCCAGTTATGTTCGGTACAACCATATCTAATTTATATCTATAGACATAATATTTTGCTATAATTGATAGTAAAGTTCCATTAATATAACCGATTAATACATTCTTTTTATATCTGAGAAGAGAATCTTTAAGATATCTTACAAATTGTTGTATAATAATTAAATTGCGTGGTATATGTGCATTCATAAAATATCTGTTCAATGGTCTCATCAAAAGTTTTACAAAAGCCACATTTTCTAGATTTTACATAACCAATTTTAAATAGAAAAATGTTTGTAGATAAAATTCTATGATGAAGCTTATATATGAAAATGTTTTAAATATGTGTTATTACAATATTTTTGCAATAGTTAAAAATTGTTCTTCTATTAAAAATTCTCCATATCAGTACACTGTTGCCATTCTTCTATTTTGTGAATAGGCATAACAAAAATGTTCTTTACCAAGTCAACATACTAATTTTCTTTGCACAACACATATTTTCTAAAAAATTATTATGTACTCTAACATTAACTGATTCCTCTGCAAACATCTTCAATACAAATCTTAACTGCCCTGGGGATACTAGAAAGAAGACTGTGATACTTGAGGAAATCTTTGGTCAGGAATGTTTATCCAAGTACATTTGAGTGATTCAGGTTCTTTAGAGCCTCTAGTTTATGACGGTTTTATCACTCTGAATTTGATTTATTTAAGGAATCAGTATCTGTGTTATCAAGGACTCAAGATGATGGTGGAAGGAAACAGAACGACAAATTAAAGAAGACAAGTTCAAGTACTAAAAAAAGAAAATTAGAAACTTGTGAAGAATTAAAAGATCAGACTGGATATGATCCACCCCCGGGTATTGTTCATGAGTCACTAATAAACAGGTAATCATAATTTATTGAACAATCACAGAATGGATATGATCCTTCTGACCCCGGCACCCCCTCCCCGTTATTGATTATGTGTCTCTGATAAACAGGTTAAAATGGTTCATCTATCAATAACAGACAATTATCACATGATTAGACTCAGATCATGTTAATTATTGTTTCTCTTATCTCCTTCATTAGTTGACTGTGCAATAGAATGACATATGGTAAAGAAGTCTGGTAACACTTGGTAAAGAAGTCTGGTAACACTTGTGTTTAAAAATTACATAATTTGTTAATGTTATCATGGTACTGTGAAATAAATTATTCAGATGTCTTCTTATTGTTAGGCATGATGAAAATGATGAAAAAGGAAAACCTTCAGGAAGAAAACCAAGACACAAAAACAGGAGAGATAGGACAAAAGATCCAAGAACGATATTTGTAGGCAATCTGCCCATAGCATTTGACAAAAAGGTAACACATTGTAACATAATTTGAATAATTTTCCTAGACAAAAACATTTTAATGCTAGCCTTTAAGAATGAGGAGCAGATCATCCTTTTGAATTGACATAGACCAATTGACTGGCTAATATTGTTTTCTTTGTTGACAACCTGCTATCCAGTTATGTCTTGACTTTGTTTAAATGATGTTTAAGTGACTCTCTCTATAAATAATCCACTTTAGTTTCCACTTGATTAATAAAGATATCAACTAGATCAACTGATTTTAAAGATTTTACAACTCCTCTTAAATAACAGACATGTATGCATATGTTTTGAAAGTTGGTAGAATTATTTACTGCAGTCAACATTCAAAGCTGTTCAGATATTGTTTTTGCTCTGTCTTTAGCTGCTCAAAGTTGTCACTGAAACATAAGATTACATACTAATATACGAATGAATTCACCTTATATAGGGAAAATGAAAAAAGTAATATATAAATATATATACTTCAGTTATTCATTACATACATGTAATAAGAATTTCATGTGGATGCAATATATGTAATTTCATTTTTCAAGCCCCGTGCAGGTCTGGGTGTCAAAAGAATAGGCCTGCAGCAGCGCTAAGCTTGTCATAAAAGGCAACTAAATAGTGCTCAGAACCCTGGCCGGGGGGCTAGAGCACTCTGCCGACAGAGCAACTGAGTTGTGTGCCCCAGGTGGTGGAATGGGGTACCCCTGGTGTGTTACATGCTGGGGTTGTTAGGCTATAATACGGAAAACCTGACCGCAAACCATAGTGGTGCACCGTGTTGGGAAAGATGCCACATTCCTCGCATGTTAAAGAACCCTACTGTGGTATTCTCCTGGAGTAGGAACCATAGGGCTTTGCCACAGGAGGCTAAATTGCCCGACCCTACCCACCTCCCCTTATTTCCAGTGGCAATCAAAATTTATCAACCCCATTATCCTTGTGTCCCATCCCATTTTTCATTTCATTATCATTTCATGTTCATTTTATCATCCACTTCATGTTCATCGCCTGAATATATCTAAAATATTGCTGCTCAGGCTTTGAACCCCAATCAATCAATCATTTTTCAAAATTGGTATAACTGTTATTCAGCATTATAAACATTTAGTTGTTGTTTGTGAAACCCTTCTGAATAAAACCAAGTACCGGTACTTATTTTTAGTTTATTTTGTGATAAGGTCAAGGAATTTTCAAAAATTTTGTCAGTTGTTAGAACATTCAATATAACATTATATAGTGACTCATAATATGCAATCAGTGGGCTATATTAAATTGTTAAAAAATCCATAACTGAATGATGCTATCAAAAACATAAACTAGTTTTATATTTTGAATTGAATGCCAGGAACTAGTTATAATAGATAACACAATATCATACAATAATAAATATTTACTTATTTATTTCAATTGAAAAGCCTTAGAAACTTAGAAAATACATCCTTGTATTTACACGAAAGATGTAAAATAATTTTTTGACAAGAACCAATGCATTCTGAAATAGACCCCTATTGTATTACATTGTTGTCAAATGTAAACACAAATGGTGGATGCTGAACATTTTAAAATGTATTTTTATCTCCATCACCAATACTGAAAGCAGGTCTAGTAGCCATTAACTCTGTCCATCCCTCTTTCATACATAGTGAATAACTTCTTTTGTAATCTGTGACTCCAAAATTCAAAGTTAGTACAGTATTTATATACATATTGAAGATCTGCACCACTTCCTATGGAGAAATTCTTATATTTTTAGCATGTTGAAAATTATAAGCCATTTATACTGATGTGAATTGTACCTACCTTTTGTAAAGCCAAATAAAAAAGTATCTGTGGGTTCAGTCACCTGACTGACCCTAGATTTTTTTTTTGGCCAAAGTGAAAATAATAAAATGAAATAAAAAATCAACTAACCTTACCTGGTTATCCAAATTCAGCATTTATAATAGTAAACAACAAAGGCTGTGCACAATAGAACTGAAATTTGTAAAATTTCAGCCCGTTGATGTTTTATTCCTATTTTTGATGATTGTTTAGTGAACAGTTGTAAATAATATTTTCATTAAACACTTGCATCTCCATCAGGATTTAGCGACATTTCAAGCTGACCTTGCTAGTTGTTTTAGAAAAAATATAAATAAAAACAAGAATAATTTTCCAACCTACCGACCATATTTTATTCAAAAAGGTGACTGGAACTACACATAATATTTTTATTTGACCTAATCTGTAACTCAAATTGGTTAAGACAAATATTATTTGCTGGTAAACTTTGTAAACGTGGTTGTCAGGCAATACCTTGAGTAAAAGTGTGTGGATCTCTATGAAATTGTATTACATATTAGATTCTATACCAAAAAAGGAAGATTTTGATGGATTTAAAGGGTTATTGCCCTTACTTTTTAGGAATAAGAGGCCATAGTGGGGTCAGATTTTAGATTTTTCTTTGACTTTGTATAAATTATATAAATTACTTATTTTTATGTCTCATTTTGCTAATTTTAGAATTTGACCACTTTCATTTTGGTCAGAATCTAAGCTCTGTATTGGGTCAGGTATAAAAGTCTATAAGGTGCATCATGGTTGAATGTTTTGTCCATACTTGCCCCATTTGTTCAGGGTTTGATCTTTGTGATTGTTTCAAGCTGCATGCTGCAAAACATTTTATTGCGCAGTGACATTACATCATTACCACTATATGGCATTTACTCACTGAATTTTGACTTTAAGCTAGCTGGAACTGTAATGGAAAGCTTCAAACCTTCACATGTTCTGCTGAGTTATGTATACAGGTGAATATACATGTAATAGTATAAGATCTGGGCCACAAATCTTTTGTTCTGAAGTCTGATGATTGTGAAAGGATATCCCTAAACAACTGATGTCAGATAATCATGGGATTCTTTTGAGATGATTTCCTTGAATAAATATGAAATATAGAAGTTTTTTTCTTTAGAAAATTCATTATATTGCAGCTATTTCATGCATCCAAATAATATAATGTTTTAGAATGTCAACATGTTGAATTTTTTAGCAACTGAAGAAGCTGTTTCTACCTTTTGGAGCTATAGAAAGTTTAAGATTCCGTTGTGCAGTAAGTGGTAATAACTCTTCATTTTACATTGCTACCATAATTGCTGTTATTCGTTCAAATGTATTTTAACAAATGTTGTAGATGTTCATGGAAATTACCAGTAGGAGCAAGGGACCCTTCATGCAAGTCAAATTTTCATGATTGCTTGTCTTCCTATAAAAATAATGTGGAAATAATGAAATATAGGAATGTTAATTATGAATGATCAGGAAACTGGATATAAATTGAACTTATATGTGTTGAGTGTTGGTACAAGGATATTCAAGCCACTTGTCTCTTGTTTGTTGCTGTGTACCATAATTATTGGTATCAGACAAGGCTAATAAATCATCTTCGTTTTATTTCACCGAACAGGGATCTCTTACATATCATTTTTTTATTTTATTTCCATAGCCTCCTGCTGATTTGAAGTTACCTAAGAGAGCCATTGCTATCACGTAAGTTAAATTCATTGCACATTAACAAAAATGGGTAGGAAACCATTTAGAATATAATTTAAAAACCTCAACCAACCCCCCCCCCCCCCAAAAAAAAAAAAAAAAAAAAAAAGACTATATCACCATGTCTCCAAGGAGAGACAAGTTAACACAGGGGTTTTAACATGTTGAACTACTCAAGTAATTTTTATAATAGATGTTCATGAAAAACTGCATCATACAATCATTGTCTTCATGCACTGATACAAAGTATAGAATACAGTTGTACATGTACATTTCTGCTTATATTTATTATCAATAATTATCCAAAATCACTATGTGATGTATCAACTTATCATGTGGAACATCATGTGTGGTAGATAACTGATTAATCTGTTTGACAGGATTTATTTTTAGTAAGTTTTTATTGAAGTTTTATTTCTTCTTCATATCTTATTGAAATTTATAGTTGTTGCAAAATATTCTTTGCATAATGAGTGATATATTTTGGTGAAGGATTATCCATTGGACTTGCTGAAAACGGACTATCCTATGCCAAAAGAACTTGCATTCTTTCCACCCTGAAGCCTTATATACCTACAGAGTGTATTACCCTAATATTGTATATATCCATTAGTAAAGTGACTTAGTTATGGTCTTACTTGTTATTATACTGTAATCGTTCTTTTATATAATCAACTTGATTAAAAAAATAATTTGGACTGCACTATAAACACAATAACAGTATAGTGACAGGAAATAAAAAACAATATAGGAATATGGCATGAATCGGATAAAAAGGCATGGCACAGCCTCATTTTAAGCTTCATTCATTTATTGTTTTTATTTCAAGTGATTACACTGTTATTGTCTATTTATACCCCATGTTGGTCTGTCTATCTGTTCATTCATCATCACTATGCTGATGCCATGATACAGCCTTCATTTTTTGACAAATTTTCTTCAAACAGGATTGAAGTGTTGGCTATCATAAAAGCATGGATGGTATTAATTTTCACCCTACATTTTGTAATATGTTGATAATGATTTCCATAAAGAACATATACATTTATCCATGTCACATGCTATCAATTTTTTAGGTCACCTGGCCAAAGGCCATGTGAGTTATTGCCATCAATTTGTGGGGATTTTTTATCCTTGGCTGCTGTTACTAAAAATAGTAAATAGGGGACAGTAGTTTTCCACATATCTCCAAAACAGTTAGGTTTAGCCAAATTCTGACTGGATAAAAGTATTCAGCATGATGAAATCTATCTATGGTCAAATTTTTGTTTTTAATCTGTTATCCATGTTGGGGTTATTGCCCTTTTTTGGCTATTATTAACATTATTTCTTTCTAAAATCTTCTTCTCTGACACTACTTGACCAATTGGAACCAAACTTGGTGTGGATGTTTCTTGGGGTATCCCTGCATAGAACTGATATAGAAATTTTTGATCCATCGAAAAACATTGCCACCATTACTAAAAATAGAACTTATGGGTCAGACAAGTTTTTTGTATATATCTCCAAAACTGTTAGGTTTAGCCAAATTCTTTCAGTTGCTGAAATGATCCTTATTATAAGGCCTACAAAAGTCTGCAGGCATCAAAGTTGTCAGATGACTTCTTGTAAGAGTTGTTACCCTTGAAAGACAAAAAATGACTATTTATTAACAGTTTTCAGCCTATATCTCAAAAACTATAATAGGTAGAAAAAATTTTCAATTGCTGAAATGATCCTTATGATAAGTCCTACCAATGTCTTCTTGAGTCAAAATTGTTGGACAACTCCTTGTTAAATTTATTGCCCTTGAAAAACAAACTTTAACAAGGTGAGCTATTCAGGCTCCTGGGAGCCTCTTGTTTTTTGTCAAACTTCTATCAAATTTAAGGAAATGTTGTGGTTAGAATTTTTTCACTGATATTCTTTGAAGGAGGGGGTACTTTCTTTGGTGTGATGTTCATTATGAGAATATGGGGCATGTAAGCATGCTCACTGAGGTTCTCCCAATTGGCTATCTTCTCAGAGCATCAATTAACTGATTCATTTTAATTGTCTGCATTAAAGGGCTCGAAATAAAATTTTTACCATGTCAGAGTTATCATCTTAGCCTAATGTCCTTTCACCTTTAAACCATGTCCGAGTTGCCGTCATAGCCTAATGCCCCTTCACCTTTAAACCATGTCAGAGTTGTCATTATAGCCGAATGCCCCTTCACCTTTAAATCATGTCAGAGTTGTCTTCATAGCCTAATGCTCTTCACCTTTACACCATTTCAGAGTTGTCATCATAGCCTAATGCCCATTCACCTTTACTCCATGTCAGTTTTCATCGTAGCCTAATGCCCATTCACCTTTACTCCATGTCAGTTTTCATCGTAGCCTAATGCCCCTTCACCTTAAAACCATGTCAGAGTTGTCATCATAGCCTAATGCCCCTTCATCTTTATGTCATGTCAAGAGTTGTCATGCTTCGTTTTAACATTCTTCAAATTTAAACAAAAAGTTATAAGTTGTTTTCGGATAAACTTCTTGGCTTTAGGTGTAGTTTGTGCCACTTTATGATACAATGAATTATGTGCATTTCTTTACAGGAAGACCTTCCACAAGGACAGACATAATATCATATCATATGTGTGCTATGAGAAAGAGGAGAGTGCACAAAAAGCTCTAAAACTGTGAGTAGTATTTCTATATGCTTGTCTAACTTTAACACTTCCTCCAACATAAGATAAATCTTTAAATTTATAGAATCTTAGAATTGATAGCAATTCTTCTTTGAAGAAGGTTTGAAAAATTATAGCTGTGAAAATGTTCATCTCAAACTAGCACTTCATATGGCACCAATTAAACAATAGCTCACCATCCACTTAAAACTTTCCTGAAAAGGTGGAAGTTCTCCAGATGAATATAATTTGTTCTGTATATTTGTTCTTTATTTGGAAATTGTGATGTAATGTTTGAAAACGTGAGTTGAAAAGCTACTCATTATTGGTTTGATAAATTTGTTACTTCAACTGACCCCAATTAACCATTATAGGTTGTTGAGAAACTTGTAGTTGTTCTTAACTGATTTTCTTGTTATGCAGAATTTTGCCTTTTTCCACTGCAGTTGTTTTTATACACGCCATAATCCATTTTGCAGATGATATATACTGCACCAAATATCACAAAACTTTGTAGGGTAGTAAATACATGATATGTTGTTGTGTATAATACATGTACTATGAATTAAAGATCCTCTGAGTTTTGTGGGAGTTTTACCCTTTGAACTATAAAAACAGAAAACATACCTTTTTGTAGGCAAAACAAACTTTCATTTTGCCTTCATTAATTTTTGTTGACATTGTAAAGTTTTGTCTGTTCTTGAGATGAGTCAATTTTCATCATTGTATTAAAATAGCAATAGAAACAAATGATGTATTTTTTTTTGTAAATTTCAGAAATGGGAAAGAGGTTGATGGTTTTCACATCAGGGTTGATATTTCTAACAATGCCAAAAAGGTTTGTCTTCAACTGTCTAATAACTACAATGTTTTTATAACCCATGCAAACTAAGTTTAGGGTGGGGTATATAGGAATCACATTGTCTTCTGTCTGTCCACATTTTATTTATAAGCCCATCTCGTCCAAAACACTTTTTAAAATTAAATGAATAAAATCATTTTTTCAGGCATTTTTTTATGAATTTATATCTAATAATTAAAATCACAATGTTTAAAAATTTCTAATTTTACATTTACAAGTTTAGGGACATTATTAATAAAAGGTAGCATGATTTCCTTTATTTGGTCTATCGTGTCAGGTCCATGTACATGTATTTCCATGCATATTGTGAAAGTTTGTTTGTTTGTTTGTTTTTTGTTGTTTTTTTTTTGGGGGGGGGAGCAGTTTAGCACTGCTGTCAATCAAATTTGTCAAACACAAATATTAAAGTCAAGTACAGTTATATACGAAAATCAGAAAAATATATGTGTGTGGGTGGCACATGATGGTTACCAAAATGGAATTTAATTTGATTTTTGAATTTTCATACAGAAAAGATTGAAATAATAGGCAAACATTGATTTTATAAATAATGTAATTTGTAGTGCTTTTTAAGTAAATATCCCTTCATAGAATAGTGGTCTAGTGTTTTCTTTGTATAAAAAATATTTTGGCAAAGCAGAAAGGTATAAAGACAATTCATTCAATAACAGTTAAGTGGCATGAATGTCATATTCTGATGGCCAAGCTTTTTATTATATCCCCCACGAACAAAGTTCAGGTATATAGGAATCACTCTGTCTGTCGTGCAGACTTGTGTCTGGACCATAACTTTTTTGTTCTTTAACATAGGCATACCATATTTGGCACACGTGTATCCCCATGAGATGATTGCATGACCTCTATTTAACCTTTACCCTTGACCTCATGGTCAAAATTATAGGTTTTTATACCCCCAGTAAACAAAGTTAGGGGGGGATTTTGGTTCCACTTTGTCTGTCCGTCCGTCCATCTGTCCAAATTTTTCTTAGCAGCTTACAGCATTGTTAAGGAACTTAGTGGGATGTAATATAAACAGATGGAGGTGTGCATAGTGTCAGGAATTTATGTTTGGACAAAAATTGTAGAAATGACAGCTGTTGAACTTAAGCATTTTTCAGCAAAACTTGGTATCATGTGTAGTCTGCAATTCCTCCTTAACAACTTGCTGGATAATAAAGAAACTCATTGAAGTGTTAGATTAAGAAATTAAATACCGAAACTCCATTTTATCATTGTTTTACCATTAACTGACCATTTATGCTGTATTATTTTACCCGGAGTGATAGCGAGGGAAAAATATTGGCATAAATGGTCAGCCTGTGGTAAAACAATGATAAAATGGAGTTTCCGTGATTTATTTTGATTCTTATAGGACATTTTCGTGACCTATTACAGTAACCTTAGACTTGCCATTTTTGTCCTGATTTGGCTGTACACTTTGGGCTAGCTATGTCAGTTGAAATGGTCGTTAGTGAAACTATGCTTTGTATTTTTTATAATGAAGGAAAGGGCAAATTAAGTAGAATGATGTTAGGTATGGCAATAGCTGGAATATAATATAACTTTTCTAAAACATAACGTTTAATATTTTTATTGGATTTTTTATCCTTCACGATCAAAATACCTTATGTCACCGCTCTGTCATTGGAACTTGCCTACTATTTCTGAACACTACACAAAAGTATAGTCCAAATATAATTCCTTTTATATCATTCAGTACCTCTTTTATAAGAAATAGATATGTTGCTTGCAATTTATCTGGTCAATAATATTCTGTTATTTATGCAAATAAAATTAAGATCTAGTCTTCATATCAACACAAGATTTGAGGGACTCCATTTTGGCCTTGAAAGATATTTAGTAATAAATTTACATTTAGGGAATTTATTTCTTGCAGTGATGTGTCTGGAAGGGTAAAATGTGTTTAATATTTTCATTTTAACACACTTATAAGTCGAATTATTGTTTACCATTTATAAACAGGAAGTGAAGAGCAGTGATTTTAACCAAGTAAAATTGGCGGGAAAATTCAAATTGATTTAAGTCTAGATTTTAAAAATCTTGTGTTAAGGAAATTATTTTTTTAACTAATATTGGTTCTATTTAAGTATAATTGTTATGTAGGATAAATACTCTGTTAATATAGCTTTAGAATGTAAATGCACATAAACTTTTGGATAGATTTAAAATTGGGGGAAAAGGTGAAATTGAAAAAAAAAATGTAAATGTCTGATGTTGGATCAGTAGTATAGATAGTTTTTCAGTTTATACATATTAAAAAATGAATGTTTTTAATAGTATTTTAAATTCAAATGTATGATCACAATTTTATTTAACATCTTATGATCTTTGAAACTTTGTTTATGCTTCAATTTTCACAAGAATAAGAAATCCCCGGTGCTATCAGCACTTTGATTAAATATGAATTTGATGTTAATTCATGCAACTGAAATATATAATCAAAGCTGATACACATTGGAATGTTACATGTGTTTGTTTACATGATTAAGGTGGGCAGTAATTTACACACAAACAAGCCACATCCAATAAGTCGTGTGCTCCTCTTATAACAACCGAAAATCAACTACAGTTGTGATTTCAAAGCCTGTTAAGGACATCTTATTAGAATAGCCGTGTTGGAATGTGCATATTATCTGGAATTTGTGTTTGGACAAAAATTTTAGAAATGACAGCTGTTGGACTTGTGCATTTTTTTTGCAAAACTTGGTCTCAGGTGTCTGCAACTCCTCCTCAACAACTTACAAGATTGTTATGAAAATTCATAGGGTGTTAAATTACTTTATTGGGATGTGCATATGGTCAAGAACTTATTTTTAAAGTAAATTTGCAATTTTATTCTGTCATTGCGTTGTTAACAAGAATAATAGAACTGATTGTGGTTTGGAGTTCAGTGTTTTTACAAATGAGGACAAATTTGTGTGTAAAAACTGCTGAGTTAATCCCCCATAAGAATTGTTATATGAATTGTATGTCCACATTGGTCCCAAAATGTACAGGGTTCAACTAGATGCAGGGGGTATTAGTCCCAATAGGGGCAATGTCTAATTTAACATAGATTTGTGTCCAAGCCATAACTTCTATGTTCTTTGACATAGTCGTACCATATTTGGCACATGATGGGTGTATCACCATTAGACAGTGTGTCATGTACATTCATGACATTAAATTGACCTTGACTTTTGACTTTTTTTATTAGCATGGATTCCTATGGGCCTACCCTATTTTGCACATGGGTGTATCACTAGGAGACAATGTGTTGTGTACATTCACGATCTCTATATGCCCTTGACAGTCGACCTCAGGGTCATAATTATATGTTTTTTTTTAACATTTATTTGTGCCTGGAACACATTTTTGATGAAGGCTATACATTTTCAGTATGTGGTTGAATCACCATAAGAAAATATTATGGGTACATTAAACTTGACCTTTAAACTCAAATTAAAATAATTTGATTTTTATCAATTTAGATTGAAGATTATATCTAGAATTGATATATCAGTCCCCAAATCCTTTAGATTTGTAAAGCCTGATAGCATCTGCAACAAGGTTCAATGAGATAGTTAGGTCCACTTAATAGATATGTCTCCCCCAACTTTGGTTGAGAAAAATATTGTTTTTGGCTTGTCCGTCTGTGTCTATCTGTTCGCCACAAAGTTTGTCAGCACAACTCCTCTCAAAGAGTAATCAATGGAACTAAGGTTATAGCAGTAATCAAAAGAATGTAATCCAGGGACAAAGACCAGACATGGAAAACAGACATACACAACAAAGAACATAAAGTAACTAAAATCATACATACAAAGTAACTAAAATCATATATACAAAGTAACAAAAGTAAATGAGCAACTCGGACTCCACTAAAAACTGGGAGCATGGACCAGGTGCACCGGTAGGGTAAGCGTCCTCTGTTTTTCTAGATACACCCGCTGAGTTGCTCATGAAAAGTTAAGTCCGGGGTAGACAAACGAGAGAAGGAAAACTATGACCCATTGAATAAATCAGTTTTCATGGTGCTGATGGATACACTATAACGATCCACGAGTTCATGATGACGGCCATAAAACTTCTGTAGTGATGACTTCAATCTTGTAGCCTGTTTGTTAGAGTTCTAGCGCGATACAAAAAGTCTGCGTAATTTGGGCAAGCTCTGGCATAACGTATGAGTTGTGATATGAACACTCCATACGCAGGAGCCGAAGGGATGTTGCCACAGATGAAAGGAAAGTTGACAATTCTGAATGAAAAGTCATCACGTTTGCCGTTAAGTTTGGTCAATAGTTTTCCTTTACCATCGATTTCTAAGTGTAGGTCAAGATATTCAAAAGAATATCATCCAGGGACAAAGACCAGACATTGAAAACAAACATATACAACAAAGAACGTAAAGTAACTAAAATCATACATACAAAGTAACAAAAGCAAATGAGCAACTCGGACTCCACTAAAAACTGGGAGCATGGACCAGGTGCACCGGTATGGTTAGCATCCTCTGCTTTTGTAGAAACACCCGCTGAGTTGCTCATGAAAAGTCAAGTCCGGGGTAGACAAACAAGAAAAGGAAAACTATGACCCATTGAATAAATCAGTTTTCATGGTGCAGATGGATACACCATAACAATCCACGAGTTCATGATGACGACCATAAAATTCCTGTAGTGATGACTCCAATCTTGTAGCAACATAACTCTGTTCCAGAAGCCTATTTGTTAGAGTTGTGATATGAACATTCCAAACTACTGAATCAAATTTTATGAAACTTTGTATGTAGCAAGAACATCATATGTACTTGTGCATATTACCAGGGAATTATAATCATCTAATTTTTGTAGGAGTTACGTCCCTTTGAACATTAAAATTTGCCAAAAATCCTCATTAATTACCTTGTCAGTGCAACTCCTCTGAAACTATTAAACCAAATTTTACGAAATGTTGTATGCAGCAACAACATCATATGTTGTGCATTTTACTAGGAAATTTTGATCCCCCAATTTTTGTAGGAGTTATGCCCTTTGAACATTAAAATTTTCCAAAAATGCTCATTAATTTCCTTGTCAGTGCAGCTACTCTAAAACTATGGACAAAAATTTTAGAAACATGGTATATAGAGAGAACATCATATGTTGTTTTGCACATTACCAAGAAATTTTGACCCCCTAATTTTTGTAGGAGTAATGTCTCTTTGAACTTAGAAATTTGCCAAAAATCCTCACAAGGGGTAGACATATGTTTTTGCAGACAAAAAATAAATTCTATTAAATTCTATTTAATTTATGCCAAAAAAAAAACAAACCCAATAAACAACTTTTACTGTGAACTAAATTTGCTGATTAATTTGGTTTGTATTAACAATTTTCCAATTAAAAATAGTTGACCTGTAGAGTCTTATCACAACCTGCATGTTTTATTTCTATGCTTTTACCTGAATAAACCAGTCTTTCAGTGTTGATATATTCAAGTTACCTATTAATTTTTATACACATAATAAACCATTTGATATTTAGCTTGAAATGAAAACTTGACGAGGTTATAAATACTTATTATTCATAGAATTGAAATATAAAGAGGAATGCTGAGTACCAATTGGAAGAGCTGTATTCAGATATTTCATGCCAGCCCTAGCAGATCCAAATATTTACAAAAAAGAGTAGTGGTTCTGATCAAGAAACTTACATTAAGAAAGGAGTTTCAGGCTACTATTCGCTGCTCATTTTTTGGCAAAATTCTTAACAAAATGGAAGCATAACCACCAAAACCATTCTGATGTATAACCCACTGTGTCAAATATTTTTATTATGGTTACCGCCTCATGACATTTGAAGCCTGGTTATGACAAATAAAAATGAAACTTTGCATAGACGATGACATAGGAATTTCAATAATGCATTTCTTGGGTATTGTGTCAGTCTGTGGTCTGGTGCGTCCTCGATATATTGCCACCTTTGTGACCAGGCCAAATTTTGGCAATTTGTGAGGAATTATTTATGTAGAAACTGCAGTAATTTTAGAAAAAGGGTACTTGTAAAAGTGTGGCAATAAGTGAGGGACCACCATTAAAGAGGGGCGGTATAATGAGGGTGTAATGTATTTGGCTATTTTGGCTATGTGCATGTTATGATACTAGAGCTGTAGGTGCTTGAGGGCCTTAAAAGTGCATGGTAAAATTTTAAGCTTCAGTTTCTTTTTAGTATTCTAGATTACTTACTGTCATGATAAAAACTAATGTCTAACTTGGATTAATTTTTTTATGTTATCGCCTGAACTGTTTTAAAATAATGGACAGAAAAGAACAAAAAAACAAAAAAAACAACTACTGGTATTTCTCTGGTTTCCAAACAGTAGAATGAGGAAAAGAGTTGCATACTCTTAAAAACTGTATAAGTATTGAAGCATGATGTAAATTATAACCACTGGTATATTGTTACTATACACCTGATCAAATTTCACCAAATACTTGCTATAGTTATCAGTAGATTTTACATAAATCTTGAAGATGCTTATCTTATATAAATTGTATTCAATTTTTACAGCATGATAAAACAAATACAGTTTTTATTGGAAATCTTACATATGGTAAGTATTGATGTTTTTTTTTTTCTCTCCATTTTTTTTATATTATTAACACAGTGATAATGACACTCAACAACTCATGGTATACCATGGTTTACAGTTAGGTGGTATTTCAATTACAATGTTACCAAATTTTGATGTTTGCAGGTACAGCAGTTAATTTGCAATTCCAGCAAAAATTTTGTTTGACATTATGACACCAGCTGTTGAGTTTTGTTAGAATATTTGCATTTTTATTGGATTTTTGATCCTTAAGAATCAAAATACCTTATGTCACCTGGAACTTCACTACCCCACTACACAAAAATATAGTCCAAATGTAATTCCTTTTATATCATTCAATGCAACTTTTATAACCTCTTAATATGTTTATGGCAATTGTTCAGCTCATTAATATTCTGTTATTATATGCAAATGAAATTAAGATATAGTCTTAAATCAACTGAAGATTTGAGGGACTCCTTTTTGGCTTTGAAAGATGTTTAGTAATAAATTTGCATTTAGGGAATGAAGTTGTTGCAGTAATGTGCTAGGAGGCATTAAATGTACTAAATGTTCCTATTAATTTAATTATTAGTCAAAATCTCCAACCTATCAATAATATTTAGGAATAATAAACAGGAAGTGTAGAGCAGTGATTTTAACCAAGAAAAATTGGTGGGAAAATTCAAATTTTTAAAAAGTGTGTATGGTTTTGAAAATTGATCAAGGAAATTATTTTCTTAAGCTTAAATTGGTTCCATTTGAGTATATAATTACTGTGTAGGATAATGCTCTTATGAAATATTTTGAATGTGATTGCATATTAATTTTTGGGCAGGTTTAAAAAATTGGGAAAAAGGTGAAATGGAACAAAATTTGTAAATATGGGTGAAGTTAAAACTATCGATTACAGTTTGTGCCTCAGACATTAGTAGTATTGATTGACATTCTGTTTATAAACTGTTCTAAATTATATTGGAAATGTGAATGTATGTTTATAGTTTTATTTTACTTCATGTAATCTTTGAAATTTTGTTTATGCTACAATATCCACAAGAAGAAAAAAAACCAGTACTAACAGCTTTTTGATTATAACATGTTCCAGTATTTGATATTTTTCCAAAAACTATTTGTTTGAAAAGCTTATATTGGAACTTTTCTCTACTTTAGATATAACAGAAAATGAATTGTGGGATCATTTTCAAGACTGTGGAGAAATTGAAAACGTGCGTGTAATTCGAGATAGTAAAACTGGTATGGGTAAAGGTTTTGGATACATAAAATTTCAGGTATGGTTGAGCTATGAATTTGTTCTTGTCATTGGAACAAAACACTTCTCTATTTTAGACAGAATCAATATCATAATGAAAGATTCTTTGCTGATGGTAAAAGATCTGATGATCATGATATTAACTCTCTAGCAGCCAATACTTTTTGATTTTATTGTTCCAGAACATCTTACAGCATCAGGATATATGATATTGCTAAATTTGTGATGTTATTCCAAGACTACAGAGGTTAGCATTCATCAATTTGGCACCATCTTATTTTGTTTTCCTCTAGTGTTTCTGGAATTTAAACTTAAAATGTAGTTATTGTTTGAACAAAAGAAACTGTTTTCTGTTATGGCCACCTATTCTGTAACTGTCAAGTCATAACCCATAAAAAATTAATTCCAGCCTTTCTTTTGTGGTATGACTCTATGGGATACAATTTCAAAGGAATTTCAGTTTACAGTACATACACTTTCAGGCATGATATTGTCCAGATTTAAGGTGTCACTAACCAATTCTAATGTTTCCATTACTGAAGATGTTAAAAAAATAATTAATGAAGTTTCACTGTGATTTCCCAGGACCAATGACATCTTAAGTTGTATACCATTGTGAAGATCGGAAATTACAGCTTCTAAAAATGGTACGATGATCTTAGAAATTTTTCATAGAATGTACTTGAATAAAGAATACTTAAAATCCACATTTTTACCTTTTCTAGTAACTGACAACATGGAGGCAAATTACCCACACATGTAAACAATATTCATACACATTGTAGTAAATTTCAAGTATGATTTTAAAGTATATGTTTTTGACTTTATTTTGACTACATTTGATCAACATACTCACAAATTATGCACTTACAATGCATAGATCTAGCTTTAGTGTGTTTTTGGTACTACATACTGTGGTGGCCATTTGACCCTGAAATGGAATGTGAGACTTCATGAAAATGCATTTTTCTGGCCCCTAATTCCTCATGATCCCAAGTCAATCCAAGCCTTCACTATGTGTGATATGAAACATTATGGTACAGTTTTGGAGAGATCCATTCATTTATTGTCAAGCTATTGTCTGGACACAATAGGAATTCTTGTTTCTGACTCTTTCTTTGGCCCTTAATTTCTAAACCATTCAAGTCACAACTCCTAAAATTAATGCCAGTAGTCCTTCTGTGGTTTGGATTCTTGTGGTACAATATCATGAATTCCACATCAATAAGTCAGGCCAGTGTTGATTTTTGAAATGTTTACTGTATCTATGTAGTAAATAGGGGCCAAAAACCTACAAATTTCCAGTTTGTGCACATTGACCTAATTTAAAGTGATAGATTTCATACCATAATAGGAATGTTTTGCTGGATTTTTAGGGTTATAGCCCTTATTATTCAGGAATTAAGGACAAAAAGGGATCCAAAATAAGCAGTTTCTTCAACTTTTTATAAATTGCTTATTTCTATTTTCTAAATGCAAATTTTAAAGTTCTGTGACTACTTTAGTTTTTGTCAGAATCTTGTCTAACATCACAATATGAATTAATGGCTAGTTTGAATAGTAAATGTCCACAGTTATCACTGTTTCCACTTTTTGTATTACATCTACATGCACGTATAATAATTTTGTCATGTGGCAAAAATGTATTCTGTATTTTTTACCCCTGCTGCAATGTGGAAGGTGATATAGAAATACTGGTGTGTGTGTGTGGGTGGGTGCATGCGTCCATCCATCATACATTGTGGACACAACTCCTCGGAAATCACTCTACAGATTTTGTCCAAATTTTGTAGGATTGTTAGTCACCATATGTAGTTGATGATCATACTGATTTTATAGTTCTTACAGCATCAGCAAATATTGATTTTGATTCAACAAATTTTACAGGAGTTATGGGACTTTGTAAAATCTGTACATATTACACTATAGGAACACTATTTTTGTTGTTTTCTTGCATGTTTTACTGTTCTTAGCTATTGAATAACAAACTGTGTCATATATTTTCAGGAGAAAGACAGTGTACAATTTGCCCTGAAGCTGCATGAAAGTTCCCTGAATGGAAGAAAAGTTCGGGTGATGAGATGTGATGCAAAAACTGCCTTAAAAAAGAAAGAAAAAGTATCCTTTCAATCTAACAGTATGATTTACTTGTTTAGCACTAATACTGTGAAAGTTTTTTTATTTATTTATGGGTATCAGTTTACTCATAGATTTTATACATATTTTGACTAACGTAGTGGGGCTGCTCTGGGTACTGTCTAATTTTAGAAATTGGAGCCAACATGGGTGCCCAAAAAGATTCCTTTTTGAATACAACAGTAAGTCTACTGATGAGTTATCTTTGTCAGTTTATCAAAATAATCTTCATTCATGACATACATGTACCTCAGATTCACTCTTGATGCATATATAAAGCAGGTTTTTTAAGATCTAGTCTTAGCCATGATCTAAAACTATTACTGGGGTAGTCACTCATATGCCAAGTAATCTAATACTACTCCAGAAATAGGTGTTATATTTTATGGTGGACTTTATATATTCATAAAGTCAATGTTTAAAACATATTGACCTTTGTCCTTTTTGGTATTATTAAATTTATCTTAAAATGCGATTTGATTTTTCATTTATAAATTTTCTACAATCTTAATTCTCTTCATTCAAGGGATAAAATTTCTAGCAAACTACCATGCCCCATTAATCGTGTCCCTTTTTTGTTCTCTCTTATTTTGTTATACTTCTGCTTGTAATCTAAATATTATGACTTAATATTTCCTTTTTTAGATTTGGGGAATTCCCTTTCTAATTGTTAACCGATTTTTCTGCCAAAAAATCACATTACCATTACACAAGTGGTAAGATTTTCATTGTTATTTAGATTTAATATATTATTTTATAAGGTAACTCTGTTTTTGAATGTATCATATGGTTTAACAGGGTGGTGATGCTTTTATGTAGGGAGGTGTACATGGATATGGTAATTTGTGTTTACCTTTGACCAAATGATGCGAGTTTTGATTGGCTCAGTAATATATTTACATCTGATTGATACCTCCTATGAAAATTTATTTTAAGGGATGACTAACTAAATAAATTTTGAGACTACAATAACAATATTAAAATACTAATTATATAAAACACTTTTTCATTTTAATACAATAGTATGGCTGGTTTTGGCAGTATAAAATTGCATGGCATCATTACTGAACATAAAAATAAATTTTTCGTCATCAGACATGTTCATCAATCATCATAAATACAACGGCATGGGTAAAAAATTAATTACGTATATCTGCACATACAGGACATTCCAGTAACACATGCTTTTCATCTTCAACACTAAAACAACAATTAAAACATGTTCTTTCTTCTATTTCATATCTACCTGTTTTGATTTTTATTGGTGCTACACCACACCAAAATTTAGAGTAAGAACTTCTATATTTACCAGGCATATTTCTTATCAAATAATTCTCTTTGTGTAAGTATTTTAAAATTTTCTGTATTAACGAAGTTTTCTTGTATCATTTGACATAAGTTTACAATACCAACGTTTCAAAAGAATTATTCTCAATATCTTTAATAACAGATTTTGACATAACATAGTTGGTATCACACCAATAATCCATATTATTTCTCTTAAATTTTGTATTAACCTTATATTGCCAATTTTCAACTTTCCTATTTCCTTGGGAATTACCCAATAAAACACCTTTTTTGTTATCTCTTTCATTACCCATTTTGGTAACTCTAGACCAATTTCTTAAAACACAAGTCCATTGTTTTACTTTACATGGCATCCAGCCCATATCATCATACACAGCCAAATTTGGTGTGTATTTACTTATTTGAGTTAGGGTCATCTGGTCTAATCACCTTTGATTGTCTTTCAGTCCTAAATTGGTAAAGGTCAATTTACTCGGACCAAGTGTCATTGGAATGGCTTTTGCTGACAAATTTTCTGTCAATTTGAACAGAACCTAGGTGCCAAGAAAAATCACAACTGCTTATTTTTGTCACCAGATCAAATAAAAATCACAAATTGCAACATGGGCAAAGCCGAGTGATCCCTGATCGTATGGTATACTGTTGTCTGTCTTACCTTTGGGAATTTAAAGTTTTTTGTTCAATTTTTGTCTGTATGATAAAAAGCTTCATTTATTTTTTTAGCTAACTTAGATTACAAAGTCCAAGTGTTTTCATGCCATCCTGTCATGTTATGTTTGTTGTCTTTGTTCATTTAATATTTTGCTCAACTATGTAAAAATCTCATAATTATACCCTGCAAACAAAGTTTGGGGGTATATAGGAATCAACTCATCTGTCCACATTCCTTCTAAGCACAACTCCTCCTTAACTGCTCAGGGTATTTTGATGAAGTTTTATGGGAAGGTTGAGTATTCATGAAAAAATATAAAAACTGTTGTCTCACTCCAAAGGGAGATAATCCATATTATAGGTTTTACATTTTACAACATTGTGAGCACAACTCCTAATCACCTCACATTTGATACCCAGTCTTCTATAAATGTAAAATGACTTGAGTGGTTTAAGAGGAGTTGCATTTACAAGGTATCAATATGTAAAACCCTTATGTTGGATTTTCTCTGTGTTCAGTCCTCCATTAGTAACTATATTCCTACACATCTACATATGATGCCCAACCTTCCTACAAAGATTCATCAAAATGCCTTTGCAGTGTAGGAGGTCTTGCACTTACTAGGTTTAACATGTAAAACTGTAACATTGGATTTTTCCCCTTTAGGCCACAGTTTTAAATCCACCGACCTGATTTTTCCAGCAAGGAGAAAAAAAAATGCAATTTCAGTTTTTCAATTATTATTTCTTTACTGCCTCTGGCTACAAAATAAAATTAGCAAGTGTAAAATTGTTACATCTACTATTCTTGCTGCTAGTTTTGTCTATTCAACAAGTTGGTCTGAAGATCGAATGAACATGACTGCATAAATTTCACCACCATCAATAAAATCATATTTAAGGGTTTTGGTAGTTTGGGAAGCAAGTTAACACTGGCTACAGATGATAAAATCAAAATGTCTTTAATTGAAAATGGTGTAAAATGTTCCTGTAAATGATTTAAGAGTTTAAAAACCTCGTGGGATTGTTTTCATTCTCAACAGGAAGTTGATAAATACAGAAAAATACCAGTTTTATATATTGTAAATTTCGATATGCTGTACAAGTGTTTTAAGGAGTAACCTCTCATCAGCAGCATTAAAATCAAATATGTAGGAAGATAATAAACAAAATATTAGTTGTATACAAGAAGTAAGGGAAATCGTAGTAAAAAAAAAAGACGAGTTTCATTGCCTTCTAATTACTAGTTTTTAATGTATTTTTTTATATATAAAAACCATTAAATAATTTAATGTTTTTTTTTTATTTTTAAAGTATTTAAAAATGTAATGCAGTCTCTCAGTGTAATTGTTATGTGAAAATAAAAGATACATGTTTTTTTTTCTTCATTTTTTATGAAATCTGTCCGCATACTAAATTTTCCAGAATTTTTTTTTTTTTTGTACTTTGTAGTTTTTTTTCAATATTGACTTGTCACGATGCCATTCTGTAACACAACTTGTTTACACCAAAACAATGCTCAATAATAAATTAAACAGTACATGTTTTTGACCTACCCTGTTTTAAAACTCAAATTTTCACTTAAATTTTACCTCTAATAAAATAGAGGAAATTAACATAGATGAAGTATTGCAAATCAAATTTATTGGACACCTAAAAATTTGGAATGAGAATTGTACTTTATGAATGATGTGTAGGTACATGCAATAGGTAAGAATCCCAGGTCTAAACTGTGTCAGGTTAGATAATGAAATCTCTGAAAAATTTTTTAAAAAATGCTTTTAATTAAAATATAAATAGTAGATATATATTTCTGGGTCCAGTTTTATTTTAATTTTTTTTTTGACCGACCGACCCAATTTTTTTCAAGTCAAAAATCTGTAAACCAACCAAAAAAAAATGTGCTTAGAGTCCTCTGACAGTCACTATATTCCTTCATGCATATCTGCATATAATGCCCAACCTTCCCATATAGTTCTATCAAAATTCCATGAGCAGTTTAAGAGGAGTTGTGCTTACAAGGTTTCTACTGGTTAAACCCTTAAGTTAGATAATCTCCCTTTGGAGTCCTCCAGCATATAATATTGGGTATAATATTAACATCTTTTGATGCAGAAAGGTGCACGAAAAATTTTGGCTCTTCTAATTTTGGCGGATGCTAAGTTCTTAAGCCCTGAATAAATATTTTGTTGAATTATCTTGGCATTTATTTAAAACACTCCAGAATTAGCACCTCGCAAAAATTACAGTAATATTACTCATTATTCTGTGAAAAATTATGATGTTTCAGTTGTTGTAGGTACATTAGGTTATATGGATGTTTTTATTCCCCGCGACAAACTGTCAGGGCATATTAATTTACCCCTGTCTGAATGTTTGTCCGTTGGTCCATCCGTCCGGATTACACATGAAGTGCTTGTCAGGCTATCTCCTCATACAGTTTTTGAACTACATCTAAAATATTTTACAGGATATTTGTACAAATGATGAAGGTGTGCAGGGCCAAAGGACTTTGATTTTTGTGAAATATGACAGGCATTGGTGATAGTTACACTTTCACCAGAAATAGGGCTGTATGGCTTTTCTGGCTATCTCCTCCTGTAGTTTTTGAACTACATCTAAAATATTTTTTGCAGGATGTTTCTACACATGATGATGGTGTGCAAGGACATAGGATCTTGATTTTCATGAAATATTACTGAACTGGGTGAAAGTTGTAATTTTTGTCAGAAATATATCTCGAGCAACAAAGTTAGGGATTTGTTGTTGGGGGTGTTAAAATTTTTTATGTGTCCGTCAGTCTGGCCATCAGTGCACTTTTTCTTATTGCAACTAGTCTGACACTACCGAACAGAATTTCATGACGCTATTTGGCCAGGATACAATATGTAGATATGCATGTATTTAGAAAATTCTGATCCCCAATTTTTTTGAGTTATGGTACTGGAACAGTATTACATTGCAAGTCTTGGAAGGATTGAACTGAACCAACAGACCATGAGTATCACAAGTCTTGGAAGGATTTCTGAATCTGCAAACTATGTCATCATACAAAAATAAACATGTTCTTAATTTGGCAAATTTAGCGAGCGTGGGCATCATTAGTGTCTTACAGACACATTTGATTTAATTAAAAAAGTCACTACTAACATATGACGCAGGGGCTTCTGTGACAAACAGGGCTTCTAGTTTGTTATCATTATCTAGTTTGAGACTTTTCACACTGTTGATGGGATTACAAAACCTATGATTATGGAAACTAACATTGGTATTCCAAATAGAATTGGGATAAAAGGGAATTCTCTCTGAACACTAAATACTTTTTGATCAAGTTTTGAAGATATTTCCACTTTCTAAACATTTTGAATTTGCTCCTTTTGGAACCTCTAAAACTAATTTTTTTTTTTTTTTTTTTTTTAAATTGGACAGCTTAATATCTGGGCTAAATCCCAACCAAAGATTCTTTTTCACACACAAAAAAATTGTTACATGAAAACATCCTTCAACCTTTTGACCTTTTATGAACTGTTAATCTGAGGTTAGCGTTAATTATTTAGACTACTATTAGCAATTAATGTACTAGTGGAAAAAAAGAAACTGAGCACACCTTTGGAGAAAAAAATTTCTTTCAATATTCAACATTTAGGTCTTATTCCTATTTCGTGGACATCCTGATTCAAGTTTCCATGATTGAGTGGGGAAAAAAAATTCTTGACAAAAAAAGATAGGTGGTGCAAAATATGACTTCACAAATCTGATTTTAAAAAAATGCATACATTTTTAAATATCAGATTGTGATTATGATTTCCAATGGAAACATTTGATCCTCATTCTGTTGAGAGTTTACACAATGAATTTTGCAAAAAGTAGACTTCTTATAGTTTTTAGTTAAAAAAAGTGTTTTGGTTTTTTTTTTTTTGTAATCTCAAAGTGGAATTCACACATTTTTAAATTTTTGCTGTAAAATGATCTACACCAATACCTTGGCATTGTATTAAAAATTCAAGCAAATATCTGCAATTTTAATGATTTTATGCTCATTTAGTGTTTTGTTACTATTGAATGGGAATGTAGAGTTTCATTTTTCCATTAGTGTATAAAAAAACATTTATTTGATAATGCATTTTGTTCAGTGTTCCGGTAATTTGATCCTTGACATAGCAACAGATGTTAAACAAAATC
Organism: Perna viridis; assembly: GCA_037379345.1. Lineage (NCBI taxonomy): Eukaryota > Metazoa > Mollusca > Bivalvia > Mytilida > Mytilidae > Perna > Perna viridis. The sequence goes on from CM074512.1 coordinate 7,191,789, forward strand.
CAACCAAAAACAGGACAGGACAAATCAAGTGGAAAGAAGATGAGTTTTAGAAGCACAAATAAAAAGGCAGATCCATTCCACAACAAACAGCTTGAAAAAAAGAAACGTTTTAAGGAAAGAAGATCTAACAATAAACGCCCTAGTTTTATTGACTCATCTGCAAGTAAAAAGGGGAAAAAAGTCAAAACCAAATATAGAATGAAAAATAAAAAGTAGAACATTTTTTAATGTCGCTCTTGACTGTTTAGAGAGGAAGTACTCATTTCTGAAGTATGCCTTTTTAGCTCACCTGGCCGTAGGCTATTGCCATCACTTGGCGTCCATCGTCGTCATCGTTAACAATTTCTTCAGACATCTTCTCCTCTGAAACTCCTAAATAGATTTGCATGAAACTTATCATAACTGTTCCTTTGAGTATCCTGCAAAAAATGACCATTTGGATTTTTGATCGTTAAATAACATGGCCGCCATTACTAAAAATAGAACATAGGGGTCAGACATTAGATTTTTTGCATATATCTCCAAAACCGTTAAGTTAAGCCAAATTCTGACAAAATTGAAGTATTCAGCATGATGAGATCTATCTGTGGTCAAATTTTGGTGAATATCTGTTGACCCATGTTGGAGTTATTGCCCTTTTTGGACATTTTTTGCTGTTTTTGATGTTATTACTTTCAAAAATCTTTTAAACAAAAACTACCACACAGAATTCAATGAAAGTTGGTATTTTTGTTTTATAGGGTATCCTTAACAATACGACCATTTGGATTTTTGATCGATTAAAAAACATGGCTGCCGTAACTAAAAATAGAACGTAGGGGTCATACAGCAGATTTTTGCATATATCTCCAAAACCGTTAGGTTTAGCCAATACCTTTCAATTGCTGAAATATCCTTATATATATATTTTTTTTTATTTTTTTTTTATAAAGATTTCAGCATTTATCTTGAAAACTATGATAGATAGAATGAAACTTTCAATTGCAGAAATGATTCTTATTATAAGGCCTGCAAAAGTCTCTATGGATCAAAGTTGTCAGACGACTCCATATAAGAGTTACTGCCCCTGAAAGGCAAAAAATTATGTTTTTTGTAGTTTTCAGTCAATATCTTGAAAATAATAATAGATAGAATGAAACTTTCGCTTGATGAAGTGATGATAAGTCCTACCAAAGTCTTCATGGAGTCAAAATTGTCGGACAATTTCTTGTTAGAATAATACCCTTGAAAAGTATAAATTTAACAAGGTGGGCGATTCAGGCTCCTGGGAGCCTCTTGTATTAGCTCACCAGGCCTAAAAGGGCATGCAAGTTTTTTCTTCACTTGGCATTCATCATTCTAACTTTTCTTTAATAAATCTCCTTTGAAACCACTCAGTGGATTATTACCAAACTTGGTCATCAGCATCCTTATGATATTTAGTTTTAAGTCAGCAATTTCTACATCAATCTCAAAAACTAAAAGAAATATTTGAAAATAAATGTGACCTTCTTTCTTCAGCTTTAGAGCTCTACAAAAGTCTGCATTGGGTCAAAGATGTCGGACAACTCCTTGTTAGAGTTATTTCCCTTGAAAGACTTCAAAAGTTTTGACTAACTTGTGTCTTATCCCATTTTTTCTAGTTGAGCAAATAAAATAGTTATAAACTAAACTTGAAAGACAAGAAATTACAATTTTCAGCCATTATCTTGAACATTTAATAGATAAAAAAAACTTTGAAACTGATAAAATGTTCTTTATATAAGTTTGACAAATGTCTCCATTGGTTTGGACAACTCCTTGTCAAAGTTATTGCCCTTGAAAGGCGAAAAATGAAGTTTTTTCTTTAGTTTTCAGCCCTTTATCTAGAAAACTATAATATGGACGTAGCATGAGCGACGTCCTATTAATGTAGAATGCAAGACCAGAACCATGAATGGCTAAGAGGTTGAAATTTGTCGACACAGAAGTAGACAATTGCACAAGTGCAGAGGCGCTGTTTTGGAGATATATTATTCTTTCTGACCCCTACCCAGCTAGCACAAACTCGTAATAAAAATGTTTTAGAAACATTTCCTTAAAAAGACTGAAAACATTTTTTAGAAATGTATTTAAAACGTAAAAATGTATGATTGCAGAAAAATTATCGTAACATTTTCAATAACCATTCACTGTAATGTTATTATATCGTTTCCTTAAAAAAAAACTGAAAACATTTTTTAGAAATGTTTTTAAAACGTAAAAATGTATGGTTGCAGAAATGTTATAATGATGTTTTCAATAACCATTCGCTATAATTTTATTAAAACGCTTCCTTAAAAAGACTGAAATTATTTTTAAGAAATATTTTTTAAAACGTAAAAAATGTATGATTGCAGAAATGTTCTAATAACGTTTTCAAAATCCATTCACTTAAATGTTATTATAATGTTTTTCAATAACATTTTTTAAAAAAAAAGTCTACCCTCCAAGAGGGTAAAAGTCTACAATAAACGAAAAAAAAAACAATTTTACAAACATACATGTACAATGCAAGAAATCATAATATTAAAAACCAACATAACATGTTCAATACTATGAACCATATTTTGACAATATGTGTAGTGTAAATGTTTCAAAGTTTCTGTCCATACATGCAGGGCATGAAGTAATGCTATAAATTCTTTAAAAAAAATCTAAAAATAACTTGCAACGTTTCAACACAATGTCCTGGTCAGATTCAATGCAAATTACCAGCCTAAGTACTCATAAACATATCACAATATTCATACAACCATCGTGATGAAAAATGGTTTAAACATACATCTATAATGCAAAACTGTTGGAAAATGATAGTAAACTGCTGACTACAAACGTCTATATTCATTCAGGAGATAGTTCCCTTTGACACATACCTTAAAAGTACCAAGTTTGGTCAGGAATTAACGTAAAGTTTGAATGTAAACATAGGCAAAACTAGTGACCGGGTTAATATTTAGGACGTTCTTTAGTAAGATAATATGCACACCGATAAAGATTTCAATAGTAGCATGTGGCACATCATTTACACTATTATCTATATCGTGCATTTATCTGTTCTCGATAGCGATGCGCACAGGCAATATGACATATAACGTGAAATTGCATGTGTGGTCTTTTCACAAAGAATTGACCAACTGAACACTTCCTTGGTTCTATTGGGCTTTGATTTCGCTATGTTGCGTATAAAGGTATGTATAATACCAATAAACTTTAGTGTCCCTTTATTTCATCTTTCTCTTAAATCTCAAAAAGCTCATATTTTAAGTGCCCACTTCTCCCAACACACCTTTTGAATATAAACAAATTTTATTAAAAGTGGTAGGTCTTATAATCAGCGGTCATGTGCAATCAGGCATGGGTATGTCAGAAAAAAATGTATGGTGCGCAGTACTGGTCGTATCTTTAAAATATTTCTTACCAGAAAACTATAAAAACAATATGACGTTATCAATGTTTAAATAGATATAGAAGCGCAATAATATGAAAAGCCTATTAGTTTTGGGCGAATTATAATACGAATAACCTTGAATATCTTTGCTTCTATGCTTGGAACACCATATCACAGCAAATTAAATAATATAAGATGTGATTACAAGTTTTTAGCCATATCTATGGCGCGGTATTAGCGTCAAAAATAAAAAAAAAGTTCTGCTTAGCCTAAAAAGTTATGCTATTTATAGACCCTTCACTTCCGGTGGCCAGTAGTGCACTGCAAGTCTGCTAACCCCACATGCCATTCTGAGGATTGTGAGCTGACATATGTAGAATCATGCTGATATATAGTCCTCTGCAGGTTAAAGTTAAGGTAAAGTCCAGAGAAGCCATTGAATATTGTGAAATTAGCATAGAAGCCTATGGGAAGTGGAATTAGTGGTTTTTAGCCTTAAGCTGAAGCCATGGCAAAATGAAAAGTTTCTTGAAATAGCTTTAAACTACTTGAAGGTCCTGTTAACTTCGCCATGAGAGGAATACACTACAAAAATCCTTCAAAATATGCATTTTTTTAAGTTATAGGTCCAAATTATGGAAAGTTGGTCTTTTTGGCTGATTTTTATGTCCTATCTTGTAAAAAGTGTAGAAAATTTAGTAAAAATATCAAATATTAAACTTTGAGTGCTATATTTACCTAAATATGGTTGTAATAAGAACTTGAAATCAAGTTTTGTGTAGATTTGAGCAAAAATTAGGTTAGAAATGAGGAAAAACTCACTTTCATTACTGCGGTTAAGGCCATATAAGCATTCCCCTATGGCAACATGGAAAATCCATTATTGAGTACATTTTTTGCTTTAGGTGCCCTTTACTGGTCATGTTTTAATGTGAAAACACTGTATTTACAAATTTAAAGCCAAATATATCACCTTTTGTGAAAATTTAAGGATTTAGGATTTTTGACATGTGATCAAGAAAAAGGGGGAGGCATGTCAGAAATAATTTTTTAAAAATAGACCAATTTCTCAGAAAATGATTACTTTTAAAACTATTTCTTCATTAGTATTGTTAAAAAGCAAGTTGTGATTGATATTTTTTATTTGAAAAGTCAGAAAAAGTTCTTTGCAAATATTTAATGCATTTAAGTATGGTAGAATATTGTCACTTTTTTGCTTGCGCAACTTGGTTACCCTATATTTAAAAAATCAAATATTTAAAAAAAGTGCTTGTCACATTTCACTGAAACTTTGCAAATGCATTCAGTATGTGTCTAGGAAGATACCTGTATAGTTATTTATTTTTTCTAAGACAAAAAGAGACTCTTTAGGTTACAGACCACCAATTCAACCAATGAGCATTTAGAATGTATGCAAAAATAGTCCTACGCAGAAATTACCCCTGTTCCTCATAGTGCTGTGAAAAAAGTTCTCATCTTATTTAAAAAATTTAAACAGTTTCTGAAAGGAAAAACATTTCTGTACATTTTATAGGTGCATTTTGCTTCTTGTGATGTGAAGCCTAATCTCCATAATGATTTTTAAATATACCCCTATCTTGTGTAAACACTGGGATTTCCCATGCTATTTATAGACCCTTCACTTCCGGTGGCCAGTAGTGCACTGCAAGTCTGCTAACCCCACATGCCATTCTGAGGATTGTGAGCTGACATATGTAGAATCATGCTGATATATAGTCCTCTGCAGGTTAAAGTTAAGGTAAAGTCCAGAGAAGCCATTGAATATTGTGAAATTAGCATAGAAGCCTATGGGAAGTGGAATTAGTGGTTTTTAGCCTAAAGGAAGCGACCGATTTCTTTGAGCCACAACTCACCTGAAACCATACAAGGTCGAATATATTTGTGATATGAGGTATAAATATAGTGTTATGTACTTCCTAAATTTGTCTTTGCCTGAAACAATCTTTTTTTTTTTCTACGAAAAACGCGAATTTTTGGGGGAAATATCCCAATTTGGAGACCATCATTGGTCCGAGTGTTATAATACGCTTCAGCGCACGCTTAATCGAAGTATTGTCCGGATCATCTGTGTATGTGTTAGACGAGTATTGTACGTTCATTATTTTGCTTAATTAAATGACACCCACTATTTTTCTAAGGTGCAAAACTGTGAAGACACGGAAATTCGTAGAAAGTGTCGAAATAAACCTTCCCCCTTCTACGTGTATCTGCGCCCGAATCCGGACCACTCCCCCCTATTTATGTGTAAACTGGCATGACTGGTAAACCCCCTACCCATTGTTTTGATTAAAACATTGAATAATTTAAAAATGAAGAATTTGTGATGCACCTTTTTGCTTTTAACTGGGTTGAGCAGAACTTTAAGAAAATTAAAGGGTGTTCATTCAATCCGTCCCGCCCCCCCCCCAAAAAAAAAAAACAAACAAACACTGGATCATCAGTCACAAGCAACAGGAAATGACATCTTCACACATTTAGAATGACTTAAAAATATAGTACCAAGTCTGAAAAGCTTATAGTATACGTGTGGTTGTCTTTCTTTATATATGATAAAAAGTTTCGTTCGAGCAAACTTTTTATTATGCCTAAAAATTCAGTTGAGTGTCCGTCTGTCTGTCCGTTCATTTCCCGGCGTTTTCCATTTGATAAACATAACTTTGTACTGTTGATAAGCACAAAAATACATGCAAGTTCGATTTTGAGCTAGATAAAAAAATATTTTTCGAGTTAGCAAGAGACCACTTTGATAACCTACTTGAATGCATTATTGGGCGTAATTCTTTGATAACTAACAGGAAATTTCGCAGAATAATAGGACAAAATGCCGGAGAAGCCCCTTTTCTTGCCAATTCAACGACATACGAGCGAACAAGTCCCAGTTCGGGGGTTGATCACGTATTTGTACATTCATATAAAAAGGATGGTTACGAAGTGAACGTGCGTCTGAAAAAAAAACCTCACTCGATACATTGAAAATAACTGATATCAAGGAACAGGACTTTAATGCCTCTTCTGCGTTTTGATGTTGTATGAGGGTCTTCAACAATGAAAAAAAAATGTTAACATCCTCAAATCAGACCAAGCAGGTCCCCTATAACGTGCACATAAGCAGAGTTCTTGATAAAATAAAAATCAAGGTTAATTATTCTCTTGCTGCCCACTTGCCATGGAATGAAAACTTGGGCGAAGCCTCAGGATAACCAGTTAATAGCACCAGGCTTATATGTAGAGACAGCAGCTAGTCATGAAATAATCGATCGCTGCAAAAATACGTTATGACGCAACGCATTTCTGGAGCAACCGCAAGTATATTTTAATGGAGATTGTCTTTTTCCTCAACGGGCTATATCAATTTTTAAAGTCTTTTCTTTGCGTTTGTCTGTGTCGTCATCTTCGTAAGACATCAGCTTCTCCCATAGCCCTGGGTCAAATTAAACCCGGGACCAATAAAACAGCTTCTTAGTCCCAGATAAAACCATTTTTTCCTGGAAAGTGCATTAGCATGAGGGTATGAAACTTTGCTTAGGAACGCACCACCGGGGGGGGGATCTTGGTTTTATTCTTTGGTTGTTAAAAAATTTCGATCCCGTCTTTTGAAAAAACATAATTTGGTAATGAATAGTTAAAAATAAGTAATGTGAATAGAAAAAATAAAATAATTCGCTCACATGCATAAGAAAAGTACAAATTAGCAAAAAGGCGGTTTACCACTAAACTTTCAGGGGGACTTGGTTTTCTTTTGACTCAGAATTGTTTTTTTTTTAAACCACTAAAGTAATTCGAACAAAAGTGTACATCATTGATGTATGGTAGATGATCGTATACCCTTTACAACGATTACTCATTTTGTTTGGATTCTTCAATGTAGTACTGTGTCCACACTTTACTCAATCGACCGCATCCTCTAGTTCACATAAAATAAACCATGTTCTCTAATCTGAAGCAAGTAAACCACTTGAATGTAGAGTTTAAGTTGCCCAAACACACTGATGGAGTTAAGGTCATCATTATTAACAGCTATTCAGACTTAGCAGATTTCTACCTAAAGAAATTACTAGTACTCGGTAGCCTTCTTAGATTTGTAGTGCATTATATAACTCCATATAATGATTTATGAGCAGTGCCTCTAATTAGACAGTCATGGAAGGGGTTTTCACTGGAATTGGGACGAATTTGGATACAGAGAGGGATATTAAATGTCAAATTTCTGTCAACCTAACTAATTTTTTTTTGTTTTTCGATTTATCATTTTGTTAAAAGCATCTGTCGCGTGTAACAAATAAGGCCAACAATCAGGGTGAAAAATATTAATCCATGGTACGAAACATTACCTGTTTTCGATGAATGGCGGCTCTGCCGAGGATAGCTTCACAACTAAGGATAACATTGCACGTAGGTCCAGCGAAATACTAGTACATGCATTTTCAGACTACATTAGCAACTTGAAAGGAAACTGAAGTAGGAAAAAAGACTAATAGAGGGACCAGACAATCCTGACTTGGGACAGGCGTAAAAAATAAATGCAACAGGCAGACGGACATACGCCGGCGAAACCGAGAACGTGACTCGAAAGTCCTACGAAACAAGCATACATCTATATCTCATTGACTATATCTGTATTGGGCAATGATACACTGGTTACATTTCTCCGTCTCATGAATGAGTTAATGGAATGGGGTAAACACACATTAGATTTTAAATAAGATCGATCCATACCTGGCAGATTAATTAAAACGGTGAACTTTTTTTCCCATTTTTTCTGTCATTACACTGTACTTTTCACAGTAGTGTGTTTTACAGTTAAAACAGTCACTTAAATATTCAGACTTATTTACATTAGGATAAGGTGGAGAAAAACCTTTTTTCTTTTTGCCATTTTGAAATTTGTGCAATATATAATTTAAAGAAAGTAAAGCAAGAAACGTACGCGGAATACCGGTTTTAATATTGGATGACATTACATATGAGAGTTTTTGTAATACAATAGGAATGGAAATTATTGGCATAGAAAATATGTCGAAGAAATAACAACTCAATTTGTGGCAACCTAGATGAATTAGTATTTAAAATCAAAACGTACCACCTTAGACTTGTATTCTCCAGCAAAAGACGTTCTTTTTATTTTTTGCTGATTTTTGGATGTGTACGCAAATGCGTTTTTTGCGTATATGGAGATACGCCCCTGTCCACTCATTAACGTGGGCGTACAGAAAACATAGGTGAATGGAGTTCAGAATCACAAAACAGTTGTTTCCAAAACTTGTTACATATGACTTTAATAGTTACAACATAAATTACCTTAGATGACTTTAATAAGTTATGTAAAATGATTCGAGAGATGACTGTACAAAGATATTTACAATCTATAAATAGACTTAAGAAATGCACATTTTGATTAATATCACTGCAGTAAAATTTCATATGAACTGGATAAAATCCAAATGTCACATTTCTGTAAAATTTAAACAAAAATGACATGATTTAAGAAGTAAAATTACATACACAAAATTAATGTAAAGTCATTAGATACATAAACTACAGAAAACCTGGATCTATAAATAACCAAAAAGATGACATACTGTGAAATACTTAAGTATATAGAAATACTTCTCAAACTAAAGTATTTCCCTTCTGCAAGTTATATACTGTTTAGTAAAAGTACTTAAGTGTATAGAAATACTTCTCAAACTAATGTATTTCCCTTCTGCAAGTTATATACTGTTTAGTAAAAGTAAGTTTTCCACCCAATTTTGTAGTTTTTATTTACCAATCAATCAAATCTAAAAATATCTGGTTCAATATCCAAACCTAATGTGAGCATTGGTTCTATCAATGACAGTAGTACTGCAGATTTTGAATCAGGGAGTTCCTGGCTGCATGTGGGTGATAAACAGAATAAGATGAGGTCTGAGTGGTCTGTGTGCTAGCACTTATGACATCAGAAAGGGGGTCGGACAACCTGTGTGCTAGCATTTAAGACTGAGTAAAATAGGGGTCAGAGTAGCCTGTGTGCTAGCACCTTAGACAGAATCAGATAGAATGTCTGATTAGTCTGTGTGTGCTAGCACCTTAAAAATTCATGTCAGTATGCCAAATTTCCCTTGTTGATTTCTATTGGCAAGACTTCACAGCACACACACTAATTATAATTTTGACACTGGCCAATCAGTTGGCAAATCTCTATTTGTCAAGTATTCCTGAGACAAAATGCAAACATACACCATCCAAAAAAAAATATATGTTCAGTCAGAATGTTTTTCCCCAAATGTTAATGGAATAGTTGACTACACAGAAGAAAAAAGAAAGGGAAACGGTCAAGATCATGATAAAAAAAAAATGCAAAATAAGACCAGAAGGCTTGTATCTGTTTGGAAAACCATCTGACAGTATAATTAAAATAATTGACAAAACAACATATATGTAAACATGTATAAACAAGATACATAAACCTTGTCATCAGTAAAAAAAATAGAACTTTTTCTACAACAACAATAGCACTCTTAATAAATTATTGCAGATAAACAAGTAAAAAAACACATAATAATAACATAATGTTTTAAATGATGGTGACATACAAAGGTTATTGTAACCTATGTCTTATTAATAAAACAAATATGAAACAACTAGATACAATGTATATTATGGGTATTCCAGAGACAACTAGAAATACTGTTAATGAGCTTAAGTTCAATTAAACCTAAGAATGTGTAAAACATTTCAGTTATTGTATTACCTCCCATTATAAGCATTAAACTACAATTGAATTGCACCATGCTCACAACCCCCTTTTCAAAATTTTCTATATCAGTTAAGTGGCTGACCTCCCATCTCATTAGTAGATAATTCCCTCAAATAAAAACACTGTGAAGTAATCATATAAAAAAAAACTTTCCTGAACAAAAAAAAATCCCCTTAACTAAATGAAAAATGTACAGAATCTGTACCGATACTTTTCTAAAGAAGCTCTTTCCTATTTTAAATTGAAACCTAGCTAGTTTCTGCTTTTACCGCTTTTAATGATTATTATTTGTGTGACTTGATTTGCAACAATTAAATAACTGGAAATAAATCGACCAAATTTAAAAAAAAAAGAGAAAATATGTTTGCTGATTTTCACATATTGTATTTAATATTAAATGGCACATATTCACAGGTATTAGTATTCATGGTTCTGAGAAAAAAAAAAACTATTTTAAAGTATTATAAATGGTTCTTGCAACATTTTTGTTAATACAACATAACATTCGCTGCAAAATTACATTTGTAATATTTCAAACACTGATTTTATTAAAACACAAAGTAAGTCCAACTTTGTGTATATAATTGACATATTTTCTTACAAAAAAGCATTTAGAAGAGACCCTGGCAGAAAGTGTCTTTAACAAACACACTTTGCTAATATTGGAATATTCTTAACTTGTTTTTGGTTTTTTTTTTTCCACTAATTAAGTCATTGGCGACAAAACAATATTTCACAAAAAAAACTTGTGAATATTTAGACAATTCAAATTACAATAAAAATTCTTATATAATAATCATCTGAATTCAAGACAGTGACTGGGATTAGAGGGGCCACATTCTAGCCAAAAATGTCCCATTTAATTCAGAATTTTTTCCAAAGAATGTTAAGAATGGCCCTTTGAAATTCTTAGTACCAATTAAATGGCCATTCTCAAAATTTAAATCCCAATTACTGCTGAAAATATCAGAAAATTTACTCTAAACAATTTTTAATCTATCTCTGTCCTCCTTAGAGTAGATTGAAATCTTACTCATGATTATGAGATTTATCTGCCTCACAAACATATCTCTTATGTATGATGTACATCAAGTACTTTTTAACAAATATTTTCTTGTGTGTTCCTTAAATGGTGAAGCCAAATCTAAAACCAATATGGGTAAGACTAAAACATATCACAGCTCAAAATTGCTTAAATTTTAATAACAGTACATTATTTGACTTGTTTATCAGCATAACAATTTCATACATTTGTCATAAAATATGAGATTTAATGCCAAAATATTGAACTCATATCATCACATTGACATTAAATCTAACAAATTTGTATGCATTAAATGCACCAATAGAATTTTTAATAAACAACTCATAATTTCTTGTAATTGCCATGGTAACCATTAAAAAGACATAATTAAATACTACAGCCAAGTGTCAATATTTGGTAAATACTTAGGAACTGGTGCACTTCTGGCATTCAGAAATATCCAATTTGTGAACACATTATGCACCAATGCTGCTTAGGTAAGGTATAATTTCTTACAAGGCTATGAATCATTATCAGCTGCATGGCTACCTGCAAAACAGTTGGTAATATGTAATAAAAATTATTTTTAACCTCATCTACAGAATACTGAATGTAGAAATGACTTAGGTTTCTAAATAAGTAAAATTGCCTACACTGCATATCATTTTTATTCAGTTTTTTTGTGTGTTTTTTTTTTAAAATAAGTTCAATAAGAGGAGCAAAAATACATTAAACTTTGTTTTATATATTAGATAATATGAATAGAATGCATAGCTTAATACAATCATAGATATTATCAAATCCTGAACTGTTTGGACAGGTATGGACACAACACATTTTAGTAATTCTTGGAAAAGATTCTGACAGGAATGGAAGTGGAGCTTTAAGTGAAATGTGAAAATGTGAAATTTATACTAAGCTGGAAAGGAATGCTTACTTCTACCCATTTTTCCTTAAGCCCTTAATTCCTAAATGATTCAGAACTTCAGGTCATAATCCCAAAAATTAACCAAAGTCTGTGGTACAAATTCATCGAGATCCATAGGCTTCTACTTGAGTTAAACAGTAAAATCTAATAAATGGTTGTTTTTAATTCCACCTAATTCCTACCTTCAGCTGTTTTTTTTTTTTTCAGGATAAGTGAAGGTGTCATTTTTTAAAATGAACACAGAAATTAAGCTTCATTATTACTAATTAAAGGATGGTGGTTGGGCATGCAATGGAAAATTTGTCTGTTGCCTGAAAATGGTCACCAGGGGTAAAGGGTAAAACAGTGTCATTTTTGTGCATTTTCAAGTGCATTTTTTTTTCCAAAACTTGTTCCCTTTGATGGCCATTTAAGCCAAATAGGGTTCATTACAGTCATAAGTGGAAGGTCAGGGGTATCCAGAAGGGTCATTCATGAGAAAAAATGGGGATTGTTTTTCAATTTTTGACTTCAGATTGGCCTTAAACTGGATGTGGTTAGTATAAAGGGTTGACACCATGAGAGACATCATTATTCTATAGAAACCAGGTGAAATGAAGCACTATGGGTCAATTTTGGTGTTGTTAGAGGCCAAGAAATGAACCCTAGCCCTAAAAAAAATCACAACTTTTTGTTGCCACCCTAACTCATGACCTCATGTTCAGATCTCAAGCCCTATTTTTGATAAAACTCTATATAAGATTCACACTGCTTGTGGTTTCCTAAGCTAAAAATAACATTGCAAGAACCCAAAAATTGGAAAACAGCCCCAGACCGCTTATATACGGTTCCCACATAGGAAGGGTAAACAGTGGGATATTCCAGTTTAATGAGGTCAAAAGTTAGGGTTAAAGTGCTTTAAAGGTTTAAAAGAGAGGAGAAATCATTTTTTGTACCAGAATTTCATAAAAAAACTCACTTTCTCTTCCTTTTCTCTTAGCACGTTTCCTTCTTCTGTCTATTAGTGCTACTTCAGCCTTTAAGTCCATGTAGATTCTGCGTATTTCCTGTGCTTTATCCATCAGGAAAGCAATTCTTTGTTCTCCTTCAAGATACTTTCCTTCCTCTGAAACAAAAAAACCAGGGTAGAAAAATAATTTATTGTTCCCTAATTGTTAGTGGAGAGAGATACACATATGTAAATAACTCATATATACCTTACTTCATTTAAATTTGAGGGATATCAATGAAGCAGACTGTGTTTTAGACTTCTCATAACTACTAGTATATGAGCGAGAAGGCTAATCTTTAAACGGGCCTTTAAGTGGGTCTTGGTTAAAAAACAGGGCTTTTAATAGGACTAAAAATAGGCCATTACAGGAAAAATCTGATGAAATAAAGGGATATTATAGGGTGAATTTTCTAGATATTGCACTGAATGTAGACTCTAACAAGAGGCTCCTGGGAGCCTGAATGACTCACCAGGTTAAATTTTTGCCTTTCAAGGACAATAACTCTAACATGGATTGTCCGACAATTTTGATTCGAGAAGATTTTTGTAGGACTTACCATAAGGATCATTATATCAACTGAAAGTTTCTTTCTATCTATAACAGTTTTTCATTAGCTTTTGTTATTTTGTATGTACCATTTTAGTTACTTTATGTTCTTTGTTTTGTATGTTTGTTTTCCGTGTCTGGTCTATGTCCCTGGATTATATTCTTTTGATCACCGTTAGAACCTTGGTTTCCTTGATTACTCTTTCAAGATATTGGCTGAAAACTCCAGAAGACATTATTTTTTGCCTTTCAATGGACAATAACTCTAACAAGGAGTAGTCCTTTCTGTCTATTATAGTTTTCAACATATTGGCTGAAAACAGTAAAAGGTCAAAAACTCTAACAGGGAGTTGTCGAACAACTTTGATCCAATACAGGCTTTTGTGAGACTTATAATAGGAATCAGTTTGGCAATTGAAAGAATTTGGCTAAACCTAATGGTTTTGAGGTTATATGAGAAAAACTTTTGACTGACACCTTTGTTCTAATGGCAGCCATGTTTTTCCAAGATCAAAAATCCCCACATCAGATCTATGCAGAATAATCTAAGGAATATTCATACCATGTTTGATTCTTATTGGTCCAATAGTGTCAGAGGAGAAAATGTTTGGAAGTAATAACATAAAAATGTCTTGTAAATAACTGTACTACACCAACTAGGAAACCAAGGCAGCTATGGAACATCTTGAAATATTCAGTAACCACAGATCTACAAACTGCCAAAGCTGTCTTGGTACCAATATATTGTAGTCCACTACAAAGACTTGAGTGAAATAAGAAAAAGAAATCAGATTCTGAGGGAAAAAAAATACTACAATTGTCTTTAATTTGCAGAATAAACTAACAGTTCACACATGGATATACATGTAGAAAACAGGTTTTACTATTCAATCGAGAGGAATATTACATATTTTGAAATTTTAAAAATATCATCCAAATGTGTTAATCTGAAGAGATTAAAAGGAAATTTCAGAAGCCTCATATGTGGCTTCAGAGGTGCTAAACTTTCAAAATTAGCCAAACAATAGCTTATTCATTTTTTTGTATGTCAGTGGCCATCTACAATCAAAGGAAACTAATGGTGGATCATTATCAGATTGCCAAATCGAAATGTCATTTGTCATTTCTAAAAACAGCTTCAGCCATCAAAGGATCAAACTGTGCTGTCCAAACAGTGGATTAATTTCAGCAATCCCAATTGGTCTCAAGCTACATGTATTTGATTATGCAGTTTCAGAGATTTTGATCTTAGAAAATTTGCAAATCAGATTCTCATCTCAGGTTGCCACAGTTAATAATGGGAAATCAAGTATATTTTTTGGAAAGAACCACTCGAACATCAATTCTAAGCTGTGAAATGAATATTTGCCCAGAATATCAAATGATATAGGCTAAAATGTGTTATCCAGTATTGTTTAAATGCTACAAAAGCATGATGAGGTCATTGCTGAAGACCATCTTACCAAGTTTTTAAACACTTACATGTATACTTGCATGAATAAATCTATGAGAGGATCCCCCAAACACCATTCTCACCGAAAAACAACTTCTCACAAAACTGAACAAAATGTTCAAAGTTAATGATTTACTGATGCACAGATATGGTATAATTTGACCAAATCTCAAATTGAGGTAAATATTGTTAAAATCCCTCGAAATGTTACGAGTTTTTTATAACGTGAGGACAAACAAACAAATGGTAATCAGTGTACCATAGTACATCCATAGAAAGATTGTATACAAAACAGACAATAATACATACCAAGATTCAGATTATACTTCGGTGTTTTAGGAGAACGTGGACGGGTTTTACTTGGAGATCCAGAGTTTTGATTGCTATTTTCATCACTATCACTTCCTGTAAGAAATGACCAAGTTTCAATAAAACCCATATTAAGAATTTGGTTATTTGACCTTTTTTTTTAAGGTCAAAATTTGACGCGGGAGAGAGGTTTTCATTTTTAATCTATTTACCTCTGCAAAAAGTAAGGAGATAGAGGTTTTTTTTTTTAAATTTATTCATATTTTATAAGATGAGGTTAGGAAGAAGAGTGAGATTTTTTAAAACTATATAAAAGCCCCCCATCTTATACTAAGCTTGATTTCCATCTATGGCCTCAAACTTGATCCATAACTCAACTGGCATATATTCAAATACCTGCAATTCATATGTTGTATTTATCTGGTTGAAATGGTTTTGATTTACGTTCAGACATCTTGATTCCTTTGTATCAGACAAGTTGTAGATCTTGGAGTCAAAATACTACAGTGGGGTAAAGACTTTTGAAAGCACAGTTTTTTAATTTATTGGTTTACAGATTTTTTTACTGGAAGGAATCAGGTTGGTCATTCAGAAAAAAATAAAAATTAAATGGGAACCAGAAATGCGTATCTACTTTATATTTTAAATAAAAACACTTTTTTTATTTTCGAAGATTCCATTATCTAAACTTTAGAAGTGGGATTTTAATCTACTGTATGTACCTTCACATAATTAATAAACACAAATTATCATTCAAATTTTTTAAGTGTCCAATAAATTCAATGCTTAAACAATGTTAACTTCCTCTATTTTTTGTGTCTCTAGCCTTCCTCACAGTATGACATAGTTAATAGCTTAAAATGAAGGTGATAATAAATAACCAAATAATTAAAGTTAAAATCAAAAGAAAATTCAGGTTATAAATCAGGGTTGGTCAAAAACATGTACTATTTAATTTATCATTTAGCATTGTTTTGGTGTAAACAAGCTGTGAAACAGAAGGGCTTAGTGAAAAGTCAATATAGAAAAAAAACCTAAAAAGTTGAGGAAGAATTCAGGGACAGAAAATTGAGTATACAGACAGATTTCATGAAAATGAAAAAAAAAAAAAAAAAAAAAAACATCAATTTTTTTTTAACATTTGTCTTCTTTTATTCATTTAACAATTATCTCCCCTTTATTTATCTACTTCCTGTTGGGAATGAAAACAAACCCACGACGTATTTAAACTCTGCTGCCATTTTCGCTCGATCTTCTCAACAACTTTACTTCAAGTTGTTGAATGAATAAAACTAGAAGCAGGCATTGTCCATAACTTTACTTTAAAAAGTAGATGATACAATTTTGCACTTGCCATTTTCTTGTAGTTGGTGGCAGTAAAAATAATGATTGGAAAACTGAAATTCCAATTTTATTTTTTTTTCTCCAAGCTGGATCCATAAACCAACAAATTAAAAAACTGTGGCATAAATATGAAATTTATGTAAGTATGCATGATAAGTTGAAATTTAAGGTAAATAAATTTGCATAATGTCACTACTACGATTGGTTTATCAATCAATATAACCTTATTTTAACTGAACAAATCTTACCATGAGGCTTTGATTTTTTATCACTAGCAGATTTTGATTTTCCCCGCTTCTTCTTTTTGGCAGGGACAGAGTCATCACTCTCTTTCTTTCTCTTGCCCAGATGAACTACATCACTACTATCAGAACCTGCAACATTGCCACTACCTATACTGCCATCATTAGATGATGGGCTTGTATTACCTGGTGGAGGAGGAGGAGGAGATTCTAATGGATTTTGTTCTGTACAGACGTTTTTTTGAGACTCTTCGGAATGTGGTTGATTGACACATGTGTCAGTATCTTGCTCAGGGGATGTGGGGGGAGTATTTACAAATGTACCGGGAGTAATGTCTGTCTGCTCTGAGATTTCTATTGTTTCAGCACTAGATTTATATTCTATCACAGACTTTATTGTTAGATCACTTGGATTCTCTGTATCACATTTTTCACTTGCAACACTAGAATCGTCATCCGACATTAATGACCTCTTATCAAGGTCATCACTTTCCTTTAATCTCTTTTTTGATTTGTTCATTTTTATCACCTTGGTGTCTTTTTTCACAACTTTTTTATGATCAACGTCACTGCTATCACTATCCACTGTATCTTTTTTCTTTGTTTTCTTTTTTACTTTTTTCTTCTCCATTTCATCATCTTCCTCTGTATCTTCATCATTAGTGTCCTTGACCTCCTCCTCATCCTTTATTTTTTTAATTGGCGGTTCCATTTCAGAACATGGAGGATACTGACCCATATACTTTCTCTCTGCCATGGTCATTTTAGTTTTCTTAACCTCTTTTTTGTCTTTTGGTGTAAATTCTTTTTTCACCTCTGTTTTATTAGGTGTCTTCCTAGGTCTTCCTCTGGGTTTCAAGTCTTCATCTGACTGTTTATTTGTGTTCCAGTCCTGTGTGTTGTTCTCTTCTTCTCTAAATTCAAATTTATCCTGACTACTGGACTCCTCATTAAATTTAATATCCACATTTTCCACGTTTTGAACTATTTTACTTTCATCTTTTATCTCCACTACTTGGTTATCTGATGTTTGTTGTGTAGATTCTGTTAGTGATGTTTTCTCTTCTTCTTTATTACTTGCTTCTTCTCGGTCAACAAAATCAGTATTACAAGTCTCCATTAATTCACTTTCCTCACTTTTCTCAATTACCTCTGCCTCTACCACTGAATTTACTATTTCTGGTGTATCCTTTATGTCCCTTAGAACAGGATCCAAATCAGCTGGAGTTTCAACCAAAACTTTGACTTCCACAACATCCACAGTGTTTTTATCCTCTGAGTCAGATGTTTTATATTCTTCCATGGTCTCCACTACAGAAGGCTGTAAAGACTGAGAATCAGATAATTCAATTTCTTCTGCTTTGTCAGTTTCCTCATCAGAGTTATCTGTGTCATCCGTGAATGAGGCTGAAAGCAGCAAAATTATTATTTTTTAAAAAACTGGAAACAATTTTCAGTTAACAATGTTAAGGGGTTGGTGGCAATTCAATAATTTTGGTATATGTAAGAAATTTGCACAATTCAAACCTTGTTCAATATAATGGTTAATACCTTGAGAGAGTCATCAGTTATACAGCAACACTTCCATAATATGGTGATAATCAAATGATCTACTTGTTTTAAACTTCCAACACTATTTGTGTGCTCTAATGATCAACAGCATCATAGAAATTATGACTTACAGGATAGCATTTCTTACAATGTGTCATTTTATGACATAGCATTTTTAACACATATGAAGACATCAACTTAATTTAATATGAACTCAAAATACATTTAATCTTGTTACTTCAACCAATAGTAATAAAACATTTATGTAACAAATATAAACACTTATCCATTGTGTGTTTTACATAAATTAAAGACTGCACACAAACTTAGATATGCCACCTGAACAAATGGGGCAAATATGGACACAATATTCAATTTAAGTACAGATCTGAAATTTGACTGTAATTAAAAATTTGACACTAGATAAGATTTTGAACAGAATGAAAGTGGTCAAATAACTTGAATACTAGGAACAATTTAGTCATGACAATTAGTGGAAGTATTTTGAGTTTTAGTTTTAGTCCAGAAACAGGAAACATTGGCTATATTGGGACTAATAATCCTCACAGCCTGTTGAACCCTGTACATTTGGGAACCAGTGTGAACAATCATATTAGATACCATTTTTATGTTGGATAAACTAAGCACTTTTGACACACAATTTTACTGCCATTTCTGAAACAACCAACTCCAAACCATTATCAGAACTCTTTTTTTTTGTTGTTGACAACACAATGAGAGAATATGACTGCAAATTACTTTACATCCCAATTTGGTAATCTAACACCCTATGAAGTTCCATAACAATGCTCAAATCATTCAAGATGATTTGTTGACAACACATGAGACTAAGTTTTGCTGAAAAAAAAAAGTCTAAGTTCTACAGCAGTCATTCCTAAAATTTTTATCCAAATGTAAATTCCTAAAAGTATGCACTCCATGTGGTTATAATAAATCCAACAATGCTGCGAGCTGCTCAGAAAATAGTTCAGACATAAAGTGTCACAACTCAATAAAATGCTTCACAGGAAGCAGCTTTTGCTACTGCAGCAGTCCAACCCTAAACAAATGGGGCAAGTAAGGACACATCTTTCAAGCTTGATACAGCTATAAATTTTGATTGCTACTGAATATAGGAATTTGACCAGATTCAAGGTGGCCCCTTTTAAACATCTTCAGTAACAACCTAAAATATCAATTCCAGCCTTCCTTTGGGATATGGCACCTTAGGGTAGTTTCAAAAAGACCCATTCACTTATAATCAAGTTACTTTCTTGGCAACTTTTTGGTCCCTCATTCTTGAGTAGGTTAAGTTGAAAACTTCCAAATAAATTCTTGCCTGCTTTTGACCGAATGGTACCTTGTGCAATTTAAAAAGGAATCATTCACTTTTACTCATTAATAATGGGACATCAGAAAAAAAACTTGTTTCTTACCACTAATAAAAAAATCTCAACACATGTACATGGATCGATTTGCCACATTAAAAGCACTATTAGCTTCAGCTTATCAAAACTTCTTTTTTTAAATTAAGTGAATGAAAGAAACTTTAAAATGAGCCAAAATGGGAAAATCTAAATATACAGTTTGACAATACCTTCAATCAAACCTCACTCAAAACTTACTAAATACAAAGTGAAAAGAAGATGATTATTTCATGCCCTTATAGCCTACTATTATCCAAAAGGATTCCCCCCAAAACAATAGCAATTTTCTTTTGTGGTATGGAACCTTGTGTTGTATATCATAGAGATCCATGAACTTTTACTCAAGTTAAAGGGCAGACACCAAATGTCTACAAACAAAAACAATGATGGAAGTGCTGTAACATTTTACAACAATGTTCTTTATGGTCATATAAAAATCAAAATCATCATTTGGTAGGGTTGTTGAACCTGTTCAAAGGAATGTATCAGAATCAACTTACCATGAGATAAAATGTCAGACGACTCAGTAAGACCTGAATTTCTCCTTGTTCTTTTCTGCTTCACTAAAATGATTAAAATCCATAATACAGTACATTATCTTAACAACTAAATAAATGTATTCTTTTGATGTAGAAAGTACAGTTATTTCTCAGGAAGCCTTTTAGAAAGGAACAGCAGCCCTGACTTTATCATGTTCTGCCTGCTTCCATTAAAGTGCACTATTCTGTCATATTTGTTTTGATTCAAAGAAATCCTATATACAAGGTTGTCATTAAAGTCAATAAGAACTTGACTAAATGGTGTGGATGTCCACCACAATAAATAGACAACAGACATATTGATATTGTAAAAAATACCTTGCAGTCCTTCTAGCACCTTAACTTCTACACTGTTTGACCTGGTTGGTCTAGATTTCTTTTTATCAACTGAGGTCGATGCTGGAGACCGTGCTTTTTCTGACCTGGCAGGACTTGAAGAGGGGGATTCTGTTGGTCCAGATCTAGCTCTTTTCTTAATAATCTGTATAATAAATACAAATTTGTACAAGTTATCAGGGCATTGGATGAAAAATATAAGCAGTATTCACACAACTATAAAGGGACCAGTGAAAAATATAATATCCCCTGCAACTTTGTTATGTAGGTTGAAATAACACTGTTCATTTACATTGACTTTTTATTTAATGAAAAGAGAAGATAGCTGCAATAATCATATAGTAATAATAATCTCCTAAACATCTAGTTCAGGTAGGTTAATACATACATTTTTTTAAAAGTCCTTTCCTTATCCTTTAAATATCACATCATTAACATGTGAATATTTTCAAGCTTAGTTTATAAACCAACTTACTTGCTGCTGTTGAGTGAGAACAGGTTGGGTAGTGGAGATTTTAGGAGTCTTCGGAGATGCATTTTCCTTGATCTTTTTTTCCAATTTTTTGGCAACAAGATCTGTAGGAGGTCTTTCAACAATACTAACAATTCTCTCTGGTTGTATCCATTCATCATACCTATAATAGTAAAATGTATAGGCCTTCGTCTTGAGGATTTCTGTTTACTTTAATTAGTAGATTCATCAAATTTTTCGTGGCTTGTCAAACATTAGTTATGATTTTTTAAATTTTTCTTTCATGTCTTTTGTGAATTCCCTACCGAAGAACCTGACTATCTGTGATGAAGAAAACATTTAAAGACAATTAGGATGAATTTCTTAATTACAAAACAAGCAATCATTAAAACAAAAACTGCAAGGATAATTTTCGAAAATCCTAAGACAGCAGTGAAGTAACATGAAAACTTAGAAATTCACACAAAAAAAAGGCCTTTTTTTTTGGGAATTCTCATTTTTTTTCACGTTTTTTGTAAGAAATTTTAGCCAAACTGAAAAAAATTAGGAATTTTTAAGAATTTCAGCACTCAAGAAGAGCCTTTACCTATAACGTTTTCCTTCACGCTGATGAGGCTGACTTTACAGCTGATCTGATCCAAAAGAAGGAATGCTGTTTAGCTAGATCCTTTAATCTCAGTTTCCACAATATGAATGACTTC
The DNA here is from genome assembly GCA_037379345.1 of Perna viridis. Taxonomy (NCBI): domain Eukaryota; kingdom Metazoa; phylum Mollusca; class Bivalvia; order Mytilida; family Mytilidae; genus Perna; species Perna viridis. Next base: position 7,213,801 of record CM074512.1, read on the forward strand.
TTATCATTAAACAATCCTAGTTTCAGGGATTTTATCCATAGCAGAGGCTGCTCTGGCTTTCAAAATTCTGTTGCCAGAAAAATCGTCACCTACCAGTTTTTGTCGCCAATTTTCAGAAATTAGAGCCAAAATGGGTGCCAACATTTTTTTCTAAGTTTTTAAAAATATGACAGTATTAAGTCCAGTGATGAGTTATCTTTGTCAGTTCATCAAAATAATTCCTTCATTCATGACATACATGTATCCAAGATTCACTCTTGATGCATGTATAAAGCAGGTTCTTAGCTCTAGTCTTATTCAGGATCTAAAACCATTTTTATATGCAAAATAATGAAGTACTACTCCAGCTGTTTTATTTCTACCAAGGACTATGCTCATATAGTCCCTAATTTTAAAACATGTGGACCTTTGTGGTCTCATTAAGTTTATCTTAAAATATAATTTTACTTTTTATTTATGAATTTTGAACAAACTTGATTCTTTTTTCAAGTGATCAAATTTCTAGCAAACTACTATGGACCATTAAATGTGTCCCTTTTCAATAATCTCTTATTCTCTTCATCTGAATATTATAACTTAATGTCTTCAATATTTCCTTAATTAGAATTTGGGAATTCCCATCTATTTGTTTAGCAATTTTCCCACCAAAAATGGCACATGACAAAAGTGTAAACAAATGTTATCCATTTTCTTTGATCAATTCTTGCATTTCGTAGTGTTTAAGACACTTCCTGATGGGATAATCATTGTTAATTGGATTTAATTTATTCTGTTATAAGGTAAATCTGTTTCTGAATGTATCATATGGTATAATAGGGCCGTGATACTTGTATGTAGCGACGTGCACATGGCCATGATTGTGTTTACCTTTGACCAGATGGTGAGAGTTTTGATTGGCTCAATAATAAATTTACATCTGACTGACACCTCCCAAGAGGATATTGTGAGTCATGGTCATCTGGAATAATTACCTTTGATTGGCATCAGTCGTAATTTGTTTATGGTCATTAACATTGACCATGTGTCAACACAACTGTTTAATTGGAGAGAATATCTGTCGCTGACAAACTTCATGTCAATTTTAATATACAAAACCTAGGCACAAAGAAAATCGCCAACTGGTTATTTTTGTCGCCAGATCAAATAAAAAAACGCAAATTGCGACATTGGCAAAGCCCAGCGCGATCCCTGCATCGCATCTACCCCAAAGAACTTGAAATAAAGTCAGCCTCATATCTTGACCTCAACTTAGAAATTGATGGTAAAGGAAAGCTATACGACAAACAAAATGACTTTTCATTCCATTTGTCAACTTTCCTTACATCTGTGGCAACAACCCTTCAGCATCTGCGAATGAAGTTTTCATATCACAACTCATACGTTATTCCAGAGCTTGCCATTACTATGCAGACTTTTTGTATCATATTCTTCTTACAATAAGGCTTCTGGAACAGGGTTATGTTGCTACATGATTGAAGTCATCACTATAAAAGTTCTATGGTCGTCGTCATGATCTTGTGGATTGTTACGGTGTATCCAACTTATTTGATCAACATACATTTGTATAGTTTTCCTTTCCTCTTTTCGTCTACCCTGGACTTGACTTTTTATGAGCAATTCAGCGGGTGTTTCTAGAAAGGCCATGTATGTTTTCTCTACCAGTACACTGGTCCATGCTCCCAGTTTTTAGTGGAGTCCATTCTTTTGATTTCCCTTAGAATGGTGGTGCCCTTGATAACTCTTTCAAGACATAAGCCAAAAGTAGTAAAAATCTTTATTGTATTTGGCCTCTCAAGGACAATGACTCATAGAAGCTGTTGCTCAACTTTGACCCAATAGACTTTTGTCATAAGAATCCTACCATCAATAAAAATATCTTTTTATCTTCTTTGACTTCCATGATAGAAGCCAAAAAACAGAACATAGTCATTTTTTGGCAAGGAGTGAAATTACTCCTTAGGATATTGTCTCCAACTGAAAACTTTGTCATGAGGATCATTCCTTTTTTTTTTGTCATAAGAATCCTACCATCAATAAAAATATCTTTTTATCTTCTTTGACTTCCATGATAGAAGCCAAAAACAGAGCATAGTCATTTTTTGGCAAGGAGTGAAATTACTCCTTAGGATATTGTCTCCAACTGAAAACTTTGTCATGAGGATCATTCCTTTTTTTTTTTACAACATCTTTGATATTCAAACATTATTCAAGATATAAGTCAGAAACTGTAAAAAATATATCAAGTTTGGTCCTCCTTGAGGAATACTGTGAAAGTACCTTATTTGTGGATACCTTCATCATAGTAATGAATTTCCTTTTTGTTGGGATGCTCGGGCATTTAACCCCAACATACAAAACAAACAAAACCTTTTTGTTGGGAACCAATAATACTTCCACAGTAAGGAGTTTCCTTACAACTCTAACAATTGGAATATTAGTTACAATCCATACAGTAAATTTATCACTGAACGACATCAACAGAGTCAAAGTAATAGCAACAGCACAGGTGAACTGTTGGCTAAATGAAAATTGCATTCAAATTGATTTTAATATGCCAGAAAAGGCCAATGTGGTAGTGAGGTCAAATTTGGTTTTATGCTGCTAAAAAAAAATACTGCCTTTAATGTGACCAAATGTATGAAATCCAGAAAAAATGTTTTTTTGTAACATAACAGATCAACTTGGCACATTTTTATTTCAGCAGTTTGCCAAAGTAAACAAATACTTTGATGGCATTCAAGGTGGTACCCTTTTCATATTCAGCTTACTACTGACTTAACTGAAGCTGGCCCCAAAATCAGGCCAATACAGATCAGAAATTTGATTTGGATACATAAATAATGCCGACTTACCTGTTATTCCATCCAGCATAATGGACCAAATACCTTAATCCACTAGTATCATCCTGACACTCAACAACCTAGAAAATACAACCAGTATATAATTCTTTCACTAAACAACCATTATGGTAATACTTGGCTAATTATTAACAGCTGTGCGAGTGCATGATATGCTCATCTTTACATATCTCAAAATTATTTGATTTTACAACCTGGAAGCAAAATGAAGAACTGCTGAAAATCATAAAAATAAAATGTTTACAGCTTGACATGACCACAGAGGTCAAACCCTGAACAGAAGAGGCAAGTATAGACACACCATTCAATCTTGAAACAGCTTTGACTTTTGATTGCTAACAAGAATTTGACATAGGATAAGAATTCAACCACATACTATGTGGCCACTTAAAGACCTCTAATCCCTTCATGGTCCAAGTAATAATCCAACAAAAAGCTTGGAAAAGTGCAGCATGGAAACCTCTGTTCACTTGGGGCAAGTGTAGACACAATACTAGTTATTGACACACTAAAGCACAGGGACTTACAGTTCATTGTGGACACAGCTGTTTTGGACACAATATAGCACAAAATTTGAAGTTCAATAAAAATTTCAAAATCTGACCAAAAGCAAGCATTCTGAAAATATTGCAAAACAATACATAGTCCCCTACCAGCTGTTTATATCACTGACCCAAGTACTACTTTGGATCATCAAGTATAAATGACAAACTGAGGAAATGACCTTGATTTTGAAAAAATCAGCAAAGCAGAACAAAATGTAAACTTGATCTGTAACTCATCAAATAGGATTCACATACCAAAAATCAGCTCAATGTTGGCAAGCATTTAGAAAAAAAGTGTGGAAAACTTAATTTCCATAATTTTTTTTAAAGTTCAAGGGCCATAACACAGACAAATATCAGTGGAGCAGGATGAAACGTAACCTTGATCTGTAACTCAAAAGGGTAGACTTACATACCAAAAATCAGCTCAATATCTGCAAGCATTTAGAAAAAAAAAGTGCAGAAAATTTAATTTCAGTAAATTTTTTTAAGTTCAAGGGCCATAACTCAGCCAAAAATCAGCGAAGTGGAAAAGTAAACCTGATCTGTAACTCATCAAGGTAGACTTAAATACCAAATATCAGAGCAATATCTGCAAACATTTAGAAAAAAAAGTGTGGAAAACTTAAATTTTAGTAAATTCAAGGACCATAACCTGGTTAAAAATCAGTGGAGGGGAACGAAACATAACTTAATCTTAACTCATCAAGGTTGATATACTAACCAAAAATCAGCTCAATATCTGCAAGCATTTAGAAAAAAATGTGGAAAACTTAAATTTCAGTAAATTTTTCAAAGTTCAAGGGCCTTAACTCAGACAAAACTCAGCGGAGCAGGAAGAAATGAACACATAAACTGTAACTCATCAAGGATGACTAACATACCAAAAGTCAGCTCAATATCTGCCAGCATTTAGAGAAAAATGCAGAAAACTGAACTGACAGACAGACGAAGTGCAAACCTCAAGTCCCCTTCAGCTTAAGCCGGTAGGGGATGAATAAAAAAGTTGTTTTTTGGGGAGTGGCTCCTTTGACCCCTTATAACTCGAAAACCGTAAGAGATATCTGAAATCTGATTAGAGAGTAGGCAGGGATTTTCATAAGGAATCCACTAATTTTCAAAATCAGACCAAAAATAAAAAAAGTTCATTTCCCTTTGACATGGCCCTATTTTTTATTACCCTTTGAACTCAAAAAGGGTAAAAGATAAGCCTCCCCTGTACTTTTTTTTTTAAACAGAATTTCAAAAGGAACAGACTGACATCAGAATCATAATCAAAGTGCTGATAGCACTGGCAGTTTTTGATTCTTGTTAAAATTGTAGCATGGACAAAATTTCAAAGATTATATGATATGAAATAAAACTGTGACCATAAATTGCATTTTAAATACTATTATGAACAGTCCCTTTTAATATGCATAAACTGAAAGTCAATCAATACTACTGACCCAATGTCACACACATTTACATAATTTTATCTATTTCACCTTTTTCCCCAATCAAAAATTGATGTCCATTTACATTCAAAAGCTATAGTAACAGAGTATTTATCCTACACATCATTTATACTTAATTAAAACCACTATCAGCATAAGAAAATAATTTCTTAACCACAAAATTTTCACAAATTAGACACTTTTATCAATTTGAATTTTCCCACCAAGTTTACTTGGTTAAAATCATGCTCTTCACTTACTATTCATAAATGGTAAAATATTAATGATAGGATGGATAATTATACTTATAAGTGTGTTACAATGAAAATATTTAACACATTTTATCCTTCCAGATACATTACTGCAGACATAAATTTCCTGAATGTAAATTTATTACAAAATATCTTTCAAGGGCAAAAAGGAGTCCCTCAAATCTTGAGTTGATATGAAGACTAGATCTTAATTTTATATACATAAATAATAGAATATAATTGAGCTGATAAATTGCAATGTTATAATTTTATAGGTTTTGGATATAACTCAAATTGTTCAATTTTTCATTTAAAAGCACACTTTTAAGGAAGAAAATTGTAAGAAACAAGCAAAATAAGTATCAGAATATAATCATTTTCAGCTGTAAAAGCATTTAATAAGGAGGGTTTGACAAAAAAGGAATTAGTTACTTTTTGGTTTTTAGTGGTTTCATTTTAATATCTAACTATGTTTTATAAGAAGGAAATATAGTACAACCTTTGTTTGAAACATGTTATTATGACAGCTGAACATGATTAAAACAAAATATCACTAAAAATTTAATACTTAAAGATGTATTTGATGATCAGAAAATTTCTTTCAGTAACACTTCACTTTTTGTTTGTTTGTTTACATTACGCAATGTCTTTTCAAATACCAAAATCTTTAATTTCGTGGCCAATTCTTATGTATTGATGCATAAAACGCACCCTCATGTTCTGGAAATAATTTCTATGTAAAAATGTGTGCACAATACACACAAAATACGGTAGCGTAAATGAACAACAAGGACAATGGCGACAATGTGATACCATTATACAAATGAAATTTCTTTTTTGCAGTTGTATGAAAATTGATTTACCTTAGCATCATAGATTTTCTCTGTTTTTCCTCCTCCATACTTTACTTTCAGTCTGGTACCCAGTGGACAGTTCCTAGCTTCCTTCTGACTAACACTAAAACCATAAACATAAGTATAAATATTAACATTTGATGTTTCTAAAATTTCATTGTGATTACATGAAGTAGGATTTCCAATATTTAACATCTTATAAACATAATTATCATATCTACACTTCCAACCACCACCAATGAATCTTTCAAATAGCTCTGCCTGCTTTTTATAGCATGTTAACACTTGATATAACTGAAAACTAAACTAACGTGTTCTTTTTAACTTTAGGCCATGTGAGCTATTGCCATCACTTGGCGCCTGTCGTCATCAACATTTTCTTCAATCATATTCTCCTCTGAAACTACTGAATGGATTTGGATGAAACTTAAGATGATTGTTCCTTAGAGAATCATGCTCGAAATGACCTTTTTTGGCCCTTTTGTAACTCAAAAACAGTGTGAGATATTCCAAACGAATTAAAATTATGTAAGAAGCAAAATAAGATCAAAGCGCCAATAACACTGTACCTTGGATTTCATGAGATATTTATAAGTACTTTAAAGAAGCTAATCATAATCTGCCAATGGAAATTTGTTCTTTCTGTGTTTTCAAAAAGATTAATTATTAACAACGGGATCAGCGCTTCACCACTACTAAAATTACACATCCACACAATATGTGATTACTCAAAATTTCTATAAATTCTTTTCCATTTTTTTTTGTTTCGTTTCATTTTGTTTTTATTTTGTTTCTCTATGTGTAACCTTGATAACCTATATTAGGTTTAAAGGTGGTCAATCACATGGAATCCATGCATGAATATCAAAGGCATAGATAAAATATAGTTCCAACTTCTATAAATATATTTGATTTTTTTTTTTACAATCAATTATGGAAAGTGTAATTTCAATCATATACTGTAAAAACAGGCAGTGTATTTATACAAAATTATCCATTTGATATATTTTAATATTTATCTGCCAGTTTGTTGTGGTGGAAGTACTTTTAAGGCGGTTATCAAACGGATGTCCTTAGGATCACCATCAGATGGTTATAAGACTCGGAAGTCACATGACATCCAAGTTAAAATAATTGTCAAAACTTAATGGAAAATAAATCTTCCATAAACACCTATTTTACCCCACTTGGCTCCTTTCTCATAACAGAAGGGGCCAGTGACTCTTTTTAAAGGGCCAATAAGGGCCTCACATGAACTATTCTTATTGACAGAAAACAATTTGAAATGGAAATAGTATTGGACATAAATGATATTATAAATTTTAGCTAGTAGCATGGTTCCAACTGTACCACTTATTCCAGAGGAGCCCTACTTATAGACTAAGTTTGTACACACTAACTATTCAGGCTTACCCAAACAAAATATTTCCATCTTACAGGGGATTGCTAAAAACTAAATAAAATATGTACACATAATTTACCTCTTCTTTTCCTTTGAATCCTTTTCTTCTGTTTGACCTTCTACCTTTGACTTTTTAATCTTTCTAACAAGCTCCTGTTTAATGTCTTTTTTTCCAAGGTTGACTTTAACTTCTTTTTGTATGACAATTTTTTGAGCTGTGCCATTTTCTTCTTTACCATCTTCTTTTCTCATTGAACGTCTTCTCACAAGCTGCAAAGACCACATCATAAAACAATGCACTATTCTTACATATCTTTTAAACTAGACATTGCCCTTTACCGGACTAATACCGCCTGCAGGGTTGAATTGGTGAACCAATGTGGACACACAATTCATAATGGACAAAATTTTTATAGGGTTAGACTAAGCACTTTTGACACACAATTTTGCTGCAATTTTTAAAACACCCAACTCCAAACTGAATCACTACCATTTTTTTTATTGTTTACAACACAATAACAGAATATGACTGAAAATTTACATTGAACATAAATTCCTAACAATTTGCATTCCTCAATAAGCCATGATAAGGTAATCTAACACTCCATGGAGTTTTATTACAATCCCACAAGTTGTTGAGGAGGAGTTGCAGACAATGCATCAGAACAAGATTTTCTAAAATATCATCTAAGAACAATATCTATAATTTTTGCCCAAACATAAATTCCTGACAATATGCATATCCCAATTTGGTAATTTAACACTCCATTAAGTTTCATAACAATCCTGTAAGTTGTTGAGGAGGAGCTGAGGACAACACATTTGACCAAATTTTACTGACAACACCCATCATTTCTATAATTTTTGCACTAACATTAATTCCTAACAATATGCACATCCCAATATGGTCAATAATTTAAACACTTTATCAAGTTTCATAAAAATTATGCAAGTCATTGAGGAGTTGCAGATAAGGTATACAGCCAAGTTTTGCTTAAAAATGCCTATGCCGTCATTTCTACAATTTTCCCCCAAACATAAATACTTGACAGTATCCAAATCTCCATGTGGTAATATTACATCCCACAAAGTTTCATAAAAAATCTGCAAGTAGCTTAAAAAATAGTTCAGACAGACAGGGTAAAATCTATATACCCCCAAACTTCCTTGCAGGTGGGATAATAAGTAATACTGAGATTTTGTCTAAACCTTTTTTAAACATTTTGACTACTTCAGCTGGACTTAACTCTTGAAAGGGCACTTAAATTCTTCTTTTCAAATGATGCCTAAATTGATTGAAATTTTGAAAAATTTTGAAAGTTTATGTACCAATATCTACAGCCATTTTACCTTTTTAGGTGAAGTCTTATCATCAGAATCGGACTTGGTGACTGACTTAGTTTTGTCTCCTGAAGATAAAGCCTTTTTATCTACAGGCTTTTTATCAGTATGAGAAGTAGTTATTTTCTTTTCTCCACTTTGGCTTGTTTGTTTTTTATCAGCAGCTGGTAGGAAATGTTTCTTCTCTGTTTTTTTCTCAATGTCACTTTCAGTGTCCTTTTTCATTTTAGGATCTTCTTTTTTAACTAATACTTTGGCCTTTTTCATAACTATATCGTCTTTTTTCTCTTTTTTTATCTCCTCTGACTTTACCATTTTCCTTCCAGTGCATTCTTCTTTCTTCTTCTTTTCATCAGTTTTTTTCTCCTCTTTTTTTTCAGCATCTTCTTTCCCTTTCTTACCATCATCATCCTTTGCTTTCTTTGAATCACTTTCCTCTTTTTTCTGATTTTTCTTATTTTCACTTTCCTTTCTACTTTCAATTTCTTCTTTCTTTCCAACCTTCTTTTTTATTTCATCAGCATCCTCCTTTTTAGAAATTTTTCTAGATTCAGATTCCTTTTTTGCTGCCTCATCACTTGCATCCTGACGTGTAACTCTTTTTGGAGTATGTACCCCAAGCGGTTTTTCCTTAGATGGTGAAACACCTTCATCTTTATCATCTTTAACATCATCTGCTACACTTTCAGTATCCTGAAAAAATAACCAAAAAATCAGAAACACCTTCACCTTTTTCTTCTTTAACATCACCTGCTTAACTTAAGTGTCTTAAAAACCTAACACAAAATCTATCTCAACTATTCTTTTCTTAATAAGATCATGAAAACCAAATGTCTACTTACGATGACATCTTACCATCAGTTGACATGAAGATTTAATAAAATGTTTCAAAGGGTGCAGCTTGATATGACCGCAGTGGTCCAAGCTTCAACAGTTGATGGTCACAACATTCAAGTACTGTAAACATATTAATTTTCGTAGATTCTGTCAAGTGAACATATTCGCAGGTGTGAATTTTCGCGGATTGAAAACATGATAAGCCTGATATAGTGTTAAAAATCAATTTCGCTGGTATTACGAACATTAGTACAACGTGAAAATTAATACTTTTACAGTTTAATACAGTTTAGAGTTTGGATTGTAATTAAATGTTTTACACAGAATAAGATTCTGACTGACAATGTAACTGTTCAAAGAACTTTAAAAACTTCCATTTAAACTCAACACTGAAAATTTAAACCAGTCAAAGAATACCTGTAGTTTCATTTATGTAAGACTACATGGGACAAATCTTTGATATAATGATCATATCAGTGAACACCTAACAGTGTTAACCAGAAATACTGTGAGCAAGAGCTCACAAACAGAATCCCCCTTGGTTCAAACAATGGAGTTAGCCTTTAAGCCCAATTATCTCCCTTTGGAATCATCCAACAATAACAAGATTCTTCATGGACATCTACATATGATGCCCAACCTACCTGTATAATTTCATGAAAATCCCTTTGGCAATTTACGATTTTCCTAAACAAGTCATAACCCCCAAAATCATTCCGAAGATTCCTTTTATGATATGGCACCTTGTGGTATAATTTCATAAATATCGTTATACATACATGCCAGTTATCGAGTGGAAGTGCAGGTGTCTACAAACGACTATGGCCAAGACAGCAAGATACCATATGACTGCAAATCATTTATAGGAAAAAGATATCTTGATTCTGACACATACCTTTTCATCTTTAGTGTCCTTTCCACGAAACTGAACAATACCCCTGCCCGAGTTATGTCTGCTTCTGCCTGGACGACTTATAGTACCCATGGAACTTCCCAGTTTTCTGTAGAAATCCTCAAATGCATGGAGGTATCTGAAATGCATTAATCCATGTATACTTCTATTAAGGTCAATGAGATATCATTGAGATGGAATCCATCTATGTGGATCCTGTTGTAAAAATCCTGTACATCAGCCATGCACAACACATTCTATTTATCCTGCAAAACTTATTACAGCCAAGACACAAAACAGTCATCCAAAAATCATTTATTTGAACTTGAGGTCAAAGTTCAAGGTCAAAGGTCATCAACCATGGTATGCTACACACTGTATAGAGCTGATCTACCTTATTCAAATATCAAAAGCCTACACCAAAAGACAACAGTTACTGATGATTTATGACAAATAGCCAATTCTGTTGAATTTAGTACTAACAATTCATTAAGTGACTGCCATAGAGTCAACAAAGATCTATTTAAACAGTTGAGTGTTTCATTGGTACTTATCAAGTTCATCTATTTATTGCAACCACACATTTTGATATTTTTTCACAAAAAGACTTGGGAGGTCAATCTGATTAAGTACTTTTAACAACAGCAGAAATATTTCAATAAAATGATTTCTAATTAAATGAGAAATTTTGCATTTTTTCCTCTATTTCTCCCTTTTCCATTCATTCAGATTACTTTCAAGAGTTAGCATAGAGAAAATATATGTTTTTCTTAATGCAAATTGTTAATGGCTTATGGCAATAGTTTATGCAATAAACCTGGAAACATACATATACATTTAGAACACACTTACTTTTTATAGGCATTTTTGATTTGATGTGAGGCTGTGTTGACAGGCGGAAGGTTCATTTTTGAGTAAACCATTCTCCATTTCATCTGATTGGTCACCTTAAAATCACAAAGAACAAAAATTATCAACTAGAATTCAGGCGAGGAAAAATCCTACATCCCTATGACATGTATGTATGTACTTTCTAGAATTTCCATTTAATACTGAAATTAATTAACTCAAGTTTTATTCAAATGAAAAGTTAAAAGCATTCTATAATTTTTTGCCTGACATAGGTACCTTTAGCAAACGAGTCAATAGCTAAGTAAGCCCTCAATTCATTCAGTTAAAAAATCAAAATAGCTGCTGAAATGGCATTACCTTACCTTATTATAACCACCAATATTCTGTACAACTTTGAATAATCGATAAAGATTTAAATCCTTATTGACAATGGCTGGTGCCTTATTAATAGGTGTTCCTAGAAAAAATCAAATTGACATCAAGTAAAGCTATCACAACCATTGTGTATCATAAATACTTGCCATTGATAATTTATGACAAGTGTAAGATGAAGATGTCGTTCAAATATCTTTCTACATATGATTTTTCAGTTATAAGTAAATATGATGCTCACTAATGATACCCGAAAAACATATCCCAAAATAGCTTCATTCGATATAACAAGGAATTGTCAAGATATGTGTGACAGAAATTAAGTTTTAAACAATAAGGATTAAACAATGTAACCTAAGTCTGAAATGTAATCCAACAATATAAAATGCTTCTGAAAAAATATAAAGTGGCAGTAAAAAGTAAATGCTGAGAAGTTTGAGGAAATTTCGTAGTTAAAACCATAGGGGCAAAATGTGTTTTGTTGTCCCTAAACACACATGTATGTACATGTATGTAATAGTTAATCAAAGTTCAACAAATCAAAATCTAGGTATGTATGTTCACTGAGATAAAATCCTTTATGTAATGTCAGTATTTCAAATTTCCTGTATTCAATCTTCTGAAAAGTAGTAATCTAGCAGATAATACAAGGTTCTTTAAATCAGCAAAATAAATCCATATTTTAAAGATTTTGACAATATAAAGCCTTAAATTTAGATAAATATCTTAATGGGATTTCATGCTTTTTTTTAATAATTTTTTTGTTACATTTTTCACCAGAAGATTATTAAATATGCACTTTATTTTAAGTCAAATTTGTATACCTTTAACTTCATTAAAAAGTTAATTGTTATTAATAAGAAAGCACTGTTCAAATTCAAATTACTGGAATTTAGTGTAGATATGCATGTTTTTTCTAGCATTGAAGACAGGCTTCAACCATTACAGTTGTACATGGATTAACAACATTTGTTACCATCTCCCTTATTCCAAAAAAAAAAAAAAAACTCAACCCATGAGAAAAATCAAACACTTCATGAAGAATCCCATCACAAGGATAAAAACTTAATAGTCTTTCACTACCTGATTTATTTTTTTCTCACTATATTAAATGTAATAATAGGTATGGTATATATGTCAAAGAGAAAACAACCCCAAAAGGATGATAATGTCAGCGTAAGGCTACCCATTGTCTTCAATGAATGATGAGGAAACCCTCATTCCTGAGGGCAGGCTGCAGCTGGCCGCAAAACATCATTATACACAGGGAGTAGAGTGAAAGAGTTACCTCATTATACTCAAGTAACATGAAAAACTAATGAAAAAGGTGAAAACTAAACAAGACATATAGAGGCCAGAAATTCCTGCCTTGGAACAAGCACAAAAAATGTGGTGGGGTTTAAGCACTTTGTTGTGATCACAACCCTCCCCCTTTAAAATCTGGCCATTGTGGAAAACGTATTACACAACTAATCACTCCTAAAAATCAGTTCAAAAAGGTTTCATTTGTTTGTTGGGGTTTAATGCCCCAGCAGCAATATTTCAGCTATATTCAGGCAATGTTCAAATAGGACTGAGTCCCTTGTTACAATGGTAAAGTATGCAAACATAACATATTTCTTTGCGACGTTTCAACTAACCCTTAGGCAGGATAAGGCAATCTCTCAAGGCTAAAAATACAATGTCCCAAGTGTTTTACATACCTCTGTCATCCATAAACTTGTAAAGCTGAGCAACAAAACAATCTTTATCTTCACTTGGTTCATCATCGGACGACTGAAATCAGAATACCATTATATATATATATCAACATCTAAATATGTTTAATTTATTATTATGTTCCACATCGTTATTAAAGATCAATATACAATCAGATTTGCATGAACGAACAGATTTTTGAGTTTAGTAAAAGTAGAGTTATTTTATAGTTTGTGATGATAAAGATTATCTTTATTAAAGATAATTAAAATGTAATGACAAGGGCTGTAAAAAAAAAATGAAAAAAAAAAAAAAACACACACACACAAGATAATTTGTGACTGAATAAGACAAAATTCAATTACTAAGTTGCACACAAAACATTAGCTTAACAAAGCTGCAATAAAATGTCACATAACACAGTAAAACAAAGGAAATGAGGGCCAGATCACCAGCTATTAGTATAAACTGAAGGGTTATAAAGTTTGTGAAGGGAATATTCAGACTAAGTCTGGTTGTTCATTGAACTGTGATAACAATTATTTCTAAAATTCTCTGAAACAAGAACTTCTTTGACTGAAAATAGTGGGCTTAGAATGTATTATAAAACCAGACTATTTAACCTGTTTACAAACCAATATCTCTAAAATACTAAGTATTAAGCACATGGCTAAACTCATATTGTCAGCTCATTCATAGTAACAGATTCAGGTTTATAAAAAGGACCATTAGTCAACTAACTTTAAAAATATTGCAAATGATACACATATGCTTATTACTTAGGACGAAGTTATTATATAGCAAATATGAACAGTCCATCTGTTAACAAGTGAATTGTGCATAGTGAACTTAACACTGTTACCTGTTTTAAAGGCTGAAACTAACACAAATTATCTCTAATAATAGTCAATTTTATTTAAGTTCTATTTAATACATTATTTATGGTCATTATTACTCAGCTCTGAAATATGATGTAATATATTAAAATAATTTCTGCAGTATGTAAAATCTACCCTACTAAATGAAAAAAGAACTACCTGTAGTTTTTCATGGTCAAAACATGATTGTTACACGGCTTTATACAACAATATTTTATTGGTATGAAATTGTTGGCAATTGATAGGTTTGTGTCATAAAAAATTACTGTAATCTTAGAACTTAAAATTTGAAATTGAATTCAAGAAATCCAATTTTTGTTTAATTTAATATTTAATAAAGTTAAATTTTGGACCCCTTGAACCTTAGTTTGAACCATATTGAAAATATTCGACCATAATGCAATAAAATGATTGGCAGAGTGCAGCTTGATATGAACACATTGATCAGTATGGACATAACATTTTAAGTTCATACAGCTATGACAAGATTCTGACAAGAAAGAAATCAAAACATCCAAATTCTTAAAGAGAAACCTGCTGTGGTAAAAAATAACATCAATAAATAAATACTCATTATTACTGCACAAAACACTAAGTGTCTTATAAAGACAATGGAGATGATGACAGGGCAGTACTGCAAAATTTGTGTGGTTGTGTAATATAGGAAAAATTAAAGTTTCAATCTTTGAACCCCTATTACCTCCTCTTCATTAAAATCCTCATCATCATCAGTTCCCAGCAACTCATCATGATCCCAGTTAACAGGCAAATCTTGATTATCATAATACAAAAGGGCTTTTTCCAAAGCTGAAAATAAGATTTATACATGAACAAAATTTCTGCTAATACCAATTTTAAAATAGAAGAAAATGCATGATACAACCTCAGCAGTTGAACCCTGAACAGTTTGGGCAAATAATGACATAACATTCAAGCTTAATGCAGTTCAGTGTTTGGATTGTAATTAAATGTTTGTTTCTGGCCCTTTTTTGGCCAATCAATCCTAAACAGTTAAAAGTCACAACCCCTAAATTCAATCCCTACTTTATATATGTGGAACAACACATTGTGGTAAAATCTAAAAGAGCTCCATTCACATTTTCTTAAGTTATTGTCTGGACATCGTGAATATGATTGTTTCTGGCCCCTTGTCCCTGAACAATTCAAGTCATATCTCCCAAATAATATGAGGCTTTCTTTCTGTTCCATTTCCTTTTGGTGGTATGTCCCCCTCTGGTATAATTTCAGAAATATGTATAGACTTATAATCAAATCATTGTCCACACATGAAAAATCTACTGACAAAGAATACAATAGCATGATGCCATTGTATTACCACAAGTTTGTTGCTGTCATATAATCACATTAACTTACCAGAAGGGTTCATTAACATATCAATAAAAATTTTAATTTTCTTTTTATTTGGCCTAACATATATATTCAAACTGTCAAATAAGTGGTAAAGCATGTGATAATTTCAGTTCAAAAGCAGAATAATTAAAACCACTTATGAAATCTTGAGCATGCAAATGTTTATTCAGCTTACCAGGTTTTAGTGACTTGTCCTCATTTTTTATTGCTATTTCCCGTGTAAAATCTTTCAGCTCCCTTCGCTGTGCATATACACTAAAACATTCAAACAGATTTTTTACTCTTGTAATAAAAATAGGTAATAAACAGGGCTTAATCTAGACACTGATGACAAGGAGAAGTTTTAACAGATAATTATGTTATAATTACAAACAATATTGACATTTTTGTCTATGTAATACATTACAAAAATTTATCCCTGTCAAAGACAAATGAGAACAATCATGGAGAAGTTTTTGCTCATTTCACTCTTTGATTAGGCTCCAATACCTATCACTATACATTTCTAAAATAATAGTTTTTAACAATGGCAATACCTTGTTAAAACCTGCATTTATCTGACATCTAAAAGAAATGATTTCATCCCTTATTTAACATTTTAATTCAGTATAGTTACAATTATATCAACAAGTCATCAGACAGGCAAGTCCAATTAAAAGCTACCATTGCACTTTATAAATGAAAAATTTACAGAATATTTTTTTTTTCAATTTCTCAGAAAAAAAAAGTGAAACAACTTTAATAGGCCTAATTCAAATATTGATTAAATCATTTGGTATCAAGATTACAGTATTTACTACTTAAGCTAACAACTATTTCAATAAGGTGACAAGTCTAACCACATATGTTTATCAGACATGAGTATGAGATTCATCATTCATTTCCTGTCAGAATCAAATAACTCTCAGTAATTCAAAATTCGTAGGTTAAATTCATATTGATAATCATGTTACCAACTTTGTCTCCTTAAAGTTGTTTAGGTTAAAAATCAATGTTAAACTTTTTATAGTAAACTTACAATTTTCCATCTTTAAAAGACCTGACAAGAATGTGATCTTTTTTCTTTGGATCTACTGGCTGAGCATCTGGCAACACAACTAATACTGGATGCTGCTGCTTCCGCTTTTCCCCTATATCCAAAACCATGACTTTGCCAACAAGTTCCTTAACACGTCCCTTGTAACTAGCTCTTTTGGGAACTCCATCTTCTGAACTAGTTTCGTCTGTCTCATCATCATTTCTGTTATTGAGAAATAATTTATGAAATACCAGCAGACTCACAAAATGTACACCTCCACAACATTAGAACAATAATTTTTCTGAAAAACCCTATAGTTGGCTTTTATATGAAAGTTTACATATAAAAAAATTCTTGCTTATTGTGAGCATGTATCAAACATCATATACAATATTCTTTCATGTGTTTGAGCACTGGGAATCACCAGAAGATGACCACATTGAGATGAAAGGATTCCAGTAAATTCCCTGAAATGCATATCCTTTCATTGTTGATTTTATACATAAAAGTGTTTTTTTTAATGTTTCCCTGAGTTTGCAAGCCATTTATTGATTAAATACAGCAATGTATTGGATCATTCAACAGGTCAGCTAAAATGTTCACATTTCCTGTTCATATGCAAATTTCACTATAACAATGGTGTCAAATCTGACCATTTATAAAAAAAATGTTTCAATTAGCCAAGTTCGTGTATTGGTATTTGACATCTGGAAAAATTCATCAAGCAGATTAAAGAAGTGACAACTGTTTTCACCTTTGAAATTATCTTTTGTTAATTAACAATTAAATGACAATCGGCCCGAGGATAGGTTGGCACTCCTGTTATTGTGTATTTGATGCTCCATCACACACTGGTGACGACGTTATAATTAGGACAGCGTTTTTTGAGAGAAAAATAAGAAGCTAGTTGTGGTTTTTTGTACAAACTAAGAGATACTAGAAAACAGCATCAATGGATAAAACAACTTTTAAATAGCAGTGAAACTTTATCTGTTTATTTCACATGAAACTGTTCTCAAAAAGACAAAATGGTTCGATGTTGTCTTTTGTTGACAACTTGAACTGCCTTCATAAAAAATCCATTGTTTTTGTACTTATTTGACAGTGTCACAGTGCAGGTGTTACCGGGTAATTTAACTATGAACTTGAACAACACTTAATATAAACAATCCGCACACTAATCTTTATACTAATGACATTACGTTTTTCACATTTATATTTATTAGCAGAAAATATAATTTTTACATTTTTTCAAGGTATGAAAAAATTAACTGAATCTAGCATTAAATTTACACACATATCAACTGATCCAACAAAATTTTGTTTTCACAGTACAAAGCAACACATCGCTAAGAAATTTTAATGATTTTACCCTCCATTGTTTCTTCCTCTTTTGACCTTTTTGCCATGCATGACTGGAGTACCAAAATGTTCTGGATGTGATAAAGGTAAGTTGTCGAGTGTCTGTAATAGAGAGCAAGTTCAGATATGACACAGAGCAAATTTCTGAAAAGTTCATTTTTTCATTTAAGGATTGTTTTTATACAAAATATGTGAAATGACCAATTTTGAGGCAGTTAATACTTGATTAACAACAAATAGTTTATAAACAAACTTGTGTAAATTGTTCCATTAGATACAAAGTGTACAAGTTGGAATCTCATACATGGTGATATAACTTAAACTTAAAGATACAAGGTGTAACATTAAATTTTTGAAGCTTAATCTTAAATAGAAGAAAGGGCCACTAAAACAAACTGGTAAAGGCTCAGAAAACAAGTTTTGTATCTTCACTGACTTACCTCACTTTCTATGAAATGTTTCTCTCCCTTCAAACATAACTGGCTCCTTCTCAATGTTCTTTCATCTCCATCATCGAACACTATAAATATAGTTACAGGAAGAAAACTTATACCAACAAATGAAAACCACCAGGACAAATCACAATAAGTAAGAATACAATGAAGTATAATTTTTTTTTCTAACAGAAAAAATACCAGTATTTTTTTTAAGTAACTGATAAAACATTTCCTTGAATGAACAGATAACCACATTTTTATAATACTGGATAATTTCCACTCCAATCTAAAGGCTGATTTTCTTTTGAAAAAAGTCTCAACTTCATGAAGACTACACTAGTGTACATACAAAATTTAGAAAGAAGTAGAGCTATAACCACTTAATATCATGAATGTGACCCCATTGATGCAGGGGACAAAAAGACAACTTCTATCATTCAACAACATACCAACTGTGTACATGCTTGAGTCAGTTAATTTGTTAATAGTGCCTTCCACAGTCTGGTTGGAATCAGGATCCTGCAATTCTACTACCTCTCCAATCTAAATCATCACAAATAAGATAATCATAAAAATGGAATTGAGCTTCAAGTACATGTTTTAGTTCTTGATTTCTTGAAAGAAAATGTTTACCAATAATGTCAATAAATACCACAA
The DNA here is from genome assembly GCA_037379345.1 of Perna viridis. NCBI lineage: Eukaryota > Metazoa > Mollusca > Bivalvia > Mytilida > Mytilidae > Perna > Perna viridis. Next base: position 7,232,862 of record CM074512.1, read on the forward strand.
CTATTTTTGAAACTTATTGTCTCTGAAATTGGACAGCAGCCCAACACTCATGGCCATTGAAAAGCTATAAGTTTGCAAAATGCATGCTGTTGAATGCCTGTTGGGCTTTTCAAAAATTGTTGTTACAATGATAAGTCAACATTTCAGCAATCGGCACAAATATTTTACATTGTAGCACAAATATTTTTCAGTTGAATGCAACCCTGAGTGTTGACAGTGACACACAAAATTATCCCAATTCACATTCAATGGGAACCTGAAGTGAATAAGTATAATGCAAGTTCACTCAATGAGATACACAAAGATTGTAGGGCTTGTAAAATGTCAGGAGCATGTCTGTTAACCCTCTCATTATGGGGGAAACTACCACAAGAATGATTCTACCATATGGTTTAGGGCTCCTTCGTGGCCCCAAAATCAACCAAGGATGATAAACTTTATTCATCAATTTCAATAGATTCCTCAAAACTAATAAAATGACAATACATGTTTTTTATACCATTTGTCAACTATTTTGTTTTAATTACAAAAAGAAACCTTCAAGTGCATTACCGTATTTTGGTGTGTATAATGCGCATTTATGTATTCTGCATAGTGCAATTTTGAAAGTCTTAATGTGTGAAAAATGTTTTTTAGACTTAGATTGCAGTAAAATTTTGTAAGACAAAAAATTGATATTTTGCACTTGATTGGTCAATTTATTTACCTTGATGCGGTATTTCCTACGAAAATATGAAGGAAAGAAACTTCTATACAGACTAAAACATCATGTAAAGATCAGTAGCCACATAAATTGGATAATTTTAATTTCGAACTTGATAAAAATTGACACAAGATGTATGAAATGGCTAATAAAACAAAATTAAAAGTTGGGAAAATAGGACATTTCCGATTTTGGTTGTACCTTAAATTTCACAATTTTTCATTTAAAAACATATTTTTAAGAAAGACAATTGTAAGAAACAATCAAAATAAGCATCAGAATAATCATTTTCAGCTGTAAAAGCATTTGATAAGGAGGGTTTGACAAAAAAAGGACTTAGTTACTTTTCGGTTTTTAGTTGTTTCATATTGATTTCTTTGTTTGAAACATGTTAACAAGACATTTGAATATGATTTGAAGAAAATATCACTAAAAATTTAATACTTAAAGATGTATTTGATGATAAGGTAAAATTTCTTTCAGTAACATTTCACTTCCGGTTTGTTCATTTCATTACGCAATGTCTTTTCATGTACCAAAATCTTTAATTTCATGGCCAATTCTTATGCATTGATGTATAATACGCACCCCCATGTTCTGGAAATAAGTTCTATGTAAAAATGTGCACATAATACACACCAAAATAAGGTATTATGTACCTTTAATACTCCTTTCACTTTGTCATCTGTCACCATCATTGGAATTTGCGAGTCCTTCAAAATTACCTGAAAGACAATATGTTAACATTATAATATGTATTAAACATTCTTCTATTGCAAATCTATCATTTTATAAGAGACCACGCTTCTATTCAAAACTTGATGCCATAACATGTGTGCTTCTGCTTCAAGAACCTGTATGTTTTGAAAACACAAGTTGGTACATGAATGCACACATTGTAAATACATAGATGAAAATCACTGTCTATCCTACCTATACAAAATACGTGTAAGTATCATGTCCTTCATTGACACATGCTCCTTCGAGTTCAAAGTGAAAAAGTTAAACAAAAGAGACAAGTTGATGTTAGTAGCCATATGTCCACCACCGCCGCAAAAAAAGTTGAAGCTTAAATGTGCCAAAACTCCAAAAGTTTCATAAATATTGAATTTGTTTGTTTTGTTTTTTTAGTCAGGATTACATTACCAACTGACTAGGGTGTTCGAGGGTATGAAGAACCTAATAAATAAATTATTATATCTGACTATTTTAATCTTAATTTTTAAACCAATAACATTCAATTGATAATTCAATTTACAACTGGAAAAAAAATATAAAGAAGTGCTAGGGAAAAAAAAAGAAAAACACTTACTAAAGACACATACACCATGCATCCATATTATTAAATATAAAAAAAAAAACAAATATCATATCCTTTCATACACATTCAGTTAATAGGCTTGTTAAAGTACGCTACAAAATATTTAAAGACTGATGATGGGAAAATTACATTAAGTCAGAATAAGTGGAGCCCAAAACAATTCAGATTTAATGGAGCAAATTTTCCTTCCATTGTATAAATCTATACTTCTTATAGTAAAATATTTTTTGTTTTAAACCATTAAATAAGCTTTTTGGAGCTGATAAAAAAAATCATGATACAGATTATCTACATGAACACAATCAAAAATTAAATGCTCAATGCTCACCATAACCTTTACAAAAGGTACGAAGTCTTTATGCAGGTTTGTTGGTGAAAATAATATTCCCACTAAGCTGCACTAGATATAATAAACATGATACAAGATCACTTATGATAATTTTGTACAGTAAAAAAAATGATGTTTAGCTGAAAGTGTTCCTATTGTGTAACATGTGAAAAAATAAACGAAATCCAATGACTGGTAAAATTTGCCCAATCAAAATGGCGGTTGAATATGATCAACTACATACATGTATATTGACAAACAATCCCACAAAGTTTGAACCAAATTCATTTCACAGTCTCCAGGGCTCAAGCTACTTGAGAAAAACAGGGAGAAGTGACTTTCAGAAAAACACTAGGGAGAAGTAGGGAGTGATCAGAGAGAAGTGAACGTGTATGTGCATCATTTACTAACTTTTTTGTTTTAATTATTTGTGTTATATGTTACTTATATGCAGATAATATATGCAGGTATTTTTACTTTTATTTTCTTTTACTGAAATAAATGTTACTTTTTCTTTTCAGCTAAATGTGTTAGTAACTAAATATTTTGGACAAAATGAAATGAGTCTACTGACTGAATGATTGGCTGTATTATAGATTCATAAAATTGAATTTCTGATCTATACCTCAACCCCTTACCAAATTTATTACAGCAAATTAATATATGATTGAGTAAAGCAAAGCTTCTTGCAATGCATTGTCCTATTAACTATTGTCATTTTTGAGACTGGAATAGAAAATTTCAAGCAGTGACATTCTGTTGGAATTTTCATTTTGTTTTTCTCCTGGTCCCACTTAACCCATCGTGATTTCTTGTTCAAAATATCCAGCCTCTTGACATAAGTTGATCAAGAGTATGAATAATCACGTTCAAAATTTACTACTGACAAATCAAAAATCAAGACTGAAACTTTAGACATATATTGCAGCGGTCGGTACATAATTGTCTCACGCTTAAGAAACGTCCCGTTGAAATGGAGAATTTACCTTTCAGTTATGAAACAAGATGATCATAAGAAACACTTTAAGTTTTCTACCAGATTATCAATTGAGATAAATTTAACTGAAGTCCCAAGAAACCGCAGGACAAATTAGGACGTGTTGTAACGAAATATGAACGATAAAACATGAATTATCATAAACTGGGGTGAAGAATGTTAATTCTGTATCCTGTCTTAAATGTTTGAAACAAAATGCCGATTAAAATACTTCTTTGTAACCGAATATTCGATCGATTTTGTAGATTTTATGCAATTTATTTTCTCGAACAGGGGCCATTTTTTAAAATTTGTTATCCACAGAGAGACAACTCTGGTCAAAATACTGCTAAAAGATAGAGTTCAGTCCTGATCATGAGCAATGTCTGAAAATGAGAGGACGACTTCACTTGTTTTTGGTATCGACTGAGGGCAAAGTGAGCGACAACAAGGCGACTATATTGCCCGAATCGCCCAGTAGCATGAGCTCGGGTCTCAGAGGAGTTGCATCCATATAGTGTTCCTATAATGTAACATGTAAAAATCAAATAAGTCCCATAATTCCCCTAAAATTTGCTCCATCAAAATGGTGGATGAATATGATCAACAACATGTACATATGGTAAATAACAACCCTACAAAGTTTGAACATAATCTATGTAGCAGTCCCAGAAGAGTTGCATCGACAAAGTTTGGACGGACAGATGAACACTGGTAATTTGAAGTCCCTTTCTGCACTGTGGATGGGGACAAAAATGAATCATACAAACCTTGCATTTCACAGATCTTGCAAGCTTTTTCACTTTGGCCTCACAAAAAGCTCCTCTGTACTTCGCACTTACTTCAGTTCCCACAGCTAAATATGGAGGTTCATCACCAGTCTGAAAAGAGCCAAAAAAATGTTAGAAGTTAACAGACTTCAATTCAGTTCTTTGTTTTGATTAAAATAATGGTTTTCCCCCTAGCATATTAAAGCAAGAATTAAAAAAAACACACATGAACACAAAACCTCCAATGTGATAAGACAAAATAGGTAAACATCACAAGTTGGATACTACAAGTATTGTACATATATATGGCAAATACAAGAATGTACACTGAATTGTTCATTTCTACTATGTTTGTGCCTCTTTTACAGTTTAACTTCAGTTTTCGGAAATTAGTTACTGTGTGCAGTGAACTTTTGGTAATTAAAGCAATAACTAAAAAAGAGCACTAAACAATCTATTTTATCTTTTCAGTGTTGTTACATGTAAATACATGTAGGTGTAAACTATCCTTATGTCTTCATGGTCAGTGAAGTAACAATTTTAGGTTCTACCAATGAGCATTTTCCATTGTCTTGTAGTACAAAGGAAAAATGAAAATAGATATATCGAGGTGTCTGATTCCATTGATGTAGCAAATATAAATGAATGATTTATGCAAGTCCTGTTGTCAGTAGGAATCACTATACATTGTACATCAACAACAACAATCAATGGTATTGGGTCTGTTTGGCCTTTTAATTAGGGAGTACCATTTTTTTCTTGGTAACATTAAAAAAAAGACAATATTAGAAATGCTTACACATTTTCAAAGAAACTTTGGTTGCTGCCAGTGAATTATATAATCTTAACCTTTTTTTAAACCATTAAAATATGTTTCACTTTTTTTTCCTTTCTTCTTTTGTCGACCTCGGACTTGACCTTTTATGCCCAACTTGGTGGGTGTTCCTAGAAAAGCAAAGGACCCTCACCATACCTGTGCACCTAGTCCATGCTCCCAGTTTTGATTGGAGTTGCTTATTTACTTGTTGCTTTGTATGTATTGTTTTGGTTATTTTATGTTCTTTGCTGTGTGTGTCTATTTTCATGTCTGGTCTTTGTTCCTGAATTTCACTCTTTTTATTTCCACTAGAAATCTTGGTTCCCTTGATTACTCTTACAGTATTCAGCTTACATTCACTAATCACAGTTGTCACAACCAGGGTTCACCTCTTTTTGCATGGCGCTATGTGTTACTTTCCTTGCACCATGAATTCAAAATGAGTGCCATGTATTCAAATTTGCGTCACACATTACAAATCGGCATTTATCCGACACAGAAAGTTTTTCAATTTGCACTCCTTTTTTGAAAGGGTGATGGATCGACTCTCAATTGCTCTAAAATATTGTTCAATGATACAGATTCGGGCGAAAACGACATTTGACTGTCCAAGTTCTTGTGGTTAAATTATAAAAAATCTTTTTTAATGGCACCAACAAAATGACCACACCTACTAGTAATTTTAATTTCTCCAGAGCTGTGGACCTATGATCAAGCCTATATGGAAAGGAAAACTTCCCCTCAGTATAACTGAGTTAGACAGTGCAGATAGAAACATTTACCATAATTGTTGATTATAAATTTCTGTTGAAGCTTGTGCTATTAAATATGTCTCATTTAACCTTATCATACTTTCTTTAGCAATTTATTTTGTGTGAAAGAACACGCGACACAATGAAAATTTGTCTAACCACAGAGTGAGCCACGTGTTCATTTTGATCCATGGAGATCCTTGCATAACTATGAAATACACTTTCAACTTTCTTGTTGCTGTAGTTATTCACAATCCAAATATATGGATAAGATATTCTTACTCTTATTCAAATAATAGAACTGTTAATTATACTGGGCACAGAATACATATCGCTGGCAAGTAATTCTTGCCAACTGATTTGTCATCCTCTCCTTTCATGCCCAAAATTTAAGAAAAACATCTAATAGATTGCTGATATCTTTCTTTCAAAAATGAGCTATCATACAATTTTTGTTGAGGGATAAAATTTTGGTGAGCTGATTGAGACTTTAAGACTGGACAATGTGGCTAAAATTTGGAATTGTAATGCTTTCATTATTCAGGCTGATCAGGGTGATGTCCAAGCTCAGCAGAATTTGTATGTAACAGACAGGTACATCTGTACAAGTACCTTTGACGCTTTGTGTATGTCCACTGTACATGATGCACGCAAGTGCAAGCATAAACCTGGTTACTGTTACGCGAAGAGCATAGGGATAATGTGTATAAATAATTTAATGTAAGGATCGAAAAATGATGCAAAAGACCAGACAATGTTGGTCTTCAAAACTGAATGTAACACAAATACAGCCATGAGGGAAAGATCACAAAATTATGTGGAAGACTTGTTTACAAATGAAAACTGACGCTTTTCTTGAAATGGTTACTTATTAAAACTATTTACCATATTTATTCACGTAATCTGGCAAGCATGCGAATATAAAACAATATTCAAATATCCTCCCAGAAGTCTTTAGTAGAATTTCTTTAAAGGGCGAACAAATTCATCACACAGATGAAAGTTGGCTACCACGACCAAATGAAACAACAACTTGTCATCAAGAAATTCCGCTATCCGATTGGATAAAAATCACGTGGGCGTAAATTTTCCTGCTGACTTCCGCTTGAACGCATGCGTATGGGTGAAAATTTGGCGGAAACACATGATTTTCTATAGCAGAGAGGACCTTTCTTACTGTTTAGATTAAACAGAAACAACACCATAATTATGATTCTCTCTGTGTGAACAGTGAAATTTAATACATATGATATCAAATTATGAATATTCATTTCGAATAAACTTAAGATAAAGGAAATAACTAGACAACAAATTTGGTCTTTTGTGTCAAATTATAAATCATACGGGAACTTTAATAAGATTTCGATCGATCACCTGCAGAGGGCGCACTTGTCGAAAGTTGGCTTGAGTGATATTGAAAGTAGAAATTGAAAGTAATCGGTATAATCGCTATTGTTATTTATTTATTATTTAAGTAGTTCTAAGGCATGCCCGTAGACAGGAATTTGTGAGGGGGTTACATCGACTCACGAATCTCGACTTTATTTGTCAGACTTCAATCTAAATTCCGAATTAAATAGTGCGTGTTGGTTTCAAAGGAGGGTTCGTCCGAACACACCTGGCTACGGGTATGCAAGGGGTGTGTTGAAATGGGAGGATTGGCTTTACTTGTTCATAACTACAAGCTGACCAAAGAGGCACTGATAGTATTTCAGATTAAAATTGCTTCGTTAATAACAATTTCCAGTCAATATGTTTCTGGAAATAATTCAGCTCAACAATATTCTATTGTTACTGTAAATAAAATTAAGATCTAGCGTTCAAATGACTGAAAATTTCAGGGACTCCTGTTTGGCCAGGAAAGATATTTAGTAATTAATTTTCATTAAGGAAATTTATTTATTGCAGTATCTAGGTGTATAAAATGTTTTGAGCATGTTACATTTATTAGACACGAACCATTTTCTTATGGTGGGGGGGGGGGGGGGAGGGAGGGCTGGGATTTCCTAATTAATTTTTTTTTCAGACCAAAATGAAATGGAATTTTTTTTTTACACTTTCAGCAAATATTTTAATTTTTTTTTGGAGAAACTAATCTGTTTTTTTGTTGTTTTTTTTTAATTTCCTGAAGTGTATGCTTTTTTATCTCTGCAAGAGCAATATCCCAGTGTATGCTTATAGGAAAAATGCATATTATATTGCATGTGGTTCAAGGTGATATTTTATTACGGTAATATATAACATAATTTTGTCTATAGCCTTGTCTTGGTTTTGGTGAGCAAAGTTTCTGTAGGCTAGTTCCTGCACTATGGTACTCCCTTAGACCATCATGGAGATACCAAGATTCTTGAATTTTCATGTTGCAATTAAAATGTCCTCCATTTCCATATGTTATTGCAAGCAAGGAATACCTGAGAAAATCATACGTAAATACATACTCAAACACATTTTTGCATTATTTTTGTTTTGTTTCAGAGAATATCAGGTTTGAACAGTGACAACAAATGATCCCTAGAGATACTTAGCATCAATATTAATAGTTCTATAATGTAAATTACACCATAATATATGTATACATGAATGAGTATAAAATGATATTAATAAAACATAGGTAAAAGCTACGTGACAATCATCTTAGCTAAACTTAACTATTTAATATAATAAAGCTGAACATATAATTATGAAGAAAAAATCACTTAAAGGTCTGGTGTTTCAGCTAGAGAAAAGGAGATTGTAAGAAAAAACACAAAAAAACAAGAAAAAAGTAGAGAAGAGGAAAGCTCAAGCAGTTTTAAAATGTGGTAGACCAGAAAAACAAAATAAAGTTCAAACAGACAATATTTCCCGCCTCCTAGTAAACAAACCAACAGATAAAGAAAACATTCAAAAAAATGTTTATGTTCCGCCATTGTCTTGCATTGCTTGGAAGACAATGTTTTAGACATTTACAATATTTTCCTTCATTTCTAATCAAAATCACATGTTGTAATCTACTTTTTTGTTTTTTCTTTTGAAATATTAAAGTGTTATGTTTTTCTTTCAGTTTTGTGTTTGGTATTTATTGGTTTTGTGTTCAGTTCATATCCAGTCATTATATCTATTGTACAATCATTTAGTATATTACAAAGGCTAGGTGCAAAAAAAAAAAAAAAACAGAAAATAATCAAGAGATTACAAATCCAAGGTATAAAAAGAGTGGAAATCGGGAATATGTCAAGGAGACAACCACTCAACCAGGAATGGAAAATCGACAGCCTAAGGCGACCTATATATATTCAAAGAATGGTAGCCTGCAAATCAGATAAAACAAACAACATGCATATATACAAACCCATATAAAGCACACAAAAAACTAAAATCAACAAAGAACTAAAAAACATGAGTAACATGGACCCCTATAGAAAATAAACTATAAAAAGTTAACATATTGTAAATTTAATAACTATATTTAATGCACTGAACACACTTCTTCTTCTTTTCCATTTTCTTCTTCCTCTTCTTCTTTTTCATTTTCTTCCTTCTCCTCCTTTTTTTTCAGATTTTTCAATTTTTTTTTGTTGAAAATTCTGAATTTTTTTATTTTTTTTCAGCTCTTTTCAAAATATTTTCGTGCCTTAACACACTAATCAGTAAAAATCTCAATTCTATCATAATATTTTACCAATTAATAAACAGGAAGTGAATAGCAGTGATTTTAACCAAGTAAAATTGGTGGAATAATTCAAATTGATAAAAAGTTTCTAATTTTAAGAAAAAATTATGTTCATCAAGGAAATTATTTTCTTAAGCTGAAGTTGGTTTTATCTAATTTTAATTTCATTATAGGAAAAATACACAATGTAAATTCGAACTTAACCTACAGGTTTAAATATTGGGGGAAAAAGGTGACATTGAACAAAATTTGTAAATGTGTGTGAAGTTTGAATCTGTTTACAGTTTATTCTTCAGAAATCTGTGGTATTGATTAACATTCAGTTTATACATGTACATATTAGAAAGAACAGTTGTAAATAATATGAAAAATGCAATGTATGATCACAGTTTCAATTTACATCATGTATTCTTTGAAATTTTGTTCATGCTACAGTTTTCACAAGAATCATAAACCTCTAGTACTAGCAGCACTTTGATTAATTTTTATTTTTAGGATAAACATATTGTGAGACTTTTTAAAGAGAGGGACCCCATTGGAATTACGCTTCTATAGCTTTTACTGGTCATCTCATGCAACTAATACACTATTGTAGAGTTACTAAATCTTAAATAGCAGGTGCACAATGGGGTTATGTAAGAGTTTGATTAAATTCCACACAGTGGAGTAGGAATAGTAATGGATACGAGATGGGTCTTCCTAATGCAATGATGGAAGAATAGACGAAAGGACGTACACCCTATCACTATATACTGCCATCTGCTTTGCAAGTGGTGTATAACGAATGAAAACAAACTGTGAGGAAAAAAAAACACTTAAACAAAGAAAGCTGTTTTCTGATATTTAAATTTTGAAATTTGCTTGCAAAGTTGGGGAGGGCTGGGGTTCTGGTATAGTGATAGAACTGTTCATCCTTCCGTCCATATTTCTGTTAGGCAGAGGGGTACCTTTATCCTCTTAGACCACAGAATGGAATTTACTAATACTTTCACAGAATATTAATAAATTATTGAAGATTGATAGACATCCCTATCACTATGACTATAACCTTTTTATAGGACTGAACAACCATTTTTATTTTTTAACAATAGCATTGGTAAAAGTTATTTAACTCTTTGAAATTGTACTACAAGATTCCTTATCATAAAGGAAGGGTTTGATTGATTAAATGAGTTATAGCTAATCTAAATATTAAGGAATAGTGAATTAAAAGAAAGTCAGAAATAAACATTTTCAAAATCTTTTTTTTTGCACTGATTTACTATAGTTAAGCTCTTTGACCACTTTCGTTCTGTCCATATATTCAGAAGTTTGTTAAACAATTTATCACAATCCATATTTAGAACTGTAACAATCTTGAAAGTGTATCTGTCATTGTACAAACTGTCCTGGTTTCGACCTTCATTGTGGTATCAAGCTGCACCCTGTGAAGAATTTTATTGTCTGAAATTTGAAGTCCAACAATTTAAAAAAAAAATTATTATTTCTTACAAATAATATGAAATTCACCAAGTTAAGATCAACATACGAACTATGATATATAACAGGTATAGGACGTGGGTTAAGCTCAAGAAATATGTGCCTGTACATAAAACCAGGTACTCCATCAGAAAGACGACCTAATAACTGGTTAATTTTTAGTAATTTCCAGTAATTAGTTTTTACTTATCCAATGATTGTATTTGTAAGTCCTTACTTTACCATAATTATTTTTTCCCATTTCAGCTAACATAATCGGAATAGACAAACTTACAATATATACAGAAGTATGAAGGAAACTTGAAATGACAAAAGGAATATTTCATGACTTTTTTGCTGGATGGATTTCAGGTGAAAAGCGTGTAATCAGGCCTAGGTCAGTTGTGGATTTCAAGGAAGGGGTTCTGGGGGTTGAAGTCCCTTTTTGTTTGAAAAAATTGTTAAATTCATTCAAAATGTGGGCAAAATTGGTGAATAATAGCCTGGAACCACCATCACCACTGAAGGTTTTACAGATTAAATATCTTGGATAATATTGTTCCTGTTGTTACAGGATAAGTCTTAATTTTTAATGCTCAGGAGAGAAACAAGTTTTAGGTTAAATATGACTTAATTATATCCTAGTAATTTTACTGGAAATTGTTTTGAATAAAGCAATTTTATACTTGGAATGTTACAAACTTTGCCATGATTAATTGTTAGAAACATGGTTTATGAAAAGAACTTATACATTTCAGGTTCTGCAGGAGTAATTATTGGACATCCTATTGATACAGTGAAGGTAAATATATTTTAAAATTTATCCTTCGGTCATATTAAAGGTCAAAACATAGGAAAGTGTATTGTTCAATAAATAATAAACCTCCTACAGAAATAGTGATGGTCAAAACATAGGTAAATGTATTCCTCATCAACAACGAACCTCATACAGAAATGGTGAAGGTTAAAACATAGGTAAATGTATCCTTCAGTCAACGACAAGCCTCCTTCAGAAATAGAAAAGGTAAAAATATAAGTATTTTGAAATGCTTCTTTCAGTCAAAAACAAACATCCTACAGAAATAGTAAATGTCAAAACATAGGTAATGTATCCTTCAAGTCAATGAAAAATGTCCTAGTTGGCTCACCAGTAGTCTGTCATTAACTTTTCTTTAAAAATCTTCTCCTCTGAAACCACTGAACAGAATTTGATCAAACTTGGAAACATTGGTTCTTAGCATGTCTACTCCCAACCCATAATTACCATATATCTATTATGGTCCCTTGCCAAAAAACATGGCCACTGTTACTAAAAATAGAACATTGGGGTATCACCATATATTTTTGTTTATATCTCAAAAACCATAACAGATAGAAGAAATCTCAGACTTCTTTTGCTCTTTGGATCTGCCCTGAAAATTTCAAGATAATTGATGTGCCGATTTTGGAGTTATAGCCCTTTTTTGCTTATTTTACCTTTTTTTTGGCAATTATTGCCTATTATTAAGAAAATGAAAGCAGATTGATGATTAATGTAGATTGATAAAATGTTTAGTATTTCAATATCTGTTTTTGGTGCAAATTTAAAAAGAAAATCTGTTGACCTTTCTTGGAGTAAAGGCCCTTGAATGTGTCATTTTTGAAGTTTTTTTATTAGTTTTTGCCTTTTATTTAGAAAACAAAAGCAGAATGATGATTATTGTTAATTGATAAAATGTTCAGTATTTTACTATCTATTGTTGGTGCAAATTTGAGAAAAATCTGTTGATCCTTCTTGGAATTATGGTTCTTTAAAGTGTCATTTTTTGATGTTTTTATCAGTTTTTGCCCATTATTAAGAAAACAAAAGCAGATTGATGAATATGTAAATTGATGAAATGTTCAGTATTTCAATATCTATTTTTGGTGCAAATCTCAAAAAAATCTTTTGACACTTCTTGGAATTATGGCCCCAGAAAGTGTCTTTTTGACCATTTTCCCAGTTTTTGTCTGTTTTTAACAAAACAATAATAGATTGTTGATTAAAGTAAATTGTAAAAAAATATATGTTTCAAAGTATATAAAGATCTATGATCGGTGCAAATTAGGGAAAATCTGTTGATTACATTTTTCGCTCTTTAATTCAGTTAACATAAGTAGAATGAGGATTAATGTTTGAATGATCAGTATCTAGACAAATATCATCAGTGAAAAATTTGGTTAAAGGTGTTTGACCATTTTAGTTTTTGCATGTATTCATCTTCTTAAAGCTATTAAACCAGGTGAGCAATTTAGACTCTTGAGAGCCTCTTGTTCAAAGATTTTTTCCCTATGGAACAGCAATTACATGTTTGTAAAGTTGGCTTCCTCTCCCCCATTGGCTCAACAGTAGAAATCTTATCCAGTTCATGATAGTGCAGTCACTCTGTAGGTTTGATAATTGTTATTCAAAGCAGTCAAATAGACCCTATACTGGTTCTGTCGGTTCAATTGACTCGAACCTTCCCTGCTAGTGATAGGGGTGTCCCTCCGTCCCTCTGTCCCTCTGACCTTCCTTCTGTTACACAGAGGGGACTTTTACAGAATCTTTTTTACATGTTCCTATTGTGCACCTCCTACTTTAAATTTTGCTCAAAACCAATTTTGGGGTTTCACATAGCAAAACATGGACTTTGTCATGTATGAAAATGGAGACAGACAGGGGCTCCATATCTTATCTGTTACTCCTTCTACACCACTAGATGGAAGTGAATGAAAGTTTCACAGAATCTTTATTACTTGTTCCCACCTCCTATTTAAGATGTTGATCTGATTCCTTTGTCATTTGTGAATATGGGGACATTGGAGGCACCATCTACTTGTTTGTTACTCCTACTCCACTGAGTGGAGTGAATGAAACTTTCACAGGATTTTTTATTTTATAAATAATTCAAAATCATCTTCCAAATATACTGAAGAAAATGTTTTCAAAATGCTGGAATTATTGACAACTTATTTGTCCAGTATGGTGGATGCGGTTTTCAACAAATGGTCGGCATTCCAATGGGAACAAATTATACTCTTCTTCTTGCTGACCTGTGGCTGCATTTTAAAATGGCTGCCATTTTCCTCACCATTTTGCATTTTGAGCTCTTTAGAGTCTTCTAACCTTATGTATCTTATTACATCACTTTCATGATAGATCAAAAATTATTTTTTTGATATTTGAAAGACTTTAGTTACACCTTTGATTAATTTTCTTTCAATTAAGGTACAACTACAGATTCAAAGTAAAGAAAATCTGTATAGAAATGTGGGTGATTGTGTCACCACCATAAAGAAACAGTCATTGGTAAGTATATTACAACTGAGTCCAGAAATCTAGTTTGGTTGGTATATACCATTCACAACTTTCACATTTTAGTTAGCCTGGCATCAGATGTTAGATTTGTCTGCTATTGTTGGAGGTTGTGAATGGAACTATTTAGGAATTAAGGGCCAAAAATGGGCCACTTTGATTTTTGTCAAGTTCTCATCTTTTACAAGGTTAATCAAGGGAACCAAGATTCTAGCAGAAATCATAAGTACCAGTATGTAATCCAGGGACAAACAAGACATGGAAAACGGACACACACAACAAAGAACATAATATAACTAAAATAATATGTACAAAGTAACAAAAGTAAATGAGCAATACCAACTCCACTAAAAACTGGGAACATGGACCATGTGCATCTGTTTCTAATTGCATTCGAAATTCAAGGTTGCTTCAAGTTTGAATGGTGTATACATACTTGCCCCAACTGTTTAGGGTTTGACCTCTGCCATAATATAGCAAGCTGTGCCATGCAAAGCATTTTGTTTAGCTGAGGATTTAGAAAAGTAAAAGCTAGAAAGAAACATTGATTGTTGGAATGATCCCAATATGACATGGCCTGAAAACTTCCCAGGTGGTTTAACTTTTTATTAGATTAATTGCCCTTGAAAGACCCCCACCACCTGTCCGCCTGTGTGTGTTATCTTGTAGCAATGTAACTTGAAAACCCCTTTTTCATTTAACTACAAACTTCACTCAATTGTTTGATATAATGGTCTAACAGTTTGATCATGTGAGCTATTGCCATCAAATGGCATCCATCGTAGTCCATCACTGGTAACAATTTTTCTAAAGTCTTCTCCTCTGACACTACTTGACTTGGAACCAAACTTGGTATGATTTTTTTGGGGGGGCATCATGCATGGAACTGGTATGGGGATTTTTGATCCATGGAAAAACATGACTTTAATGAAAGTTTGGTGAACTGTGCATATCTATTGATGTAAGCTCCCTTTTCGATTTTTGTTTATTTCAGATTTTTCGTTTCCATGTTTTAAAAAAAGGAGGATTTTCAAGTTTTTGCACAATTACTCAACAACACTTTCTTCAACTTCTATGAAACTCTGATGAATTGTTCATACCTATTGACATAAGCACCCTTTTGATTTTTATAAATTTCAGATTTTTCCTTTCCATGTTATGAATTTTCATACTTAAAAAGGGGGAGATTTTCAAGTTTTTGCACAATTACTCAAAAACACTTTCACTAACTTTTATGAAACTTTGGTGAATTGTTCATATCTATTGAAGTAAGCTCCCTTATGATTTGTATAAATGTCAAATTTTACGTTTACGTGTTATGAAGTTTTACTCTTTAAAAAAAAAGCTGGAAATGGCCAAGGAAATTTTATTCGTTGAAAAATCTTTTAAAACAGACCATTTGTTATGATGATTGACTAGTAAATATAAAAGGTACTTGGTAACCTTGTCAGAAAAGTATGTTTTAAACAAGATCGAAATGTATGGGTGAAAAATGAAGAAGACAAACTTAGTTAAACTTTAGGTATCCTTGATAGTGCCAATTTTTTGTGCATTTTTTTTTGGGGGGGAGGAGGATATTTGACAGGTCTCACAGTATTTCTAGTTGATCATATAAATTCATTAAAAGTATAAAGACAAGTTAAAAGGGCGACAGGCATATCATGCGCTTTAAGTGCAGCTCTTTATTCAATGTCTTTTGGCTATTTTTTAATGTTATTTCTTTTAAAAATCTTCTCCTCTGACACTTCTTGACTTGAAACCAAACTTGGTATGAATGTTTTTTTGGGTATCCTGCATAGATCTGATGTGGGGATTTTTAATCCGTAAAAAAACATGGCTGTCATTACTAAAAATAGAACATAGGGGTCAGACAGTAGTTTTTTGTACATTATATCTCCAAAACCATATGGTTTAGCCAAAGTCTTTCAATTGCTGAAATGATTCTTATTATATGGCCTACAAAGTATCCTGGGATCAAAGTTGTCAGCGGACTGCTTGTATGAGTTAGGATGACCTTTTTTTTTTTTACAGTTTTCAAGATCTTGAGAATAAAATAGAAAGATACTTTCAATGGCTGAAATAATTCTTATGATAAGTTCTACCAAAGTAGAGTCAGAATTGTTAGATAACTTCTTGTTTAATTTATTGCCATTGAAAGACAAAATTTAACCAGGTGAGTGATTCAGGCTCCTGGGAGCCTCTGTTTATTATGTTTCCCTGTATGTTTGAAAGAAATGTCGAGTAATAGCATTTGAAATAATTTTTTAATATCATTTAATTAAAAGGGAGGTGTAGTATGGCTAAAGGGATGGAGGAGGCCATACATTTTGGGTTAAAATTCATGAAAAAAAAAACCTATATATATCCTATATTTTCAATTGTATAAATCCTATTTTCCTACATTTGTATATAGTTGTGTTCAAAAATGGACACTACTTGACCACTCAGAACCAAACTTGGTATGAATTTTTTTAGGGTATCCTGCATAGAACTGTTGTTGGGGATTTTTGATCCCTGGAAAAACATGGCCACCGCTACTGAAAATAGAACATAAGGGTCAGACAGTAGTTTTTCGCATATATCTTCAAAACCATAAGTAGAGGTTCAAGAATGTGAATCACACACCTAGTGTGTTTGAAATTATTTTCATTTGCTCATTTAAACAAAAGGTACAAAGAGTTCCCATCATTCCTGCTGTCCACATCACCACCTGAACCATGTAAAGGCAGAATGTGTTTCTCCATAGGGAGTCCATGGCAACTTTTAGTGATCACAACCACCCACCGAGTCACATAAAAGGTGGTTTCTGAGAAGTTAATCTTCAATTCTGATATAATGCCCTTAAAAGACTGTGAGCTATTTTAATCATTTGGCATCTGTCCTCGTCGTTAACATTTTATTCAAACATCTTCTCCTCTTAAACAACTTGACCAATTAGAACCAAACTTGTTTTGAATGTTCATTAGGGTGATCTGCATAGAACTGGTGTGGGGATTTTTGATCTGTCAGAAAACATGACTGCCATTACTAAAAATAGAACTTTAGGGTTCAGACAAAAGTTTTTCACATATATATCTTCAAAATCGTTAGGTGTAGCCGAATTCTGACAGAGTTTAAGTGTTTAGTATAATGACATCTATCAGTGGTCAAATTTTCATGTGAATCTGTAAGGCAATGTTTGAGTTATTTCCCTTTTTCGATGTTTTTTTTAAAGTATTTTTTTAATTTATTTCTTTCAAAAATTTTCTCCTCTGACACTACCAGTTCAATTTGAATGTTCCTTAGACTGAGGTGGGGATTTTTGATCTGAAGAAAAACATGGCTGCCGTTACTAAAAATAGAGCATAGGGGTTGGACAGAATTTTTTTCGCATATATCTCCAAAACCATTAGGTTCAGCCAATTTCTTTCAATTGCCAAAATGATCCATGTTTCAAGGACTGCAGGGGATCAAAGTTGTCGAACAACTCCTTGTTAGAGTTATTGCCCTTGAAAGAAGAAAAATGTTTTTAGCATTTTTCAGCCAATATCTTGAAAACTATAATAGACAGAAAGAAACTTTCAGTCGATGAAATCATCCTAATGATAAGTCCTACCAAAGTCTTCTTTGAGTCAAAATTGTCATACAACTCCTAATTAGAGTTATTCCCCTTGAAAGGCAAAATTTCAACCAGGTGAGCCATTCAGGCTCCTGGGAGCCTTTTGATGTATTACCCAACCAAAGACAGTGCTACAAATGAAGCTGAATTTATTTTAATGTAAGGCAGACAACCTTTCATTTAAAATGTGATACTTTAATAATTCCAGTTTGTCTTGTCTGTGAATGTAAGCTAATTTTTGTTTTTAAATTTTAGTCAAAAGGTTTTTTCCGTGGACTCTCCGGACCAGTAGTTTCTGCTGGACTGATCAACTCTGTGTTTTTTGGTGTATACAGCCAGGTTTTAAAGTTGATGGGAACCAATCCAGAGAAACAGCATGATCATCCAGATTATATAAAAATTATGGTAGCAAGTGGATTTAGTGGAGTTGTTCAGTTGATGGTTGCTTGTCCTATTGAAGTCATCAAAGTAGTATTGCAGTCTCAAATACCTCATGGCAAACATTCAGGTAGAAATTCTTATATGTCACTCACAATAACTAAAATGTTGCCAATATTTGCTAAACTTTGGTGTATTGTTTCTAGGTAATGATGTGTGCTCCTTACTAATTTTTATAAATTTTTGAATTTTGTATAATCACAAAAAATGCTGTCATAGAATGGTTTGCATCATTATCTGTGCTGATGTCCATAGACACGTGGTTTTCATGCAGTAACTTGAATATCATTTGGTTAAATTATGATATTTTACCTCAAGGTTCCAAAGGACAAAAGGAAAAACCCAACTTCTTGGAAGTTATATGCTTAAGTGTCAGTCTTTGTAAGAATCAGGCAGTGGGTGAAACGTGGTATAAAAACCCCATCATTTTGATAGTGAAATTTGACTATTTGTATGATCAGAATCAAATGAAAAAGACAAGACTTTCCATATCATGTTGGTGCATTGAGATATGATTTCATTGAAATGCACTGTAAATGAACATTTAAAGGGCAGATAACTCTGTCGAAAACCTCATTTTTTAACATTCTATTGAAAAAAATTTACAAGCAAATCCAATGATGCAGGGATCAAACTTGAGTAAAATGTGAATGAGCCTGTTTTAAATTTGACCACAATGTGTCATTACATAAAAAGAGAGTTGAAATTGTAACATAAGGTGCCACACCACCAAAGGAAGGCCAGAATTAATTTTTAGGGTGAGGGGTTATGACTTCACCCATTTCAGAATGAGGGGGCCAGAAACAAGCATTTTTCTGATGTCCTGACAAATAATTTAAGATCTCCTTATAGTCCTTGAAATTATATCACAATGTGCCATACAGTAATAGGAAGACAAGGATTAATTTTAGGCTATGTGAATTGTACTGATAAGGAATTAGGGCCACACCATTTCTGGGCAAACACATATCCTTTGACAAACATTTAATCTTAATCCTTATCTAGAGCTGTATCAGTTAGGCTGAAATGTTGTGTTCATACAAGATAAATTTAAATGTATTCAAATTGGTACCATTAGTTCGTGTTAATTATATTATAATATTTGTCCATGAGATGAGGTAAAAATACTTGGATGGAATTACACAACTGTTTTATTTTTAGGTGTTACTCAATTTAGTTGCATATTAAATTTGTTTATTAATTTTAACATGTTTATATGTTGTAAATAGTGTTCATTAACATTGATGATTGACTCAAGTTCATAACAATGACTTCAATATTTATACCAAAGATATATACCCTGTATAACTGTCTTTTTGAATAAAGCAGATGTTGATAATAAAGAATGTCTGTTTCTTAATCTTAGTAGTCATATCGATAATGGTAAACTTAATACTAAAATTTAAGATAAAAGGGATGATTTTTGGGTTTTTGATCCTTCAGGGTCAAAATATCTTATGTTGACAGTCTATCACTGGAACTTCCCTACTATTTCTGAACACTACACAAAAATATAATCCAAATGTAATTCCTTTTACATCTTTCAATACTTCTTTTATAACAAGTAAATATGTTTCTTGCAATTTATCAGCTGAATAATATTCTCTTATTTATGCAAATAAATGAATGTAGATGCACATTAATTTTTTGGATAGATTTAAAATTAGTGAAAAAGGTGAAATGGAACAAAATTTGTAAATGTGCATGAAGTTGCATCTGTAGTATAGATTGATTTTCAGTTTATACATATTAAAAAAGGACAGTTCTTAATAGTTTTTAAAATGCAATGTATGATCACCATTTTATTTAACATTATATAATCTTTGAAATTTTGTTCATGCTACAATTTTCACAAGAATCAAAAACAGCCAGTGCTTTCAGCACTTTGATTCATTCCCTATTATTA
Organism: Perna viridis; assembly: GCA_037379345.1. Taxonomy (NCBI): domain Eukaryota; kingdom Metazoa; phylum Mollusca; class Bivalvia; order Mytilida; family Mytilidae; genus Perna; species Perna viridis. The sequence goes on from CM074512.1 coordinate 7,252,897, forward strand.
ACTATCTGTTTTAAGATGGTGACATCCCCTTGTCACCACATGTTTACATATCCCAATTGGTTCGATTTGCTCGTATTTATAACATTGTTTCAGTTTTTAAGGAAAGGAATCTTTATATAACTGAGAAATTACTACATCAAGGTTTTCAATATCACAAGCTCCTAAAAACATTCACAAAATTTTTCTGCAGATACAAGAAACTCACTCTCAAATACAGATGTACTTGCAAATGATTACCGTAATACATGCGGGTATCTCTCACCCTTTGTTTTACAGTAATATTCTACACAGAGCATGGAAAGCTTGATACACACCCAATAAGTTAACTAAACTGTTGAATAGGCTCAATCGTAAGGGATATAGTTATGATATTTTTGTCAAATTGTTAACGATAGCATTTTTTGGTATAAACATTGATACATTGACTCACTCATGGGGTCTTTACATTGAAATTAAAACAATATATTTTAAAGCAGTTTTTGGCATGACATGGGTTGTGTCCTTTTTGTATGACTTACAATGTACTGTGATTCTCAACCCTGCATGGGAAGAATTGGGATTGATTTTGACATAACTTTTTGTAGGTTTGAACTGGTCTGGAGCTGACATGTCAGTTAACTGCTAGTAGTCCTTAGTTTGTACATTTGTGTAAGTTATTAAGGTCTTTCCCATTTCAATGGGAAGACCTTCTTGTATTTCTTCTGATTATGATTTTTTTTTCCTGCCACCCAATTTCCCCGCTTCCCATTAAATCATATCGCGACAAGATTTTGACCGTCTTTTGCAATCTGAGATAAGACTTTGGAATTCACCCTGAGAGATGTGATCATATGTCGTTCCAGAGTTATCTGCCCCGCAGCGGAAAAACTATCTTTGGGAAAATTTCTTGAACTGTTTTATAGATACACACAAACCGAAAGCTCCATATTGTTCAGAAACAAGGGGCAGTACTATTTGACAAGGTTTCGTAAAGATTTTAGGTTTCCCTGGTTACGCGATTTTGCAACTTATAATTCGGTTGGTCACCTAACTTGAAAACTGTAAGTTGTACAGACTTGGGACCTTCACTGTTGATCTTAGATGATATGTTGTATGTTTAAAAATATATTTATATTCTTGAACAGGAGCATAAATGCTACCTAAAAATACAAAGGTCAAGGTCATTTGTTTTAATGGTCAAAAACTGGGTCAAAAATGGTTTTATCATTTTTGTTAATATGGTTTAAGATAGACAACTCAAACTACTTCCAATCAATTTAGAAGCATGGTTCCACACCCAATGATATGCCACAATACATATTTCCGGTCAAATTTGATGATTTTCAGAAATCTGTGAAAATACACCAATATGGGACATTTTCAAAAATTGTATTTTTTTGTTGTATTGACTCCAGAATACCATAGCAGAAAAACTAATTTTGGGAAAATTTCTTAAACCGTTTTAGATGCACACAAACTGGAAGCTCCATATTTTTCAGAAACAGGGGCAGTACTATTTGACAAAGTTTCGAAAAGATTTGAGGTTTCCCTGGTTACGCGATTTCGCGACCTAAAATGAAATTGTTGGGTTTGGTCACTAAACTTTTAAACTGTTAGTCGTATAGACTTGGGACCTTCACTGTTGATCTTAAATGATTTGCAGTATGTTATGCAATTCATGGTTCTTTGTCAAACTTTGATAAGATATTTTACCTCATTTGTATGGTCATTTCTGAATCTTTGTTGGGGCACTTTTTTGCTGTAGATTTTTGTTTATGTCTTTATAATATGAGTTATAACTACTAGTAAGACAGTATTTACAGTCAAAATATGTATCTATATAGGAAAACTCTCCATTGACATTTGGAACTATATTCATATACAACGAATTCCTTTAGTGGTGTCTTTGTCCGTATTGGTTATTGAATATCACCTCTCTCTTTGAAAGTTGGTGCACATGTTGAAAACAAGTTCTTACCGTAATTATTGCATTTTTTTTTTATAAAACTAATCGAATAAAAGAATATGGATAAAGATTTTTCTAAAGTAATCCAAATCATGATTTATGTAATGAAAATGTGATAATGGAGTATGATGGCCTCATGCTCAAGGGTTATTTCGTAGCTGCTTTTAATCAGAAACCTTCACTACTTTTATTCAAAGCTTCAAATGAATCCATGAATGCATATTTAGTTGCTTGACAAATATTTATTTTGTTTGAAACAGCTTACGTTATCATTATAACATATGCGGTCAAAGCGCCGTAACTCCAAATTTTAAGTGGAAAAATGAATCACAGAAATAAAGAATAATGAAGTTTAAATTTCCTTGTATGTTCGTACTTTTCAAGCTAATGACTATCGTTTTCTACGGCAAGGATAATCTAATTAGAACTTAATTTTTTTGTTGCGACCTCCAGTATTACTTTTTTGTTACTTCTCCCCAACGTTGATGTGTTCAAAAAGTTGTAATATGTATTCACCATTTGCGTATCGTTTCAATAAATAGAACAAATTAAAAGATTTTGTTTTGAAAATATTATTGAAGTTATAATTCTGCAAATGATTATAATGAATTTTTTAGCATTTCTAACATTCTCACACTTTTCCTTTAAAAACTCGCAAGCTTGGGACAATATTCACCAGTATTCATGCAATAACCCTATATTATAAAACAATAAGTAAATAATGTTAATATATGCGTGAATGTTAGTTTTTGAAAATTGTCTTTAAAAGTATACTTCCAATACATTTTTTTAAAAAGTGGCTTCAGACCTATCATCGGTACCTAAATCGGGGATGTCCAGCTTTTTATCAGTAAAAACCACTATTTACGATCTTTAAATTAAATTGAGAATGATCAATTACTGGTCAAAACTATTATCAGGAAAACCAGAGAAACTGCCTGTTATACTATACAATTTATGTTTCAGAAAAATCTTAAATGGTAAAACCATAACTTGGGTATATTATGTAAAATCTATTTTAGACAATTGTGGAATGTCATATGTATGGGATACACAAAATTTTATTAGTAATATTTGGCTCTATAAGATAGTAAAACAGAAATTGGTAGATCAATTTACCCAGTCTTGGGTCTCCAGTGCAAAATTCACCGAAAGCTCTCAACTACAGAATTTTTAAAGAAAATCTTGAATTCGAAAACTATTTTAAACTTTTGGACACCAAACAAGCTATTTGTTTTTGTAGATTTAGGACTACCAGTCATAATATATCTATTGAATCTGGTAGATGGAGAAACATTGAGAGAAATGAGCGAAATTGCAATTTGTGTAACTCTCACAAAATTGGTGACGAGTTTCATTATTTATTTGTTTGCCCTGCATTCCAGAATGACTGGACAATTTTTTTTAAAGTGAAATATAAAACACGACCCAATATATTGAGAATGAGAGGTCTTTTACAAACTCAAAACATTTCAGAGCTTAGCAAATTATGTAAGTTTATTAATATTATAATTAAACGACTAAATTCTCCGGGGTAAATTAAGAATTTATTTGTTTATACAATGTAGTTAAAATTACTATTATACTTGATTACTGTTTCGTAACCTAAAAATAATGTATGAAAACTGTGAATTTATTATTGTTAATGTTATATGTTATGTATAATTTACATTCTCCCAACGATGTTAGAACTGTCAAATTTGCGATGCAAATTTTTGGTCGTTCCCTCCACGGGACTCAAACTCGTACTGCTGTGACATCTATGGCAACACCGCCTGCACAAAGTCCAGCGCCCTAGACCACTCGGCCAGCTAGGCTATATTAAAATATAGCTTTCGCTGGCCGGGTCATTCCTCCTCGTAGGATTAATCTAGGACTGTAACTTAGTACACGATGTATGGTGGTACGGGACAGTTCATTTAGATGTTAATATGTAGGATAGAGGATCAAATTAATGATGTATGTCACAACAAATCAGTATTATACAACGTCTCAGAATGTGACGACTCTATTTGCTACACTGCTCCATCGGATCAAATTGATACAGGGAAGATAAATAAAAGTATAGAAAGGTCTGAAAAATTCCCAACGATGTTAGAACTGTCAAATTTGAGATGCAAATTTTTGGTCGTTCCCTCCGTGGGACTCGAACTCGTACTGCTGTGACATCTATGGCAACACCGCCTGCACAAAGTCCAGCGCCCTAGACCACTCGGCCAGCTAGGCTATATTAAAATATAGCTTTTGCTGGCCGGGTCATTCCTCTTCGTAGGATTAATCTAGGGCTGTAACTTAGTACACTTGGTCTAGGGCGCTGGACTTTGTGCAGGCGGTGTTGCCATAGATGTCACAGCAGTATGAGTCCGAGACCCGCGGAGGGAACGACCAAAAATTTGCATCGCAAATTTGACAGTTCTTACATCGATAGGAATTTTTCAGACCTTTCTATACGTTTATTTATCTTCCCTGTATCAATTTGATCCAATGGAGCAGTGTAGCAAATAGAGTCGTCACATTCTGAGACGTTGTGTATATATATGCAAAACAACCCCATGTTTGGCCTAACATTTAAACAATAGCATAGCGAGAATATCACGATAAATAAACATGTATTAATAATTTTCAATTGTCATTAAAACAGAAAATCAAAGTACTCATGTACTGAATCAATTTACATTGACACTTTTAGTTGCCTTAAAATAGCAAGAACAGAGACCGACTTCTTGGTTATCAAAATATTTAAACAGCTATTGTACAGTAATTTTGTAAAGTCACTTTGTTCCGACATTGTTGTTCCAACTTACGCAATGGAGGGACATTATTAACACACAATATTCTTACTTTTGTAGAGACTTAAAAGTACAAATTTAGAGTTTACAATCAGGGTTTTATTTTGACCACATTTGTTGAATACACACTCGAATAATACCTTTACAATGCATAATTCTAGGTTAAGTGTTTTTTAGTACTTCGTAGAGGGGTGGCCATTTGACCTTTTGCTTTAGGATACTTTATAATTATCTCCCTTTGAATTTATCTATTTTCATGAAAATCACAAGTTCATTTTGTTCTCAACTAATTGTATTGATGAAATTGACAGGAAAAATAGTTTATTACAACACAGTTACTACAGAATTCATCTTTCTTATAAGAATCAGAACCATTTTGCAAATTTAATAATTGTCAAAAACCTTGCCATTTAAAATATATATACATTAAAGAAAATTAAATTTACATTGAGAATCATTTGTAGTCGGAAGAATTTATATAGGGACAAAAAATACCCCAAGCCGCATCATAAGGTGATGTTTGGCATGTCGTCAGAAGTCATTGTTTACCTAGGTGCTTGTTTATTTTAACGTAATTAGAAATCATTTATATTATCTTTTATGTCCATTATGTTTTTACTCCATTATTAACACCTCCTGATTGATGATAATCTAGTTTTTACAACAATAAATATGATTGACATATTTATGACCCGAAGGCTTAAAATAGAATTTGGGAAAACCTGTCTTTACCTGGATGAGGCAAAATTCTCTATGCAATAAACCGAAATGCTCCTCCAAGGCCTATGCAAATAAGCGATTTTTTCCCTAATAGAATAATAGGAAATGGTTTTGTGCAGGAGAAAATTATGCTAATAACTGAAATATGCAATAAAGCGATATGCGATTAAGTGGAGTCGACTGTACAAGAAATAAATACTGTCGATCGAGCTGTTTCTACAGCACTCTTCACGTTGACATACTCCCAAACAGTTAGAGTGGGGAAACACTTTCGGATCCATGTGGGGCCTGAGAGTAGGCCAGAGCGTCAACACAGCAGCCCAAACACTAGTAGGACATACTCTGACCGAGCTCTTTGGTCAGGTATCGCAAAGGCTGGGCTCCGCCACCAACACCAGTTGGTTCTACTAACCCAATAACATCGCCTGTGAGAGGCCTGTATTGGTATTCAAGGTCGTTAAAAAAACCCAATAATCATCGGCGTTTCTACAGGCTAGAACACAATAAGCTATTAGCCGTGAGGCAAAGGTCATTTCTCATGAACATGATTTTTGTCAGGAGAGAATTGGTGGGAAAGACCTTTCAGTTGTTCTGGAACAATTGACCTTTTAATATTGTTTCTTTATTGCTGTTGTAACAAGGGACTCAGACATTTTTGAACTGATTTTTAGGTCTGTTTAATTGTGTAATATTTTTTTCACAGTGGCCAGATTTTTAAGGGGGAGGGTTGTGATCACACCAAAATACTTTATCACTGCCACATTTTTTGCACCTGTCCAAAGTCAGGAACTCCTGGCCTCTGTATGTTTTGTTTCATTTTCACCTATAGTTTATTTTTTATGTTACTTGAGTATACAGGAGCAACTCTTTTCCTGTACCTGTTTATAATGATGGTTTAGGGCCAGCTGCAGCCTGGCCTGTGGTATGAGGATTTCCTGGTCATTCATTGAAGACCTGTGGATGGCCTTGGGCTGACATTTTCATCCCAGTGGGGTTGTTGTCTTTTTGACATATGTGTCATACCTATTCTTGTTATATTCATTAAATTGAATGTAAGTGTACTATACTAATAATTATTGTATATTATGTGGTGAGAAATTATATGATTTTTATCATTTCTACAACCAGTTAAGTAACTGGCAAATTTATTTAAATAAGAAAGGTTCAATATAACAGTTTTTGAAGACATACATTTACTATTCTTTATTACTAGGTATATTTTCATAGTTGGATCCAGGGGAAGGGGAGATGGCATTAACCTGCCTTTTATGGAATTTAAAATTTTTCAAAGTGTTATATATTTCTTGTCAAAACCTTAAAAATACTAAGGAAGGAAATGTATAGTTCAATAAATTTATCTATTTAATAATTGTATTATTAACACTGTTAGGTCTTCACTGATATGATCATAAATGAAATTACCCGTATTCTTTGACTTGTTTGGGGCTATATTGCAATCACCTTGTCCATCCGTCGGTCTGTATGTTACACTTTTTGTAACACGTTTCTCAGCTGCTATTGGAGATGAGCTTAGATATTTGGTGTATTGCTTTTGCATAATGACTTACATTGTCTTATCTTTTTAGGTTTCTCAATCATCTACTTCCTGTTTACCGATTGATTTTGTGGTTTTTCAGGCTGTACATGATGAAATTTTCTTAACATATTTATTTCTCAGCTTCTACCCGGTGTATATAAGGGAATGCTTAGGTATTTGATATATTGCTTTGCATGTTGACTTTTACCATAACTCCTCTTATCAGGTCAATTGCTCATCTACTTCCTGTTTACTGATTGCCTCCCTTTCCAGGTTGAGTGGGGTTGTTCTTAGAACAACATAGCATGCAACCTCTTGTTTACTTTTTAGTTATGGAAATCGGGTCAGATTAAGGAAATATTTGAGTGGAATTATTAAAGTTTTTTTAACAGTTTTATTCTATATCAGAATCTTATTCTGTGTCAAATGTTTAATCACAATCCAAACTCTGATCTTGATCAAGCTTGTATGTTGTGTCCATATATGCCCCAACTGTCCAGGGTTGACCACTTCGATCGTGTCCAACTACGCCCTGCTAAGCATTGTATAAGTCCTCTATATAATGTTAAAGAAAAGGGTTGAAGGTTCAGGACCTATGTGAATGAAATATTAAAGGTCCTGGGTCATAAATTGAGGCTCCCAGACCTTGGATTACCACTGATTTAAACCGCTGCCTTCCTTGTTCTTTCTGGTTGTCTCATCAAAATGTATAGTTTCTCTTTAATGTGTGAGATCAATTTTCTAGTTAAAGAACTCAGTTTTGACACAAGGAATGCTATCCTTAACACAACTTTGCATGCAACTTCTTGATAGGCTGCTAGTAAAAAGAAACCAGTTACCAAGCATGCCTTGTAAATTACCATTGTACTCTTTTTTTTTTAGGTAGATTTTACCATGGTCCTTTTGAAAGCATTAAACATATAGTGCAACAGAATGGAGTGCAGGGAGTTTATAGAGGATTCAATGTACAGTTACCTCGTGATGTCATTGCTAGTGCCATGTATTTCACAGTTTTTGAATTTATGTCATATGAAGGCAATAATAAATTGGAAAGTGTTCCTCGCTGGTTGGTTAACTTTGTCTCTGGTGGTATTGCAGGCATCATTAGCTGGGCTGCTATTATTCCATTTGATGTGATGAAAAGTCGTATACAGGCTGACTATGATAAGAAATTATACAAAAACTTCTGGGATTGTGCTGTAAAAACTTACACAGATAATGGTGTAAAAGCATTTTTTCGTGGGGGTAGTTTAATATGTCTAAGAGCCTTTCCAGTTAATGCTGTTACTTTAATGGTATATGCAGAGTATATGAAAATTTTTGATGCAAAGTTTCTACCATAGTTGACATAAATTACAGTGATACTAGTAAAATGTTCACCAGAGTTGATTTACTCTTAGATGAAATTATATTATCAAAATGTTGAATCAATCCAATGATTTTTATGTATGAAATAATTTCTTAATTGTTAATCAATCATTCAAAACTGTAAATATTTTTGCAGGCAACATTCCCAAAAGATCCAAGTTTGCTTAAAAAAATTTTGCAACATTTTATTAGGTGAAATAATTAGGATCCTTAATATGGAACATGCATTTTCCCTAGCTTCTACAGGGCAAAAGGAATTCAGATTTAGTTTTAATCTTTGACATAATGAGTTTTACACATATTGCCATACCCCAACTGTTTGAGACTACTTAGGCTTGCTCCCACTATCAAATATGCAGCCCGACTAGTACCAGGTATCTAAACACAACATTCTGGGTGTCTCGCTTCAACTCAATTTGTTTTTAAATAAAGTTGAATATATTACTATTTATTGCTCAGAAACCACTTGACAAATGATGAATCTAATAAACACAAGTATCACATCTAATTAAATCAGTACATCAAAACTCCATATTTCTACCCTGTTGTTTAATTACAGTTTTTGTTACTATAGTTTTTTACAAAGGTTTGTTCAGCTAGAACCTACTCTCTAATTCTATAAACTAGATAATGAAAAAAATTATATTTTTAAGAACTTAATTTTCCGAAGGGGGCAGAAAATGATTGTATAATGATTAATGTTGTTACTCTATGAAAAAAAAATTGACCAATTTTTTGCTTTGGTGTACTGTTCTGTTAATTGTCAGTTAAGAATAAAAACATTTTTTTATTTGTAAAAGAAGTAGGTTTTTGCACAAGGTTTTCTGAGTTTCATTGGTGCATGTTTTTCAATCACACTGACAAATAATTGTTTTTCAAAATTGTCATACATAGTATTTATGATTCTCTCATCTTCTATGTTTACAAATTATACCTTCTCTAAATCTTCAATAAAAGCAGGTTGATTAAAATTTTCAAAACTTCTATAATTTTTTAACTCTTTATTTATTGATCATGTAAATGATAATTAATAACCCTTTATTTGTACACAGATTAAGTTGTACACATCACTGAGACCACAGTTGAAATCTGAAGTATTCATACAGAAGTTTGCTCTATTTGTCAGTATAACATCGTTTAGACTAGCAGGTGCCAACCGAGTGATAAAATATGAAATATCAAAATATAATTTCCTGTTAACCAAAATATTTTTGTGGATTTCAATTCATCATACTGTTTAAAACATATGTGCAAAAAATAACAATGTTCATACATAAATTTGTCTACTGGTAATTGTGATTCATTAGAATTTATGTTTCCCAGACAGTTATGTAAATTATGTGCAATGACTTCTGTTTTTGAACTCATTTTGTAACATTTTGGGAGTTGACATCATTGTATGTAAGTAGTACTCCAGCTAAGAATCATGCAAAATGTGATTCATGGGTAAAAAGCCTACATATTTTTATTTTTGGTATTTTGTTTTAATTGCCATAGTAAACAGAAATTAACATTCAGTTTTTCAAATAACCTGTGTTCTTAGGAGATAAAAATCATATAGAATGCACTGTAGATTTCAAAATTAAGGGAGATAACTCTGTAAATGACACCCACATAGAATCTATTGGATTTTCAATGTTGATTATCTCCTAAGCAGGCAGATTTGAGTGAATAATTACACATTTCATAGTATAGACCAAAAAAACAACTTAATTACAAAAAATAAAAATATGTAGCCTTTTTAGGGGTGTATCACATTTTTCAGATTTTGCATGATTCTTACAAAGACAGCTTCTTAAGTGATCCACAGGTGGGATGGAAGTACTGAGATGAGGCATCATACATTATTGATTCTGTAATCATCATAATAACATAACTGAAAGTTAACTAAACCCTTACTTTCACTATAAACATGACCTTGTGCTTCATGGAAGGTTTAACTTTAATATACTGGTAAAGAATTAAAGTTAAAGAAAAAAACAATACTTTTTGTTACCATAGACTCATTTTAAGGCTCTTGTGTGCCTCTGATTCAAAAGGTTTTAGATGTATGGTGTACCAAGAGGTTCAAAAGTATTTTTATTTGCATATGCTGAAAAAAAATGTAGCATATGCTTCATTTTATACAACATATGCAAATAAAAATACTTTTGAACCTCTTTGTACACCATATAGATGAACATACATATCTGTATTAAAAATTTATATTTTTTGTTGTATATTTTTTTATTTTGAATTATGATGTTGTTAAATTTAGTCTCCTGTTTCTTAGAAAAGTGATTAATAAATTTGCCTAGAAAAGTAAATACTTGAAGTTGACATTACGTTTGGAGACAGTAGATATTTATGGGTGAAGGGCTAAAACATTTTCCTTCAGCCCTCCTCCAATCCACAATTGTTTATGCCATATTGATTTTAAGATCACCTGGCCAAAGGCCATGTGAGCTTTTGCCATCACTTGGCGTCTGTCGTTATCGTCGTTAGCAATGATTCAAATCTCTTCTCCTCTGACAATACTTGACCAATTGGAACTAAACTTGGAATGAATGTTTCTTGGGGTATCCTGCAAAGAACTGGTGTGGGGATTTTTCTTACATCAAAAAACATGACTGTCATTACTGAAAATAGAATGTAGGAGTCAGACAGTAGCTTTTCCCATATATCTCCAAAACAGTTAGGTTTAGCCAAATTCTTTTAGTTGCTGAAATGATCTTATAAGGCCCGCAAGTTTTCTTGATAACTCCATGTAAAGGTTATTGTCCTTGAAAGGTGAAAAATGATGTTTTTTTTTACTGTTTTCAGTCAAAACTATGATAGATAGAATGATTTTTTCAGTTGCTGAAATGACCCTCATAATAAGGCCTACCAAAGTCGTCTGAGGCAAAATTGTTGGACAACTCCTTGTTAGAGTTATTGCCCTTGAAAGGCAAAATTTTAACAAGGGGAGCAATTTTCAGGCTCTTGGGAGCCTTTTGTTGTTTTGTAAGGTCAGTAGATCAAAGGTTAAGGTTATAATTACTGGAGATAAATTTATTTTTCTAAGTCTTTATATGAAGTGTCCTAAATTTTTTGCTACATGATGTACAGTGGGCAGCAACCAAAATTTGTAACTTTAATAGTCTTTGACAGAATCTTTCCAAATTCAAATATGTTATTTCCTGAAACCTAAGGAAGGTCTGTATTAATGTTCATGTTTAAATTATTGTTTTTGATGTATAGACCTTTTATGACAAAATAGGACTTTGCAGGGAAATCCAGTTTGCTTTCAGTTTTTGTGCTGACTTACAAAGTATGTATAAGTGTTTTAATGCTTCAGCACCTACTTCATTAAAGTTCTTAGTTAAATAGCTCTCGTATTGTTTACTGACAATTAATGAACGAAGATATACAAAAATACCTAGAGATTGACTAATTTATTACAGCAACTTTTCACAGCATACTGAAGCATAAGAAAAAGAGTATAATCTTCAATCAGTTTTATAAAAATTGAAAAAAGCAACAAAACATTTTAGTAGACAGGCAGTTGATGGGTGATAAGCTAAAAGCTTACACCTGGTACAACCTGCAAATTAACATTTTAAATTGTTTTGAAGAGTGTTTGCTTAGTTAAAAAAAGATGAAAAAGCCTTTTAAAAAGCAACAAAGTTTAAGGACAGTGTTCTTAGACACAAAGTTCATAAGCAACCCTTCCGAAAACTCGCATTACAACTTATCCAATCTAATTAAAATCTCACAGCTCCCGGCTTTCTGTCGTGTGTAACACTGTGAGATCATCTTTTTAATTAGATTGCAACTTATCAAGATGAAACTGCATTTGAAATTTCAAATCAACTGCAGCCAGTTGAACTCTTATGTTGAACACTGATCATTTGGGGCAAGTAGTTAAAAGCATGATATCACTGCAGTGGTTGAACCCTGAACAGTTTGGGTAAGTGTGGACACAATATTAGTCTTTGACACTCTTAAGCATAGGGACTTATAATTCATGGTGGATACAACAACTGATCTGGACACAATATAGCATAAAATTTGAAAATTAATTTTTTTTCAAAATCAGATGGTGGTGTAGCACCTTTGACTCTTTTTACTTGAAAACATTAAGATATATCTGAAATCTGATTTAAATACTCATAAGAAATCCAATAAAAAAAAACAAAATCCGACAAATATTAAAAGTCAATTTTTGGGGTGTGGCCCCTTTGACATCTGACAGCTCAAAAAGTAAAAGATTTCTGAAATCTGATAGAAAATAACACAGACTGGGATTTTCATAAGGAAGCCATTAAAACTTTTCAAAATTGGACCAAAAATAAAAATGTAATTTTTTGGGCATGACCCAATTTTGTACCCCTTTAATTCCAAAACGGTTAAAGGTAAGCCTACTATGTACAGCACGATAAATTTGATGTGATAAGTTACACTCTAGTTATTACATTAAATCAACAAAAGTTAAGTTAATGGACATCACCGACAATGATAAGACGACAGGGTGATACCATTATTCAAATGAAAACTTTATTTTCAGAGTGTGGCCTCACTTGGACCCCCTGTAGACTGATAATGCTTTTTTACGCTATTTAAAATCTGTTGAATATTCTTAAAACAGCATTTTATAAAAGAACAAGTCAAAATTAAAAGAGAAACATTTATATTACCTTCTATATCAGTCTTTAATAAACATATAGGCTCCTTTTGCCAAATGGAAAGAAACAGTGATCCCAGCGAGTTTTTCTTAGCAGCAAGCATGGCAAGTACCAATGTATGAAAATTTCATGACGTTTAGTGAACTACAACTAAAGTTATCACGTGGAAACAATGCCAACGTAACATAATACCATTCATTTTTTTGCCATCTTATAATAAAATAGCAACAATAAACAAATGTTTTGCAGGGTGCAGCTTGATTATGACCACTGACGTTGAACCCTGAACATGTGGAGGAGTATGGACACACCATTCAAATTTGGTATAGCTATATTTTTGAATTACAATTTAATGCTTGACATAATATAAACTTTCGACTCGATGTGGCCCCTTATTCCAAAACTGTTCAAATCACTACAAGATTTATACACATTAGACACAACAAATGGTTAGGATACTATATTGCACAAAATTTTAAATTCAATAACAAATGTTCAAAATAAGACAAAAAATAATAAATTTTTTGAGGTCATATAAAAAAACTAAGTCATTTAAGACCAGAAATAGGAATCCAATCAAAGTTAATCCTTGAAAAAAAAAAACCAATAATCAATCCCTGTTTGATCTTAGTTGTACATGTGTAGAATATTGTGGAACAATAATAAGCATATCCATATGCTTTTACTGCAATTATGTAGTAAAAATTCATTGAAATACTCGTTTTGTCTCCTTTTTGAACCCTAACCATAAAAAAAAGGGGGCTGCGGACAAGGACAAGGAAATGGACGAATGCACCATACCATTATCAATCACAGCTTCCCTTTTGTGGTGTGGCACACTGTGGTACAATTTCAAAAAGATCCATTTACTTAGTCAAATTATTGTACGGACATAATGAAAATGCATGTTTCAATTTGCCTTTTGGCCCCGTTTTCCTAAACTGTCAAATCACAACCCCCAAAATCAATCCCAGCCTTCCTTTTGTGATATGTCACCTAGTGGTACAAGATGTATACACTTATACCCAAGTTATTGTACAGACACAAAATGTCTACAGCTGGCAACGACAATATGGTACCATTAAACAACTACAATTATTTGCAGTTTTTTTTATTATAATAACAATTAGGCAACTACATGATGGGAGAAGTTTCACTGAAAGATTATTTCAGTAATGCATTTCAGAAAACAAAATACCTACAAAATTTGAGAATAGGCACAACAACATATTGTCTTCTTATAACATACCAAGTTTCATGAAATTCTATTCAGTAGTTTGAGTTGTGATGACAAGATACTTCAGTGACTTATGTTTAAAAAATTAAAATTTCTTGGTCACAACTACATATTGTTTTGTTTTTTTTATCTAAATACCAAGTTTTATGAAATTCGGTTCAGTAGTTTGAGAGGCGTTGCAATGAGAAGACAACAACTGACAGACAGATGAACTCACAGATTTACACATCAAAACTTATCCTTAACTTTATTGTTTGAGTATGATTATCCTTCCTAGTGTTAATGACATAAATTTTTCTCATAATTCTTACTGTTACTCAAATTATTTCTATAGCTGTATTAATTGTTTATCTCGGTATTTAAAACATAATAATAAATAAGTTATTATAAATACATTTTATTAAACAATTACAGTACACATGTTTGTATCAGATGTCCAGCCATTCCTTCATATAAATGCAGTTGGTAGGAGAAACTGCTCCTCCCTCATAACATCTGTCAAAAACCTGCAATTAAGAAGGAACTATTGTATTTAAACATGTTTCAATAAAATGATAAACCATATAAGTTTTAATCAGAATGAAACATAAGGTTTGTAAAATAATGATTTAGTCAATCTTTTCATGTAAATATGATTGAGAAAGTTTTGCCAGTTTGTTAAGATAATGGTTATGTAAAATATTTTTACTTAGATACGAGATAAATATTTGGATGTAAATTCCTCAATATACTTGAAGCACATATTTTAAATTATCAAGAACTTACAGGGCAGGATCCACATGGCATTCTCATTAAACCAGTAGTTTCTACTATTGGATTAACAGCTCTATATAACTTAGTTTGTCCTGAGGAGTCACCTGAACCCCCTGCTGATGCTACAATGGACCTTTCCAGCTTCCCATCATATATCAATGTGTTCAAAATTGTTTCAATGTCTTCTTTACTTAACTGAACCTAAAATTAGCAATAGCCAAAGTAAAATAACAAAAAATGTTTCATACGACTGTTAAGGTCAAACCCCAAACAGTTGGTTTAAGTATGGATAGACACAATATTCAAGCATGATACAGCTCTGATTTTAGGACCAGTACCAACTTTCCCAATATTTTGTACACAAATTGATGCAATAATTCAACATGAACTCCATGTCATTACATGTCATTATATGAATTTTTCAAAATAGGACCTGTCCATTTAACTAGAAACTCACAGGAGCCTCACCTGGTTCATTTTTGTTTTTCAAGGGCAATAACTCTAACAAGGAGTTTTCCTGCAACATTGAACCACATAGACTTTTGTACGCTTTATTGTAAAGATCATTTCATCAATTAAAAGTTTTTTCCTATCTATTATGGTTTTTCAAATATTGGCTAAAAACATCAAAGAGTACTAGTAATCAAGGGAACCAAGATTCTAGCGGAATTCAAAAGAATGTAATCCAGGGACAAAACCTGACATGGAAAACCGACATACACAACACAGAACATAAAATAACGAAATAACCAAAATAATACATACAAATTAACAAAAGTAAATGAACAACTCAGACTTCACTAAAAACTGGGACCATGGTGCATCGTAAGGGTAAGCGTCCACTGCTTTTCTAGAAACACCTGTCAAGTTGCTCATAAAAAGTCAAGTCCAGGTTAGACTAAAGAGGAAAGGAAAACTATGACACATGGAATAAATCAGTTTTCATGGTGCAGATTGATACATCATAACAGCAAGCTCTGGCATAACATATGAGTTGTGAAATGAACTCAATACACAGGTGCTGAAGGGATGTTCCCACATATGAAAGGAAAGTTGACAATACAGAATGAAAAGCCATTACATTTGTCATATAGTTTGGTCAATAGTTTTCTTTTCCATCGATATCTAAGTGTAGGTCAAGATAGAAACTGACTTCAAAGTGTCTGTAGTATCCTGTATCTCAAGTTCTTTGGGGTAGATGCAATGTATAAAATCCCCGAAACTAGGATTGCTTAACAATAATGGGTCATCCATACATTTAAAACTGATGTTAAAAAAGGTTCTAGTCAAATTATGTTCCTTCTTTTGAATCAGATCAGCTATAAAATTAGCTTCATAAGAGTGAAAGAATAGGTCAGCAAGAAGAGGAGCACAATTTGTTCCCACTGGAATGCTGACCGTTTGTTGAAAAATGTGTCCACCACACTGGACAAATATGTTGTCGATAAAAAATTTCAGCATTTTGAAAACATCTTCTTCGTTTGTTTGGAAGATGATTTGGAATTGTTTTTTTTACATAGTATGAGGAATCTCTACCAAGAACTATATATTTGTATTAAGGTGAACAGTCTTATTTTTTTAGTAACAACGATGTTTAATGTTCATGCCATTTTTTTGCCTTTCTGGGGCAAAAACTCACAACAAATTGGCCTTATCATAAGGATCATTTCGTCAACTGAAATATTGTTATATCTATTTTGGTTTTCAAGACATTGGCTAAAAACTTGCATTGCATTGGCCCCTTATTCCTCAATTAGCACAACCCCCTTAATCTTTCCCAGCCTTCCTTTGGGAGTATGGCACATTTGATACAATTTTCTAAGAGATCCATTTACTTTCACTCAAGTTGTTACCTGTACATCAGGAAAATGCGTGACTCTGGCCCCTTTTCGACTCCTCATTCTTTATTAGTTCAAGTCACAAAACCAAAATCAATTCAAATACTCCTTTTGTGGTATGGTTCAAAGAGATCCATTCATATGTCAGGACATCATGAAAAGGCTTTTTTGACCGTTTTTCATAAACAGATCCTTTGGTGGTTTGGCACCCTATGGTGCAATTTGACAAAGGTCATTCACTTATAGTCTAGTTATTGTTCAGACATCATGAAAAATCAGGTTTCTGGCATCTGTTTCGGCCTATAATTCATAAACAGTTTGAGTCACAACCCCAAAAATCAATCCCAGCCTTCCTTTTGTGGTATAACAACTTGTGGTACTATGTCAAAGAAATCCATTCGCAATTAATCAAGTTATTATCCAAAGACTCCAGACATTATGAAAATGCCTTTTTCTGACCCCTTTCTGGCCTGTAATACCTAACCTTATCAAGACACAACCCCTAAAATAAATCCCAGCCTTCCTTTTTTGGTACAGAACCTTGTGGTACTCCTATACTACTGCAGTCTTATAAAAAGGTAAGCAAAACAAATATAAAGCTTGGCTGTGCGCAGCATGACATGACCACACTTAAAAATTTGTTCACTTGACATATTATTAGTTTTTGACACACTAAACTTACAGTTCATTATGAACACAACAACTCATTTGGTCACAATATTGCACAATGAAATTCAATTTTCAAAAGTATAAAGGTCTGCTTCAGGGTGGATTCATGGATTGCTTTGTACCTTATTATTTCAAAAATAGTAAATGATAGGGTTAATTTGGTAATTAAGCATACTTCTTGTAGCTCTTGTATTGAGGCTGGTATTTTCATATCAAATCCAATAAAAAAATCTAAATGGCACCAAAAATACAATTTTGGGGTGTGGTCCCCACTGGCTCCTAATAATTCAAAAACTGTAACAGTAAAAGATTCTGAAATCTTATTGAAAAACACAGGAATGGAATTTCATGAGGAATTTAATAAAAAAAAAAATTTCAAAATCAGACCAGAAATAAACAAGCTATGGTCAAGAAATTAAAAAATAGCTGTTTCTGACCCTTTTGGGGCCCCTTATTCTTACTTGTCACAACCCCTAAATCAATCCAAGTCTTCCTTTTTTGGTATGTCGGCTTGTAATACAATTTCAAAAAGATTCATTCACTAATATCCAAGTTATTATCTGGACATCAGGAAAATGCATGTTTCTGTTCCCCGTTTTTGGCCCCTAATTTCTGAAAAGTTCAAATCCTTATCCTTAAAATCAACGCAAGTCTGACAATTGGGGAAAAGAATATCATAGACATTCTTATGCTTCTATTGAACAGATATATTACAATTCCATGAAATGCTTGTTTTTGGCCCCTAATTCTAAAATGTTTGGGGTCATAACCCCTAAATTCAATACAAACCTCTCTTTTGTAGTTCAAAACCTTGGTATTAAATTTTATAAAGATCAACCAATTTAAACTCAACTTATTACATGAAAACCAAGTGTCTGTGGACGACGACACAGACAACGGCAGCAGTGACAGCACCACACCAATTTTTTTTAAGGCTGTATAAAAATGGTGAGAGCAGGCTCAAACAAAAAAATTACTGTTCTCTTTTTATATATATATCAAGTTCTGCAACTTACCTTGCTTATCCCAAGTTCTGAAATGAATTTCCAAACATCATGTAAAGGGGTAAATGAAGCATTTCTTTGAGCTATAGGATCTGTCTTTGTATCTCTGGCAATGGTAGCCTACAAAAAAAAGTGAAACATATTATATGGTGAAAAATAGTTCTTCATTTGTTATATAGGAAGAATAATAGGTAACTATATACCTAAGTACTCATTGTAAAAATCATTCTCCTCATATATATTTGCTAAGTTGTTGCACAACAGTTTATCAAACTGTCTAGATTTTTTTTACTATAAACAGAAAAAAATTAAAAAGAAAAATCCATTTTCCTACCATATGGATGTCTGAAATATTGAGATTAGAACTATAATCCGTAAAGAGAATTTAAAAAAAAAATGAATTATTTGAGAGTCCATTTTAAAGCATTAAGTAAACAAAATGGCAGAATGAATTATTATGTGTAAAAGCTCATTTCAAAAGACAACTCTGTTCCTTTAAAACCCTTTAATGCATCTGTAAGCAAGAAATACATATTAAGATATGTTACCAGACAATTGGCTAAAATAAACCTGATTCCCCTATGCAAAGAATACACAATCACAACAAAATACTTGCATTAGACATATTTTCTGAATATTTTTAAAAAATCTTTTTTTCTAGTCAGGATTGAAACATTACTACCTGACTAGGGTGTTCAAGGGTATGAAGGATCTAATATATATATAGTTATATCTGACTATTTCAAACTTAATAGTTCAACCAACAACATTCAATTGATAACTCAATTTACAACTGGAAAAAAAATAAAGAAAAATACTTACTAAAGACACATATACCATGCATCCATATCATTAAATATAAAAAAAAAACACAAATATCATATCCTTTCATACACATTTAGTTAATAAGCCTGCTTAAAGTACGCTACAATATATTTAACAGACCGAAGTTGGTGAAATTACATTAACTGGACCCAAAACAATTCAGATTTAATGGAACAAATTTTCCTTCCATTGTACAAATCTAAACTTCCATAGTAATTTTTGTTTTTGTTTTTGTTTTTTTTTAACTTATAGATATATTGTTATGTTGCTACTAAATTGAAGTCATCACTACAGAAGTTTTATGGTCGTCATCATGAACTCGTGGATCCATCTGCACCATGAAAACTGATTTATTCAACAGGTCATAGTTTCCCTTTCCTCGTTTGTCTACCCCGGACTTGACTGTTTATGAGCAACTCGGCGGGTGTTTCTAGAAAAGCAGAGGACGCTTACCCTACCGGTGCACCTCGTCCATGCTCCCAATTTATAGTGGAGTCCAAGTTGCTCATTTGCTTTTGTTACTTTGTATGTACAATTTTAGTTACTTTATGTTCTTTGTTGTGTATGTCTGTTTTCCATGTCTGGTCTTTGTCCCTGGATTACATTCTTTTGATTACCGCTATAACCTTGGTTCCCTTGATTACTCTTTAGCAATAATCATGAGTAAATTAGGAAGTAAGGATTCATTGGTAAAACCAAGTAAAATTTCCTTCTTATTGAATGAGCTTTTTTTGAGCTGACAAAAAACAGTTATGATACAGATTATTCACATGAACACAAACAAAAAACAAATGCTCAATGTTCATCATAACCTTTACAAATTGTACAAAGTCTTGAGTTTACTAATTTAACTTAATGTCAAAAAATGTTTGTAGGAATAATTCTTGTATTGAAAGATTTTTAGATAAAAGATTTTGCAACGTTTTTAAGCCCCATATAAGATTCATTCCAAGATTTTCTATCTGTAATTTATTCTGCCATTCTTCTATTCTATGATTTGGAAGAAAAATCTTTTTATTGATCATGCTAACGTATAAATACTTCAAACTTTTACTTCCTCTAAGCTATTCAATAAAACGGTTTTTTGTAATAATGTATTCAAGCTCATTTGTCGTCATCTTCCTCAATTCTACTCTTACAATATTCTCCAAAGAATAAGGAAATTCTTAGTATTAACAATTTGGTTTATCTGACTGAAAGTGTAAAATCTTTTTTCCTTTTCATCTATCAAATCAATGAGACATTCAATATCATTTTCCTTCCATTCTACAAATTAGGAATGTCATGTACTGGTGCATAGTTCAAAATGTCTAAAATTAGTATATCATGAATTTTCATATTCATAACAGATTTGACAATATATAAACCTTTTAAAACATCCCTCCAAAAAGTGTTTGTAACAAAATCCATAATTTCAAGCAACTTTTCTTTTTCAGCTTGAGAAATTCTGAAACCTCCTCACTACATATATTGTTTTTCTGCAACATCTTGCCAAATCCCTGAGCTGTCATTTATAATTCTTTTAATCCAGATAAGTTTTAAGTATGTACTAAAAGACTCAATGTGGATCATATTTAAACCATTATAAAAAAAAATGTCCAATCAGAGTGTTTCTCTTAATCTTTTCTGTCTTTCCATCCCAAATAAAACTGTAAAAAAGTCTATTGATATCATTCATCATGGAAATTTTTGAGTTTGGCATAGATGTAAGAAGATGTACAATTTTTGATAAAGCTAAAGACTTCACAACTGTGACCTTTCCTAAAAGAGAACGTTTACAGCGCTGCCAACATTTCAATAGTTTTGAAATGTCACATAATTTTTGTTTAAAGTTTAGCTCTATCATATTCCCAAGACATAATGAAAATTTTATGCCAAGAAGTGTAAAATCTGTGCTAGTCCAATTAAGATTGTGATCTTTACATAAAATGTAATCAGATTATTTTTTACTTCCAATTCAAACTGCTTGTTTTTGAGTTATTCATTTTTAAGCCTGAAACTTTATGAAAAGCTTCAAAAATCTTTGAGGATTCCCTGAATGATATTTCGTTGTTTTAAAAAGTGTTAAAAAAGTATCATCTTGCCTTTTTATAGAGTATAGTGAATCAACAACAAATGGAAGGTCCAAAATCAAAACTTTCCAGAGCTTTAATGATGAAGTTCCGTTCAATGGAGTCAAAAGCTTTTTTGAAATCAATTAGTAAAAGGAGCCCTTTCACATCATTTTCTTCTAGATGATGCATAAGATCATAAAGCAAACTTTTCTCCTATAAATCAGTTTTTCATGAAGCCTTTTTGTGTATCACTAATTATGCTGGGTAGTATATTTTTAAGCCTATTTGCAAGTACTGAGGAAACTTCTTTTCATATCTACATTAAGAAGACTGATAGGTCGCCAGTTAGCTATTTATCTCCTGTCTTTCACTTCCTTAGGTATACAGGTGATTACACTCTGGTATTGATAGTCTGAAAAACTATTAAATTCATTGCCATACTTTAGAAAGTGATAGACAAACATGTCAATATCCAGAAAAATTTATAGAATTCAGAGGTAAATTGATCAGAACCTTCCCATTTGACATGTTATTTCATGCTTCACTATACTCATCAAAAGTCAAATTTCCCTCGCAAGATTCACTCATAGGCTGTTTCACACTATGATTGACAAAAGAGTTGTCATGTTGTCATGTTTTGACCTTGAAGAATATAAATTTTTGCAAAAGCAGTTTTGTTCATTTAAAATCCCATTAGCAGTAGACAGATGATTTCCATGATCATCGATAAGTCCACAAACAGTTTTAGAGATAAAGTTTCCTTTTTTAAGACTTAAAAAATATTTAGGACACTTTTCACTATTTTCATAACAATAGCTTTAGCTCTTACAACTGCTTCTCTGTGCTTCCTTCTTATCAGCTAATGTATTTAGAAATTGCTCATTAGGACTCTGACTATATTCATTCTCTAAATCACAATTTCTTCATTTAATTCTGTCACTTCCTTCTTTTCATGTTTAGATTTGTTAATGCTATAATTTTCATTTTTTAAAATTTCAAAAAGTATTGGCTGTTGCAAGACAAAACAATGTTTTCATGGTCAGCTATGTTTCCTGAAATTTGATATTCTAAAATTGTTTCTGTAATACATTTTTCAACCATTTCAACATAATTATAACCATGTAAAAATTGTGAGTTGAATTTCCAATACCCTTTTCCACTCGTTCTAAGGATATTGAAAAAACTTAAGGATATCATGGAATGATCAGTTCTATATCCTGTACTTATATCAATGCTCTTTAGTGATGAATATGTCTTCTGATATTAAAAAATAGTCAATTCTACTCCATATTTTCAACAGATTTTCTACAATTTGGATGCCTATCCAGTACAATATTGTATGTGTCAATATTTTTATCTTGAACAAAGTTCCAATGACCACATTACAAAATGCAAGAGTTTCTAAATAAGGTTAACTCTTTCAAAATATTGTCACAAAATTCATGTCCATCTTTATTATAACCATACAAGTGTAAATCTTTGATTCTTAACAGTGAAGTCCATCATGATATATCTACCACTTGTATCACTAATGTAGCTACCTGTTAACAATGATATCAACACCCTTTTTAATCATAACATATACTCCTACACTTCTACTGTTGCAGTGACTATAAAATATTTTTGAACTCCATTCATCCTCACATTGTTTTACAATTTCCTTTGTACTGTGAGATTCTTGGAGAAAAAGATACCTGCATTTTTCTCATCCACCCATTATACAGATCTATTCTTTCCCTCCAATTAGAAAATAAGCCCCTTACATTTAAAGAAATAACAGTAATTTCCCCTGTCACTTTAGTGAACATCAAAGATTATACTGTTGAACATCAAGCTAGAAAAATACACAATATATTTACAACAGAACATTACTCTGACACACTCTCTCACACTAACACTAAACCCTTGCTCAAAATGTTGCAATGATTGAAGGCACACTCTCTCACATTTACACTACACCCTTGCTCAAGATGTCACAATAATTGAAGACACATTCTCTCACACTAATACTAAACCCTTGCTCAAGATGTCGCCATGATTGAAGATCCACTCTCTCACACTAACACTTCACCCTTGCTCAAGATGTCGCAATGATTGAAGACACACTCTTTACATTAACACTACACCCTTGCTCAAGATGTTGAAATGATTGAAGATACACTCTCTCACATTTACACTACACCCTTGCTCAGGATGTCACAATGATTGAAGACACACTCTCTCACACTAACACTACACCCTTGCTAAAGATGTCACAATGATTGAAGACACACTCTCTCATACTTACACTACACCCTTGCTCAAGATGTTGCAATGACTGAAGACACACTCTCTCACACTAATACTAAACCCTTGCTCAAGATGTTGCAATGATTGAAGACAAACACTCTCACACTAACACTACACCCTTGCTCAAGATGTTGAAATGATTGAAGACACTTGTATCTTAATTGCTGCAGTTTATTTGGATCTTTTATACTAATTAAGGAGCACAGAAATTAATGTATTATGAAATAGAATACTGAATTTATATCCCTTTACTCTTTTGAATAATTAAATTTGACCAGATAAGATAACATTTTTTTTAATTTTAAAAAATGGCATACTCATTCAATTCGAGAAAATAGAGGATAAAATGGAAAACCTGTAAATTTTGTGTACAATAAACCAATAAAATTAGAATTTTTCCCCTTTCCATACTATAATGTAGATATACATATTACATAGAATGCTGTGAAATGTTATGACTGTTTGTCATCTTTTTCATTGATATTGTTTTTATGTAGCCTTTCCTTAATATTGTCAAATAAGTTGATCTTCCTGCATGTGCCTGATTTCTGTCCATACACACAACCATAGAAGTACCACACGTCAAATTTCTTAAGAGTCTGAAAGTCGTGTGATTAACCCCATGTTGTTCTTCGTCACATCATCTACCAGTTTAATGTTGTTGTTGGGGCTAAGTTTTTCTTCTCCTTCATAACTCTAGACTTTTTACTTCAGAGTTAAGAAGCATCACAATAATTGGTCTGACTTGATCTTTCTTTCCAGAATAAGGTTTGTTTGTTTGTTTGTTGGGGTTTAACGTCCGAGCAGCAATATTTCAGCTATATTCAGACAATGAACATGAAATGGATGATAAAATGAACATGAAATGAAAAAAAAAGGATGGGTCACAAGGATAATAGGGTCGACAAATTTTGATTTCCACTGGAAAAAGGGGGATGGGTAAGGTCGGGCAATTTAGCCTCCTGTGGCGGAGCGCAAAGGTTCCTACTCCTATCGAATACCACAGCAGGGTTCTTTAACGTGCAAGGAACGTGGCATCTTTCCCAACACGGTGCACCACTGTGGTTTGCGGTCAGGTTTTCCGTATTATAGCCTGACAACCCCAGCATGTAACACACCAGGGGTACCCCATTCCACCACCTGGGGCACACATCCCAGTTGCTCTGTGGGCAGAGCGCCTAGCCCCCGGCTAGGTTTCTGAGCACTATTAAGTCGCCTTTTATGACAAGCTTAGCGCTGCTGCAGGCCTATTCTTTTAACACCCGGACCTGCACGGGGCAGGAATAAGGTGGATTGCCTGTACTTCTGATGGTTGTACTGCAACACCCAACTTTTCCTTCACAATCTCTATAATTTATGACCTTGATGGTGAGTTTTCTTGAATATTGTTCATTATAGTTGAATATCTCTATTGATTATTTTGATTTTATTTCATTGTCATTGGCTACTTGACTTAGCTCAAAGGTTGTTTTTTTTAAATGGACTATCATTTCTCTAATGTTCTCATTCTCTTGTCTAAGTTCTGCAATACATTTTGTTTGCCTGTCAAATTTCTCCCTTTATTTGTTTCATTGTTTCAACTAGTTGTAACTATACTTTCAATCATGTCATTCTTTTTGACATGTGAGGCCTGGTCAGACTTTCTCAATACATGTTTAAGTCCAGGTTTAATCTAGATCATTCTGAATTGATTTCAAATCAACACTTTTATAAAATGAAAGTTCACTTGCCAACCTTTTATTTAGTAGTTCTTTGTTTGAAGGTCAGGATTTTTATTGTCCTTAGGCTTAGATTTATCAGGTTTCTTTAATACCAGTAATTGTTGAACTGTTATATCGCTATTATTATCTCCTCCTCTAGGCATTCCAACTAGGTTGAAAATCTACAACTGTTCGTAGACTCAATAAATCCAATAATCCAAATAATCCAACAGTATCTTAAACACTGTTCACTAATTTTACTAATAAATAGCCAAAGTTTTACAAATATCCTTTTCAGTCAGTTCAGTCTTCAAGAAATTTAAAGACAGACATACTCCAATAATTTCTGCACATGCTAGTATACTTTTTATGCAGATTCTCATACCGATTCCTGATCCTTTTACAAAATGCAGAGCAAATTTTTAGTTGACTAGTCCAGCTGCCATCTTATTTGTGTTGTGTTATCGGAAATGTTGACCAGACTTGTTTATTTTCACAAAACAATTTCTCACATAGGGCATTATGCATTTGTGGCACAAGCAAAATATTAAAAAAACTGTTAATGCATAAATATTTTCAACCCTAGAATCACTTCCTATGGTTAAAAAAACATATATTTCTTGAGTGTATGATTTCCACAGTGGGAATAGCCCTTTTTCATATTCCCGACTTTGGCTTCGTTTTTTAAGATTTTAAGCAAAGGGGAATAACTTTCTACAAATCTGTCGTCCGACAGACTGGTTAACTGTCAAATTGGAGCAATGGACAGCAGTAGACTTCAAATTTAAGTATTCAATTTATAATACTTGGTAATGGTAAGTACTTGGATACTTTTAAATAACTTATTTCAAACCTTTCAGGTACTTACCAGAGTGAAATTAGTTTAGACTTCCAATAAAAATGTTCATTATTTTCCCTTGTATCAAATGAGACTGCCGACCAGGTTATTGGATGTTAGTGGGTTATGTCCCTTTGAAAAACATGCTAAAATGGTTTGCTTTTCGTAAATATGAAAAGGACTATTAATACTCACCCAAAACACCAATATTAAAAAGATTTTGAAATTTTGTTTCCTATGGAGATAAACTCAATAAAAACTTCCTTAATTTTTCAGTTGCTTTTTTTTTTTATCATATTCAGTTAAAATTTAACTTATTTACTTAAAGCTACATCCATGATCATAAAACATCATCAAAAATAATCTTCAAGCAATAAATTTCCTTTTTAACTGTTTAAGACATTCAGACATTATACTGTTGAAATTTACACCAAAGCAAAATATTTGACCCAGCAAATACAATTGCCATCTTAACAGTATGTTGTTAACTATACCCAAATAAGAAAGGTCAAAAGTAGGGCATTAATGGAACATTAAGTGATACCCCACAACGTTATGGTGAAAAAAAGGGGATGATGAAAAAAAGGGAAGGCAAAATGTTTAAAATAGCCAAAACTATATACATTTGTAATAGATTTAATGCTGCTGAACAAATCAGCAAAGTTTGAAAAAATTTAATTGATCCATTATTAAGTTATCATCTGGAAACTGCCAGGGAATGGACAAATGGATGGATGGATATACTATTTTTTGGTGGGTCACATAATACCTCACACTTCCTGTGATGGGATAAACAAAAATCAAAAGGGAGCTCACATCAACAGAAAAAACAAACAAAAAACCACAAAGCTACACAAAAATTGGTGGCAGCATTTTTTAGTTATTGTGCAGTGTCAACAACAGAGGAAAGGACAGACACTGGTATACCATTATATGTTTCATCTAGAAAGACAAGTGTATAAAATTTAGAAGTTATGTATCCATAAGACATGGATGCCAAATCATCCCTAAAATTAAAAGGGACAATAAACAGTTATTGAATGATGCATTTAGCAATAGTTTGAAACAATATAAATAAGAAACATAATAAAATCAATCCAAATGAAGGTTCAAATAAACCTTTAACATTACCATGAAGGATTGCTGAGATTTTTGTGACAAAATTTTACAAAATTTACAAAACCCCAAAAAATTAGCAACAAATCATTCAAGCAAATAGGAACTGATCCAAAAAGCTTACAACTCATCAAGATAAAGCTGCATACTGAATTACAAATCATTCTATAAAAAGATTCCCTTAGATTTATATATTTTCATATAAAAAATATAAAACGTTAAAATTTTCATAAGCAACAAAATTGTTCCAGTAAACAGGAAGTTGATGTGGAACCCAAAAGTACATAAAGATCCATACACTCTGGTTGGCCCCTTAGTCCTCCATAATTATGGTCAAAACCACATAATTGATCAAAACCTTCGTTTGTGGTATGGAACTTTGTTGTAAATTTTTAGAAAAATCAACACACCTTTACTCACGCTATTTTTTTGGGGGGTCTTTCATAGACCCTTATTCCTAAACAGTTCAGGTCATAACACCCAAAAACAACCTAAGCATTCAACCATGCCTATCAATTTTATCACTGAGATTGTCCAGCAATTTTGGTAATCTATTTATCACCCCTAAAATCATCATACATACTCTTTGCTCCAGGAACTTATGACATTGTTGATTGAGCACTTCAACAAACTCAGATTCAAAATCTTGATCGCTGTACCAAGCTCCCCCAGTAACAGACTGAGCTGGCTCCAAATCATACAACATATATACTTTCTTCTTAGATTGCTATAAAACATATAAGGCTTGAATTATTGCTACAGATACATTAAATACTGTAAAGTAAAATAATAATCAGAAATATTGTGTGGAGTTTCACACAATAGATATAGATTATAACTTCCATTTATCAAAAATCAAACCTAATTGTTGACATTGCACATTCTCCAAAGTTCCAAATTATGCTATTCACATTATAAAATTGATCTTGAACTTGACAGTTTTTGTAATTAGTATCAAGATAAATAAACAGTCGAGCCATAAGCACATGATACGCCCGTGGGCTGATATACCAAACATTAAGTGTTTTGAAGTCCCTATATTTTTCATTTTTGATGATATTTGCTAGACACAAAAAGCCATTTTAATATGCTTCAAAACATTTCCAATATTTTTATAATCTACACATGATTGATACATGGTGAATGCAAATTTCTAACACTGGCCAATTTTTGTATTTTAATTTGTATTTTTTTATGAATAAATGCCAAAAATCAAAAACATAAAATCAAAATATATATATAAATCGTCCTATAACTCAAAAACTAAATGTTCAAAATTAATGTAAAATTAAACAGAGCTTTCTTACATCAATATAAACAATTGACCAAAGTTTTGTTTTAAATGGCTTAAAGCACTTTTGAAAAATTGTAAGAAGTGTTGATGGTGGACTGATGGATGAACAGTGGTATACAATAATACTTTCAAAATTGTTAAAGTACAAAAATAGAAATGCCTTCATAAAAACTTCTTTAATTTACAACATAAAGTTGTCCTGCTTGGTATATGCCCACTTGTACAAGATGCTGATATCAGACAGCAGCCAATCATTTAACAATGTATGCCCAGTCTATATGCAGCCATATACCAAATTTGAAATCATTCTGTCCATTGGAAGCTGAGATATTTGTGAAGAAAGTTATCTCTATCATTCCATATAGAGAAAAATGGAAAAGTTGCATGAAACAGGAAATTTATATCAGACAACACCCAAAACTCCTTAAACGTATGCCATATCTATAAAAAGCCAGACAACAAAAATTGAAATCAATCCTTTCATTGGGAGATGCAAAAATAGCGAGGAAATTCAGACCAGGGGATTGACAAGGTGATTCAAAGTTAAAAATCTGTTTAAAAGCATGTTATAGGTTATTCTCTCTATCATAATTTATGATATCATTATAATGATTATACTAAAACATTTTACTTGGGAAGTGTTATGATTCATGTGCTATGAGGTGAAGCATAATCTTTCAATCAATAAATTGTGGTCTTGAGCTAGCATGTCAGTAACTTCTATTACTGAATGTTAATAGTTTTATGCTAGGTTTCATCAGTTCTTTACACAGACCTCTTTTGAATTGAGTTTGATTGTGTATTGTTGAGTATCTTGTTGTCTGCATTAGCTAGAGGAAGAGGGAGGGATGGGACTCCATCAAACTAATTCAACCCTGATGCATCTATTATGCCTGTCCAGTCTCGAGCCTTCATTGACACTGAATAAGTTTTAGGGTAATGACCAATTTACTGAACCAGTATATTGGTCACTTCAGGGTCCAGCTAAATGCAGACTGGGGGTGTGGGACATTTCTCACTGTTCATTGAAGGCCCATAGACTGCCTTTGGTTGTTTTTTTTGTTTTTTTTTCACAGTTTGGTTTGGTTCTTGTTTGGCAAATTCATCATTTCCTCTTTTTTCTCTAATATGTACTGCAAAACAATGTTTACTTACAGCAACAGATTTAACAGCTTTAATCAGTTTCTTACTCTCTAAATTCTTCAGTATCTTGTTCACTTGTGTCAAAAGAAGGTTAGACTTAAATCTTATATCCCGAATCCATATTCCTATAGAATAAAAAAGTAATATAAATGGTTAATTCATGTCATCTAACATTTCACATTTATAAATCATTATAAGATCTACAAACCTCACAAAATAATGAATAACTATGTCATTCAATCCCTGACCTTTGACTTAAAGGATCATAATTCCATCTTTTGACCTAGAAAATGACCTCCTGAACCCCTTAAATATACCTTTACAACAAACATTTAAACAATAATTCCACAGCATATTTTACAAGTGTACCCATGACTTACCAGTATGGGTAAGTGAAGTTATATGTATTTCAGATTAGAAGAGAGCCAATCAAGGAATTTGGGCTATGGGTGGCATAAATAGAATTAAATGATGAGAGAAGTAAGGCAAGAATATTCTTTGAGAATGATGACAGTCGCACCAATTTACATACATGGCCAATGAGATTGATGACAATGTTACACCAGGTACATACATGACCAACAACACTGATACCAATGTCACACTCAGGTACATACAAGACCAATGACGCTGATGACAATGTCACACCCAGGTACATACATGACCAATGACACTGATGGCAATGTCACATCACAGGGGCTTGTTTCCATTATCAAATGTGCAGCGATGTCAAGGTTGCATTAGTTTCACTTTCGGTCCAGAAATATGGAGTTTGAATGTTTAAATTATTGTGTTGATTTGATTAGGAGTATTTGATTGTGGCACCTGTCTTTATTTATTAGATTCATCATTTGTCAAGTAATTGCTGAGCAGTAAATAGTGATATATTCGATTTTATTAGAAACAAAAATTGAGTTGAAGCTAGGTATCCCCAAATCTAGGATCACTCTTTTTGTGGTTATATACTAGTGGGACTGCATTTGATAGTGGGAGCAAGCCCCTGTGGTCACATCAATGTGTCAATTCTTAACCAGGTATATACATGACTATAGTATGATTATGTAATATAATATAGTCATGTATGTACCATTATATAGTTTAACTTACCTTTATTACCTGCATCCTTAATGATCTGATAAACAACTTTCTCTTGATGATCTGAACCCTTTGTCAACCTGTCAATTTACAAAACTCGTTTTCAGTACTGTAAAAGAAAATTCAAATAAGAAAATTTAGAATCAGCACATGTAAAACAAAGTAAAGAGAATCTGTAACAATGGCCAGAGAAGATTGTATACTTGAAGAGAAGACAAGGCAACATATTTGCCTTCCCAAAATACAAACTTCATTAACCATGACTTCAATGTCATTACAGAAATGACCTCAGCTGGAACATGTACAACATGTTTTCTCTGTGATCAATCATCCACAAACTTTATTTCATTATAATTATATATAAACCTATGTTATTAGATCAAACATGGCCTTATGTATTTATGTTGTACATAGCACTTAAGTTGCTAACATCAGTTGTGGTCTTAATGTCATTATGATCAATGCACTTATTTAACCTATGCTGTAAAATCTGTTTTCTTTACCATAAACTGGCTGAGACTCACTGAAGACTTGAAATTATCTTGAAAAGGTTTATAATATCTGCCATAGGACATTAAACGATACTTCTATCCAGCATTGTTCTATGCACATATCTTCTCAAGATATCTTATTTCATAATGTGCATTTCTTCTCTTAAACAAAATTATTCTATGCACATTTCTTCTCCAAGCAACCTTGTCGTATAATATGCACTTCTTCCTTGGATACCCTTGTTTTATAATGTGCACTTCTTCCTTGGACAACCTTGTTTTATAATGTGCACTTCTTCTGTGGACAATCTTGTTTTATAATGTGCACTTCTTCCATAGACAACCTTGTTTTATAATGTGCACGTCTTCCCTGGACAACCTTATTTTATAATGTGCACTTCTTCCCATGACAGCCTTCTTTTATCATGTGCACTTCTTCCCTGGACAGCCTTGTTCTAAAATTTGTGCTTCTTCCATGGACAACCTTGTTTCATAAAAATCACTACTTCCCTGGAAAATCTACTTTCATAATGTGCTAATGTGCACTTCTTCCATGGACATCCTTGTTTTATAATGTGCACTTCTTCCCTAGACAACTTTGTTACACTTCTTCATTGGATAACCTTACATGATCTGTTTTCCCATACAACCTATTCATGTATGTACATTTTTTCCCATACAACCTATTCATGTATGTACATTTTTTTCTTGTTTCTTAGATTTACTTCAAATGTATTAAGTAGCTGTCTTTGTAAGAATCATACAAAATCTGAAAAATGTGACACACCCCAAAAAAAGGCTACATATTTTTTTTTTGTAATTAAGTTGTTTTACGGGTCTATATTATGAAATGTGTAATTATTCATTCATATCTGCCTGCTCTTAGGAGATAATCAACATTGAAAATCCAATAGATTCTATTGTATGTGAGTGTCATTTACAGAGTTATCTCCATTACTTTCGAATTCTACAGTGCATTCTATACAATTTTTATCTCTTATGAGCATGGGTTATATGAAAAACAAAATGTTAATTTCTGTTTACTAAAGCATTTTAAACAAAATATCAAAAATAAAAATATGTAGGCTTTCCAACTATGTATCACATTTTGCATGATTCTTAGCTGGAGTGCTACTTAATTATTCTTTGTGACAAAAGCTGACTTATGTGTTACAAATTTTTGTTATGGTACATGTAGTAAGTAAAGACAAACCCAGCTACATCAAGATCTTTCAGTTTATAAATGAGTTTA
Source organism: Perna viridis (assembly GCA_037379345.1). NCBI lineage: Eukaryota > Metazoa > Mollusca > Bivalvia > Mytilida > Mytilidae > Perna > Perna viridis. Next base: position 7,285,497 of record CM074512.1, read on the forward strand.
TTCCCACTTCTCAGAAGATCAATTTTCCCCTGAAACAGAAAATACATAACACTTTTACTTAATTTTATGTAAAATGCTTATACAACTATGAAATACAAATAGGCCAATTTAAGTTGACTATTAAAAAAATCGTTATTGAATTGGGCTTGAAACAGTTTCATCTATGGTTTCCTAATAAGATAATTTAAAGATGGTAGCAGGTACATGCAGATTGGTATGACTTCATGTTTCAAGGTTACATTTTCATAACATATCAAGATTACATTTATATGACATTGTGTATATAAAAATTAAATTTGTATACCATTTGTAATCAAGGTTACTTTTGTATGACACTGGCAAGCAAAATTACATTTGTATGACATCCTATCAATGTTACATTTGTATGACATTGTATCATTGTTACATTGGTATGACATTGTATCAATGTTATATTTGTATAACATCATGTATATAAAGATTACATTTGTATGGAACTGTGTACATCAAGATTACATTTTGTATATAAAGATTACTTTTGAAAAAAAATTGCATAATCAGTGTTACATTTGAATGAAATTGTGCAATCAATCTTACATTTATATGACAGTGGTAACCCCTGTTAATTTTGTAGTACATTTCAATCAAGGTTACATTTGTATGACACTTCAATCAAGGTTACATTTGTAGGACATTGTAATCAAGGCATAGTGCAATCAATGTTTCATTTGTATGACATTGGTAATCAATGTTACATAGTCAATGACATTGTGTAATCAATGGACAACCTTACATTTGCATGACATTGTGTTATCAAATTAAAGGGGAGTGTAATAATGTAATTCACTTTTTCATTTATATGAAAAATGATCAACATGAAGTATGCATCGGGGCAGATCCATGCACTTTGAAAAGGAAGGGTACCAGCCAGGGTTTCTCAGAAAAAAAGGGGATGCTAGGACATTATTTGCCATTTTTTTGTCAATTTTACACATGAAAATGACAATTTTTCCAATAAAACGTGGAGGTGCCAACCCCCTGCACCCTCATCTGGATCCACTACTGTGCATGAATGAATATGCAAATTGTATGCATTAATCTTTACTTACTGTAGATAACAACCTATTTATAGCAGTAACCCTCTGTTGTGGGCTGCAGTCTGGTAAATCTTTCATAATAATAGCATCAGTAATTCCATCTATCTGGTCCTGACACAGTTCTATAATTCTGAAAAAAAAATTAATTAATACAAATATCTGATCAACTGGCATATACAGACCAAGTACATGTAGTTCTCTACTTTGAATCTATAAAAATAGCAAAATGGTCACATCAACACTTCAACACATAGACAAATTTAAACATTGACACACCAACACATTGAAGCATCGACATATTGAAACATTGAAACATCAAATCATTGACAAAAGTTGGCACAATGGTGATACATGTATCTGGCACACTGAAACAGTCTTTAATGTTAAAATATGACATTTACACTTATTGCTATCATAATTCCCTATTCCTAACCCTCGACCCTTTACCTAATCCTAACTCCTAACATTACCCTAAACCTAACCCTAAACCCTTGCCCTAAATTTTAATCCTAAAACATAACTCCAAATCCCAACTCAGTACCCTTACAATTACCTTTAGCCTTACCTTTGCCAAAATCATTAACCCTAACTCTAACACTAAAACCCAAACATAACTATCTCCTCCTATGTGACACATTAACACAGCCCTCTGTGTCAGAAGGCACAATGACACAGCCAACAGCCATAGGTTTTTTTAAATAATTTCATAATCATTTCCTTTTACTTTTTTGTTGTTTTTTGTTTGTTTTAATACTTAAGATAAAAGTCATTTCGTAAAAAAATCTAAATATTTTGTTATTTTCCCTCCTTTACCATTTTCAAAATACTGAAAGATGCCAATTTAATCTGAAAGCTTTGCATGAGTTATATGTTGTAGTTTTGAAAGAATTATGATGAATGGAACAGCATTTATAACCCCTATGCTTTGAGAGTGAAGTGTCAGTTTTTAAGAATAATCTTTTTTATGACAACAATTGGGTAAGGAAAAGACAACTCTATTGCCTTTCTTTCAAACTATCAAATACTAACAGAATATAATCATAAAATGGACTTAAGGCCATAATAAACAAAATCCTAGATTCTCATCCCTACCCAAGCCAATTTTTTATGCCAGCCCCAATTTTTTTTAATTTCCAAAATGCTTTGGAAAAATGATCCCTGACTCAAATTTTTTGTGGCCTGTCCAGTCCCAGTAAAAAATAATCTCAATTTAGTAATTTCGGATTTGTAAGTCATCATAACTGTTTTCCTGCTATTAAAAATGGTTCCAAGTTAGTGAAATCTGGTATGGGTGTAGCAGTGGACACATATACCTCCACAAAGCTCTACACATTTGTGCTGTAAAAGTCAATCACTAAGCACAGACAGATAATGATAAGAACAATACCAGTTCTTTGGCACACATGAAACTGTAGCAAAAATAAAAAAAACATAGAATAAAATTTGTCCCCCCTACCCTAGTTTTTCAGAAAAGTTGGATGAGAGTGGAAGATTTTTTTTTATTACAGCAATATGGATATTTGTGTAGACTAATACAAAGTTGTAATAAGACTGTAATCACTATTGGCAATATTTGCCAATAACATGAAATATTCACTTTAAATAATCAAATCTGAAATTCACATTAAGGACCAACATTTAATCTTCACTGAGTGTTACCATTTAAAATATCATGGCATTTATCAACATGAAAAATATCTTAGAATACTTTTGGGGCCAGCTGCAGCCTGCCCTGTGGTTTGAAGGTTCCCTTCCCATATATTGAAGACCAGTGGGTGGACTTGAGCTTACATTTTTTTATAATTAGACATTTGTGTCTGAGATGTTAGACAATAAGCAACAGAGACAATGTACAAGTTAACATATTTTGTTAGTGTTTATTGGTTTAGTTTACAACAAAATTATTTGTTAACTTCACGAAAGGGATAAGATGCATATGTTCCTGAAGGGATCTAAGCAGAGGGATCCAATATCGTTAAATTTAAAAATTAATGATCTAATATACTATAAGCTCCAAAACAATTCTGCAAGATGGTTTATTTAAGGGGTTTCTGGCACAAGATTTCTCTCAAACCTCAGCAATGCCATGATCCCACAATGAAACATTGGAAAGACAGACAAAGATTTGACCTAAAAAAGTGGTATAAACTTATGTTTCTTCAGAAGTGCAGTATCCTCCATAAGATTTATAGAAAGCATCCTGATAACCCCTGAATCGCAATATAGCATCTTGCAACTACAATTTATAGAATCACATTTGTACTGGACTCTATGAAAATTTTTTTTGGATAGCAATTCCTGATAAAAAATATAGCATCAGCGCAATGTGATGCTATTTGGCCCTCAGGAGATCACTGGAGTGTTTCAGGTATTACTAAAGATTGGAGTGCATTCGGGCTTTATATTCGTAAGTCACAGTGCAATTTTCCTTCCATTTTTTTAAAACAACTCTGCTTGTAGCAATATGTGAAGAAACAAGGGATACAATTTGGAATTTTATTACTTTCCTTGTACATTATGTATGACAGCATATCATGCACAGCAGGGGTGCTGACAGTTCCTGCATGTGAAAAGAGTTTTGATATTTCACCTCCTTCCATTGTTTTCCACAAGATTGTTTCAGTCATGTTATCTCATTAGTTTAGTTTATAATAATTACTTTCTTACTTACACAATTCAATAAATATCTATTGATGTAGCTCAGCCTAATGCAGTTTAACAAATCTACATAAATCCTGTATGTTCCAAGCATCATTTCCATGAAACAATTTTCGGAGAGTCTATCTGCTTAATCTACTAGGACTCATCAAAGTTTTTTTTATAGTTTACATAAATATAAATAAAGCCTCTCCAACTTATTATTATTAGGCTCTTACAGGTTTACCCTGCCTCATATCATTGTTGAGAGATGAAAGATAAATATCTTTTTATCAAGGTTCATATGAACCCATATATCCATAAATAACAAAAAAATCATTAAAATTTCATTTCCTTATAAATATTGATTAGTATATAGCAAAATCTTCCTAGTTTAACACTGTATTATTTCAAAGGTTTATGAAGTTTATAAACAAGCAATGAATAAAACAGAGTGTACCTTATACACACTAATACAAAAACCTGCAGCATTAAATAGACACCACAGAAATGATCAAATAATAGTTGACAGTATCAATATTATAAAGTCCTGCTATGGCTTAACATGTTGTCAAAGGTCCAATTCAATAATATATGGCCTGTAAAAAAGGGTTGTATTTTCAACAACAAAATAATAGCTGTCAGGAACTACTTTTTAGACAAAAGTATGGACCATATGATTACCAATAGCAATAAATTTGATTTACTTACCTTTAGACCAAAAATAAGGAAAACTCTAATAAACTTCATTGGAGAAAAAAATGTTTTAACATTAGGCATATGATGAAAAAAGAAATTTCTACATAATGAGCACATAATTCGTTACTTAAAAAAAAAAAAAAAAAGGCTTCTGTTGCTACAAGATTGAAGTAATTACTACAGAAGTTTTATGGTCATCATCATGAACTCGTGGATCGTTATGGTGTATCCATCTGCACCATGAAAACTGATTTATTCAACGGGTCATAAAAATTTTGAATAATGCTATTTTTCTTATAACCACCAATTACATATTCAGTGTAGCTTATTCTTGAAAGAGTTATCAAGGGAACCATGGTTATAGTGGTAATCAAAAGAATGTAATCCAGGGACAAAGACCAGTAATGGAAAACAGATATACACAACAAAGAACATAAAGTAACTAAAATCATACATACAAAATAACAAAAGCAAAAGAGCAACTCGGACTCCACTAAAAACTGGGAGCATGGACCAGGTGCACCGGTAGGGTAAGGTCCTCTGCTTTTCTAGAAACACCCACCAGTTGCTCATAAAAGGTCAAGTCCGGGGTAGACAAACGAGGAAAGGAAAACTTTAGCATCATTCAAAACTTCCTTCTTTTATACAATTTCTATGCATTCATTATCACAAACATAAATAATATATAAATGAATATATACATGTACAAAATACAAAGATCTTTTTATTAAAATACTATTAAAATACAACAGTTTTCAAGTATGATACAATTTGTATATATTGTTAGATGCATGAATACTTTTAATTTTAACAGGATGTTTAAACTGATTTTTTCCTTCATATTCAACACATACATATTTAAAATTGCAACAATTTGGCGACTTTCCCCTGCAAAATTGCAATGCATGGGTTTTTCACAAATGTGGAACTCAAAATTTGCCATGTGGGTAAGCTAAAATGATATTCCACCAAGAACAGACATGTTTATCAAAAAAAAAAGAATGGGAGGTCCATGGTAAGAATGTTTTATGACAAAATTCATTGTAGATATAGAACGTGTAATCTGCTACACTTTTTTTCAGATTGTGTGTTGGAAACAAATCAGTGCCTTTAATGATGGCTTGAAATAACAAAAGTCGAAATTACCTTTATATTCAGTTTCAATGATAATTTCTTATTGTTTATTTTCAAGCACTTCCTCAGTTGTTCAATTTTACTAAATATTAGTACTAAAATTACCCTTTTTAGGGGGGAGGCAGCCATATTTTCATGGCCCTCATAATTTTACTTAAAAACATTCTTCAGTTAGCACCTGTTTCATATAACAGGGGAAACGGAATTACAGACAAATTCTTACCTTGCTTCTAAACTCAGAATCTCTGGTTGATCCTCGTTTACACTTATGGCTGCTGATGCCATTCTTCTACATGTACATGTACCATAAGAACGGAGATAAAACCGAAAGTAAAACCGGATGTTGCAGGTGATTTTATTTCTGCAATGAAGATACATGTCAGAATAAAAAATATATATGTGAATATATACTAAAAGAGATTCTTTTCGTATGAAACTTGAGTAGAAGTAAAACATAAATCAAAAATAAAAAAATAGAAGTTAAAAAAGTAGGACTCTCCTGAAATTCAGTGCAGGGCTACAATATGACCGTGATGACGGAAGTGCAGGTACCTAATATTCTAGGGTTTTTGTCATTTTGATTGGAATATTAGCGCTATCTTATTCGACCAGTCTGTTCATTTTAATACCTTTATTTTTTCTTTCCAGACTGAAATAGTAGAAGGGTGTAGATTACCAGTTTTATTGAAAAATGGAGAAGGGTGGCGTAAGTAACGTACTAAGGGGGATAATCTTGTAAACAAAAAAATATAAGAGTTCAATATTCAGGTCAAGATTCTGTAAATGGGGAGTATTTATATGTATTGCCTATAAAAGTTTGCACCATTATTAAAAATATGAGTATCAGTATACTTGAAATTTCATGCGAAATGAACAGGTCCAGCATATATTACATTTTAATAAAAGGTTTCAAAATTTGTATATTCCCCCCCCCCCCTCCCTGGTCATACTTTAATACAGGTACCAGTATCGTATTGCATATCCCTGAGCAGGTGTACGTCAAAACATGGATGCTATAAAAATATAGTGCATTTTCTTTCTGCCTCTCTACAAACTAATATTTTGTCAAAAGATATGAACAATGACTTATAAAATAGAGCAAACATCACACTGTAAGATGAAGAACTTTTTTAAAAGAAAATCTAACATAATATCATAAAAATGTTCCACTGAAAAGGTTGGTTTGGTGAGTGCAAAACGAAAGTGAAAGTTGGGAAAATGGCTATTTATAGTTCGAGACTACTTTTCTGTCCGATCTTTGTGGACTCACCCTATTTTCTTTGCGGGAAATAATTTTTTCACATGTCCTTAGAAATGCTACATAAGTGAAAGTTTTATTGAATCAATTTACATATTTTTTAAAAAATCCTAAAGATATGCACTTCACTATAGAAGTCTATGGGAAAATTAATACGATACTGAGACCTAGTAAGCCAGTTTTTCAAGTAAAGTTGGATATTCAGCAAGTGGTCTTTACCAGCTGAAAAAGTAGTGCCCCAGTGCAGGTAACACTTTTAAGATGAATTAGCCAACTTTTGAACCTGATTTTTTATGGTAGCTCTGGTTTTTTGCATTTATGGTTAATCTTTACCAAATTTGGAAATGCATTTTGTTTTCATGAATTTGTATAATATCAGTTCAATAAAATTATGATCTTGACTGTTTATGATGAGCATATCTATATTCATGTAACCTAAAGCAAGTAATACTCCTGCATAAAGGATAGTTTTCAAGTTACAACACATTTTAAGTATGTGGTTAGGACTTGAAAATAGTCATTTTCCATACATTGCCTCTTATATATGAAAAAATGAATATTTTTTTTATTTTTTGTTTTTCTTTCAAATAAATAGCTAAAATGAGTTGCCATATAACTGTGTGGTTGATTTAAACACAGAAATGTCACAAAAGTCAACAGCCAATTTTTTAGTGGACTTTTTTTAGTGGTTCAAATGGACAGATTCTAATGCGGCAAGAAAAATAAAGGTGTTTTTTCATATAAAAACTGAATTTTTTCAAAAAGTATCTAAAGCAGACAGTTGTTATTATAATATTTATACCAATAAACTATTTTCTTGCATCATAGCTATCTGTTTTAAAGAAAAAGTCCTTTTCCTGTCATATTGAGGTCCTTTTGTATCTGCCTGGGGTACCAAAATGGCTTAAAATCTGTATTTTCTGCATATGAAAAGCTATATTTTTTTTAAACTATGATATTGGTATAATTTTTTTTGGATTTATTATAATTGAAATGACCATATCTATAGTTTAAAACAGTTGGTTGTACCAGTCATTATACTTTACTTTAAACAAGAGGCTCCCTTGAGTTAAAGACAAAAACGGAGGTTCGAATATTAATATTTCCATATATGGAAGTCACAAGTGGGGATTAAATAATGATTTGGAACTCTTAGTACAGCTCATGTATCTACCATGTCAGAATAAACCACAAATTTGCTTAGTTTGACTAATGCAGCAGCTTTTTATCAAAAGTAATATTTTCTGGCTAACACTGAGATATTAGTCTCATGCCTGGAATAGGGTACCTATATAAAAATTTTAATAGAAAACTCATGTTTATAGCAGGGCAATGATGTTCTGAATTTTCAGTATGAAAATGAATACTCTAGCAGAAAAACAACAACTTTTATGATTATATTGAAATGTTTATTAGTAATAGGTACCAGTATCATATTGCATATCCCTGAGCAGGTGTACGTCAAAACATGGATGCTATAAAAAATATAGTGCATTTTCTTTCTGCCTCTCTACAAACTAATATTTTGTCAAAAGATATGAACAATGACTTATAAAATAGAGCAAACATCACACTGTAAGATGAAGAACTTTTTTAAAAGAAAATCTAACATAATATCATAAAAATGTTCCACTGAAAAGGTTGGTTTGGTGAGTGCAAAACGAAAGTGAAAGTAGGGAAAATGGCTATTTATAGTTCGAGACTACTTTTCTGTCCGATCTTTGTGGACTCACCCTATTTTCTTTGCGGGAAATAATTTTTTCACATGTCCTTAGAAATGCTACATAAGTGAAAGTTTTATTGAATCAATTTACATATTTTTTAAAAAATCCTAAAAATATGCACTTCACTATAGAAGTCTATGGGAAAATTAATACGATACTGAGACCTACAGATGCAGATGCCTGCAGGTTAAAAATACGCCTGTAGAAGAAATGTATATGCCTGCCGGTTTGAATAGTTGAATTTAAAACTAAAATTAATAAATATGAATAAATACATGTAAATGCTCTATGTACTGGATTCCTAAACTCCACAAGAATCCATACAAACGTTCATAGCTGGATTTGCAAAATGTACCACCAAACCTCTTTCAAAACTTTTAACTTCTGTATTCACAACTATCAAAGAGGGTCTGCAGTATTACCACAACATTTGTTACTCCTGTAGTGGTATTAATTCAATGTGGATCCTGAAAAATTTGAAAGATCTTTTGGAGACAATCAGTTCAAGACTATTATCTGAATAGAATAGCATTAAAACCTATGATTTTTCAACACTGTATACTTCTATTCCCCATACTCAGTTAAAATCCTGACTTAAAAACATACATCGTTGTTTTTCCAAAAAAGATGGTACACCTAGATACAAATATATAGTTCTTTGTAGAGATTCCTCATACTTTGTAAGAAATAATTCCAAATCATCTTCCAAATATACAGAGGAAGATGTTTACAAAATGCTGGAATTTCTAATCTACAAAATATTTGTCCAGTGTGGTGGACGTGTTTTTCAACGAACAGTCGGCATTCCAATGGGAACAAATTGTGCTCCTTTACTTGTTGACGTATTCCTTTACTCTTATGAGGCTGACTTTATAGCTGATCTGATCAGAAAGAAAGAATATCTTTTGGCTAGATCCTTCAATCTCAGTTTCCGCTATATAGATGACGTATTATCTTTAAACAATCCTAATTTCAGGGATTTGATACATCACATCTACCCAAAAGAACTTGAGATAAAGGATACTACAGACACTCTGAAGTCAGCCTCATATCTTGACTTACACTTAGAAATCGATAGTAAAGGAAAACTATTGACCAAATTTTACGACAAACGTGATGACTTTTCATTCAGAATTGTCAACTTTCCTTTCATCTGTGGCAACATCCCTTCGGCACCTGCGTATGGAGTGTTCATATCACAACTCATACGTTATGCCAGAGCTTGCCGAAACTATGCAGACTTTTTGTATCGCGCTAGAACTCTAACAAATAGGCTTCTGGAACGGGGTTATGTTGCTAGAAGATTGAAGTCATCACTACAGAAGTTTTATGGTTGTCATCATGAACTCGTGGATCGTTATGGTGTATCCATCTGCACCATGAAAGTTGATTTATTCAACAGGTCATAGTTTTCCTTTCCTTGTTTGTCTACCCCGGACTTGACTGTTTATGAGCAACTCGGCGGGTGTTTCTAGAAAAGCAGAGAACACTTACCCTACCGTTGCACCTGGTCCATGCACTCAGTTTTTAGTGGAGTCCGAGTTGCTCATTTGCTTTTGTTACTTTGTATGTATGATTTTAGTTACTTTATGTTCTTTGTTGTGTATGTCTGTTTTCCTTGTCTGGTCTTTGTCCCTGGATTACATTCTTTTGATTACCACTATAACCTTAGATCCCTTGATTACTCTTTTATATTAAATGATATTTTGAACTTGAACATTCTTGTTATACACACCATTTACAAGACTTTTACACCAGAGTACACCACACTTTCCCTGAAATTACACATTAGATAAGTCAATACATTTATTTTCATCTCTCTTACTTCCATAATTATAGTTATCTCATATGAAATACGCATGCCCAATCACGATTGTCGGAACGCCTGCCAGGTCGTTATTTACATCGGCTAGTTCTACTTCCCATCAACAAATATATTTCCTGAAAGTGTAATTTATTTGAACAAAATACATCTTACTAAGCTAATATAACATTATTTTCACAGAAAACACAATATTTATGCTGCAGGCGTATGCTTTTCTTCTACAAGCATATTTAAGTATGACCCATTTCTCAAACAGTTGATGGAAGATGGAATATTTTGCGAATAACCTATAACCAGTGTGGGAAACATCAAAAACTTTTCCATTTTATAATGTTCCCCACCATTGAAGTTTTTCATGTACTTTACAGTAACAATATAAGTACTCCATTTCTGAACTCATATTTTTAAAAAATAAAATTATATTTCAACAGATTCATCATTATGAAACAAGAAAATGTTTATCATTTGCTTCTTGTTCATTTTTATTTTGACAATAAACAACTAATTTGCAATATAAAATATCATAAATTACCAAGATAATTTCGTTTGACTACTGATATGAGATCAGGACCGTCACGTAGGTTTTAGCACATCCCGTTTAACGGAAATTAAACACAAGTAAGAAAGTCTGTGTAATAGTACTTGCTATTCAAGATTTAACAGATGAAAAGTAAAAGTTTTCAATCAAACCATTCTGCAGCCCATGAAAAGGCAAGAAAATATTTTTTATTTTCAAAATAAAATGTTTTTCCTACCTACCTACCCTATGTCATTTTTGGCGTGTAATAGGAAACACACATTTATTTTGTTTTGGCCTGAGGTCATTTAAACATGAATCACTTGTACTAAGTCAATTGTATTTGGTATGTAGTTGCATTTGCATCACTGCTTCATAGTTCTATATCTATTTCATGTATATGCCCCACATTCATAGTCTATTGACTTTGAAATTTTGAGTTACTGAAATATCACTTAACACAGTTCCCTGTATGCAGTCGATATACCTGAAGAATCTGTCAACTTCAGTGGTGTCAAATGGTCATATTGATATTATATATTGTCCACAATATATGAAATTAGTAACAATGTCAGCATCACTCTAGTCACAATTAAAATCCATGTGCAACAGGCTAGGCAAATCTCTGTGACAATAGTTTATGTTTATGTGGGTTCTGATCTCTTATCATTTAGCATTGAATGTCTCCAGTTTCCTTTTATTTTTTTACAGACTTTGCAGAGATTTTGGGAAAGAAAGAAGTCAATGGAAAGCACATGTACTATGTCCATTATGAAGACTGTATGTATATTTTTAATTATTTATTATTTAGATTTTCTCTTCAAGTTACTTTTATTTTCATATAAATTTTGTTATGCACAGATTTACGAATTATCAGTGACCTCAAATAAAGTTAATATCACAAGAGAAAAGTAAAGATGTCCCGTCGCTGACCATGACGTAATTTCATCCAACATAACATTTGGAGTAGAAATTGTTCAAATCAAACAAAATGATACAGAAATGGTACACAAATGTGATTAAATTTCTTATTTGATCAGTGACCTTCACTTTTTAAAGAGTTTATACCATCAGCTAATGGATACTTTTTCATACCGCAAGTTTGAAAAAAATCTTAACATATGAATATGGTTCAAAAGTTAGTTTTGTTTTTAAATGTTTTATGAATGAAGTAGATGCAATTTTCCAATCTACAGGTGTATGGTATGTGTCATAAAAATATTGGCAAGATCAGAGACGTCTGAATTGAATTCGGAAAAATGACAAAAACTTTTTTACAAATTTTTGAACTGCTATATCTTTATTAAAAGCATGGTGACCTATATTTTTTAGGAGCTTATTTCAATGTCTTTATACTTGAGACCATTCCAGTAAATTTTCATGAAATTCCTAACATCAGAACTGGTTAGTGTGATTTGTCTTTTAATATCATACATGTGTGTTCTATATGTGTTTTTTACTGGTATGAAAATGGGAAGTTTACCATAAAAGATGAAATGATTGATTAGCATTGAACCTAATATTACGCAGTCTTGGATTCAGACACAGGGCTTCGTTACAGTTGACTGTATAGGTGATAAACATATCAGGGCCCCAATAATGTTTATGACATATAGACAATAGATCATATTTATTAGCACTAACACATTTACATTAAATGGTTATGGTATAGAGCAATACAAAACAAAGTGCAAATAAAAGTAATATGACATATTAATATGAACAATTATATGATCAAGGTGCAACAATGGTATACAGTTTAATAAATTTATGTATTTATTCTGATTTCAAAACATTCTTTCATAAATTTTGTAAATAGTTTGATAACATTGAATAGGCGACTGTTTAATAGGGAAACTAATTCTGTCATTGTGAAAAATGAATTAGAGACAAGATTATCAACTTTATTTAGTTTTTCTATTAATTTGTTTCTTTGTAGGTTATAGTGGGAACATATTGAGAAAAAGTGGTGTTCATCTTCAATATTACAATTTTTACATGAATTACAAGTTCTAATATTTCTATCTATTTTGCAATATCTCCCCTTTTCTATTGCTAAAGAATGGGCACTAATATGGAATTTACAAAGAATGGATCTATCAGATTTATTTTTACAAATGTCTGCATATGCAGGTCGCTTTACTGGTAAATGGTTTTTTCGGAAAAATGTTCGATTTTCACTTGCTGATAAGACATTAATAATATTTTGTTTAGTTTAGTCAAGCATTCTTTGCTCAATTCTGTTAATGTGAGATTCAATGATGTTTATCTTTAGATTTAGGTAGCTGAATCCTAAATTATTCAACATATTTTGGATGTGAGACATCCATACACTACTTTCTTTAAATTTGTTAAAAATATTATGAACCAGGGAATGGGAGAGTTAAGTACATGTATGTGTACTAAAAACTTCAGAATATTTAATTTAACTCTGAGGTGTAAAGGTATCCTATTTAGTTCAGATAAACAGGCGATATTTGTTGCCTTGCTGTAAACTCCGAAAATTTCTTTTACAAATTTTAGGTGTAAATGTTCATATGGGTGTGAGTCTTTGTAATTTTTAGCAGCTCCCAGACCTCACTTCCATATAAAATAACAGGAACTATTAAAGTATCAAATAATTTCTCCATTAACTTACAGGGGTTGTCTAATGACAAAGACTATTTTATTTTAAACCAAGCTTTCTTTTCCTTTTCCATTAAATGTGTTATATATATAGTCATTGCCAGTTGTTTAATATGGTTCCTAATTTTGGTTCCTGGTCAGTATCATAAACGACCCAAAGATCACTAAATATTTAAGAGAAACTTGTGGAATGAAAACGCAACCCACACTTTCTGGTAACCAATTGTTTTTATTGGGAAACAATCTGGTCATAACGTTTACGAAAGAGTAATCATGTCTAGGAACCAAAAATTTTGGCGGGAGTCACCCCATTTTAAAGCATATCATCTTGGTGCCATTTCAGATGTTGAAAGCAAGCCAAAATCAGTGGCACAGAATATTTGACGATTAGCAACTTTGAAGACTTCATTCTTTGATTTTCCGGTTGATAAGAATTTAAAAATATACCTCTAAAAATCAATAATTACTTATTAGTTATTAGGGAAAATTAATGGAATTGGTCAACTTCTAACTGTTAGTTAAGTATTTCAATCTCATTGTTATGCAATTAATTTATTAAGAGGTTTCTTAAATCTTTTAATTGGTATTAAATTCTAAAGGTTAAACATGCAGCAGCATACTGGAGTATAGTATTTGAAATTGAAAGTTTTTATATTACTTTCTCAAGACATGGATACATTCATTTAGTCATCATTTAATTTTTATTCAAATCGCATTTGTTAAAGAGTAATCAAGGGAACCAAGGTTATAGCGGTAATTAAAAGAATGTAATCCAGGGACAAAGACCAGACATGGAAAACAGACATACACAACAAAGAACATAAAGTAACTAAAATCATACATACAAAGTAACAAAAGTAAATGAGCAACTTGGACTCCACTAAAAACTGGGAGCATGGACCAGGTGCACCGATAGGGTAAGCGTCCTCTGCTTTTCTAGAAATACCACCAAGTTGCTCATAAAAAGTCAAGTCCGGGGTAGACTAACGAGGAAAGGAAAACTATGACCCGTTGAATACATCAGTTTTCATGGTGCTGATGGATACACCATAAAAAGTAGCCATTCAGTAGATTTTTCTCTTTCAATTGATATGAGTTTTATTTATAGCTGCAGTAGTTTTCACAAACATTCAATGACAAATCAACCTTTATCAACCTTTAAAAAACTGACTTTTTTCTGTCATTTGTCAAAAAAGACAAAAGAACTGGGAAATATTTGCATTCCTCTTATTTCAAATAAATGAAAAATGTAATGCCATTCTCCTGTCTCTTATTATTACACGTGACTTCTCCCTCTGAAATACACTCCCCTGCTCAAAGATAAGACTTTGGGGTTAAGACTTGAACCGTTTAGGAATGAGGGGTTAAATGTGTAATCGCAATAATTTGAAGCTGTTCAGGGTTCAACCTCTGACATTTCAACCTTTTAATAGTTGACCCACTTAATTTTGCTTTTGTTCTTTGGTTTGAAAGGTTTGTAATGTCATCAAAACCTTTTTTACACTCCATGGGTTAAAACTACTGTCAACACATTTCCTTGGTCATGCGCTTTGGGTACAGCTGTTTGTCGTTTCTGTTTCAAAAATTTCTGTACTGTAGAGGTATTCAAGCTTAGTATTCATTATATTTTTCTACCACTATTAATATTCATTCAAATTTATAATGTACATTTGTATATATAACTATTTTTGCTTAACCACTCATCTCTCTACTTCTAAAATCCATTTTCAATACTGTGAAAGTATTGTTCTTTGAGTGCCAATTTTCATGGTTTCTTGTGGGTAGGCTAAACCACAAAATTAAGTTCCCAATGAAAGGAGATTCCCATTGATGTATACACTGAAAACCACAAAACCACAAAGTCAAGAATCCTCAAATTTGTGTATCTTCCTTAATCCATGAAAATTGGTATCAACAGATTAAAGCACTTTCACAGTACCAGATACACATTTAACAAAAGACAAACAACTCTTTTACTTACCATGATACTGGTATCAACTTTATCAGTAGTTATTGGTATGATAAAACTTACCATTGAAAAATAATGACAAAGCAACTTTATGTTTATATACATGTTACATCTGAATTTTTAGATAATAAACGTTTGGATGAATGGGTACCTGAAGAAAGGATGGACATGAGCAAGTTGGAACCACCCAGGAAGGATCAGAAAACCCCGAAAAAAGAAGTTCCGAGTAAAATCGGTTCAGGACCTGGATCTAGACAAAGTAGTCCAGAAAGAGAAATAATTCTTGTGGTGAGATTCATCCCCAGGTATCACTTACCACTTCTAACATTTCCATGACCTAACTTGTAATTAAAAAAAATTCATTGTGAATTCCCAAGACAACTGATGTCTTTCAGGTGAAGGCTTTTTAAATCATTATGCTATTGGTTTGATTTTTCACCAAAGGAGTAGGTTCAGGAAAGTACAAATTGGGCCAAAAATCTCACTAAAATCTATTGCTAGGGTAGTCATAAGACTCAATATTTTAAGAAACAAATTATAAAAGGCAATAAAAGTAATGTGGATGGTGATCAACCAAATATAAAAAGAATAGGTTTGGTGTAGATGTCTAAGAGACAACACCACCACCAGGATGACAATATCAGCCCAAGGCCACCCATTTGATCTTCAATGAACGACGAGGAAACATGGACAAGTTTTCTGGGAATCTTAATTCATGACAATTTTCAGAGGTTTCCACTTACAAATCTATTGCAACAACACTGGCCGCACCCATCAACCAAACAAATTTTGTGATAGATACATGTACATGTATCTGACTTGGACATATTAGATTAGCAAATTGTTACAATGGTTGAGGCATGTGGCCATTGTCACTTTTAGCAAAAAACCAAATGGTCAAAAAAAAAAAAAAATGGAGATTTGTTCATTTTGCTACGTCATTATGATGTCTATGAAAATTTGGGCTTATATCAGGGTTGATATTGGGTTTTAGTGAACTTACTTCTTTACTTGAATATATAATGCTGAAAATCCACATTTTTTACCTTTTCTGCTAACTTACTTCATGGAGACAAATACCTCACACGTGTAAACAACATTCATACGCTTCTGTAGTATGATTTTTAAGTACACATTTTTAGCTTTATCTTGGCTACTTCTGATCAACATACACACGGATTGTTCACTTGAATACAATGCATAGATCTAAATTTAAAGTACTTTTGGTATTATATAGAGGTGGTCTTTTCACTAAAAAGTGGTAAGTGAGACCCAAGGAAGGCAATATATTCCCCTTTAATACATTTTATTTACAAAATATAACACAATAGCATGCTAGTAAGATTAATGAAGTCATATTAGCCTCAAGTGCATACTTTTTATGTAAATGAACATCCCAGAGACATACATGTATATACAAGTAATTTGGTTGATAAACTTTTCTTCAGTAATGGTATTGCTTTTATAAGACTTAATCGAGTTCTTAACAAATTTGCAGTGTTATCATTCTTAAACAGTGATAGTCCAAACCTGATTCATCAGGAAACCTGTCTAAATCTTATGCAGTTTCTTTATATAAGATTCAAAGCATTGCATTGTTTATAAACTAAACACCTATCTAAACAGAAAAATAAATCTGTCCCAATAGGATTTGGTTTAGACTAGTTTTCCCATACTTTTATTAGAGCTGTAATATGTACAGATTACCATGAATTTCATGATAAAAATTGCAGCTTTTATGAAGTGTGCAGACTTTTAAGTGGAAGTGTTCTACTAAAACATTAAAGGCATACAAGAATGAATCTGTTGCTATCAGTGTATACTTGTAGAATGGAAATAGTAATACCAATAAAAAAGCCACAGCCTCTGCCTCAGCAAACAGAAAAAGACCGAGACCAGAAGAAGAAATTCCAGTAAGATTTTTTATTACCTGAATGAAATATGTTTGTAGTAATGCAATTGAAGCAATAAGTGTTGTTAATACCTACAGAATATTGTGAAAAAAACATTTTTTTTAATCAGAGAAGATTGATAGCTCTGATCTAATTATTTTTCGCCATTACTTCAGAAGATTGCCGACAGGACATTCACCTGGGTTAAAAATACTTTAACCTTACTTAAAAAGTAACAAAAACGGATAGCAGGTAAGCACGTGTCTTGTTTTCATTTCATTTCATCTATTTCTTGATTAGTCTTGAGCCACATTATATCCTAATAGGTTAATTTCAAAAGGATCCTTGGGTTATATATTTGAAGTTTTTTCATTTACGACTTGAGTCCATCAGTCTTCCTTGCTGTTGAAAAACTACTTTCTCTTTGCAATCAGATTTGTGATTAAAGAAGCGACCTTTACAGCACATGCGCGAATTAAGGTCACCAGAAGTCAAATGCATACGAATTTATTTAGGTTGATTTTTTGTCTTGCAAGACACTAAATATATAGACACCTTTTTCATGTATGTAATGCATTTTATTATGTGGATATCAAATGAAATTATACAGGAAAAGTGCAATTTAGTACAAATGGTTTAAAGTTAAGATATATTTCAACAGAAACAAAAATTTATGAAAATGACACCTAATGCAGCTTTAATAAAAATAGACTTATTATACCCCTATCCATCCATCTGTCTGTCTGATCTGTATTCTAAGCAGCTTGGAACATTGTTATGAAACTTCGTGGGATGTAATATAACCTCATTGATATGTACATACTGTCAGGAATTTTTGTTTTTTACAAAAATTGTAGAAATGATGGCTGTTTTCCAGCAAATCTTGGTCTCATGTGTTGTCCACAACTTCTCCTTAACAACTTGCAGGATTGTTATGAAACTCCATGGAGTGTGACATTACCATTTGGAGTGTGCATATTGTCAGGAATTTATGTTTGGACAAATATTGTAGAAATGACGGCTGTTGGAACTTAGGCATTTTTCAACAAACTTTATCTGATACGTTGTCCTCAACAACCTGCACAATTACTATGAAAGTCAATGGAGAGTTAGATTGCTGTATGGAGATGTACATATTGTCAAGAATTAGACATATTCTGTAATTGTGTTGTCAACAAGAAATAGTACTAACTGCTGTTTTGAGTTGGGTGTTTTAGAAATGGCAGCAAATTGTGTGTCAAAAGTGCTTAGTCTATCCACCATAAAAATTGCATCCAATATGAATCATATCCTCTTTGGTCTTCAAATGTACATGGTTACGAGGAATTAGTTCTGTTGAAGCTTTTGGCCCCAAACATTTTTAGAATAAGAGGCCAGACAGGGTAAAAATAATTTTTTATGAAAACCAATGTACAATGTTTTTCTTCCGATTTTGATTATTCTTTTTTTATTTGTTCCTTATTTACCTGGTAATTCTGGTAATGTATCAGCAGATTTGATGAATTTTTATTTTTGGACCGTTTTTCGATGTATAAGGGGTCAAAGGGGCAGCACTTCCAAAAAATCAACTTTTTAGCTCACCTGTCCCAAGGCTATGTGAGCTATTGGCATCACTTGGCATCCGTCCTCGTCGTTAACAATTATACAAAACTCTTCTCTTCTGAAATTACTTGACTGATTAGAACCAAACATGGTATAAATGTTTCTTGGGGTATCCTGCATAGAACTAATGTGGGGATTTTTGATTTGTCGAAAAACATGGCCACTGTTACTAAAAATAGAACATAGGGGTTAGACAGTAGTTTTTCACATATATCTCCAAAAATGTTAGGTTTAGCTAAATTCTGACATGGATAAAAAAAGTTCAGCATGATGATATCTATCTCTGGTCAAGTTTTGGTTTTAATCTGTTAAACCATAATGGAGTTATTGCCCTTTTTCAACGATTTTTGCTATTTTTAATTTTATTTCTTTAAAAAATCTTCTCCTCTGACTCTACTTGACCAATTGAAACCAAACTTAGTATGAATGTTCCTTGAGATATCCTGCATAGAGCTGATTTGGGGATATTTGATTCATCAAAAAACATGGCCGCCATTACAAAAAATAGAACGTAGGGATCACATATATCTCAAAACCGTTAGGTTTAGCCAAACTCTTTCAATTGCTGAAATGATCCTTATCATAAGGCCTTCAAAAGTCTTCATGGATCAAAGTTGTCAGGCAACTCTTTGTAAGAGTTGTTGCCCTTGAAAGTTGAAAAAAAAATTTTTTTTATAGTTTTCAGTCAATATCTTGAAACCTATGATAATAATGCTGAAATGATCATTATCATAAGTCCTACCAAAGTCTTCTTGAGTCAAAATTGTTTGACAACTCCTTGTTAAATTTATTGCTCTTGAAAGACAAACTTTAACCAGGTGAGCAATTCAGGCTCCTGGGAGCCTCTTGTTTATTTTTGGTCCGATATAAAAAAAATTTTTTTTATTCCTTATAAAAATCCCTGCCTGCAATATTTGATCAGATTCCAGATATCTCCTTTTTTGAGTTGGAAGGGGTCAAAGGGGCCATATCTAAAAAAATCTACTTTTTTATTTCTTGTCCGATTTCAGTTTCATTTTTCTCAGCAATTACTTGTTTAAGTGGCTTGAAATCCTGTAGGTATGCTATATGGTGGGCTCAATTTTCAGAAAAATTCGAAAACAACTTCCTGTTTATCAAGGACTTTGTTTATTTTTTTTTTACTTTATGATTTTGCAAGTTGAGGTTTTCCTCACACTTTTTTCAGCAACTACTCTTCACAACTGCTTCAAATTTGAACACATTCTTTTTATGGTTGAGTCCACCTTCTGGAAACTCAACGACCACTTCCTGTTTACCATGGACTTAGTGTATGTTCCTGATATTATGATTGAAAGCAGGAGTATCACTAGTGAGCCATTGCTAACAGATTTCTTGCTTTTTTTTGCACCCATGTTGGCTCCACTTTCTGAAAATTGGCAATGAAAATTATGAGGTGTTGATTTTTCTGGCAACAGAAATTTGGAAGCCAGAGTAGGCCCTGAATCACAATCTTTGAATGCTGTGTCCGTACTTGTCCTAATTATTCAGGTTCAACATCTGTGGTCACACCATGCTGCACCCTGCAAAGCATTTTATTATCTTATTGGTAGAAAGTTAAGTTGTTTATGTTTGATTCTCTTCTGCATTTTAATACTTTTTTATCAAATAAAAAAACAATAAATAATATTATATTAAAATAACAATTATTTTCAGTACGGTCCTAGCATTTTCATAGGTTAATGTTGCAGTGAATTTGTTATGCTTTACAGCCAGAAGACCCTACAGCAGAAAAGAAGCCACGGCAGACAGGAAGTATGGTTGCACATAATGATGACATTGTTACTCGAATGAAAAATATAGAACTGATTGAACTTGGTAAAAACAGAATCAAGCCCTGGTACTTCTCACCATACCCACAGGTTATAATTTATATTTGGATCTCACAATCTCTCAGTCCAGTATATGATAATAATAATATAATTTTTACTGTGAGTCTGCTCCCAATATTTCTAGTTATTTTCTATCTCTCACACAACAATTTTATTTGTCCAATCCCTGCAAAGGTCAGGGATAAACATATTATTTCGGTATTTTTGCCTCCACATTAATTTCTACTTGTCTGTCTTATCATTTGTTTGACTGCTCCACCATTTGTTAATTGACTTTGTTATGATACTTGAATGTTGTGTTCACACTTGTCCCAATTGTTTATAGTGACCTCTGCAGACTCTTACAATGATGAGTGTTCTTTTTTGTAGGAGTTAACATCAGCACCAATAGTTTATATCTGTGAATATTGTTTGAAATATGTCAAAAGTAAAAAGTGTTTGGAGAGACACCTGGTAAGTCTATTTTTTTATATTTACTCAAGTCTTGTCTAATGTGTCAAGTTTTGATACTTTTATGTTCATTATTTAACCTTATGCCAAGTCAACTTAGATCTCTAGGTTTCTTTTCTTTTCCAAAGCATGAAAACAGATTCTGTTAGTTTTCGAAAGTTTGGTCATGCCAAAGTAATTGTTGTCTTGTCGGTTATAATTTACTAGAAAATTGTGAACTTGTTAATGCATACTTGTGTAAAACATTTTCAGGCTAAATGTATGCTGAAATATCCACCTGGAAATGAGATCTACAGGAAGGCAAACATATCTTTCTTTGAGATAGATGGCAGGAAAAATAAGGTAAGTTATAGTAGCTTAGCTTAATTCATTTTTTGTTAGACAACCTAAAAGCAGTGTGTTGTCAAAAATTTAGTGAATAGGCTTTGCTTATGAAGGACAGATCTTTTTGTTTGAACTTCATCCGTATATACATAGTAAGAGTCACTTATTCAAACCAGACTAAAGGACTATCCTCAGTTGAAATACATGTTTATAGATTTTCGAATACTTTCATTGAATAAAAAAGGCATTTCTATCATATAACAGTGCCTTAGGTACTCTTTTGAACACTGAATTCATCTATATATGCTCTTTTTCAGCAATTTTTTGTCAAACATGCCAACAAAGCATGATACCTTTACTTACTTAGTTAATAGAGCATGATTTTCATGGTGAGCATTTCAGGCTCTTTGTACAACTTTGAAAATCTTCTTTTAAACCATGCAACAAACTTTTATGAAAATTGGCATAATAGAATTTTAGGGTATCCTGCATAAATTGATCATTTAAAATTTACTTAGTTAATAAGGCATGTTTTGCCAGGTAAACAGTTCAGGCTCTTCGAGAGCCTTTTTTTTCAATTGTAACCAAATATCTCATGTTCATGTAAATAGGGAGATTATTTATTTATATTCTGGTTTTATCGGCACTCAATTGCAAGTGTTAGGAGGATGGAAACATTAAAAACTAATTGTTTTTTGTTTCAGGTATATGCTCAGAACTTATGTCTCCTAGCCAAGTTATTTCTAGATCACAAGACATTATATTATGATACAGATCCATTCCTGTTTTATGTTATGTGTGAAATAGACAACAAAGGTTATCATATAGTTGGATATTTCTCTAAGGTAAACAATCAATAGACTACTGTGAAAGTACTTTAATTTGTGGATACCAATTTTCGTGGATCTGGGAAAAATCACAAGGTCATGGATTCTTGAATTCGTGGTTTTAAAGATTTCAGTATACACATTAATGAGAATCAACTGTTCCTTGGGAACCAGATTATGTGGTTTGACCTATCCATGAAAACCACGAAAATTGGTACCCCACAAACAATAGTACTTTGACAGTATGATATATCTTTGTTAATTAAACACTTACTGGTATGTTCCTTCAATGGTAAAACCATTCTTATGTTAAGGTTAGTACCATTCTATACCATCATTGGAAGATTTTGATGTACTTTTTATAACCTTTACTGGTTAGGAAAAAAGGTTAAAAAGAACCTCTATGCAATTGTATCACAAGATTCCGTACC
The DNA here is from genome assembly GCA_037379345.1 of Perna viridis. Classification (NCBI taxonomy): domain Eukaryota; kingdom Metazoa; phylum Mollusca; class Bivalvia; order Mytilida; family Mytilidae; genus Perna; species Perna viridis. The sequence goes on from CM074512.1 coordinate 7,308,337, forward strand.
AACAAAGTCAGACTATGATTGATTATAGAAGTGTTAATGTATTTGTGAAGAAATGATGGGCTAAAACCAACACCTTTCTTGTTTTGGGCAATAATTTTTCAACTTAAAGTGTATGAATCTTAGTGAAATTATAGGTTCTGTAACCACATGAGTAATATGGTCTCGATAACCACTTCCGGGTCAAATGGCCACACGCCCTATGTAGTACCAAAAACACACTGAACCTAGACCTATGCATTATTTGTGTGTATTCTGATTAAAAGTAGACAACATAAAGCTGAGAATGTGTACTTTAAAATTATATATGTAATTTACTACAAAAGTGTATGAATATTGTTTACATGTGTGAGTAATTTGCCTTCATGCTGTCAGTTAGCAGAAAAGGTAAAAATGTGGATTTTAAGTATTATTTATTTCTAGTAAATTTTGTGAATAATTTCTACAATCATCATACCATTAGCATAATGATTTTGAAAGCCTTATTTCCCAAGCTTTGCAATGGTATGCAACTTTAAGATATCATTTGTCCTGGGAATTCACGGTGAAACTTTGGAAATTATTTTTTTACATGTAAAGTAATGGAAATCTTAGAAGTGGTTAGTGAGACCTTTTTTGATGGGTTTATGGCCTTTACAGTATAGGAATTAATGTAAAAAAAGGATACAAAATAAGCATTTTCTTCATTTATGTATTTCCATAAATTATACCCCACTCATTGTAGTCACTCTGTCTGTCTAAGCTTCTGTTAGAGGGAATGCTAAGATATTTAATATGTTGCTTTTTCATGACTTGTACAGTGTCTCCCTTTTCCAGGTTCCTTGTTTATCTACTTCCTGTTTACTGTAGGACTTAGTAAAATTACTTCCTGTTTACCTTACAACTTAGTAATAATACTTCCTGTTTACCATATGACTTAGTAATATTACTTCCTGTTTACTGTAGGACTGAATAGTATTACTTCATGTTTACTGTAGAACATAATAGTATTACTTCCTGTTTATTGTAGAACATAATAATATTACTTCCTGATTACCGTAGGACTGAATGATATTACTTCCTGTTTACTGTAGAACATAATAATATTACTTCGTGTTTATTTTAGAACATAATAATATTACTTCCTGTTTATTGTAGAACATAATGATATTACTTCCTGTTTACTGTACTACTTAGTTTTGCTGTACAGCTTAGTAATATTTTAGGTTTCATTTAGGAACACTTTTATGAAGTTATAAAATTTAAATTTTTGTTTCATGTTATGTTTCACTTTGTATGACTGCTGAAACAATATCAGATGGTTTTAGTCACACCTTGAACATTTCTGTTTCCAAATAAAAGCTTATACAGTATGTCTTGTATATTTCAGGAGAAAGAATCTTCAGAAGATTACAATGTAGCTTGTATTTTATCACTACCTCCCTACCAAAGAAAAGGTTACGGAAAACTGCTGATAGAGTTTAGTAAGTTACTTCCAGTCTATGAAAATGGTTTTATTTTGAATATGACTACAAATTTCTAACGGCATAGCACTGTCATTATCATTGGTATGTACTTTTAATCTTTATGTAATAACTTTAATAATAGAGATCTTCATGAAATTTTAAAGCACTTTGAAAATTATTGGTACAGATTATTTATAATACAGTGAAACTTCTCCCAACCGCACCCAGAAAGCCAGTCTTCCCTTCAAACCGGCCATTTTCAAAAGTCCCTGCCGATATAGCTTAAAACCTGTGCGTTTTGTCTTCAATAGACAGGCCACCCCCTAAAACGGTACATCAGCCGTTTTTTCACAGTTTTAGTTACATATTTCAAGTAAAAACAACCTCTCAATTCCGGCCGCCCAGTTATTGTTCACATTCACTGACTGGTGTGCATTTCATCAGTGGACAGATGATAATTGAAGAGAACGGTAGTTTAAAAAAACAAATTTAATCCAGACATCACATTTTGTCACTGGTTGGGTGTTAATTAGTGTGTACAAACGTCAGGCAATTGGGGTCATTTAATAGTATGATCTTAAAACTGTCAATTTAAGTGACCTGTACCCAAGCCAAAACAATAAAGGGGTGAAATTATTAGACTTTGTTGATAGTTAATCTACGAAAACAATATAAATGATTAATTACCATCAATAGCCCTTTGATCTTTAATACACATTCTTTCAAAACCTTGAACATTATTTTGTTGGCAATACCGTTTGTAAAATCAAATCATTTACAAATGATGCAAGATTTGAAATGTAATAAAAGGCATAAAGTTTTGAATTGTCATAAAACATGTCTCGACCAACAAAATGACAAGGTGTAGGATTATAGAACACATTAATGGAAACATCTCTTAGAATGGATTGCTATTTTTCACAAAACCGTCTACCCCTATAAACCAGCCATTATTTCTTGTCCCAGTGGTGGCCGGTTTGGAGAAGTTTCACTGTACAAATCTATATAGGCTACTGGGTAATTTAAATCTGCCCTTTATTATATCACTGTGTCCTACTTAATTACCACAGTACACCTGTGTGATCTATTGGACACTGTCCTTTAAGTTTGAATAGCCGTCAATGACCAGTATGATGATTAAACTTAAAGTTGAATGTAAGTCTCAATGATTTACTTGTTTCCAATTGGACACTTTTGTTCATTAAATTCAAATACCAGAACAAAATGAATTAGATGTATAAATGTGCATTGTTAAACTCAGTTTTTTAATTAAGACGGAAAAGTGAACCAACGCCTGCTGTGTTTTATTTTGTTAAAAATAAAATCATACTTGCAAATCCAGTTGATGTTGTTGTCCATTTTCATTGGTAATTTCAGTTTTTTAATGTTTTCTTTAATTTTTTTAGTTTAGGGCTAACATAAATATTAAGGTTCATTATAGCATTTTGTACTATGATCATGAATCAACTTGTGTTTTGAAAAATTCTTTCTTAATTTTAAACAGTTGAACAATTTGATTGCCAGCTGACACTTGCAAGGTTTGAAAAATACTAGTATCACATTTAAAAACAAATATTTTCAAGGGTTTGATATGCCCCAAAAACTAGAAAATATGTTCATGATTTCTTTAGGTTATGAACTGTCAAAATGTGAAGGAAAAACTGGTTCACCAGAAAAACCTTTGTCTGATCTTGGTTTACTCTCATATAGAAGTTATTGGTCACAAACTCTCCTGGAAATACTCTTAGGGTTGAAACCGACAGATGGAAATGAAACTCCAATAATAACAATCAAGTATGTATTCTGAATTTTAAGTTGTTTATAGTTTTTATACCCTAGAACGTAACAGGGAACTATACTTGTCCATTTATTCTACACATCTCAGAGGTGTAGCACCTTGATTTGCATTGGTACGGTACTTCATTTTCAAATATTAATTTTAGATACACTATATACTGTGCCCCTACATTGATGTATCCAGAAATTCACATTTTACACTGCTTGGTATCTTTAAGTCATGATCAGTTTAAGGCTTTAGCTCTGCTCTATTATACTTTTAACTTTTGATATAATTAGTTACTGTAAAAGTGGAAATTTTCGCGGGGTGATATTTTCGCGTTTTACATGTTAAAACCTTTCGCATGGGGGAAATTTTCACAGAAAATTTCTTACCAAAATGTGAAATTTCGCGATTGTTGGAAATAAAATGAAACAGAGTTATCCTTCTTTCACTGATTAACCAAGTCCAGGGGTTACCCTATGGGATTAAATCTATATTTACGGGTGAACTTTACTAACTACATGTAGTCGTATTTACATCTAAATACAGACGGATTTTGTGGCAATTGAAATGCTTCGTCGATGGCTAGAGCAAACTCCGAAAAAAATTGGATTACCAGACCCAACAAAGCATTCTACGCCAGAAAAACAAAAACTTACGGAGGAATTAAATGACATTGTGGAAATCGAATATGTTGCTAAAACTCCAGGGTCTGAATCAAGGAAAAGAAAACGTAGGGAATATGTTCATTATACTCCAGAACAGAAAGCTAAGATAGCCCGCTACGCAATAGAACATGGAGCCACTAGAGCTGCCCGTCACTTTTCTGATACTTTTGGGAAGAAACTTAACAAAAGTACTGTTCGTTCGATGAAATCGTCGTATTTGCTGCAGTCAAAAAACAATAAAGAAACTCTAACTGAAATTGTTCTTAAACCGAGAGGTCGACCGAACCTTCTTGGTGAGGAATTAGACACAGAAGTATGTGACTACATTCGTGACCTCCAGGATGAAGGTGGATGTGTGAACACATTAATAGTGCAAAGCATCGGCAGAGGAGTTATGTTGAAAAGAAACAAATCTTCGCTACCTGAATACGGGGGAAAAATTGAACTATCAAGAGAATGGGCTAGATCCGTGTTAGACAGGTTGAACTTTAAAAAGAGAAAAGCTACAAAAGGAATTAAACATTTACCAGCAGATTTCGAAGATGTGAAACGGGAATACTTGAATAGAATTGAAACAACTGTTAAAAAATACGACATTCCAGATCAACTGGTTATAAACTGGGATCAAACTGGTAGGCATTTTAATATTTAGAAATATTACAATATCAAACTGGTAGGCATTTTAATATTTAGAAAAATTACAATATTTAAACAAAATGGCAAAGCAAATCAATGAAAATTTTCTGTTGCAATAATTTGTGTTCATCTGTCAAAATACTATTAATACATTGTCACACGCTGATCTAGCCCACTCTCTGATACCTAACTATTGTCAAATGTTTACAGGTGATTGGTTTTATTGTTAATCCCTCTAATCAGCTGTTTGAAGTGTCACCTATCCCGGTGTATGTTTTTATAACAGTAAACATGTCAGTGATTAGAATTTCATTGACCGTTAATTAAATTTCAGGTCTCAACGTTGTACCAACAAGTGAATGGACAATGGATTTAAAGGGTTCTAAACAAGTGAAAATGGTTGGATTGGGTGACAAAAGACAAATAACTGCTTTATTATCCGTAACTAAATCAGGCCGACTACTGCCGTCGCAGTTGATATATCCCGGTAAAACCGATGCTTGCCATCTGAAAGTCACATTCCCAGAGGATTGGGATGTAACTCATACTGAATCTCATTGGAGTACAGAAGAAACGATGGTTCGCTTCACAAAAAAAATCATAATTCCGTACGTCGAGTCGGTTAGAGAGTCTTTACCTGTGACTAAACACAACCAAACAGCTTTAGCCATATTTGATGTTTTCAAGGCACACAGAAGTGAAACATTACTATCACTGTTGAGAAAGTCGGGGATTCATTATGTTTTTGTGCCTGCAAGTTGTACTGACCAACTGCAACCTCTCGATCAAACGATCAACAAACGATACAAAGATGACATTAAAAAACAATTTCAACTTTGGTACGCCGATGAGTTTGCTAAAATGTTGAAGGATAGAAAATCCGGCGAAGAACGCGAACACGTGAAAATTGACTTACGAACATCCGTTGTAAAGCTACTACACGCCAAATGGGTTATTAAATGTCACGAGAAGTTTGAAAAAGAAACTGAATATATTCAGCAATCGTTTGAGGCCATTGGACTCCCCATGTGAGCCTCTTATTCTGCACATGCCCAGTGAAAGTTCTGAATGTTGTAAACAGCGATATTTTGACGATTGACATGCATCCTTGATAATATTTTGATTTGTTGCGGTAAATTGTAATAAAATTGATACATGAAATTAAATTACATGTCTTTCAACTTACAAATGAAACAACGTTCTATTAATTGAACATATAAACCTGCATAATCAATGAAAATAACCAAACTAGGACACCCAAAATAATAATGAACGTATTGTCGATGTTCACTCGAGACCTGAAATAACACATAGAAATTCGCGTGGGGGATATTTTCGCGAATATTTTTTGATCGCGAAAGTAGCGAAAATTTCCACTTTTACAGTACTTAAGTAATGTCTGACCCCACTTTACCTTTTGACAAATATAATAAGCTGTGAAATGAGTGAGGGATTTTCAGCACATGTACCAAAATATTATTATCTTTTATAACTAGTATTTGTTATCTTGCTTCTCCAAGAGATAACTTGAGAATTTTTTTTGGGAAACTTTGCTCAAATGTTTAGTACATTAAAATAAGGATGAGTTGAATTTTCAGCACAATCGAAAATGTAGTTTTAGTCTTTTAGAACCCAACTGCCTTTTGCCATCCCCCTTTTTTCACCATTACTTGGTGGGGTTTCACTTGTTCCATTGATGCCTTATTTTTATATTAGTGTTGTTTTAAAAGTAATGAACCTTTTTATTGGGAAAAATGGGACTTAGTAGGAAAATCTTGCAATTTGGCAAAAGAGTCCCACATTATAAAACTTGATACATTGGTTTATGAAATTGAAATGATAGTCAACCTGTTAAAACCTTTTGAATCAGAAGTTTTGTTTAGTTTAAGCAGATTTTCTAGTTTTGTTCAGTTTAAACAGGTTTGTGGTTTTATTCAGTTTTTTTTTTATCAATTTAAGCAGGCTCAGGGTTTTATTCAGTTTTTTTTATCAATTCAAGCAGGTTTCAGGGTTTCTTTCAGGTTTTGTTCAATTTAAGCAGGTTTATGGTGTTATTCAGGTTTTGTTTAGATCAAACAGAGTTCAGGTTTTATTCAGGTTTTGTTTAAGCAGGTTGCTGTTATTTTTCAGGTTTTGTTCAGTTTATACAGATTTTCTGGTTTTATTCAGTGTTTGTTCAGTTAAACAGGTTTCTGGTTTTATTCAGGTTTTGTTTAGTTGAACAAGTTTCAGATTTTCTGTCCGCCGCGATGCGTCACGACGGGACATGGAAATGCCAGGCATCTGTCCAAACATCCACATTTCCTCACTTTTTTAGCTTATGCCATCACTTGGCATCCATCGTCGTCGTCGTCATGGACAAATTTTTAAAACTTTTCTCCTCTGAAACTACTGGACTGACAGGTTTTAAACTTTGCATGATTGTTCCTTAGGGTGTTCTGCACAAAATCACCATTGGGATTTTTGATCCATGAAAAAACATGGCCGCTGTTAGTAAAAATAGAACGTAGGGGTCAGATAGCAGTTTTTTGCAAATAACTCAAAAACCGTTGCCTTTAGCAAATTTCTGGTATGGGTAATGTTGTTCAGTATCATTAGACAGACCTATGCCAAAATTTTCAAAACGATTGGTCAACTGATGTAGGAGTTACGGCCCCTAAAACAGTTTTTTTGCATCTTTCGCATGTGCAACTTTGAAAATCTTCTTCTCAAAATCCATTGCACAGAATTCAATGAAAGTTGGCATTTATGTTCCTTAGGGTATCCCACACAAAATGACTTTTGGGATTGTTGATTTTTTTTTTTTTTTTTCACATGTACAACTTTGAAAATCTTCCCTAAAACCATTTAAAATCATTGAATGAAAATAAGCATAATAGTTCTTTAGTGTATTGTGCTGAAAATGACTGTTGTGATTTTTAATCTGTGAATAGATAAGGCTGCCTATACTAAAAATGGAACTTAGGGGTCAATTTAGTTGATTTTAACTTAGCCTGTCTCATTCCTCAAGTTTTTCAAATAAGCAAATGGTTAACCAGGTGTGCGATTCAGGCTCTCTTGAGCCTCTAGTTTTGTGATGCTTTTACCAAATAAGTTTGTATATAGTGTGTGGCCTTATTATGAAGAGTTTCAGATTAAGATCGACTTCATATTTATGGAAGTTATGGCCCTCAGACTTCGAAAATTTTGGTGAATTCAGTTTCCCCCTTTTTTTTTGTAATGCTTTCACCAATTGATTTTATATCTTGTATGTAGTCTTACTATTGGAAGTTACATGTTAAGTTCAACTTCAGTTACAGTTAATTGATTTTTATGGAAGTTATGGCCCTTGGACTTAGAAAATTTCAGTGAATTTAAAAGTTGTTTTTTTTTGCATGGGAGACATTGGAACACTGTTCATTTATTTTACAATTAAAGTAGGTTTCTGGTTTAATTCAGGTTTTGTTGAAGACAGCTTTATCTGTATATGTAATTTTAGGGTATTTACCAAAAATGACCTACAAGGTTTAAGAAACTGAGGGCAGATCTAAGGGGTTCTTGGTGCCACAATCAAATTATAAATAATTAATATTTTAAATTGTTGTGATTTTGTTTGTTAAATCATAAGGAATGTAATTTCAAATAATCATGAAAATTTGTTACAAGTTTCAATTTTTTGTCTTTTTTATGCACCTGTCAATTTTGTCGGGTTGTATTAAGGTACCTGTATACAAATGTCCGCTGTCCGCCCATTTGTCTGTCGTAAACATGTCACACTGTAACTTGAGAACAACTTATTCAAATTTCTTGAAACTTAATGTTGTTGTTTTCATAATGGTCAAATGGTCTGTATACTTTCTGGTGAAAGTTTGATGAAAACTTTCTGAGTTACAGGACTTTGATACTGAAATGGGGTGGGGGGGTGTTTAATTCTCATGTCGTGCTGTATCTCAAAAAATATTTATGATTTTTGCATATAAATGTTAGTTATATCAATCTGTAGATCTGTATACTTATTTGTGATGATTCTTTATTTCATTTTTTAGTTACTGAATTTTTTATTGATTTTTGTTGTAAAAGGGGGTGTTTTTTCACATTTCATGTCTTGTGAGGGGAATTCAGGAGGTGGTTGGGTCACAAAAAACTGCCTTCCAACTTTCCCATATATTTATTGATTGAATAGCCCTCAGAAAGAACCAATATGGGGGATTTATTTAATAGAAACATTATACGATGAACACTGAAACATGTAACTAATTTTTGTTTCTTCTTTTATCTACTTTCTGTTTTATGGAACATTGAAATTTCAATTTATGTACCGACATGCACAATTTCATTGCAAAAATCTTCGCTCCCTTAATCAGAATTATTGCTTCAATTTGGTATCATATACATGTAAAACATGTAAGCAGTTTTTGTTGGTCTCTTATATAAACTTCCTATTGAGCCGCAATAAGGAATGAGTCAGGATATACTTAGAATGACATCATGTACAACCCCGTGTTATTCCATAAATTATATTTTGGGCGTGTCATGCATCCATGGTGCAGCTGTTTATTTCATCAGTTGAAAGTCTTTGAATTTGACACCAAAACAAGCTTTATTGTTTCTAATTTTATTTTTTTATTGTTTCCAGTGAGATCTCAGAACTTACAAGTATAAAGAAAGAAGATGTAATATCAACATTACAACATCTCAACCTCATTAACTACTACAAAGGTCAATATATAGTGACATTAACTAAGGAACACATTGACATGAATAATAAAGCTATAGTGAAAAGAACAATACGAATAGATCCAAAGTGTTTACACTGGCAACCTAAAGACTGGAGTAAGCGTGGGAAATGGTGAAAACCTGTTTCGAAGAATTTGTTGTGACCTTTTGATTTGGCATGTTCTCTTGTAGAATATGACAGGTCATGTGTTGTGTAAAATATTTCTTATGACATGGCAAACAATAAATGCACTTAGCTGATTTAATTGTTATTTGTCTGCATTTTCCTCAAACTTGAATTTAAAAGAAGTATTTGCATTTTCTTTGTTCTTTCATTAACTGGTTATTAATTAAGGTTTTTCCCATTTCAATGGTTAAGACCTTCTTGTGTTTCATCTGATTATTATTTTTCTTTTTTTTTCTGCAGCCAATATCCCCACTTCTGATTAAATCATATCGCAACAAGATTCATCTTTTGCAATCTGAGATAAGAATTCACCCTGCGAGACATTTTGTTCTTTCAGAGTTATCTGCCCCATAGTGGAAAAACCAATTTTGTAAAAATTTCTTAAACTTGTAGGTCCACATAATCAGAAAGTTCCAAATTTGGCGAAGGCCATGTGAGCTATTGCCATCACTTGGCGTCCGTCGTCGTTGTCCGTTAACAATTTTTCAAAAATCTTCTCTGAAACTACTGAGAGGAATTATATGAAACTTTGCACAGATGTTCCTTAGGGTATCTTGCACAAAAATTGTCTTCAGATTTTTGATCCGTCAAAAAAACACAGTCACCATTACTAAAAATGGAACATAGAGGTCAGACTGTAGTTTTTCGCATATATCTCCAAACCATTTTGTTAAGCCAAATTCTGGCGTGGATAAAAGTGTTCAGCATCATGAAATATATCTGTAGTCAAATTTTCATTTTAATCTGTCCAGCCATTTAGGAGTTATTGCCCTTTTTCGACAATTTTTTTTTGCTATTTTTTTATATCATTTCTTTCAAAAATCTTCTCCTCTAACCCTACTTGACCAACTGGAACCAAACTTTATATGAATGTCCTTGGAGTATCTTGCACAACAGTTTTGTTTAGATTTTTTACCCATCAAAAAGCATGGCCGCCATTACTAAAAACAGAACGTAGGGGTCAGACTGTCAATTTTCGATTGAATATCTCCAAAACCGTTAGGTTCATCCAAATACTGACTTAGGGTAAAAGTGTTCAGCATGATGAGATCTATCTGTGGTCAAATTTTCATTTTTATCTGTTAAGCCATGTATTGATCATTATGATAAGTCCTACCAAAGTCTTCTTGGGTCAAAATTATTAGTAAACTTCTTTTTAAATTCATTGCCATTGAAAGACAAAATTTAACCAGGTGAGCGATTCAGGCTCCTGGGAGCCGGTTGTTATTTTTATTTTTCTTTTAAATTCAAATCTTGTAATTGTTTTTTAGTTACAGAAATTCAAAATTAAAAAGGGGTGATTTCCAATTTTCACACTATAACTCAAAAGCACTTCCAACAATTCAAATGAGACATATTTTTCCTGTGCAGAGACATCATCTGTGTCTTCCAGACACAAAAATGTTTGTAGGGAGTTATACTTTTTTGCTTTACAGTCAATGTGGAGTGTTGGGCATCACAGGTTGTAGAGACAGGTTCATATTTACCATGGAGACAGCCGGAGGTCTCAAAGGGGCAGAAAAATGCATTTTTTCACTGAAAATGACTTTGACATTTTAAAAACCAGTATCAAATGGTTAGGTCAGAAACCTGCGAAACCCATAAAATATAGGTATCGAACAATTTTTTAGACTATTTGACAAAACTGTAAGGCTTCCAGATTTTCCCATCAGCAAGGGATCTTCTTCCCCTTAATCCCCAGAGGGGGCACATTCTCCCTCTGGGATCCGCCTGTAGGGTTTCTCTACAGATTGTCTTTTTTTAGCTGAAAGCCTTTCGAGTCAAATTAGCCAAAAAAAGTGCAGAGAAATCCATGGTTTTAGCCTTCTTCAAGCCCTAGAAAAGGGGGAGGGTTTGAAAATAAGAGAGTCAGAAGGAAAAGGTTAAACACAATCCAAATTAATGCTGAATTTAGCTTGAATGATGTGTCCAAACTTACCTCAACTTTTCAGAATTCTGTGACATATTAAGCTGTGCCCTAGAAAGCATTTATTGGATCATATAAATAGTTAATGTGTGGTAAAAGGGAAGGCTAGATTAAGTCTAACAGGATGTACTATACGGTTACATTCAGATGCACTGTTTTGCACACCAAGTTGACTAATTTTGTAAAACTTAACATTAACAGTTGAAAATTGGTGGATATACTGATTAAATGTAGTGGAGCATTTATGCATAGGCAGATGTAATATACTAGTATGTGGTTGTAAACAAGTGTAATTTGACTGAAGAAAGGAACATTTCATCAATGAAAGTTGTTATGGTTTTTGGTTCACAAGATGTTGGCTAGAAAATTCAAAAAGAAAACACAAAAAAAAACATTATCCCCTTTAAATGGCAATAAATTAACAAGGAGTTGGCCCATTCCCAGGGCCCTGAATTTAATTGTGTATCAAATTCACATGTTTTGATAAATCAATGCTGAATTACGAATTTGCTTGATAATTATTAAACTACCGATATTTTGCTTTCTATTTAATTTCGTGTACCTATCTATTGAAATGCATTTCAGTGTATTTAGCCCATCCCATGTGGGTATTGCACATAACCAACCATTTTTAATATTATGGTAACTAAAACATGAATTTTGTCCATCAACTTGGTATTTTGGCCCACGAACTACAGAACTGGTGTGCTTTAATGGTTTCCAGTATTGATCCGCATTAAAAAATATCGATTTCATATATAGTGTTAATGTTAACAAATACAATATTCTCGTTACTTGCTTGACTTTGTATTCTTTTAGGGTTTTCTTAATTAAAACAAAGGGGTAATTTTCAACTATTGGTTAAATTATTCTTACCAACACTTGAAAGCAATCATGAAACGTTTAAATATAAAAAAACTACAACACATAGAAAAATATATTCAATTGCATTAGAGAAGGCCGGCACCCCTTTCGGATCTGCATATTTGCCAGCATTTATTTGTTTTATTCCCGTTGAAAAGCGGAAGTTGTATAGTGATCATGGAGTCCGTGCACTCAACTATTCTGAAACCACTCAATGGAATTTGATGACCGGCCTTTCGTGTGGTGCCATTGTGCAACTCCTAATTTGTTTTTCCACCGAAATGACTTTCGGGGTTTCCTGATGTAAAACATGTACTTTGTCATTGGTCGACCAAGGGGGGCCATCTTCTAATCCGTAACTACTGCACATAGCACCACTTGATTTGTACACCTCATTTTTTACGTCTAAATGCCTTGAATCACTTATGGGGTTTCCTATATTGGTTTCTGGAGAAGGGAGCGGGGTTATCACCAAGTGAGCTTTGTTTTTTTGTTGTTTTTTTTTTTGGTCACTTTTATAAGTTTGTTTAGTCGTAGTCTATTTCTGGGCAAGTTTCAACATTTTGTTATCCTATATTCTAGTATAAATAATGACAGCCGTGTTTGATATTGTGTACTCGGTATTTTGTAGGCACTATCAAAATTTTCCGGAATTAGGTTTAAACAGGGTGTCTTAGTCTTAAACCAAAAAAGGCATTTTACATGTGTAAAAAAAGATTCTGTTACAACTGAAACCGATAGTCATATGCAACCTACCTTTAAAGAACATTTCAACAGTTAAAACTTCCAAGTTTGTTTACTCAAAAAAGGTATACCACTTTTGGTTAACCAAACTGATTGAAATTCTACTTTCAAAAAGCATGTGTTTCTACTGTATGACTACCAATGTACAAACAAATGGAAAGAAAAAAAAATGAGACTAATCCAGTGGAATAAGTCTTCCCAATGACAATCCAAGAAGAATCCACACTAAAGTAATAAATTACATTGATGATAGACACCACAGATCTTGGCATCTGATAGCCAGCATACACCAGGGCTTTTGTCACTTAGTTGGATTTTAATTCTATTATCTCCCCCAACACACAATTGTCTTGGTAGAGAGAACAAATGCTCATGGAAAGCCATGTCACAGGCTAGTCCACTGTAGTCCATAACGACAGGGTTATCATTGAAAAGAATGTCAATACGTCCCTGGTACATCATCGACCCGCAGTTCAAAACCAGATGAAGTTCTGACAAGAATGAGAAGTCCGAAATCTTGAACAGGATTTCTACATAACTTTTGAGTGGGTAGTGGAGCAGTCTGTAAGGTACACCAGGTCTGTATTGGTCTAGTTTCATTGCACATTGAAACTGAACTGCCTCATAATGCTGGTTAAAATCCAGAAATATGTTCGAGTTTTTTATATCTGAAAGATCAATATGATGAATTGCAAGTCAAATTTGAGTAAGTGCTACAATATGAATATATCTCATTTAAATAATAACAAAGTATGCAACATATCTGTTCAATTCGGGTGCCTAGTATATCAATCTAAGACTAGATCAATTAATCAATCATTTCGTTATTGACATTTTTTCAATACCATCGTTCAAACAATCCTTCATATGGTACAGTAAACTCATATAGTGTCTTAGTTTTAAAATAAGGTGAAAAAATTGACATTCCTACCCAAAACAAAATTAAAAAAAACAAAATTGCAATATATTATTTTGTATATAATCCCAGTAAATACAATTTGGGCATTTTGATGAAATATTAAACTTGGCATTTTTCTCCTTTACATGGTTCATTCTAATTTTTTTTTACTTATTTCTTTTTTTTTGTTTTGTTTTGTTTTTTTGTTTTGTTTTTTGTTTTTTTGTTTTGTTTTTTTTTTGTTGTTAAAATGCAAATTAAATAAATAGAAAAATTATATAAAGCCCACCAAATTGGGCCGTCCGTGCGAGACCCGACAGGGTAATCAAGGACGTTAAAAAAACCCTTAGTAACAAATCTGATCATTTCAGGGTTTAAGGTGACAATTACCATTCGCCTGTAATTGGTAGTTCATGTAAAATACTATATATAGTTCCAGATAAGGTTTTATTTGACCAAAAAAATTCATTTTGATAAAGATGTGACTATCAGGATTGATAAATCTTTAAGTGGCCAATCATGTCAAAATAACGATATTTTCTGCATGATTTTTTACCATCTGAATGACTTTTGGGGTTACTTGATGCAAAACGTGCGCTTCGTCATTGGTTGACCTTGGGGGGGGGGGGGCATCTTATAATCCGCAACTCATTGGACTTTGTTAAACGTATCATGACATTTGCTCGAAGTATCTTTAAACTGACAAAGGCATCGCGATGACAGTAAAAATCATCACGAAGGAATAAAAGGTCGAAAGCATAGTGGTGAAAGTCAATTCCATCGCGATGATTTTGACTTCCATTATGATGCTTCTAAGATCTTCGATTTCAATCGTAGTGCTTCTAAATGACATCGTGATATTCTTAACTTCCATCGCGATGACTTTGATCATTACTTTTTTAAGTACCACGTTGATTTTAACTGTCAACAGGTAAGTTGCAGAAAACTGAGGTCCAGGCCTATCAAGTCTTGTGCATTTTGCATGAGACTCCCTCATTTTGAAACTGATTTAGCGGCATAATCATGAAAGATCAAAGCCAAAAAAGCACCAATAGATCAAAGGAAACTATTGGTTTTTTTTTATTTTGATCTTTCATTTTTTCCTGTCAAATCTCACACATTTGCGTTTTGAAAGCTTGTTTGTTTTTTTTGTTGGGGTTTTACGTCCGTGCAGCAATATTTCAGCTATATTCAGACGATGAACATGAAATTGATGACAAAATGGACATGAAATGATGATGAAATGAAAAAGGGATAGGACACAAGGACAATGCGGTCGACAAATTTTGATTGCCACTGAAAATAGGGAGAGTTGGGTAGGGTCGGGCAATTTAGCCTCCTGTGGCGGAGCCCTATGGTTCCTACTCCGGGAGAATACCACAGTAGGGTTCTTTAACGTGCAAGGAACGTGGCATCTTTCCCAACACGGTACACCACTATGGTTTGCTGTCAGGTTTTCCGTATTGTAGCCTGACAACCCCAGCATGTAAAACGCCAGGGGTACCCCATTCCACCACCTGGGGCACACATCCCAGTTGCTCTGTGGGCAGAGCGCCCTAGCCCCCGGCTAGGGTTCTGAGCACAGTTTAGTCGCCTTTTACGACAAGCTTAGCGCTGCTGCAGGCCTATTCCTTTAACACCCGGACCTGCACGGGGCCGTTTTGAAAGCTTGGTAGCCATGACTTGAGCTGTTTGGTGACTCTTATATCTAAGTAAAGGTTTGTAAGTAGCAATAGACTTATAAATTCTGCATTTTCTTTACGTTGAACTCAACCTACATCCGAAAAGTAATAAAAAGTATCAATAGGAAAATTGTTGATGAATAATAAATTCAGTAAAAAAAACTCCCATTGCTTCCAATGCAAACCCATATTTTAAGTGATGCCCTTTGTGAATAAACCTTTAGAAATAAAGCAGTTTTCTGTATCACTTTTTTAGGTTCATAAGCCAAGTCATCTTTTGCAACTTTCAAAACATAGGATCATGCGGCAGTTTTGGGCCATTTCCATGGCTTCTTTACATACAATGTGAAAAGTGCTAAATTTTGACCCTAGTCCCCACCACTGTGTAAAGTGCCGTGAAAACAAAATTGAACAGCAAATAAAGTCTTTCAAATTATATTAAATTGGAAAAATATTATTCAATCCCATGGGCACTGGCCTTCTCATTATGCCAGATTGGTCTCCCCAAAAGCGGTGGTCCTTTTGACGACATGAATATTTACCATATTTATATATGTACCTATAAGGGAAGCCAATTCATCCAATGATTTCAAATGTTGCATAAATCTACTTAAGAATGTATACCCATATTAAATGGAGTATGAGTAGATACCTTGTGTTGTTTGTTTTGTGACTCCAGCAAAATTACAAACGGTACCCCCTCCTAGAAATGGGGTGGTTTTTGAGTCATGTTCTTACATACAACAGAAATGCATAGAAACACATTCAAACTCGATCGCATTGAACAAAAGAACGAATATTCTATTAAATGTGATAAATTCGAACAATATAGCAGAAATTTGTTGATACATATGTGGATAAATTCTTAAATAAAAGGGACTAAAATGTATATCATATCACCAGTCCAGCCATTACGCATGCCATTGAACATAATCGTGATAATATATGAATATCAAATTTTGTAACCCCAGGCGTTTTCATTTTAACGACCCAAATCCGAGAGCCTCCATAATATCAATCAAAGTGAAAAAGACGACATGGGTTTATATTTCTGGTTATTCGCACATTCCTTGACTCACTTGTGCCTTGAATAGATAACGTGGTGCTTTCCTGATGTTATATGGCAGACACCTTTTAATTTCTTCTATATGTCCTGGTCTTGAGTATGGGTTTTACAAAGACTTGCACATTTATGAATTCTTCATAATGATAAGAAGAGGAAAGGCTTTGTTCTGTTAGCTAATTCAATCTAATGTTCAGTTATCAATTACTGCATACTGCAGTGACTGAATGGAATAATTGATAGTTCTAATTTTAACTAGATTAATAGCTAATTGAAAGACTGGTTCAGCATTAAATGCCATAATAAGTCTTTCTTTCAGTATTGTTTCATTTTCACTTTTATGTTTACTTTTATGTTGCTGGAGAATATAGGGGCAGCTATTTCGCTGTACCTGTGTATAATGCTGTTTTGGGGCCAGCTGCAGCCTGCCCTTTGGTGTGAGGGTTTCCTCGTCGTTCATTGAAGACACATGGCTGGCCTTGTGCTGACATTTTTCATCCAGGTGGGGTGGTCTCTTTGACATAATCACAATATTCAATTTATAGGTACGTGAGGACAGGACCCTGTATGGCACCCCAATAGCCCTACTCATTATCATATTTATATAAAAAAACACTAATTATCGTTTATTTGCATCATACATGTACCAATATAACATAATGTCATCGCATATGTGCAATTTTCTATCAATCATGTCCAGTTCGAATGTAAGAGCGAAGCGCTTCGCTATGGGGTGCCATACAGGGTCCTGTCATCACGTACCTGTGATCCAATCTCGTTACATTCTTGTCTGTTGTCTTCTTTTAATTAAGTAAGGATTTATGGTTGGTTTGTTGTCGCGTGGATAAATATCCAATATTTATCTTTTTTTCTCCAAAGGTGATTATTTTCTTACTTATACAATGGGTTTCGAATGTGCGTCGATACTTGGCAGCCGTATTGTGATCATTGCCATTGTATTGGTCTGTGAACGTTCGTTTCCTTTGGAAAAGTCCTATCTCTGTAAAGTCCCTACAAAAAAAAAACAAACAATTATACACGACAGTACATTTGGCAATTTAAACACGGCTCAATTAAATGTCATTCCCATCATAGACGAAACAAAACTCCGTGCTCGGGTTGAGTATGTCACTGGATATCAGTAAAGCTCTCATAAACCAGTCAGTGCCCCATCCTTATAGAATTTCTTAGATCCGCCAATGCTCATTAAAATGGATACAATAGCCGTGTTGTGGCTCAAAAAGGTTTTTCAGCATTTAATGGTGTGGTGTCAATACCTCATTAATAGCCAAGAAAGGCATTCGCATAGTTATGTTTACCCGTAAACCAAATATACCAAAAGAATATACATGGTTACAGTAATAAAACTTACAAATCATAACGTTCAAAAGAACAAGGACTAGATACACAAAGATATAGTCAAGCGACAAAAAAATAAAATAAACAAAATAAACAAAATAAAAAAAAGATACGAATTGCGTCAGTGTAGTAATGAAAACGACAGAAGACCGTATGAAGTGCGTTGATGTAGAAACAAAACCGATATGAAATGCGTCAGTGCAGTAATGAAAACGACAGAAGACCGTATGAAGTGCGTCAGTGTAGAAAGAGAATCGACAAATGTGACAGTGTACAAAGATGATCGACAATAGACAATATAAATTGAGTCGGTGTAGAAAGAGAATCGACAAAAAAATATATGTAATGCCTGAGTGACAAAAGATGTTGTGTAGAGCATCACTGTTGATAGGAAGAACAAGTTCCTGGTTGTAATTTTTTGAGTGGGCCTTAGTGTCTTAATAGATGCAGTGTTATAACTTACATGCCAATGTGTTGACGCTGTGTGTTTCAGGAATCCTGCTTGAGTTAAAATTAGTTGTGTACACACTGATACCGTCTCCATATAGATGTGTAAATATGGACTTAGGTCTAAAAGAAAATATTAAATGACCACGAACCAATCGAAATTTTACTTAAAAATAACTTCAAAAATCGATCGTTAAAGTCTTTTAATTTGTACCATTTGGGAAGCGAACCTGTATTTCCTCGGAACTATACTCCGATACAAATTTAAAAAAAAAAATAACCAATATAGTCCCTTCAGCGACATTTGTATAATTTGTTGACATTTGTATTAATTTATTGCGCTCGGGAAGCAAATATATCTTTCCTCAGAACTATATACTTAAAAATAAACTTCAAAAATCGATCGACAAAGTCCCTTTAGTCGCACTCGGGAAGCGAACTTTTCAACAAACTCTTGATTCAGCCACGTGATATTAATTACTTCGTTTCATGGTTTCAAGATAGTACAGAATGAAATTCCGCCATCCCAACAGATTCTAAAATGAAGAAAAAAAATCACTACACGTATATCATTGTCTGCATAGGCATAAGAGGACTTGGGCAATTGCCATAAATATAAAGATTGTCAAACAAAAGAATTATGACTTAAATGAATGATAAATTTGATTACTTAACAATAGCCCGCTATACCTGCCCACGGACTGTGAAGGTGGAACACACAGAATTATGACACCGTCAGCAATTATAACTAGATAATATATAAGCAGAGGATAATAACGGTGAGTTATAACTGTTATTTCGTTTGTGTTTGGTTGACACTTTCTATATTTTAGTATATTTTCAAACGTGAATAGTTGGAGGTAATCATTTCATTAACATTAAATGTATAAGGTTCAATGATTATTCAATTAAACATGAAAAGCTCATTGGCATTTTCTTATTTGTTTTCAAAAGTTTATCAAGAATTAAATAATCAGTCATACATTTTATTCACCAGTGCCCTACTGAGCGTTTTTTGAAGTCTTCAAATCGCTTACGATCCATATATACTCTCTCTGTTGTGTTATGGCATCATTCTGCTTAAACATATCACGTGCCTTACTTCTTTGCATCACATTTAGATTGGTTGTCATTTCTCACAGGCAGAGCACTATACACTATTCATTCACGTTTCATATCTGTAGATCATCAACTATGGAATCAAGTGCACCTTTTGGATTTTTTGATTCATCAATAAGCAGCATCAGCTCAGGTATACTCACATTATTCATTAGTTAACTAAAGAGCTACAATAAGTAAAAATGACTTAATAACGATTAAATTGATCCATTGGGGGATTATATGGGTAGTTACAGACGCAAGGCCCAAAACGTTCTATATTTTTATAGTCTGAGATGTTAGAAAAGGGTAAGAATTTCAGATGTTGTTTGTATCTTACTTTCAAAAATAACATGTTTATCAACAGGATATTTGTAAACATTATCGAATTTTCGTGCCATAATATGTGGCATAATTTACATAACTTCTTACATCGTACGAACGCCTTATTATTGTCAACTGGTTGTGTCATATAACCAACAAAGACTCCTTACTCATTTTTTACAAATTGGGAATAAATGGAGAATCTTTCTACATACAACAGTAATCAAATATAACGATTTTTATTATTTTTGTCATATATATCATATACAAAAGATATCTTCGAAGAATGAAGCTTTTCCAGGCTAAAATCTTCAAAAATTATTTATGTGGGGGTAGGTCTACAGCCCATTAATCATGAAAACCCGAATGGTACGTGCATATTATTTATTTTTACGAATTTAAAACTGTATTCATGAGAGATGATTATAATGTTTCACACGGTGATATAGTGGATACAACTGAAGGTACAGTTCTTTGTCATATTTGAGAACGTTTTTACTAGTGTGCAAAACTTAAGCCAAACAAGGCACCTGGAATATACTGTTTACAAATTAATGAGTATTTATGCTATTTTGGTAAACAATTAATCATTTTTAACTCGACCTTCGTGGTTGACTATATCCATTCATCATTAAAAAAATGTGTCTTGTAAAGACCAGTTTGTAGTCTTATCTTGTCATTGAATTTCTTCTCTCGGCGACATGGTTGGGCTGATGTTTTGAGCACCTTTTTCTTCTATTTCTGGATAAACTGATGGCAACAGCCCCGACATATTCTGATAAAACCACTTTTGGCAATAAAGGCTGCACCCATTTGATTTTTGGGAGACAAATGTTTTGAATTGTTGCGAAAAAAAGAGCCGAGGACGAACACAAAATATCATGATAGCCCTGAAAATCAAGTGGTTGCTGCCTAACATCCATCGTTCCAATTCATGAACTTATGTTCTCAGTTTTTAAGAAAAACTTCTGATTTCTATTTTTTTTTTCAAACTACAAAACCACAGACATATAAAATATCTTTGACAATGAACAATTATTGTTTTAATTCATGAACTTATGTGGCCAGTTTGAAGGAGGACTGATATTTACCCTATTTTGAAAATGAATATTTTTTCATGCTTTGTTTCATTCAAAGAATTGTCTACTGTTTACCAATCTCCGTAAAAGAGGAATTAAATTAAAGATGATGATGGTAAGCTTAATGCTGTTTATATGAGTGAAAATTCCATCTTTAATTGAAACGTTTGCACGAAGTTTCTCTTTAGTGCTCAGTTTTTATGCTATTCCATGTAGCGATTGCATATCCTTACTTTTATATCATTTAATATATCTGCGTTTTAACTCAGTATTGTAGGAAAATTGATAATACATGCGGTCTAACGAACGGAAAACTTACATATATAAAATTAGTTCCGTGACGATCACAAACATCTTCACCCTTAATCTTCGCTAAAGCATTATCTTATTATCAGATGGTGATATAATGTGTTTTCTTTGTGATTTCTTCAATTCATAAACGTAGAACTGACAAAGATGCATTTTTTAAAATTAGAATAAAGAATTAAATAAAATAATAGTTGTCGAAGAAAATAGTTGGGTTTGGTCGGAACCATCCGTGTCTGTGAATTGGTTTATCCAGAGAGGGTGTTCCTGAAGAAGACTATATATCACCCAAATGCTGCATGTTTTCACTATTAGCTCTGAAAATATCATGTAGGGTTTACTACCTTGCCGTGCAACACCAGCTCCTAAGACAATGAGCTAAATCCCCGACATTTCACAAAAAGAAAGTCTGGATGCAGAACTCATTAAAATATTTAAATTCAGTAAGTTACCGTGACCATTTTATGTACAGATGAAAAAAATATGACTCTCCGCTAAAACAGGCTCACTTGTGCAGATTTGACGCACACTTATTCCACAGTGACATACCACAAGTGCACTAAAATTTGTGTAAGCTCATTTGTTGAATTAGTGGTGTACAAACTATATATTAGTCAAATGTAACCCATAATTGAACAAAATTAACAAAACAAATTCCAACAAAGGGGTGATTTCCAAATCCTGGGCCCCTCCCCCACCCGACCCGTCACGCCACTGACATGGTTGCAAATTGCTTCTTGGCTTTAAATGAGCACAACGTCTCATTCTTTTGTGAAAATATTATGTGACTGCCAAGAGCATTGTGTGCAATACTGGTCTGGCCTTTTAAACTAAATTTTGTACAAACATAAATCTTATGTACGTCTGTTATCCCGACTATATTTCCGGCATATTTAACCCCGGAGAAAACCTTCAACTGTCACGATGATAATCTTATAAAAGACTTATTGCTTCAATGAAGTTGGTCGCTGTAAACCGACGAAGGGAAATGTCTTTTTGTGTGTTTTGTTTTGTTTCGTTTTGTTTTTGTTGTACTTACTTCGATTTTTTTGGTCATTTTTTTCAGTTAATACTAGTTATCAAGACTTAAATAACACTAGTATGTCATACTGGCCAAACTTGTCCCAAATAAAAAGGGACATTGAACTAGATGATGAGATAAAAAGATGTAGGACATCGTTACTTCAATCCAAAGAAACAAATGTTGAATGCCTGAAGGCCCACAAGAATGCCGAGCGTGTCTTGCTAAACCAGGACATTAAGATTGTAGACCTGTTTAAAGCTGCTAAAGAACGGTGGTCGAATAATTCAAGTAAGATAATTAGGTACATATAACAGCATGATGATTTTCCAATCCTTACGTATCCACCTAATAATTAAACTGTAAAGCTGATCTTTTTTTAAATGTGGCCACTTTTATTACTTTTAGATCCGGCAAGCAGAAACTACTCAGCCTTTTTTGTTACCACACACACACACACAAACACAAATAATAATAACGAGAAAAGTTTTCGTGACTACTATACTCAATCAGAATGCGTATCAGGTTTTGTACAACATCGTCAGAACAACATTCAAAGGGTCATCCTGCGATATGCAGAATATCAGCAATTTACTATTCTGATTCGTCTGTAAGAACCGTTTTATCACATGACGTCACAAGCCGAACAGTTTCTCAGTACAATCTGAACTACCTAGCCTCTTTCGTTACAAAGGAGGAAAACCTCGGATGCAAATCTATCAGGAATTTGTCCAGTCCGATTCTAAAATTACAGCTAAACAGGTTGAATTTTTACCAATATTTTGTTCTTAGCTTCTCTCTTCGTGTGAAAATTCTTTTAAGAATTAGTGTGAAAATAATCACTGGGCATGAACACAACTCATTACAAATCCTCGATACTATTTCCGATGTACTGTACTAATTTGCATAGAGGAGTTGGAATCGACGCTGCATGAATGTGGCAAAGGTGTAAAGCATTGAAATAGCGAATATGCACGATGCAGAAAGGCAATCACCTGTTAATTACAGAGAGTCAATTTTGTATGAAATCTGCAGTAGTGGTGGAATTGTAGAAAATGACAACAACTCAACCAGACAGCTTTACTACCCTAGCCGTTACTATCGAAAGTCTTGACAAATACCCAAATAATTATTTTTTTTCCTCGCTATTACCTTGTGACATTGTAGTTGAATACATTTAAATTAACCTTTGATTAAAGATTCTTATTTGTTAATCTTTCTTAAAAATAAAGAGCTCTGTTATATAACCGAACAAAAATAGGATGATTAATGGTCTTTCTTTACAGAGGAACCAGAAAGTGAAAAGGATGACGACAACAGTGATAACATCGACGTAGACGTGAAAAAAACAACGTTACATGGTGCTGCCATCTGTGGTGATACTATACTTATGGAGCAACTGCTTAAAGTAGGTGCAAGGGTCAATTCTCAAGATAGTAATGGTAAAATTCCACTTCACTACGCTGCTGAATACGGACAACTCCCGGCTTTGAGAATGCTGTTAAAGGCGGGTTCTGTGATAAATATGACCGACAACAGAATTAAACAGCCTCTGTCCTATGCTGTAGAACATGGTTATGTAGTTATTTCTAAAGAACTTATCGAGAAAGGGGCATCTGTAAACTGCGCTGACCGAACAAAGAAGATGCCTCTACATTGCGCTGTGGCAGATGGCAGAAAACTGATGGTAGATCTCTTATTGCGATCAGGAGCTTCAGTTTATTCTTTAGATAACACAATGAAAGCAGCTATTCATTACGCAGTTGAAAAGAACACCCTTCAAATTGTCAAGGCCCTGGTTATGCATGGTGCGCCAGTTAACCAGAGTGATGGGAAACAGCGTAAACCACTCCACTACGCCGCGGAATTAGGATTCCTTCCTATAATTGACTATTTAGTCATTCGTGGTGCAACGCTTGACGTATTAGACAACAATCTCCAAACCCCGGTTTTTCTGGCCATCGAGAAAGGCCATGATTATATTGTGCACGCATTAATAAATTATGGAGCTTCTGTAAAGACTGCTGATAAAAACAGACTGACACCTCTCCACATTGTTGCCCGTAAAGGAATGGTTACAACGGCCATTGATATTTTGAGACAGGGTGTCCGCCTTGACGTTCAGGACGACGAAGGGAAAACGCCACTATTTCTTGCTGTGGAAAAAAGAGAAATAACGATGGTTGACACCCTATTGAAAGCCGGTGCAATGGTGGATCTGATAGACAATCGGGCAAAAAGTCCGCTTCATTATGCTGTTGAAAGTCATGACACGGATTTGGTTTATCTTCTTACCCAACACGAACTGAAGTCGGCTACAACTAAGAATGCTTATAGACGGATACTGGAAGTAGCCATACATTATGGGAACGAATATTTAGGTCAGGTTATTTGGAATCGTCTGTTGGACAAATACACAGAGACCATCATCTCTAGCGACCAAGTATATCCATGGAACTTCGAATCCAGAGAAATCACGAATGTAGTAAAAATTCTCCTCCGTATGACATGTGAAACTTTTGCCCAAACTTACAGCAACCAGCTTTGGAAGGCATGCCCTGAACTACAAGATGGCAGTGGAGAACGCCCACTAATTGTTGCACATGTTTTTCGCTGGCCAACCACCAAAAAGAAGGTGTTTATGGGTATACCCATCGTTTACCGATTATACGATCCTGTCGCTGATTCAGTCAACAGATGTGATGAGGTTGACAAGTGATATGATAGATCTCTAGTTAGATAGGAGGAGTTAATTTATACATATTATAATATTATGTAGTTAACATTATTCAAAACTTAAGTAATACTCGCATAAGTTAAAATTATGTTGTTTTTGTTACCTTTCATTATCATGTGTTGCTGTTTTGCTATTAATATGGATCGTTTTTTCAATTAAAAAGAACTGCTCTATTATTCAGACGACTACAATTTTTGTTTATGTTTCATGGGAGAGAAGAAAAGCGAATGTATCTAATAACAATAATTTACATACCTGAGCAACTAGTTTGCACATGTGCAAATTTGCCTGAAATTTGCATACATGTGTAAAAGTAAACTTGTAAATGCAATTAAAAATATAACATTATCCTAAATAAAGTAAGGTTAACTAATGTTGGTTACTGTTATAATATCTGTCATCGTAGCGTGGATTGTTATAATATCTGTCATCGTAGCGTGGATTGTTATAATATCTGTCATCGTAGCGTGGATTGTAACCCCGAATATGAAATTCAATATTAATTTACTAACTACACTAAACATACGCCTCCTAACAAAACACCGTTTTCACGACACCGAGATCCGTGCGACCGTGCGTCATTTTACCGAATTGTCATTTTAACGCAGATTACATTTTCTTGAAAAGAGGGAAATTTTACGTTCTACAGCTGATACAATTTACTGCTAAAACGTTTCCAAATACGCTACATACGTATGTCCTATTTTTATAAAGGTCATACGATGGTGCATTCGTTGCATTTCACCATATCAGTTCCTTTTTCTATTACCTTTACACCACAGGCCCTTGCAACCAGGATTTTTTTTATCTAAAATTGTCATTAAATCATTTTGTTTCCATATTTGAGTTATTATGTGTGTTCTCTGACATGTCCGCTTGCTATTTAATGCTGTTTATACTATGTCCAGTTTTCATCTATATACTTAGAGAAGTAAAATCCTGGTCTCAAGGGCCTGTGGTAAAAAAAGGGGTGGATCCAGACACTTTGAAAAGGAGGGGTGCCACCCGGGGTTCTTCAGAAATGGGGGAGCTATGGCATTGTTTGCCATTTTTGTCAATTTTAAACATGAAAATGACAATTTGACAAAAATGACAAAATCAAAGAAGTATTGAAGTTTTAACATCCCTCCCCCCCGACTTGGGCTGTCTACATGCTAATTAGATTGACAGGCAGTGAATAGAACAATAGATAGGCATAATTTAAATTAGAATGACTGAAGCTTGGCTTAGAAACCACAATCCCTTTTTTTTTTAATATAAAACAGAACTCCTCGGCCATTTCTACTACACTACTTTAAAGAGAAAGACTGAGTAGTTCCACCCCCTCGTATGTATCCATTTTGTAATGTTCCTCTTTATCTTGGATCAGTCGCGTAGCTGCCGTTAGGCAAAAAAGCTTTTTTTTTTAGATAGAATACATGCAGTAGAGGCATAAATGATGCTCTAAAACGCTATCTCGGCGGAGCTTTTGGGAGGCTTCGCCCCCTGGACCTGCTGGGGGCCTTAAGCGGCCCACAGACCCCCTGCCGTAATTTAGCCTACACTTCAATTTGGCCTCAGCCACGCGCCTGTGGATCATTTTATGCAAGGTCTTCGTTCTCCCCGTCTTCATCCGGATTCAATCAATCCATTCCTGATCTGCTTCGAAATTATACAATAATAAACATCAAGGTCAGATTTTAGAACGTGTTGATTTAGATTTCTGTGTCGTGCAAATGCGTAGGTAAGATATTTTTGACGGGCATATTGTGGTAAAACTTATAGACACACATTCGTTATGCCCAGAGACTCAAACAATTCGGACAGGTCACTTAAGAGGCTATAAATAGCCAGTGCCGATGGTCATGGCGTTATAAAATACAATTTAAATAAATAGCAAGTTAAAGCACATCAAATTGGGCCGTCCATGTTAATACTACCAGAAAAAGTAAGTAGGCATGGTATTATTGTAAAAAAAAACAAATAAAAAGTGTACCTTTTTCTGCTCATTTGTTCATAATCTTTATTCTTAAAGTTCATGCAAAATTTAGCATTTTTGAAAAACAGCCAGTTGGTGCAGGAAGAGAAACCAATCCGGAGAGGATCTGAATCTTTCCGAATAGCTTAAAGCGTGCATTTTACACCTCTGTACCACCACAAGTATTGCATTTATTTATGTACAAATGCTCTACTACCCACAATCAATATTTCCACAAAGTTTCACCTTTTATTTTTAAGTTTTACAAAATTAGACCGGGTCAGTTTTGTGTACAAAACAGTTCACCTCAATCCCACTTGTATAGTGCAACCTTAGCCTCTTAAGATGGCATAATTATTTGGACTTGGAGGAAATCAACGTCTGCTGCTGCATGGAGCTTGGGTAATCCCTTTTGGGATTCGGCGCTTAATATTTTCTTTTGTTTTGACCACCACCATCAGTCGGTAATGGTTAAAACAAAAAAATTCACCAGCACCAAATTCCAAAAGGGATTAGGGTCAATGGCAGATCCTAGTGGCACGCCCTCCCATCTTCTGAAAAAAAATTGGTTGAAATGAAAGAAAATTATTGAAGCGTGACATTAAGTCCCCCTCTTAAACTTTGGTCAGCCAGTGCACTATCCATTTCTTCAATCCTATACAGTTTACAAGGCACTACCCAGTAGATAATAAATACATATTCCCATTGTGCATCTCCCATTTTAGCTTTTGATCCAAATTACATGTAGTCATAACGAGAATAAGTATGGTGTATATGTCAAAGAGACAACAATCCCACAGTGTTGAAAATGCCAGCTAAAGGCCACTTATTTGTCTTCAGTGAAGACTAGGTAACCGTCATTCCACAGGGCAGGCTGCAGCTGGCTCCAAAACATCATTATACACAGCTACAGGGAAAAAGTTGCCCCTATATATTCAAGTAACATAAAAATAAACTAAAGGTGAAAACAAAACAAGACATAGTGAGACCAGAAATTCCTGACTTGGGGCAGGTGCAAAAACGTGGCAGGGGTAAAGTACTTTGGCATGATCACAACCCTCCCCTTTAAAATCTTGCCACTGTGGAAAAATATTACACAATTAAAAACACCTAAAAATCAGTATGAAAAGGCTCGAGTCCCTTGTTAGAGCGGAAATAAAGAAACAAATGCACAAATTAAGGACTGCTAGCACTTAATTGACAGTCATGCCAGCTCCAGACCAGTCTAAACCTACAAAAATGCACTCGGGTCTCAATGAGTGCAATATGCTATATCATATACATGTATGTATGTCTTGCGTATTTCTTTTCATAGTGTTTTATTTTAGTTTGCTTTGATAGTGCATGAATTATAATTAGTTACTAGTGCTTTTATAGTGCTTCATTTTAGTTTGTTTTAATAGTGCATGAATTATAATTGGTTGCTAGTGCTTGTAATGCAGCATGCTAGTTCTGCTTTGTCTTTGCTTTGCCATATTTATGTATTTAATATTTGTGTATGTGTATGTATGTGCTGTTACATGTATGTTGTTGATTTTACTGTTGTAATGTCGGATAAAAGCTCTACAGAGCTTTTGTTTTGTATGTTTACATGTACCGACTTTAAATAAAGTTTCTTAGTCTTAGTCATAGTAAAAGTTCTGCCCCATCGTATGTAAAATCAATCACAATTCTTTCCATGCGGGGTTAAGAATCACGGTACACCATTAGTTCTACAGTTAGAACACAACCCATGTCATGCGAAAAAACTGCTTTTAGATATATAGTGTTTTAATTTTTATGTAAAGACCCTATGAGCGAATCAGTGTATATACAAAAGAAAATGCTATCCTTAACAACATATCATAACTATTTTCTTACGAATGAGCCTATTCAACGATTTAGTTAACTGATTGGGTGAGTGTCGAGCTTTGTGTAGACTATCACCGTTAAACAAAGGATGTGAGATACCCGCACGTATTAATCCTTTACAAGTACATCTGCATTTGAGAGTGAGTTACTTGTATCGGTTGAAATATTTTGTGAATGTTTTTACCAGCTTGTGATATCGAAAACCTTGATGTAGTAATTTCTCGATTATAGTAAGATTCCTTTCGTTCAAATCCGAAACATTGTTACACATACGAGCAAATCGAATCAATTGTGATATGTAAACACCCAGGGACTTTATATTACATATAATATACACTCCCGGAAACACCATTTGATGGTGACAAGAGGACGTCACCATCTAAAAACAGATAGTTGACAACAGTGAATGAAATATCCCTTTTATCGTAAATTTTAGTATTAAGTTTACCATCATCGATATGACTACTAAGATCAAGAAACGGACATTCTTTATTATCAATATTTGCTTAATTAATCAATTAGAGGTTTCACATACATGTATCAAAGCACGAAGTTTATCAGTAATGAAAATTAGGGAAAAGGGGGAATGGTGTACCCATTTCTTTTCAGTTTCTTCTTCCACAAAGCTGAATGGAATTTTATGAAACTTGTACAGAATCTTCATGAAAGATTAAATGTGCATCTCCTATTTTAGATTTTGTTTCATGTCTCACTCACGTCAGCAGAACATGGACTATTATTTGAATGAAGGTCCAACTGTATGTTTTGTTTCGGCATTACATGTGTCAAATTCCTCTGTAAGTAGCTCTGACACCAGCATATTTCTTCTGAACGCCACTTCTCAAGTCGGGGACCTCTAGCTTTTGTTTATGATGCGTTTTTAATTTTTGATAGTGTAGTGCCCATTTTGTTTAGGTGTATGAGGCTCGATGAGCAATTTGAGCCCTTGGAGTTGACTCTTATTTTAAATGCAATGAAAGACTAACACTTATAATTTATGTTGTAGGATGTCACTACATTGGGTTAGTAGATGTTTGTTGTCATGAACATTTTTCATTTCCTGAGGCTAGGATTATTTTTATGACAGGAACAATGTCTACGCTCCAGCATATCTTATTGCTATTGCTGACATCATCACTACTTATCTTTTTGTCTGTTATTTATGGAAGAAATAAACCATTCTCTAAAGTTTTTCATGCATTCAACTCGAATAGCAACATCTTAAGACGAGCGAAAACCTTAAATAGTGAACGACTGAAAACGGCAAAAGAATATTTAGAGTCCCTACGCCAGACAGATCAGTCATTATACAGTCAATCGCCAGAACTAGCCATTGTTGTTGTCACTGTAAAGAGACGGGCTTACGATTCCAGTCGTCTTGGTTACGTTTTACAAACTCTTGCAGCTACTCATAAACTCTTTGCCCACGACAAAACATTCTCAAACAAAACCATGATCATATGTAATGTGGATATAAAACCACAGAATTTCACCGAAATCGCCTTCTTAAAATATGTCATACCTACACTGGAGCGTTACGGACAATCCACATTACCTGTCAGTTTAAATAAATCACGTACCGTATTGTACCGTAACCAGAACTACAATAGTAAATACGACAAAGAGACTGTGGATTATATGTACTGCTTAGAAGCAGCGTATTCTCTTGGTGCTAAGTATGTACTTTTAATGGAAGATGACGCCCTTCCAAGAATGGATGCTTTAGATGCACTGAAAATTAAAGTATCTTACTTAAACAGAATACTGAATGGTCGCTTTTCCTATATTAAGTTATACTATCCACAAAGATGGCAGGGATATGCAAACGAAAAGTACAGGATCTTGGAGATAGTATCTGTTGGTTGTTTAGGGGCAGGTGTCTTCGTCCTCTGTCATTTTGCAATGTGCGATTCTAAACATTACTGTGTACAACTAACCTATTTTTTATTTGGTGCTTGGGTGTTTGTAACGATGGCATTAATTGTAGGAAGACAAAATGTGTATGATTTCTATAGAATATCTAACTATTTATATACATTGAAGAATTCACCAGGGTGTTGTACACAGGCCATGCTGTACACCCGTCGCTTCATACCTGCCATAATAGATTTCTTGTCTCGTAAACATAAGAATTTGCACACTGACCTTGCCATTTATAATTTTACGAACGTAACCAGAATCCCAGCTTACCAAATAGAACCGAATTTATTCTACCATGTGGGCATGTATACATCATTATCCTCGGGGAAGCATAAAAATGCTGAAGAATTCATCTTTGATATACGATAATAATTAGTTGTGTGATTTATTATTGTTTGTCTGACCTAGTCACGAGCGTTATGGTAAGATCCGCAACGAGATTAAGAATCGTAATGAAGTATATATATTCCCCATGATTATATATCAAATCTACGACTGTTATTATAAGTATGCAGGCAATTAATTAACTTAACAAAATATTGGAAAATAGAACAAAATAAAAAATTCAATACCTATAAAAATTAAAAAGACAGCACACAAAAAAAACAAAACACTTGTTATTATACAATGTTACATGAAAAGTTAGTGACTTCAGGTGCTCCGTTCATCTATAGGTATCCTCATTAAGTGTCCTAATTGGTGTCATTATATAGTATACTATAGACAGGTAAATATAAAAAGGGGATGTATTATGACAAGAGTTATCTTTCTTTATTTATATTGCTTTTTTTTATTTTTACATTTTTATTAACGTTCATTGTTTTTTTAAGTATTTTTGCTAATTATTTGTAATTTCGTTGTTTTTGTGTAATAATTGATTGGGCACTTTGAATAGATTTTAAATTTTTATTTGATTTTCTTTGTGTTCATTGGATTGTGTAATTTGAATAGATGTCTCACGGATTAGGCAGATGTTTGAAACATTTTACTGGTGATTTCAATAGCCCATGTATTGATTTTAACGGCTTTTTATTGTGCTTTATGAATACATTACAGGTGTAAGGACGTGTTGTGCAATGTTTACCACCAAGAAATAAATTTTTATCATCAGGCGCGTAGCTGAGGCCAAATTGAAGGTCCAGGGGGTGAAGCCCTCAGCCCGAAGCTCCGCGGATAGCGTTTTAGAGCATCATTTATGCCTCTCCTGGATGTATTTTATCTCCAAAAAAATGGCAAAATTAAGTGCAGGCAAAAGCATCTTTGCCTAACGGCAGCTACGCGCCTGATCATTGTTTTTTGTTTAATAATGTTTAATATTTTTTGTATTCAGTTTGATTAATTAATATTTCTATTTTGACTTGCCACTAAAGATTATACTGACTATCGTAAGGTGTACACGTTGAACATTGGGAACGTTAATAGCTTTTGGTGTATTGCCTTCCATTTAAGATTTTTATTGTCGACCATTTCATCACCTATTACAGACACACTCAACCTTTTCATCGATTATATCCGTGTTATGGGGCTCTATCGGGTAAATTCCCTTTTTTCATATTTTCAATGTTTACATGTCGCGTGCACTTGATTTGACCCGCTATCAAACCATTGATTTGTTGATTTTTTTCTCTCCATATTTTCATTCGTACTTTGTTTCCTACGCCCTTTTTTTGTTTGAGACTTGTGTGCTCGTTTAATGTTTTTTCTTTTGTTATTATAAGGAGATTGAACTTTTTACTGCTATAGTATTGTCGATATTTGCAAGTCGCGTACACCCTTTGAACGTGTTATGAGGATCTATTGGGTAAATTCCTTTTTTTCATACTTTCAATGTTTACAAGTCGCGTGTACTAGATTTGACTCGTTATGGGGGTAAACCATTGAACTACGGAACATATATTTTTTTCTCTCTATAATTTCATTCGTGGTTTGTTTCTTACGCCATTTTTGTTAAAGTTTGAGACTTGTGTGCTCGTTTAAGTATTGTATGATTTTTTATAAGAAACTTTGTATTGCTATAGTATGTTACTTATACTTTGACCCGTGTTATGAGGCTTTAATAGTAAATATGTTTGTTATGCTATTGCTAATAGGTGTTATCGGTTTTGAGCTACCCTGTTTTGTAAGGAGGTCTTTCTTTAATCTAGTTTTATTACACAACAAGATTTTTGTTCTTTTATATTTTATTTACAATTCATATTCATATATTCGTCGGGGTGTCTTCAAATCCGGGTCCTGCTCAATGGCCTGTTCCATTAAGTGTTCTTCTTCCCCTATAAATAACACTTCGCGATGCGATCTTCTTATGATTCCGCTTTACTTCGACATGCAAATATCGAAAATATTGTAGCAGTAAAAAGTTCAATCTCCTTATAATAACAAAAGAAAAGAATTTAACGAGCACACAAGTCTCAAACAAAAAAGGACGTGAGAAACAAAGTACGAATGAAAATATGGAGAGAAATTTAAAATTCGTCAATGGTTTACTAGCGGGTCAAATCAAGTACACGCGACATGTAAACATTGAAAGGATGAAAATAGGAATTTACCCGATAGTCCCATAACACGGATAAAATCGATGAAAAGGTTGAGTGGGTCTATTATAGGTGATGAAATGGTCG
The DNA here is from genome assembly GCA_037379345.1 of Perna viridis. Lineage (NCBI taxonomy): Eukaryota > Metazoa > Mollusca > Bivalvia > Mytilida > Mytilidae > Perna > Perna viridis. Next base: position 7,341,640 of record CM074512.1, read on the forward strand.
ACTATAAAAATCTTAAATGAAAGGCAATACACCAAAAGCTATTGACATTCCAAAAGTAAGTCTTACAATTGTCAGGATAATCGTAAGTGGTCAAAATTTTAAACTGAATACACTAAAATATTAAACATGATAAGGTCGTTTGTAAGTGAAAGGTCTTTCCCACCAATTCTCTTCTGACAGTAATCATGTTCACAAGTAATTTTCTTTGACTCACGACTTAGTGGCTCATTGTTTAACAGCTAATAGCGACGTGTCGATCGACAATAATTATTCCTTGCATATATTTTAAAAGGCGAGGTTTTTGACAATTGTTAAATTTACAAAATAGTTCTGATTCTTAGAAGAAAGATGAATTCAGTAGTAATTGTGTAGTTATGGACTATTTTTTCCTGTCAATTCCATCAATACAATTAGTTGAGAGAAAAAAATGAACTTGTAATTTTCATGAAAATGGAAAAAAATCAAAGGGAGATAATTATAAAGTATTCTAAAGCAAAAGGTTTCAATTGTCACTTCCAGGTCAAATGGCCACCCCTCTATGTAGTACTAAAATTACACACTGGAAGTAGATCTATGCATTGGATATTGATAAACTGTGTGTGATATTCAAAAGTTGTCAAAATAAATCACATGATGTGTACTTTTGAAGCATAATTGTAATTTATTAGATAAGTGTATGAATAGTGTTAACGTGCGAGTAATTTTCCACCATCATGTCAGTTGACACAACAATGTTGAAACAATGTGGCATTTCAGTATAACGTTTTTTCGAAACATGTAAGAAAATTTTCCGAAAATTAGTTTTTCCGCCACGTGGCAGATAACTCTGGAACGACAAATGATCACGTTTCTCAGGGTGAATTCCAAAGTCTTATCTCAGATTGCAAAAGATGGTCAAAATCTTGTCACGATATGATTTAATGAGAAGCGGGGAAATTGGGCGGCAGGAAAAAAAATAACAATCAGAAGAAATGCAAGAAGAATAAAATTTGTCGAAAAGGGCTTATATTGGTTATTCGAATGAATATATGGTATACTGGAGTTAATACGACAAAAAAATGATGTCGCGTATTGGTGTATTTTCACCGATTTCTGAAAATCGTCAAATTTGACCGGAAGTATGCATTGTAGCCTATCATTGGATGTGGAACCATGCTTCTAAATTGAATGGAAGTAGTTTGAGTTGTTTATCTTGAACCATATTGGCAAAAATGGCAAAAAAACCATTTGACCCAGTTTTTGACCATTGAAACAAATGACCTTGACCTTTGACCATGGTATTTTTAGGTAGCATTTATGCTCGTGTTCATGAATATATATATAGTTTGTAGGTACTTTTATTTGAAATCAATTGAAAAAAAAAAGACCGATCCTATGAAAATAGCATTAAAAATCAGTTTTTGGGCCATAGCTCTTACAATTTTGAAAATATTGAATGGACACCTATACTTTTCTTGTACAGCTCGTTATTCTGAACATTTCTGTCATTTACAGTAGACCTCTATCTCTGTTTGTGACATATTCGCAAAAAAAACTGCAAAAAATCACCAAAAAATACCTGTATTTGGGCTATAACATTAAAACGCTTAGTTTCCTCATACCGAATGTAGATCTTATTTAGATACACATTTTATGTGTCAATCATTTTCTTCTATCTGTAACGGTTTCGGAGTCCATCCCATACCAAGGCCAAGGTCATGTTTCAAAGTGACTTTTGACCTTTGACCTTGACATTTTTAAACATGTAATATATCATCTAAGATCAACAGTGAAGATCTCAAGTCTGTACGACTTACGGTTTTAAAGTTAGGTGACCAACCGAATTATAAGTCGCAAAATCGCGTAACCAGGGAAACCTCAAATCTTTACGAAACCTTGTCAAATAGTACTGCCCCTTGTTTCTGAACAATATGGGGCTTTCGGTTTGTGTGTATCTAAAACGGTTTAAGATAATTTCCCAAAATTAGTTTTTCCGCTACGGGAAATGGGAAAGACCCTAATAATTAAACAAAAAACAATTATAAAAATTTATTTCCTAGTGGTAAACATTGCACAATACGTCCTTACACCTGTAATGTTTTTATAAAGCACAATAAAAACGATTAAAAATCATTACATGGGCTACAGTAATCACCATTAAAATGGAGTTTCAAACTTCTGTCTAATCCGTGAGACATCTATTCAAATTACACAATCCATTGAACACAAAGAAAATCGAATCAAAATTTAAAATTTATTCAAAGAAAATGAAATTACAATTAATTTACAAAAATAATTTAAAAAAAAACAATTAACGATAATGAAAATGAAAAATAGAAAAAGAAATATAAACAAAGAAAGATAACTCTTGTCATAATATACCCCCTTTTTTAGTCTCACTAATCACTTCCAGGTCAAATGGCCACCCCCTATGTAGTACTAAAAACACACTGAACCTAGACATATGCATTGTAAGTGCATTATTTGTGTGTATTATGATTAAAAGTAGTCAAAATAAAGCTGAGAATGTGTACTTTAAAATCATATATGTAATTAACTACAAAAGTGTATGAATATTGTTTACATGTGTGAGTAATTTGCCTCCATGCTGTCAATTAGCAGAACAGGTAAAAATGTGGATTTTCAGTATTATTCATTCAAGTAAATTTTGTGAAGAATTTGTACAATCATCGTACCATTAGCAAAATTATTTTGAAAGCCTTATTTTCCAAGCTTTGCAACGGTATGCAGCTTTAAGATGTCATTTGTCCTGGGAATTCACAGTGAAACTTTGAAAATTACTTTTTTAGCATGTAAAGTAATGGAAACGTTAGAAGTGGTTAGTGAGACCTTTACACTTACCTGTTCATAGTATACTATATAATGACACTAATTAGGACACTTAATGAGGATACCTATGGAGGTCGTTTCCGCCTCCTTACCTTTAAGACACCCCTTCCTTCATCAAAAGGTCCCCATGTTCCCTTTATGGGTCCCCATTCTAAGTCCACTTCCGGTCACCCACGGTCCACTTCCGGTCACCCAAGGTCCACTTCCGGTCATACCCAAGGTCCACTCCCGGTCCCACTCCCTCTACCGGCCACTTCCGGTCCACGACCACCGGACGCGACGTCATGCGCATGCGTATTGGGGTGATCCACCCGAAAAATAATAATCGTATCCCACATCTATACTACTATCCGTGTAGACTGGAGATCTTCGTTTATTGCAACTAAGAATTTGGAAAGTGAAAATCATCACTTTTGTCATAAAGTTCGTTTCGATTCTGTGTATAGGTTAAGGTCTAGGTATGAAGCAGAGGGTGTATCAGTTGTCTCTTTAATTTCATTGGATAGGCAAGTCAAGTAATATTTATAGGTCGATACATTATTAAAACAAATAGCACAAGCTCTAATGAGCTTTTAAAATCGACATTACATACATACAAACACTATATGATATAGAAACATTTAAGACAAATAAAACGCATAAAATGAATCCTAGACATATACGGGTAAAGCAGACATAAGCTATAAGGCATGCCATACAAATACAAGCAAACTAAAACTAAAAGGCATTTCATACAAGCTAAAATAAAGCATGTAAATAACTAAGACATGTATGAACGGATGTTGCCACAGATAAAAGGAAAGTTGACAATAGGGAATGAAAGTCATCGCGTTTTTTTTCGTATAGTTTAGTCCATATTTTTCCTTTACCATCGAGTTCTATGTGTAGGTTAAGATATGAGACTGATTTCGCACTGTCCAGTACCTTTATCTCAAATTCTTTGGGTAGATGATATGTATAAAATCCCCGTAACTAGGATTGTTTAACGATAATAAGTCATCTGTATTCTGAAACTGAGATCAAAGGATCTGGCTAAACAATGATCCTTCCTTTGGATTAGATCAGCTATAAAATCAGTCTCATAAGAGTGAACGAATAGGTCAGCGAATAGAGGAGAACAATTTGTTCCCATTGGAATGCCGACCGTTTGTTGAAAAACAAGTTCCCTACACTGGACAAATATGTTGTGGAAAAAAAAATTCAAGCATTTTGAAAATATCTTCGGTATATTTCGAAGATGATTTGGAATCGTTTTTACAAAGTATGAAGAATCTCCACCAACAACCGCTTGGTACACGTGTACAGACATTTCTTACGCTTAATAGCAATACAAACAGGTAGAATAAAATGTCACCGGCCGGGTTAAGTTGGTAAAATTTGTTTTCGAGTTGCAAGGGGTCAGTGGGGCCACACACCTCAAAAATATTTTTTTTACTTGATCCGATTTGTTTTATTGGATTCCTTATGCAAATATCATTGCCTGCATTTCCAATCAGAGTTTTCGAGTTATTAGGGGTCAATGGGCCACACCCCACCCCCAAAGAATCACTTTTTTATATTTGATCCGCTAAAAAAAATATTTCTGTTCACTGAATCCTTAAGAAAATCCCTTCCTGCATTTTCCCATCAGATTTCATATATCTCTTTCGGTTTTCGATTTAAATAGTGTCAATGGGCCACGCTAAGAATGACTTATTTATTTTTTATTCGATTTAAAAAGAATGTTTATTGGATTCCTTATGAAAATCCATACCTTCATTTTCAATCAGATTTCAGATTTCACTTACATTTTTCGACTTTTACGGGATCGAATCAGCAACACACACACACACACACACACACACACACACACACACACACACACACACACACACACACACACACACTCGACATTTTTATTGTTGGTCCAATGTTGAAATTTTTAATTGAATTATGAATTTTGTGCTATATTGTGTTCAAACTAGTTCTATAATGAACTAAAGTCCCTATGCTTAAGTGTGTATGATGAACTGTAAGTCCCTATGCTTAAGTGTGCCAAAAACTATACTATTCTATTCTATTCTTTATTATACCAAATGCTATACAGCATATACGTCAATTGACATAACAGTAATATAGAAGACACGAATTTTATAATACATAACTGTAAATTAATCATGTGCATACAAATGCAATATAATAAATACCAAGTAATGTAACTAACAGTAGTACATAAATAACAAGTAAACTATTTTTAAAGAAAGTCACTCCTAACTTTAAAAGCTCTATAAATAAATATTCCAAGATTGCACAAGTGTCTGACACTCTCTTAACTAAATACCTGCAGTAATTAGTAAACAGAATGTTTTTTTAAAAAAAAAAAAAAAAAGGATTGATAAGCACCTGTCTTAAATCTTGATAAACAGGACATACAAATTTAAAATGGTATTCGTCTTCAATATCATTAAAACAACAACGTCGACAAATTGGCAGGCCTCTACTGACATTAGTATATCTACCCCTCTCAATGGCAAGACCATGAGAAGATAATCTGATCTTGGTGAAGAATTTCTTATACATACATGGTATAGGTTTACATAGATATAATTGAAGACAAAAAATAGTAATCATATTTTTATACAATGAACCCTTGCCAGCAGTATTTAAGTCTACATTAAATTCTTGTAAGTAAACATCGTACAATTTTTGCTTTATAATATGTATACAATTAACACCACCTTGATTATTCCATATATCATAAAGACCCAGTTTACATAACTCATTTCGTATAGTTTTTATTATAAGGACACTCTAGTGCCTGTTCACATAAATATTGATATTAATTAGACAGAATACAGTTGTTTGAGTTTAACAACTTTAACAAGTAATTAGAAATACGCACTTTTCTATGCACGGATAATGGATATCTACCCAGTTCATAATAAACTATAACATTAGATGTCGTTGACTTGATATTCTAAATTCTTTTACTAAACTCAAAATGATTTTTTTTCGACATCCTGTGCTTTGAGAATACCCTATATCTTAGATCCATAGCACAATACACTGTTCGCATACGTGTCAATGATAACAAAGTTTTATGATTCAAGGAAAATTTATTAACATTTCCAAACTAGTATTGTGTCCCACTTTTTGACCCAAGTGAACAAAGTTCGACGACTGTGGTCGTATAATACTGGGCTCTACGATGCTCTTTATTTTGGGAAAGGGCTAGAAACAAAATATTTCTCAATGAGATCTGGATATCGGAATAAAACTTTTTCATGCAGCAAGTAAGACGTGTTTTTCATCTCTTAGACAACGATGGCGCATTAAGAAAACATGATAGTGGTTACTAGCTCTGCCATAATACATTAACTACCGAGAAATATGAACACAATATGCAGCGGGAAGCTGGACCAGGTATATTTCTGCGCATGCAAGAGAAATTTATAATTTTAAAATCAAGATCGTTTACATTATTTTTTTTTACTGAGATGACTGCTGTCGTCGAATCCCTGGTGAAGGTCTAAAAATGACCCGTAGGATTATAAATGGAACGAGAGGTTTAAAATGACAGTGAGGAAGCTTGTCAGTAGGCTCTTTCATTTCTAGTTATGCTCGGTAAATGAACGTAAGCCACACATGGGATTTTTTTTAGTACATTGTCAATATGTCGATATGTGAAGTTAAAGGATCGATCTATCTCCTTTAAGTTTTTGTATTTCACAAGATTTTGAAAAAACTTTGATTCATATGAATAAAGAAACAGATCGGGTTCAATTTGGTGCCCGTTCGATGCCGCTATTTGTTTAAAAGGTGTAATTCCTCTATACATAACAACATTCGTTTTTACAAACTTTACACACTTTTTCTGTGTAACCCCGGCTGGTGCCCCTCCTTATCAAAGAGTCTGGATCCGATATGTACCTTTATAGAAATAACCCAAATATGCCTTACCAAGACAGCTAGAGTTCTGTCCTTGTCACAAGACAAATTTTCTGTAGAAAAGCCTCAGTTTAAAACACCTAATTTTCTTAATTGTAAGACATCTCATCTCGGTAGGACTATAACTAGACAAGTGATAAGTGGTACATCGTATAATATGGAAAGCCAAAGGAGTCAAAATTCTTAATGCTCATTTGTTTATTTTAATGCTAATTTCTTGATTCTTATTGGTGAATTGCTAATTGTTTATGCTTACTTCTAAATACTACATGCTTAGTTCCAAACAAACAATTCCAAATTCTGATTTCTACATTCATTTCGTGATTTTTCATCCTTATTTTAAAATTCGTTATCTTTTATCCCTCCCTCAGTTCTCAATTCCTCATTTTGAATTATTACTGTAATATATGCATTTATAATTTAGAAATTATATTTCTTATATTATAGTTGTGGAAATAGAATCCAGAAATAAAAATTGAAATCTATAATTCCCGTCTCGCATTCGAGACGGGATAAAGAATTGAAAGCTTAGCACGGGAAACCAATCGCTTTATATGGGTAACAGTCAAGGAAATAACGGTTGCTGATTGGGGAAGTCGCTTGTTTGGTTGAAATGAGGATGAGATTCCGCACTCAGCACGAGATGGCGGCTCTTAAACTAGGTAAACGCGAACAATAGAAAAGATAAGAAGACAAAAAATTAATGTTCTTAGGAGATGAATATTACTTAGAATAACAATCTAGCGTGTGTTTAAAGACTATTTTCGATGAAAAAATATAGAATCCTGTTTCGGAAATATGCGGAATCTATCGAAAATACAAGATACAGCTTCATTTTGCGCCCTTTTCACACTTCTCACAAGTCATCCTTAAAGTTTACTGCAGCACAAATTTTACGAAACTTTACAAAAATGAAAGTACCCATGTGAAGATGTCCATGAAAATTCAACTTATTATCAAATATCATGAGAGTAAAATAATTAGACTTTAAATAAGTTTTGGTCAATATTTCTCTTCGGTGATAGTCCTCCTATGCCTCTGGGTATAAATGAAACCTTACTGAATAAATCGACACTATATAATGATATGCATGAGTGATTATGATTCCAACACAAATATATACTAAAGAATTTAACTGTTTTTGGTCCACATTTGTCGTAAGCATATCTCGTAAACAACTTCATGGCTCCGAATTAAACTTTACACAAAGCAAAAAAAAAAACATTTACAGATGTGTTAAAAGGAATATATTAACTGTCTTATTATCCCCTAACCAACAAAATTGAGATGGGATATAGTAACGCAACCGACCGTCCATAATATATTTGTGAATACTACAATTAACGTCCTTTAAAAGCTCCACACAGCAGCAGATGTTCGTTTCCTCTCTTACTAATCGCTGCAGACAGACCTTTCAAAATTCTCCGACATAATCCCAACCAAAAGTCATTTATAATCGAATAATGATGGACACTTTAAACTTGATATAATTATTCAACAAAAATAATGATTTAGATTTCCAATTATCATATTTGCTGAGATAAACAATTTTATCAATTAATCAAACATATAAGTTTAGTAAGTAATCTGTAAAGTTAAATATTTACTTTCAGTGGCGGATCCAGAGTTTAAGGTAAGGGGTGGGGGGTCCAAAAAGAAATTCTTGACAGGATCACTGGTGCGGATTATTAAGTGATCTGAATTTGCTAGGGGGTTTGGGAAATATTAAACCTCAAATCCTGCATTCTGAGGGTATCTTGAACAATTTTTCAACAATAAAAATTGCAATTTTCGAAAGGGGTGGGTCCCCCGGCCCTGCCCCCTGGATCCGCCACTGACTTTACTACTTTCACTGGGATGACTTTCGTTCAGGAGATTACAAATTCTCATAGAGCAGTTATAATTGTGACTCCTACATTTATTCAAGTATCTACCATAACAAAGAAAAATAAGCTATCTTTTGTCACTGCTTCATTAATTCATTCATTTCTTCACTCGACCAATTTAATTTTGGTTTTTGACATCTATAATAACATTTTCATCTTCAATTACATAGCGAGTTCGTAACCAACAAAAATCTTGTCTCAATATAGTAAAAGTCAATATACTAAGTATCTTAAACTACAATTAAAGCTAAGAGACGGCTAGGAAAAGCTATTGCTTGTAATGAAACCAGCACGATACGTCTTACATGAATGTTTCTGTCTTAATTCTGATATATTAATTCTGATGATTTTTTTTTTTTTTTTTTTTTTTTTGGGGGGGGGGGGTTGGGGGGTGGTTTACGGTCTTGATTATCCTTGCGGATCTCGCACGACCGCTCCTTACGATAGTTCTAATTGGATAAAAAAATGTCCATCATCTCATAGACCAAATTTTATTATGTGAGTGTGATGTCATCAACCTTGTTGATGATTTACTCGTCAAATTTTAATACTAAAATTAAATTATATCGAATGACTGTTATATTTTTTTGGGTCTATTGATATTACCTCGATGCCCGTGGTGCATACCTGCAAATAACTTGCTACGCCGGATATTTATTGTGCACCACGTGATTGAGTTTATTTCTTCTAAGACCGAAAAAATATACAAGTCATTCCTTAAATGTATCAGGTACAAAATTTCTAAATTTATAGAAATGTAGTTCTTAATGAGCTAAACTGGTTATATTGGGAAATGACCAAAAATACCCCATTTTTCCACACAAATTAATAATTTGGAACTAAGCATGTAGAATTTAGAAGTAAGCATTAAGAATTTAGAAATAAGCACTAGAAATAAGCAAAAAAAAAGCATTTAGAATTTTGATCCCTTTGGCTTCCCATATTATTATGCCACTTGTTGGATATCAATGTTGAATATAAATGCGCCCAGAAGGACCATGATTGGATTATAATGAAATTAGAATGTTATACAATCCTAACTGAGAGGAATATCCTCGTCATAATCAATTTTGCATTATACTCTGCCCGAACACGTTGCAGTATATTACCTACTTTTGGTTTGGAAACGAAACTAGTGGTAAGCTGAAAGATGAGTTCTGAACCGTTAGCTGCCGAGTATGCGAAATCTGGGAAGTCTGCGTGTAAAGGATGCCAGAAGAACATCGGGAAAGGCGAACTTCGAATAGGATTTATTGGAAAGGCTAACTTTGGTGCTACTGCATGGTATCATTACGTCTGTGTGTGGCCTGATTACGATAATCTAAAAATAGTAGATGGATCTAAGGGAGCTAGAGCAGTTGTACAGGGTTACAGCGATTTGAAAAGTGATGACAAAAAAAAGCTTGATTCTGATTTGTCGAAATCTTGCTTAGAAGCTGCCGGGAAGACAGCAAATTCCACTGAAGCGAAACTTCCCATGGTAGCTGATTACGCGAAGTCTGCAAAATCGTCTTGCAAAGGATGCTTGAAACCCATTGAAAAAGGAGCTTTCCGTGTAGGATTTGCCGGTAAGGCAAACTTTGGGGCAACGGCCTGGTACCATTATGCCTGCATTTGGTCCGAAAGTGAAAGTTTAAGAGGTATAAATGGATCTGAGCCAGTAGAAAAAGTTGTTGAGGGATTTAGTCAGCTGAACGATGGTGATAAAACTGCTCTTAAAGGTGATCTTCCTTTACATTTTAAGGCTGCTGTTGAAAAGGGACCCAAGTCTTATTTGTTGAATGCTGATTACGCAAAATCTGCCAAGTCGTCATGCAAGGAATGTTCCAAGAGCATTGAAAAGGACAAACTTCGTGTTGGATTTATTGGGAAAGCTAACTTCGGTGTAGCTAGTACTGCATGGTGCCACTTCGAATGTTTCGAAAAGCTACCGAAAGAAAGTTTCAGTGGCGTACATGGCACAGATGCATTGCCATCTTTAGTTGATGGTTTCGACAAATTAAAGAAAAACGACCAAGAAATGGTGGAGAAAGCGGTAAAAAGATTTTGTGGGTCACCGGTAAAAAGGAAGACAAACGGTTAGTATATATTTGTTCTATGTTTCAACAATAAAAAAATCAGTAACCAAACATTCCTACATGTATACGTATAGTTATGAATCTGTTTTGGTTTTAAAAAAATATATGTATAAAAGTGTTACTTGTGTCTCAAAAGATAGTCCTATAATTGCAAATTCACTGGAGTATTAGTTACGTCATCTTAGTTTAATTTTGTTCATCCCTATTGCAATTAAGGTAAGACGTGGTTTTATCCGTGTTTGATTGGTTATATTTTTCCATTTTCCTGAAACACTTCAATAATTTAGTGGCGAGAGTGTGTTGCTTCAAAAGACATCGTTATGATAGATATTCTGTTCAGTTTAAAGTGATAATTGATCATTTTGTTCTACGATTGCGAGTAGTTGGTTTCCGTCAACCTGAAAGCTGCAGTGATTTGAAATGCACTTCAAATGAACAGATTCATATTTTATGTAATAAGCATATGTATGTTTTAATAGAACGTTTGTGAATTTCACATTTTTAAGAGTTGTTAAAAATTTGGCTTTTACCAATGAAATTATCGTTTTTATACTGAAAAAAAGCTGTCGTATAACTGGTGTGGTGCTGTCGTCGTCCATAAAGTAGACACTTGGTTTTCGTGCGATAATTTGAGTCTTTGAGTATTAGTTCGTTGATCTTTATAAAATCTATAACAATGTTCCGTACAACAAAGGAAAGTTGGTATTCATTTGTTTATTTTTAAGAATTAGGACCCAAAAGAACCCCAAAACAAGCATTTCATATAATTTAACTATATAACTCCTGAAAAGGCGTAGGAATGTTCCACGATTGTCTATACTACAATGGTCAGACTGAGACATATTGATTTTAGTGGTGAAGACGATCATTTTTGGAAATTATGGGCCAAGACGAGGGCCAGAAAATTGCTTTCCCTTTCCGATGTCCAGACAATGACTATAAGTGAATGAATCTGTATGAAATTGTTATACAAGGTGTCATATCATACCACCAAAGGGAGACTGCGATTGATTTTGGGGATTAAGACTTGAGCCTTGTAAGAATTAAGGGCCAAAAAGTGGCATAAAACAAGCATTTTCCGTATGTCCGAATAATAACTTAAGTAGAAATGAACGGATCTCATATTTAAACTGATAGGTGCCTCGATATTGGATGTTTCAATTGGAACCATATAGGAATAAGGGGTCAAAAAGTGACCACTTCGGTTCTGATAAAATTTTTTATATGACCGCAAAAAAATTGCAGTCGTATATTGGTATGGTGCTGTCGTCGTCCCTGTCGCGTCGGCGTCGTCCGTAGACACATGTTTTTCGTGCGATAACTTGTGTCTTTATAAAATTTTATAATAAGGTTACAAACCACAAAAGGAAGGTTGGTATTGATTTAGGGGGTTATAGTTTTAGTATTAGGAACAAAAAAGGGGCATCAAACAAGCATTTCATAGATTTCAACTGTAATACTCTAGTAAAAGCAAAGAAATGTCAATGAAATTGTTTGAACAGTTTCACAATATTCTTTACCACAATGGTCAGACTTAAATTGATTTTGGGCGTAAAGACTTGAACTTTTCAGAAATAAACGGCCAGAAACATGCATTTTCCTGATGTGAAGAAAATAACATTTATTTTTTGTCCGATTACGAAAATTGATTGGATTCCTTATAAAAATCCATTCCTGCATATTTCAATCAGATTTCAGATATCTGTTACTGTTTTCGAGTTATAAGGGGGTCAAAAGAGCCACACCCCCAAAAATTTACTTTTTTAATTTTTGGTCCTATTCGATTTTTTTATTGGATTCCTCATAAATATCCATGCCTGCGTTTTCAATCAGATTTCAGATATCTCTTTCAGTTTTTCAGTTACAATGGGTCAAAGTGGCCACACCCAAAAAACCGACTTTTTTTGGTTTTTGGTCTGATTTTGAATTTTTTTATTTGAATTTCAAATTTTGTGCATTATAGTGTCCAACCAGTTGTTATGTCGATAATGAATTGTAAGTCCCAATGCTTAATTGTGTCAAAAACTAACAAGGTGTCCACACTTGCCCCAACTGTCGTAACATGCTGTGCTCCGCAAACCCTTGTAGTTTGTCTGATAGGGTATCAAGAGTTAATTGTTGAGAATTTGTGGTAACATTCTTGTAGTATTGTATGGACCTGTATACTGAGTAAATATATCTTATCAATGGTCTCTATTTACAGAAGCAGACCCGAAGATCCCAGCAAAGAAAGCAAAATGAAGTATCCAGAAAACGTAAAGTTTCTATCCCAAGACCACATGCAGCCAAGACAATTTAGATTTACAACCACACAGATTAAAATACGCGATCTGACATATGCCATAATCAAAACTTTATTTTTTAACTTGGATTGGAAAATGCTGAGCTTATTTGTATACAGCTGCTTGTTTTATGCTACCAGGTAGTGAATGTTAAAATGAATTAACAGGGGCGGATTCAGGCGGGGACGTGGGCGTGCGCTCCCCCTTAAATTTGGAAAGCATGGGTTGTCAGTTGTAGATTTAGGCGGTTTTTGGTTGAAACTTTAATTTCTCGCTAATTTTACCACAAAAAAATGTCTACATTGTACCCACTCTAGAAGAATATTTCATAAAATTACCCTAAAAAATTTTAACTGTGCGCCCCCCAATCTAAAATCCTGGATCCTCCCCTGATTAATACATTCATGGAAAAGTCCATGGTGCAGTCAATATTATCCATATTTAGTTGCTTTATAGTTTAACATATATATGTATATACCAGCGGTTTTTATCCGGTTATAATCGATATTGTCCATATTTAGTTGCTTTATAGTCTAACATATATGTATATACCAGCGGTTTTTATCCGGTTATAATCGCCTTGGTCAATACTCCCAAAGTGGTCAATACTGGTAAATACTGGTCGATTTAAATTTGGCAAACAGACTTTCTGTCATTTTTTATTATTTTATGTACTGCATTTTGAAAAAAATTAGTATATCAAATAACTTTTATATTTCTGTATTCTTATATTTCAAATATCTCTTTTTAGCTGTATTTATTTTTATAAAAAAATATACATTTCCTTTAAAAAAAATGGATACATAACTTAATAATAAATCAAAACTAAAATTCATGAAATTTTCTTTGTTTGATGAAATGATTATTGCAGGTAAATAACAGGTAACAAGAGGTTACTCCTTATCTAGCTGACAGATGGTACCGTCAATTAACAACTTTAATTGTTAAAACAACATACCCTCATAACCAGGAAAAAGACCATAAAAGTGGTCAGAAGAGATAAATTTAAGAAAATACATGTTTTTTAAAGCTTTTTCACGTACCAGATAAAATTCTATTGTATGGAAAAATGGAAAATGTTTGAGGAATTACTCTCTATGGCTTATTTCGTGTACATTTGTATAGTTTCCTACCTGATGAAATATAATAATGTCCAAAAATGACCAGTCCTTTAATTATAAGCTTAAAACACAACTCGGTCATTGTCACAGCATGTCTCATCAAGATGAAACCCGAAGATCCTATTTGGAACTTCTACATCATTTATTGAGACACAAATAAAACCAGTGCCGGATGCAAAGACTACAATGACACAGTCAGGGCAGAAGTACAAAGACTACAATGACATAGTCAGGGCAGAAGTACAAAGATTACAAGGACATAGTCAGGACAGAAGTACAAAGACACATGGGTCAAAGGGTGAATAGTGAAAAGTCATTTTGTAATAAACAGTACACATTAAATATAATTAATTCTTTTTAGGAACCCCTGTTCATATGTTGTATTGCTTAACATCCAGTTGACCAGTATTGACCGGTATTAACCGGTAAAAACCAGTGTTGACCACCGATCCGGTCAATACTCGTATTGACCGTGTTTTTTATTTTGCCAACCTTGCTATTTGGTAGTTTTTGGAATCTCCTTTTAGTTTTAATGAAAGCTTTTCTGTGTTATTTGCAATAAAGTCTTGCATAATACGAAATGTCATCAATTCATAGAATAGTATGTCGCATATGCCCCGGATTGTTATTCGATTTCCGTTATGGCTGAACAAATAATCTAAACAGAAAGCCTGGTAGAGCGGAAGTAACGATGAGAAGGTTGAAAAAGGTGTTACACCCATAATTACTTTCGCATCAGTCCTATGAATCATTCATTCATAACAAAGAGAACGTATGTTTTGCATATTTAGTTTATGGATATTTGTCTAGGGTTGGGGAATACTACAAGAGAAATCAAAGTACTCATTTACTTCAATTCAATTTAATTTTATAATTCAGTTTATATCGATTATATGAATGTTTACGCCTCGAATAATCGTCAAATTGCAAAAATAGAGATAACGCAGTGGGCATTATTGTCTGTTATAAGGACAATATTTAGCATGAATTTACAGAAATGGGAGCTAAAACTTTAATTTTTCATGTTAACGGTTTAACTTTTATGACCAAAATGCCACGAATCCACAAAATCATGTACTCACTAGTCATACTTAATCACTTGATTAGAATATTTTAATTTGTCATTATCAATAACGACGTGATATCTAGATTTACCCGAAGTTCTTTTATAATTGTGTATTTGAAAAAACCAAGTTCAAATGTTCTTGTTTTCATACATCTTCGTTAGCCAAGGTTTACGGTCCTGTCCCGGAGGACAAACCGGAACCCTTGGCCTTTAGGTTACAGACCACCAATTCAACCAATGAGCATTTGGAACGTACGCAAAAATAGTCCTACGCAGAAATTACCCCTGTTCCTCATAGTGCTGTGAAAAAAGTTCTCATCTTATTTTAAAAATTTAAAGAGTTTCTGAAAGGAAAAACATTTCTGTACATTTTATAGGTGCATTTTGCTTCTTGTGATGTGAAGCCTAATCTCCATAATGATTTTTAAATATACCCCTATCTTGTGAAAACACTGGGATTTCCCATGCTATTTATAGACCCTTCACTTCCGGTGACCAGTACTGCACTGCAAGTCTGCTAACCCCACATGCCATTCTGAGGATTGTGAGCTGACATATGTAGAATCATGCTGATATATAGTCATCTGCAGGTTAAAGTTAAGGTAAAGTCCAGAGAAGCCATTGAATATTGTGAAATTAGCATAGAAGCCTATGGGAAGTGGAATTAGTGGTTTTTAGCCTTAAGATGAAGCCATGGCAAAATGAAAAGTTTCTTGAAATAGCTTTAAACTACTTGAAGATCTTGTTAACTTTGCCATGAGAGGAATACACTACAAAAATCCTTCAAAATATGCATTTTTTTAAGTTATAGGTCCAAATTATGGAAAATTGGTCTTTTTGGCTGATTTTTATGTCCTATCTTGTAAAAAGTGTAGAAAATTTAGTAAAAATATCAAATATTAAACTTTGAGGGCTGTATTTACCTAAATATGGTAGTAATAAGCACTTGAAATCAAGTTTTGTGTAGATTTGAGCAAAAATTAGGTTAGAAATGAGGAAAAACTCACTTTCATTACTGCGGTTAAGGCCATATAAGCATTCCCCTATGGCAACATGGAAAATCCATTATTGAGCACTTTTTTTGCTTTAGGTGCCCTTTACTGGTCATGTTTTAATGTGAAAACACTGTATTTACAAATTTAATGCCAAATATATCACCTTTTGTGAAAATTTAAAGATTTAGGATTTTTGACATGTGATCAAGAAAAAGGGGGAGGCATGTCAGAAATAAATTTTTAAAAATAGACCAATTTCTCAGAAAATGATTACTTTTAAAACTATTTCTTCATTAATATTGTTAAAAAACAAGTTGTGATTGATATTTCTTATTTGAGAAGTCAGAAAAAGTTCTTTGCAAATATTTAATGCATTTCAGTATGGTAGAATATTTTCACTTTTTTGCTCGCACAACTTGGTTACCCTATATTTAAAAATCAAATATTTAAAAAAGTGCTTGTCACATTTCACTGAAACTTTGCAAATGCATTCAGTATGTGTGTAGGAAGATACCTGTATAGTTATTTATTTTTTCTAAGACAAAAAGTGACTGTTAAGCTGAAGCCATGGCAAAATGAAAAGTTTCTTGAAATAGCTTTAAACTACTTGAAGATCTTGTTAACTTTGCCATGAGAGGAATACACTACAAAAATCCTTCAAAATATGCATTTTTTTAAGTTATAGGTCCAAATTATGGAAAATTGGTCTTTTTGGCTGATTTTTATGTCCTATCTTGTAAAAAGTGTAGAAAATTTAGTAAAAATATCAAATATTAAACTTTGAGGGCTGTATTTACCTAAATATGGTAGTAATAAGCACTTGAAATCAAGTTTTGTGTAGATTTGAGCAAAAATTAGGTTAGAAATGAGGAAAAACTCACTTTCATTACTGCGGTTAAGGCCATATAAGCATTCCCCTATGGCAACATGGAAAATCCATTATTGAGCACTTTTTTTGCTTTAGGTGCCCTTTACTGGTCATGTTTTAATGTGAAAACACTGTATTTACAAATTTAATGCCAAATATATCACCTTTTGTGAAAATTTAAAGATTTAGGATTTTTGACATGTGATCAAGAAAAAGGGGGAGGCATGTCAGAAATAAATTTTTAAAAATAGACCAATTTCTCAGAAAATGATTACTTTTAAAACTATTTCTTCATTAATATTGTTAAAAAACAAGTTGTGATTGATATTTCTTATTTGAGAAGTCAGAAAAAGTTCTTTGCAAATATTTAATGCATTTCAGTATGGTAGAATATTTTCACTTTTTTGCTCGCACAACTTGGTTACCCTATATTTAAAAATCAAATATTTAAAAAAGTGCTTGTCACATTTCACTGAAACTTTGCAAATGCATTCAGTATGTGTGTAGGAAGATACCTGTATAGTTATTTATATTTTCTAAGACAAAAAGTGACTCTTTAGGTTACAGACCACCAATTCAACCAATGAGCATTTGGAACGTACGCAAAAATAGTCCTACGCAGAAATTACCCCTGTTCCTCATAGTGCTGTGAAAAAAGTTCTCATCTTATTTTAAAAATTTAAAGAGTTTCTGAAAGGAAAAACATTTCTGTACATTTTATAGGTGCATTTTGCTTCTTGTGATGTGAAGCCTAATCTCCATAATGATTTTTAAATATACCCCTATCTTGTGAAAACACTGGGATTTCCCATGCTATTTATAGACCCTTCACTTCCGGTGACCAGTACTGCACTGCAAGTCTGCTAACCCCACATGCCATTCTGAGGATTGTGAGCTGACATATGTAGAATCATGCTGATATATAGTCATCTGCAGGTTAAAGTTAAGGTAAAGTCCAGAGAAGCCATTGAATATTGTGAAATTAGCATAGAAGCCTATGGGAAGTGGAATTAGTGGTTTTTAGCCTTAAGATGAAGCCATGGCAAAATGAAAAGTTTCTTGAAATAGCTTTAAACTACTTGAAGATCTTGTTAACTTTGCCATGAGAGGAATACACTACAAAAATCCTTCAAAATATGCATTTTTTTAAGTTATAGGTCCAAATTATGGAAAATTGGTCTTTTTGGCTGATTTTTATGTCCTATCTTGTAAAAAGTGTAGAAAATTTAGTAAAAATATCAAATATTAAACTTTGAGGGCTGTATTTACCTAAATATGGTAGTAATAAGCACTTGAAATCAAGTTTTGTGTAGATTTGAGCAAAAATTAGGTTAGAAATGAGGAAAAACTCACTTTCATTACTGCGGTTAAGGCCATATAAGCATTCCCCTATGGCAACATGGAAAATCCATTATTGAGCACTTTTTTTGCTTTAGGTGCCCTTTACTGGTCATGTTTTAATGTGAAAACACTGTATTTACAAATTTAATGCCAAATATATCACCTTTTGTGAAAATTTAAAGATTTAGGATTTTTGACATGTGATCAAGAAAAAGGGGGAGGCATGTCAGAAATAAATTTTTAAAAATAGACCAATTTCTCAGAAAATGATTACTTTTAAAACTATTTCTTCATTAATATTGTTAAAAAACAAGTTGTGATTGATATTTCTTATTTGAGAAGTCAGAAAAAGTTCTTTGCAAATATTTAATGCATTTCAGTATGGTAGAATATTTTCACTTTTTTGCTCGCACAACTTGGTTACCCTATATTTAAAAATCAAATATTTAAAAAAGTGCTTGTCACATTTCACTGAAACTTTGCAAATGCATTCAGTATGTGTGTAGGAAGATACCTGTATAGTTATTTATATTTTCTAAGACAAAAAGTGACTCTTTAGGTTACAGACCACCAATTCAACCAATGAGCATTTGGAACGTACGCAAAAATAGTCCTACGCAGAAATTACCCCTGTTCCTCATAGTGCTGTGAAAAAAGTTCTCATCTTATTTTAAAAATTTAAAGAGTTTCTGAAAGGAAAAACATTTCTGTACATTTTATAGGTGCATTTTGCTTCTTGTGATGTGAAGCCTAATCTCCATAATGATTTTTAAATATACCCCTATCTTGTGAAAACACTGGGATTTCCCATGCTATTTATAGACCCTTCACTTCCGGTGACCAGTACTGCACTGCAAGTCTGCTAACCCCACATGCCATTCTGAGGATTGTGAGCTGACATATGTAGAATCATGCTGATATATAGTCATCTGCAGGTTAAAGTTAAGGTAAAGTCCAGAGAAGCCATTGAATATTGTGAAATTAGCATAGAAGCCTATGGGAAGTGGAATTAGTGGTTTTTAGCCTTAAGATGAAGCCATGGCAAAATGAAAAGTTTCTTGAAATAGCTTTAAACTACTTGAAGATCTTGTTAACTTTGCCATGAGAGGAATACACTACAAAAATCCTTCAAAATATGCATTTTTTTAAGTTATAGGTCCAAATTATGGAAAATTGGTCTTTTTGGCTGATTTTTATGTCCTATCTTGTAAAAAGTGTAGAAAATTTAGTAAAAATATCAAATATTAAACTTTGAGGGCTGTATTTACCTAAATATGGTAGTAATAAGCACTTGAAATCAAGTTTTGTGTAGATTTGAGCAAAAATTAGGTTAGAAATGAGGAAAAACTCACTTTCATTACTGCGGTTAAGGCCATATAAGCATTCCCCTATGGCAACATGGAAAATCCATTATTGAGCACTTTTTTTGCTTTAGGTGCCCTTTACTGGTCATGTTTTAATGTGAAAACACTGTATTTACAAATTTAATGCCAAATATATCACCTTTTGTGAAAATTTAAAGATTTAGGATTTTTGACATGTGATCAAGAAAAAGGGGGAGGCATGTCAGAAATAAATTTTTAAAAATAGACCAATTTCTCAGAAAATGATTACTTTTAAAACTATTTCTTCATTAATATTGTTAAAAAACAAGTTGTGATTGATATTTCTTATTTGAGAAGTCAGAAAAAGTTCTTTGCAAATATTTAATGCATTTCAGTATGGTAGAATATTTTCACTTTTTTGCTCGCACAACTTGGTTACCCTATATTTAAAAATCAAATATTTAAAAAAGTGCTTGTCACATTTCACTGAAACTTTGCAAATGCATTCAGTATGTGTGTAGGAAGATACCTGTATAGTTATTTATATTTTCTAAGACAAAAAGTGACTCTTTAGGTTACAGACCACCAATTCAACCAATGAGCATTTGGAACGTACGCAAAAATAGTCCTACGCAGAAATTACCCCTGTTCCTCATAGTGCTGTGAAAAAAGTTCTCATCTTATTTTAAAAATTTAAAGAGTTTCTGAAAGGAAAAACATTTCTGTACATTTTATAGGTGCATTTTGCTTCTTGTGATGTGAAGCCTAATCTCCATAATGATTTTTAAATATACCCCTATCTTGTGAAAACACTGGGATTTCCCATGCTATTTATAGACCCTTCACTTCCGGTGACCAGTACTGCACTGCAAGTCTGCTAACCCCACATGCCATTCTGAGGATTGTGAGCTGACATATGTAGAATCATGCTGATATATAGTCATCTGCAGGTTAAAGTTAAGGTAAAGTCCAGAGAAGCCATTGAATATTGTGAAATTAGCATAGAAGCCTATGGGAAGTGGAATTAGTGGTTTTTAGCCTTAAGGTGAAGCCATGGCAAAATGAAAAGTTTCTTGAAATAGCTTTAAACTACTTGAAGATCTTGTTAACTTTGCCATGAGAGGAATACACTACAAAAATCCTTCAAAATATGCATTTTTTTAAGTTATAGGTCCAAATTATGGAAAATTGGTCTTTTTGGCTGATTTTTATGTCCTATCTTGTAAAAAGTGTAGAAAATTTAGTAAAAATATCAAATATTAAACTTTGAGGGCTGTATTTACCTAAATATGGTAGTAATAAGCACTTGAAATCAAGTTTTGTGTAGATTTGAGCAAAAATTAGGTTAGAAATGAGGAAAAACTCACTTTCATTACTGCGGTTAAGGCCATATAAGCATTCCCCTATGGCAACATGGAAAATCCATTATTGAGCACTTTTTTTGCTTTAGGTGCCCTTTACTGGTCATGTTTTAATGTGAAAACACTGTATTTACAAATTTAATGCCAAATATATCACCTTTTGTGAAAATTTAAAGATTTAGGATTTTTGACATGTGATCAAGAAAAAGGGGGAGGCATGTCAGAAATAAATTTTTAAAAATAGACCAATTTCTCAGAAAATGATTACTTTTAAAACTATTTCTTCATTAATATTGTTAAAAAACAAGTTGTGATTGATATTTCTTATTTGAGAAGTCAGAAAAAGTTCTTTGCAAATATTTAATGCATTTCAGTATGGTAGAATATTTTCACTTTTTTGCTCGCACAACTTGGTTACCCTATATTTAAAAATCAAATATTTAAAAAAGTGCTTGTCACATTTCACTGAAACTTTGCAAATGCATTCAGTATGTGTGTAGGAAGATACCTGTATAGTTATTTATATTTTCTAAGACAAAAAGTGACTCTTTAGGTTACAGACCACCAATTCAACCAATGAGCATTTGGAACGTACGCAAAAATAGTCCTACGCAGAAATTACCCCTGTTCCTCATAGTGCTGTGAAAAAAGTTCTCATCTTATTTTAAAAATTTAAAGAGTTTCTGAAAGGAAAAACATTTCTGTACATTTTATAGGTGCATTTTGCTTCTTGTGATGTGAAGCCTAATCTCCATAATGATTTTTAAATATACCCCTATCTTGTGAAAACACTGGGATTTCCCATGCTATTTATAGACCCTTCACTTCCGGTGACCAGTACTGCACTGCAAGTCTGCTAACCCCACATGCCATTCTGAGGATTGTGAGCTGACATATGTAGAATCATGCTGATATATAGTCATCTGCAGGTTAAAGTTAAGGTAAAGTCCAGAGAAGCCATTGAATATTGTGAAATTAGCATAGAAGCCTATGGGAAGTGGAATTAGTGGTTTTTAGCCTTAAGATGAAGCCATGGCAAAATGAAAAGTTTCTTGAAATAGCTTTAAACTACTTGAAGATCTTGTTAACTTTGCCATGAGAGGAATACACTACAAAAATCCTTCAAAATATGCATTTTTTTAAGTTATAGGTCCAAATTATGGAAAATTGGTCTTTTTGGCTGATTTTTATGTCCTATCTTGTAAAAAGTGTAGAAAATTTAGTAAAAATATCAAATATTAAACTTTGAGGGCTGTATTTACCTAAATATGGTAGTAATAAGCACTTGAAATCAAGTTTTGTGTAGATTTGAGCAAAAATTAGGTTAGAAATGAGGAAAAACTCACTTTCATTACTGCGGTTAAGGCCATATAAGCATTCCCCTATGGCAACATGGAAAATCCATTATTGAGCACTTTTTTTGCTTTAGGTGCCCTTTACTGGTCATGTTTTAATGTGAAAACACTGTATTTACAAATTTAATGCCAAATATATCACCTTTTGTGAAAATTTAAAGATTTAGGATTTTTGACATGTGATCAAGAAAAAGGGGGAGGCATGTCAGAAATAAATTTTTAAAAATAGACCAATTTCTCAGAAAATGATTACTTTTAAAACTATTTCTTCATTAATATTGTTAAAAAACAAGTTGTGATTGATATTTCTTATTTGAGAAGTCAGAAAAAGTTCTTTGCAAATATTTAATGCATTTCAGTATGGTAGAATATTTTCACTTTTTTGCTCGCACAACTTGGTTACCCTATATTTAAAAATCAAATATTTAAAAAAGTGCTTGTCACATTTCACTGAAACTTTGCAAATGCATTCAGTATGTGTGTAGGAAGATACCTGTATAGTTATTTATATTTTCTAAGACAAAAAGTGACTCTTTAGGTTACAGACCACCAATTCAACCAATGAGCATTTGGAACGTACGCAAAAATAGTCCTACGCAGAAATTACCCCTGTTCCTCATAGTGCTGTGAAAAAAGTTCTCATCTTATTTTAAAAATTTAAAGAGTTTCTGAAAGGAAAAACATTTCTGTACATTTTATAGGTGCATTTTGCTTCTTGTGATGTGAAGCCTAATCTCCATAATGATTTTTAAATATACCCCTATCTTGTGAAAACACTGGGATTTCCCATGCTATTTATAGACCCTTCACTTCCGGTGACCAGTACTGCACTGCAAGTCTGCTAACCCCACATGCCATTCTGAGGATTGTGAGCTGACATATGTAGAATCATGCTGATATATAGTCATCTGCAGGTTAAAGTTAAGGTAAAGTCCAGAGAAGCCATTGAATATTGTGAAATTAGCATAGAAGCCTATGGGAAGTGGAATTAGTGGTTTTTAGCCTTAAGATGAAGCCATGGCAAAATGAAAAGTTTCTTGAAATAGCTTTAAACTACTTGAAGATCTTGTTAACTTTGCCATGAGAGGAATACACTACAAAAATCCTTCAAAATATGCATTTTTTTAAGTTATAGGTCCAAATTATGGAAAATTGGTCTTTTTGGCTGATTTTTATGTCCTATCTTGTAAAAAGTGTAGAAAATTTAGTAAAAATATCAAATATTAAACTTTGAGGGCTGTATTTACCTAAATATGGTAGTAATAAGCACTTGAAATCAAGTTTTGTGTAGATTTGAGCAAAAATTAGGTTAGAAATGAGGAAAAACTCACTTTCATTACTGCGGTTAAGGCCATATAAGCATTCCCCTATGGCAACATGGAAAATCCATTATTGAGCACTTTTTTTGCTTTAGGTGCCCTTTACTGGTCATGTTTTAATGTGAAAACACTGTATTTACAAATTTAATGCCAAATATATCACCTTTTGTGAAAATTTAAAGATTTAGGATTTTTGACATGTGATCAAGAAAAAGGGGGAGGCATGTCAGAAATAAATTTTTAAAAATAGACCAATTTCTCAGAAAATGATTACTTTTAAAACTATTTCTTCATTAATATTGTTAAAAAACAAGTTGTGATTGATATTTCTTATTTGAGAAGTCAGAAAAAGTTCTTTGCAAATATTTAATGCATTTCAGTATGGTAGAATATTTTCACTTTTTTGCTCGCACAACTTGGTTACCCTATATTTAAAAATCAAATATTTAAAAAAGTGCTTGTCACATTTCACTGAAACTTTGCAAATGCATTCAGTATGTGTGTAGGAAGATACCTGTATAGTTATTTATATTTTCTAAGACAAAAAGTGACTCTTTAGGTTACAGACCACCAATTCAACCAATGAGCATTTGGAACGTACGCAAAAATAGTCCTACGCAGAAATTACCCCTGTTCCTCATAGTGCTGTGAAAAAAGTTCTCATCTTATTTTAAAAATTTAAAGAGTTTCTGAAAGGAAAAACATTTCTGTACATTTTATAGGTGCATTTTGCTTCTTGTGATGTGAAGCCTAATCTCCATAATGATTTTTAAATATACCCCTATCTTGTGAAAACACTGGGATTTCCCATGCTATTTATAGACCCTTCACTTCCGGTGACCAGTACTGCACTGCAAGTCTGCTAACCCCACATGCCATTCTGAGGATTGTGAGCTGACATATGTAGAATCATGCTGATATATAGTCATCTGCAGGTTAAAGTTAAGGTAAAGTCCAGAGAAGCCATTGAATATTGTGAAATTAGCATAGAAGCCTATGGGAAGTGGAATTAGTGGTTTTTAGCCTTAAGATGAAGCCATGGCAAAATGAAAAGTTTCTTGAAATAGCTTTAAACTACTTGAAGATCTTGTTAACTTTGCCATGAGAGGAATACACTACAAAAATCCTTCAAAATATGCATTTTTTTAAGTTATAGGTCCAAATTATGGAAAATTGGTCTTTTTGGCTGATTTTTATGTCCTATCTTGTAAAAAGTGTAGAAAATTTAGTAAAAATATCAAATATTAAACTTTGAGGGCTGTATTTACCTAAATATGGTAGTAATAAGCACTTGAAATCAAGTTTTGTGTAGATTTGAGCAAAAATTAGGTTAGAAATGAGGAAAAACTCACTTTCATTACTGCGGTTAAGGCCATATAAGCATTCCCCTATGGCAACATGGAAAATCCATTATTGAGCACTTTTTTTGCTTTAGGTGCCCTTTACTGGTCATGTTTTAATGTGAAAACACTGTATTTACAAATTTAATGCCAAATATATCACCTTTTGTGAAAATTTAAAGATTTAGGATTTTTGACATGTGATCAAGAAAAAGGGGGAGGCATGTCAGAAATAAATTTTTAAAAATAGACCAATTTCTCAGAAAATGATTACTTTTAAAACTATTTCTTCATTAATATTGTTAAAAAACAAGTTGTGATTGATATTTCTTATTTGAGAAGTCAGAAAAAGTTCTTTGCAAATATTTAATGCATTTCAGTATGGTAGAATATTTTCACTTTTTTGCTCGCACAACTTGGTTACCCTATATTTAAAAATCAAATATTTAAAAAAGTGCTTGTCACATTTCACTGAAACTTTGCAAATGCATTCAGTATGTGTGTAGGAAGATACCTGTATAGTTATTTATATTTTCTAAGACAAAAAGTGACTCTTTAGGTTACAGACCACCAATTCAACCAATGAGCATTTGGAACGTACGCAAAAATAGTCCTACGCAGAAATTACCCCTGTTCCTCATAGTGCTGTGAAAAAAGTTCTCATCTTATTTTAAAAATTTAAAGAGTTTCTGAAAGGAAAAACATTTCTGTACATTTTATAGGTGCATTTTGCTTCTTGTGATGTGAAGCCTAATCTCCATAATGATTTTTAAATATACCCCTATCTTGTGAAAACACTGGGATTTCCCATGCTATTTATAGACCCTTCACTTCCGGTGACCAGTACTGCACTGCAAGTCTGCTAACCCCACATGCCATTCTGAGGATTGTGAGCTGACATATGTAGAATCATGCTGATATATAGTCATCTGCAGGTTAAAGTTAAGGTAAAGTCCAGAGAAGCCATTGAATATTGTGAAATTAGCATAGAAGCCTATGGGAAGTGGAATTAGTGGTTTTTAGCCTTAAGATGAAGCCATGGCAAAATGAAAAGTTTCTTGAAATAGCTTTAAACTACTTGAAGATCTTGTTAACTTTGCCATGAGAGGAATACACTACAAAAATCCTTCAAAATATGCATTTTTTTAAGTTATAGGTCCAAATTATGGAAAATTGGTCTTTTTGGCTGATTTTTATGTCCTATCTTGTAAAAAGTGTAGAAAATTTAGTAAAAATATCAAATATTAAACTTTGAGGGCTGTATTTACCTAAATATGGTAGTAATAAGCACTTGAAATCAAGTTTTGTGTAGATTTGAGCAAAAATTAGGTTAGAAATGAGGAAAAACTCACTTTCATTACTGCGGTTAAGGCCATATAAGCATTCCCCTATGGCAACATGGAAAATCCATTATTGAGCACTTTTTTTGCTTTAGGTGCCCTTTACTGGTCATGTTTTAATGTGAAAACACTGTATTTACAAATTTAATGCCAAATATATCACCTTTTGTGAAAATTTAAAGATTTAGGATTTTTGACATGTGATCAAGAAAAAGGGGGAGGCATGTCAGAAATAAATTTTTAAAAATAGACCAATTTCTCAGAAAATGATTACTTTTAAAACTATTTCTTCATTAATATTGTTAAAAAACAAGTTGTGATTGATATTTCTTATTTGAGAAGTCAGAAAAAGTTCTTTGCAAATATTTAATGCATTTCAGTATGGTAGAATATTTTCACTTTTTTGCTCGCACAACTTGGTTACCCTATATTTAAAAATCAAATATTTAAAAAAGTGCTTGTCACATTTCACTGAAACTTTGCAAATGCATTCAGTATGTGTGTAGGAAGATACCTGTATAGTTATTTATATTTTCTAAGACAAAAAGTGACTCTTTAGGTTACAGACCACCAATTCAACCAATGAGCATTTGGAACGTACGCAAAAATAGTCCTACGCAGAAATTACCCCTGTTCCTCATAGTGCTGTGAAAAAAGTTCTCATCTTATTTTAAAAATTTAAAGAGTTTCTGAAAGGAAAAACATTTCTGTACATTTTATAGGTGCATTTTGCTTCTTGTGATGTGAAGCCTAATCTCCATAATGATTTTTAAATATACCCCTATCTTGTGAAAACACTGGGATTTCCCATGCTATTTATAGACCCTTCACTTCCGGTGACCAGTACTGCACTGCAAGTCTGCTAACCCCACATGCCATTCTGAGGATTGTGAGCTGACATATGTAGAATCATGCTGATATATAGTCATCTGCAGGTTAAAGTTAAGGTAAAGTCCAGAGAAGCCATTGAATATTGTGAAATTAGCATAGAAGCCTATGGGAAGTGGAATTAGTGGTTTTTAGCCTTAAGATGAAGCCATGGCAAAATGAAAAGTTTCTTGAAATAGCTTTAAACTACTTGAAGATCTTGTTAACTTTGCCATGAGAGGAATACACTACAAAAATCCTTCAAAATATGCATTTTTTTAAGTTATAGGTCCAAATTATGGAAAATTGGTCTTTTTGGCTGATTTTTATGTCCTATCTTGTAAAAAGTGTAGAAAATTTAGTAAAAATATCAAATATTAAACTTTGAGGGCTGTATTTACCTAAATATGGTAGTAATAAGCACTTGAAATCAAGTTTTGTGTAGATTTGAGCAAAAATTAGGTTAGAAATGAGGAAAAACTCACTTTCATTACTGCGGTTAAGGCCATATAAGCATTCCCCTATGGCAACATGGAAAATCCATTATTGAGCACTTTTTTTGCTTTAGGTGCCCTTTACTGGTCATGTTTTAATGTGAAAACACTGTATTTACAAATTTAATGCCAAATATATCACCTTTTGTGAAAATTTAAAGATTTAGGATTTTTGACATGTGATCAAGAAAAAGGGGGAGGCATGTCAGAAATAAATTTTTAAAAATAGACCAATTTCTCAGAAAATGATTACTTTTAAAACTATTTCTTCATTAATATTGTTAAAAAACAAGTTGTGATTGATATTTCTTATTTGAGAAGTCAGAAAAAGTTCTTTGCAAATATTTAATGCATTTCAGTATGGTAGAATATTTTCACTTTTTTGCTCGCACAACTTGGTTACCCTATATTTAAAAATCAAATATTTAAAAAAGTGCTTGTCACATTTCACTGAAACTTTGCAAATGCATTCAGTATGTGTGTAGGAAGATACCTGTATAGTTATTTATATTTTCTAAGACAAAAAGTGACTCTTTAGGTTACAGACCACCAATTCAACCAATGAGCATTTGGAACGTACGCAAAAATAGTCCTACGCAGAAATTACCCCTGTTCCTCATAGTGCTGTGAAAAAAGTTCTCATCTTATTTTAAAAATTTAAAGAGTTTCTGAAAGGAAAAACATTTCTGTACATTTTATAGGTGCATTTTGCTTCTTGTGATGTGAAGCCTAATCTCCATAATGATTTTTAAATATACCCCTATCTTGTGAAAACACTGGGATTTCCCATGCTATTTATAGACCCTTCACTTCCGGTGACCAGTACTGCACTGCAAGTCTGCTAACCCCACATGCCATTCTGAGGATTGTGAGCTGACATATGTAGAATCATGCTGATATATAGTCATCTGCAGGTTAAAGTTAAGGTAAAGTCCAGAGAAGCCATTGAATATTGTGAAATTAGCATAGAAGCCTATGGGAAGTGGAATTAGTGGTTTTTAGCCTTAAGATGAAGCCATGGCAAAATGAAAAGTTTCTTGAAATAGCTTTAAACTACTTGAAGATCTTGTTAACTTTGCCATGAGAGGAATACACTACAAAAATCCTTCAAAATATGCATTTTTTTAAGTTATAGGTCCAAATTATGGAAAATTGGTCTTTTTGGCTGATTTTTATGTCCTATCTTGTAAAAAGTGTAGAAAATTTAGTAAAAATATCAAATATTAAACTTTGAGGGCTGTATTTACCTAAATATGGTAGTAATAAGCACTTGAAATCAAGTTTTGTGTAGATTTGAGCAAAAATTAGGTTAGAAATGAGGAAAAACTCACTTTCATTACTGCGGTTAAGGCCATATAAGCATTCCCCTATGGCAACATGGAAAATCCATTATTGAGCACTTTTTTTGCTTTAGGTGCCCTTTACTGGTCATGTTTTAATGTGAAAACACTGTATTTACAAATTTAATGCCAAATATATCACCTTTTGTGAAAATTTAAAGATTTAGGATTTTTGACATGTGATCAAGAAAAAGGGGGAGGCATGTCAGAAATAAATTTTTAAAAATAGACCAATTTCTCAGAAAATGATTACTTTTAAAACTATTTCTTCATTAATATTGTTAAAAAACAAGTTGTGATTGATATTTCTTATTTGAGAAGTCAGAAAAAGTTCTTTGCAAATATTTAATGCATTTCAGTATG
Source organism: Perna viridis (assembly GCA_037379345.1). Classification (NCBI taxonomy): domain Eukaryota; kingdom Metazoa; phylum Mollusca; class Bivalvia; order Mytilida; family Mytilidae; genus Perna; species Perna viridis. The sequence goes on from CM074512.1 coordinate 7,371,137, forward strand.
GTAGAATATTTTCACTTTTTTGCTCGCACAACTTGGTTACCCTATATTTAAAAATCAAATATTTAAAAAAGTGCTTGTCACATTTCACTGAAACTTTGCAAATGCATTCAGTATGTGTGTAGGAAGATACCTGTATAGTTATTTATATTTTCTAAGACAAAAAGTGACTCTTTAGGTTACAGACCACCAATTCAACCAATGAGCATTTGGAACGTACGCAAAAATAGTCCTACGCAGAAATTACCCCTGTTCCTCATAGTGCTGTGAAAAAAGTTCTCATCTTATTTTAAAAATTTAAAGAGTTTCTGAAAGGAAAAACATTTCTGTACATTTTATAGGTGCATTTTGCTTCTTGTGATGTGAAGCCTAATCTCCATAATGATTTTTAAATATACCCCTATCTTGTGAAAACACTGGGATTTCCCATGCTATTTATAGACCCTTCACTTCCGGTGACCAGTACTGCACTGCAAGTCTGCTAACCCCACATGCCATTCTGAGGATTGTGAGCTGACATATGTAGAATCATGCTGATATATAGTCATCTGCAGGTTAAAGTTAAGGTAAAGTCCAGAGAAGCCATTGAATATTGTGAAATTAGCATAGAAGCCTATGGGAAGTGGAATTAGTGGTTTTTAGCCTTAAGATGAAGCCATGGCAAAATGAAAAGTTTCTTGAAATAGCTTTAAACTACTTGAAGATCTTGTTAACTTTGCCATGAGAGGAATACACTACAAAAATCCTTCAAAATATGCATTTTTTTAAGTTATAGGTCCAAATTATGGAAAATTGGTCTTTTTGGCTGATTTTTATGTCCTATCTTGTAAAAAGTGTAGAAAATTTAGTAAAAATATCAAATATTAAACTTTGAGGGCTGTATTTACCTAAATATGGTAGTAATAAGCACTTGAAATCAAGTTTTGTGTAGATTTGAGCAAAAATTAGGTTAGAAATGAGGAAAAACTCACTTTCATTACTGCGGTTAAGGCCATATAAGCATTCCCCTATGGCAACATGGAAAATCCATTATTGAGCACTTTTTTTGCTTTAGGTGCCCTTTACTGGTCATGTTTTAATGTGAAAACACTGTATTTACAAATTTAATGCCAAATATATCACCTTTTGTGAAAATTTAAAGATTTAGGATTTTTGACATGTGATCAAGAAAAAGGGGGAGGCATGTCAGAAATAAATTTTTAAAAATAGACCAATTTCTCAGAAAATGATTACTTTTAAAACTATTTCTTCATTAATATTGTTAAAAAACAAGTTGTGATTGATATTTCTTATTTGAGAAGTCAGAAAAAGTTCTTTGCAAATATTTAATGCATTTCAGTATGGTAGAATATTTTCACTTTTTTGCTCGCACAACTTGGTTACCCTATATTTAAAAATCAAATATTTAAAAAAGTGCTTGTCACATTTCACTGAAACTTTGCAAATGCATTCAGTATGTGTGTAGGAAGATACCTGTATAGTTATTTATATTTTCTAAGACAAAAAGTGACTCTTTAGGTTACAGACCACCAATTCAACCAATGAGCATTTGGAACGTACGCAAAAATAGTCCTACGCAGAAATTACCCCTGTTCCTCATAGTGCTGTGAAAAAAGTTCTCATCTTATTTTAAAAATTTAAAGAGTTTCTGAAAGGAAAAACATTTCTGTACATTTTATAGGTGCATTTTGCTTCTTGTGATGTGAAGCCTAATCTCCATAATGATTTTTAAATATACCCCTATCTTGTGAAAACACTGGGATTTCCCATGCTATTTATAGACCCTTCACTTCCGGTGACCAGTACTGCACTGCAAGTCTGCTAACCCCACATGCCATTCTGAGGATTGTGAGCTGACATATGTAGAATCATGCTGATATATAGTCATCTGCAGGTTAAAGTTAAGGTAAAGTCCAGAGAAGCCATTGAATATTGTGAAATTAGCATAGAAGCCTATGGGAAGTGGAATTAGTGGTTTTTAGCCTTAAGATGAAGCCATGGCAAAATGAAAAGTTTCTTGAAATAGCTTTAAACTACTTGAAGATCTTGTTAACTTTGCCATGAGAGGAATACACTACAAAAATCCTTCAAAATATGCATTTTTTTAAGTTATAGGTCCAAATTATGGAAAATTGGTCTTTTTGGCTGATTTTTATGTCCTATCTTGTAAAAAGTGTAGAAAATTTAGTAAAAATATCAAATATTAAACTTTGAGGGCTGTATTTACCTAAATATGGTAGTAATAAGCACTTGAAATCAAGTTTTGTGTAGATTTGAGCAAAAATTAGGTTAGAAATGAGGAAAAACTCACTTTCATTACTGCGGTTAAGGCCATATAAGCATTCCCCTATGGCAACATGGAAAATCCATTATTGAGCACTTTTTTTGCTTTAGGTGCCCTTTACTGGTCATGTTTTAATGTGAAAACACTGTATTTACAAATTTAATGCCAAATATATCACCTTTTGTGAAAATTTAAAGATTTAGGATTTTTGACATGTGATCAAGAAAAAGGGGGAGGCATGTCAGAAATAAATTTTTAAAAATAGACCAATTTCTCAGAAAATGATTACTTTTAAAACTATTTCTTCATTAATATTGTTAAAAAACAAGTTGTGATTGATATTTCTTATTTGAGAAGTCAGAAAAAGTTCTTTGCAAATATTTAATGCATTTCAGTATGGTAGAATATTTTCACTTTTTTGCTCGCACAACTTGGTTACCCTATATTTAAAAATCAAATATTTAAAAAAGTGCTTGTCACATTTCACTGAAACTTTGCAAATGCATTCAGTATGTGTGTAGGAAGATACCTGTATAGTTATTTATATTTTCTAAGACAAAAAGTGACTCTTTAGGTTACAGACCACCAATTCAACCAATGAGCATTTGGAACGTACGCAAAAATAGTCCTACGCAGAAATTACCCCTGTTCCTCATAGTGCTGTGAAAAAAGTTCTCATCTTATTTTAAAAATTTAAAGAGTTTCTGAAAGGAAAAACATTTCTGTACATTTTATAGGTGCATTTTGCTTCTTGTGATGTGAAGCCTAATCTCCATAATGATTTTTAAATATACCCCTATCTTGTGAAAACACTGGGATTTCCCATGCTATTTATAGACCCTTCACTTCCGGTGACCAGTACTGCACTGCAAGTCTGCTAACCCCACATGCCATTCTGAGGATTGTGAGCTGACATATGTAGAATCATGCTGATATATAGTCATCTGCAGGTTAAAGTTAAGGTAAAGTCCAGAGAAGCCATTGAATATTGTGAAATTAGCATAGAAGCCTATGGGAAGTGGAATTAGTGGTTTTTAGCCTTAAGATGAAGCCATGGCAAAATGAAAAGTTTCTTGAAATAGCTTTAAACTACTTGAAGATCTTGTTAACTTTGCCATGAGAGGAATACACTACAAAAATCCTTCAAAATATGCATTTTTTTAAGTTATAGGTCCAAATTATGGAAAATTGGTCTTTTTGGCTGATTTTTATGTCCTATCTTGTAAAAAGTGTAGAAAATTTAGTAAAAATATCAAATATTAAACTTTGAGGGCTGTATTTACCTAAATATGGTAGTAATAAGCACTTGAAATCAAGTTTTGTGTAGATTTGAGCAAAAATTAGGTTAGAAATGAGGAAAAACTCACTTTCATTACTGCGGTTAAGGCCATATAAGCATTCCCCTATGGCAACATGGAAAATCCATTATTGAGCACTTTTTTTGCTTTAGGTGCCCTTTACTGGTCATGTTTTAATGTGAAAACACTGTATTTACAAATTTAATGCCAAATATATCACCTTTTGTGAAAATTTAAAGATTTAGGATTTTTGACATGTGATCAAGAAAAAGGGGGAGGCATGTCAGAAATAAATTTTTAAAAATAGACCAATTTCTCAGAAAATGATTACTTTTAAAACTATTTCTTCATTAATATTGTTAAAAAACAAGTTGTGATTGATATTTCTTATTTGAGAAGTCAGAAAAAGTTCTTTGCAAATATTTAATGCATTTCAGTATGGTAGAATATTTTCACTTTTTTGCTCGCACAACTTGGTTACCCTATATTTAAAAATCAAATATTTAAAAAAGTGCTTGTCACATTTCACTGAAACTTTGCAAATGCATTCAGTATGTGTGTAGGAAGATACCTGTATAGTTATTTATATTTTCTAAGACAAAAAGTGACTCTTTAGGTTACAGACCACCAATTCAACCAATGAGCATTTGGAACGTACGCAAAAATAGTCCTACGCAGAAATTACCCCTGTTCCTCATAGTGCTGTGAAAAAAGTTCTCATCTTATTTTAAAAATTTAAAGAGTTTCTGAAAGGAAAAACATTTCTGTACATTTTATAGGTGCATTTTGCTTCTTGTGATGTGAAGCCTAATCTCCATAATGATTTTTAAATATACCCCTATCTTGTGAAAACACTGGGATTTCCCATGCTATTTATAGACCCTTCACTTCCGGTGACCAGTACTGCACTGCAAGTCTGCTAACCCCACATGCCATTCTGAGGATTGTGAGCTGACATATGTAGAATCATGCTGATATATAGTCATCTGCAGGTTAAAGTTAAGGTAAAGTCCAGAGAAGCCATTGAATATTGTGAAATTAGCATAGAAGCCTATGGGAAGTGGAATTAGTGGTTTTTAGCCTTAAGATGAAGCCATGGCAAAATGAAAAGTTTCTTGAAATAGCTTTAAACTACTTGAAGATCTTGTTAACTTTGCCATGAGAGGAATACACTACAAAAATCCTTCAAAATATGCATTTTTTTAAGTTATAGGTCCAAATTATGGAAAATTGGTCTTTTTGGCTGATTTTTATGTCCTATCTTGTAAAAAGTGTAGAAAATTTAGTAAAAATATCAAATATTAAACTTTGAGGGCTGTATTTACCTAAATATGGTAGTAATAAGCACTTGAAATCAAGTTTTGTGTAGATTTGAGCAAAAATTAGGTTAGAAATGAGGAAAAACTCACTTTCATTACTGCGGTTAAGGCCATATAAGCATTCCCCTATGGCAACATGGAAAATCCATTATTGAGCACTTTTTTTGCTTTAGGTGCCCTTTACTGGTCATGTTTTAATGTGAAAACACTGTATTTACAAATTTAATGCCAAATATATCACCTTTTGTGAAAATTTAAAGATTTAGGATTTTTGACATGTGATCAAGAAAAAGGGGGAGGCATGTCAGAAATAAATTTTTAAAAATAGACCAATTTCTCAGAAAATGATTACTTTTAAAACTATTTCTTCATTAATATTGTTAAAAAACAAGTTGTGATTGATATTTCTTATTTGAGAAGTCAGAAAAAGTTCTTTGCAAATATTTAATGCATTTCAGTATGGTAGAATATTTTCACTTTTTTGCTCGCACAACTTGGTTACCCTATATTTAAAAATCAAATATTTAAAAAAGTGCTTGTCACATTTCACTGAAACTTTGCAAATGCATTCAGTATGTGTGTAGGAAGATACCTGTATAGTTATTTATATTTTCTAAGACAAAAAGTGACTCTTTAGGTTACAGACCACCAATTCAACCAATGAGCATTTGGAACGTACGCAAAAATAGTCCTACGCAGAAATTACCCCTGTTCCTCATAGTGCTGTGAAAAAAGTTCTCATCTTATTTTAAAAATTTAAAGAGTTTCTGAAAGGAAAAACATTTCTGTACATTTTATAGGTGCATTTTGCTTCTTGTGATGTGAAGCCTAATCTCCATAATGATTTTTAAATATACCCCTATCTTGTGAAAACACTGGGATTTCCCATGCTATTTATAGACCCTTCACTTCCGGTGACCAGTACTGCACTGCAAGTCTGCTAACCCCACATGCCATTCTGAGGATTGTGAGCTGACATATGTAGAATCATGCTGATATATAGTCATCTGCAGGTTAAAGTTAAGGTAAAGTCCAGAGAAGCCATTGAATATTGTGAAATTAGCATAGAAGCCTATGGGAAGTGGAATTAGTGGTTTTTAGCCTTAAGATGAAGCCATGGCAAAATGAAAAGTTTCTTGAAATAGCTTTAAACTACTTGAAGATCTTGTTAACTTTGCCATGAGAGGAATACACTACAAAAATCCTTCAAAATATGCATTTTTTTAAGTTATAGGTCCAAATTATGGAAAATTGGTCTTTTTGGCTGATTTTTATGTCCTATCTTGTAAAAAGTGTAGAAAATTTAGTAAAAATATCAAATATTAAACTTTGAGGGCTGTATTTACCTAAATATGGTAGTAATAAGCACTTGAAATCAAGTTTTGTGTAGATTTGAGCAAAAATTAGGTTAGAAATGAGGAAAAACTCACTTTCATTACTGCGGTTAAGGCCATATAAGCATTCCCCTATGGCAACATGGAAAATCCATTATTGAGCACTTTTTTTGCTTTAGGTGCCCTTTACTGGTCATGTTTTAATGTGAAAACACTGTATTTACAAATTTAATGCCAAATATATCACCTTTTGTGAAAATTTAAAGATTTAGGATTTTTGACATGTGATCAAGAAAAAGGGGGAGGCATGTCAGAAATAAATTTTTAAAAATAGACCAATTTCTCAGAAAATGATTACTTTTAAAACTATTTCTTCATTAATATTGTTAAAAAACAAGTTGTGATTGATATTTCTTATTTGAGAAGTCAGAAAAAGTTCTTTGCAAATATTTAATGCATTTCAGTATGGTAGAATATTTTCACTTTTTTGCTCGCACAACTTGGTTACCCTATATTTAAAAATCAAATATTTAAAAAAGTGCTTGTCACATTTCACTGAAACTTTGCAAATGCATTCAGTATGTGTGTAGGAAGATACCTGTATAGTTATTTATATTTTCTAAGACAAAAAGTGACTCTTTAGGTTACAGACCACCAATTCAACCAATGAGCATTTGGAACGTACGCAAAAATAGTCCTACGCAGAAATTACCCCTGTTCCTCATAGTGCTGTGAAAAAAGTTCTCATCTTATTTTAAAAATTTAAAGAGTTTCTGAAAGGAAAAACATTTCTGTACATTTTATAGGTGCATTTTGCTTCTTGTGATGTGAAGCCTAATCTCCATAATGATTTTTAAATATACCCCTATCTTGTGAAAACACTGGGATTTCCCATGCTATTTATAGACCCTTCACTTCCGGTGACCAGTACTGCACTGCAAGTCTGCTAACCCCACATGCCATTCTGAGGATTGTGAGCTGACATATGTAGAATCATGCTGATATATAGTCATCTGCAGGTTAAAGTTAAGGTAAAGTCCAGAGAAGCCATTGAATATTGTGAAATTAGCATAGAAGCCTATGGGAAGTGGAATTAGTGGTTTTTAGCCTTAAGATGAAGCCATGGCAAAATGAAAAGTTTCTTGAAATAGCTTTAAACTACTTGAAGATCTTGTTAACTTTGCCATGAGAGGAATACACTACAAAAATCCTTCAAAATATGCATTTTTTTAAGTTATAGGTCCAAATTATGGAAAATTGGTCTTTTTGGCTGATTTTTATGTCCTATCTTGTAAAAAGTGTAGAAAATTTAGTAAAAATATCAAATATTAAACTTTGAGGGCTGTATTTACCTAAATATGGTAGTAATAAGCACTTGAAATCAAGTTTTGTGTAGATTTGAGCAAAAATTAGGTTAGAAATGAGGAAAAACTCACTTTCATTACTGCGGTTAAGGCCATATAAGCATTCCCCTATGGCAACATGGAAAATCCATTATTGAGCACTTTTTTTGCTTTAGGTGCCCTTTACTGGTCATGTTTTAATGTGAAAACACTGTATTTACAAATTTAATGCCAAATATATCACCTTTTGTGAAAATTTAAAGATTTAGGATTTTTGACATGTGATCAAGAAAAAGGGGGAGGCATGTCAGAAATAAATTTTTAAAAATAGACCAATTTCTCAGAAAATGATTACTTTTAAAACTATTTCTTCATTAATATTGTTAAAAAACAAGTTGTGATTGATATTTCTTATTTGAGAAGTCAGAAAAAGTTCTTTGCAAATATTTAATGCATTTCAGTATGGTAGAATATTTTCACTTTTTTGCTCGCACAACTTGGTTACCCTATATTTAAAAATCAAATATTTAAAAAAGTGCTTGTCACATTTCACTGAAACTTTGCAAATGCATTCAGTATGTGTGTAGGAAGATACCTGTATAGTTATTTATATTTTCTAAGACAAAAAGTGACTCTTTAGGTTACAGACCACCAATTCAACCAATGAGCATTTGGAACGTACGCAAAAATAGTCCTACGCAGAAATTACCCCTGTTCCTCATAGTGCTGTGAAAAAAGTTCTCATCTTATTTTAAAAATTTAAAGAGTTTCTGAAAGGAAAAACATTTCTGTACATTTTATAGGTGCATTTTGCTTCTTGTGATGTGAAGCCTAATCTCCATAATGATTTTTAAATATACCCCTATCTTGTGAAAACACTGGGATTTCCCATGCTATTTATAGACCCTTCACTTCCGGTGACCAGTACTGCACTGCAAGTCTGCTAACCCCACATGCCATTCTGAGGATTGTGAGCTGACATATGTAGAATCATGCTGATATATAGTCATCTGCAGGTTAAAGTTAAGGTAAAGTCCAGAGAAGCCATTGAATATTGTGAAATTAGCATAGAAGCCTATGGGAAGTGGAATTAGTGGTTTTTAGCCTTAAGGTGAAGCCATGGCAAAATGAAAAGTTTCTTGAAATAGCTTTAAACTACTTGAAGATCTTGTTAACTTTGCCATGAGAGGAATACACTACAAAAATCCTTCAAAATATGCATTTTTTTAAGTTATAGGTCCAAATTATGGAAAATTGGTCTTTTTGGCTGATTTTTATGTCCTATCTTGTAAAAAGTGTAGAAAATTTAGTAAAAATATCAAATATTAAACTTTGAGGGCTGTATTTACCTAAATATGGTAGTAATAAGCACTTGAAATCAAGTTTTGTGTAGATTTGAGCAAAAATTAGGTTAGAAATGAGGAAAAACTCACTTTCATTACTGCGGTTAAGGCCATATAAGCATTCCCCTATGGCAACATGGAAAATCCATTATTGAGCACTTTTTTTGCTTTAGGTGCCCTTTACTGGTCATGTTTTAATGTGAAAACACTGTATTTACAAATTTAATGCCAAATATATCACCTTTTGTGAAAATTTAAAGATTTAGGATTTTTGACATGTGATCAAGAAAAAGGGGGAGGCATGTCAGAAATAAATTTTTAAAAATAGACCAATTTCTCAGAAAATGATTACTTTTAAAACTATTTCTTCATTAATATTGTTAAAAAACAAGTTGTGATTGATATTTCTTATTTGAGAAGTCAGAAAAAGTTCTTTGCAAATATTTAATGCATTTCAGTATGGTAGAATATTTTCACTTTTTTGCTCGCACAACTTGGTTACCCTATATTTAAAAATCAAATATTTAAAAAAGTGCTTGTCACATTTCACTGAAACTTTGCAAATGCATTCAGTATGTGTGTAGGAAGATACCTGTATAGTTATTTATATTTTCTAAGACAAAAAGTGACTCTTTAGGTTACAGACCACCAATTCAACCAATGAGCATTTGGAACGTACGCAAAAATAGTCCTACGCAGAAATTACCCCTGTTCCTCATAGTGCTGTGAAAAAAGTTCTCATCTTATTTTAAAAATTTAAAGAGTTTCTGAAAGGAAAAACATTTCTGTACATTTTATAGGTGCATTTTGCTTCTTGTGATGTGAAGCCTAATCTCCATAATGATTTTTAAATATACCCCTATCTTGTGAAAACACTGGGATTTCCCATGCTATTTATAGACCCTTCACTTCCGGTGACCAGTACTGCACTGCAAGTCTGCTAACCCCACATGCCATTCTGAGGATTGTGAGCTGACATATGTAGAATCATGCTGATATATAGTCATCTGCAGGTTAAAGTTAAGGTAAAGTCCAGAGAAGCCATTGAATATTGTGAAATTAGCATAGAAGCCTATGGGAAGTGGAATTAGTGGTTTTTAGCCTTAAGGTGAAGCCATGGCAAAATGAAAAGTTTCTTGAAATAGCTTTAAACTACTTGAAGATCTTGTTAACTTTGCCATGAGAGGAATACACTACAAAAATCCTTCAAAATATGCATTTTTTTAAGTTATAGGTCCAAATTATGGAAAATTGGTCTTTTTGGCTGATTTTTATGTCCTATCTTGTAAAAAGTGTAGAAAATTTAGTAAAAATATCAAATATTAAACTTTGAGGGCTGTATTTACCTAAATATGGTAGTAATAAGCACTTGAAATCAAGTTTTGTGTAGATTTGAGCAAAAATTAGGTTAGAAATGAGGAAAAACTCACTTTCATTACTGCGGTTAAGGCCATATAAGCATTCCCCTATGGCAACATGGAAAATCCATTATTGAGCACTTTTTTTGCTTTAGGTGCCCTTTACTGGTCATGTTTTAATGTGAAAACACTGTATTTACAAATTTAATGCCAAATATATCACCTTTTGTGAAAATTTAAAGATTTAGGATTTTTGACATGTGATCAAGAAAAAGGGGGAGGCATGTCAGAAATAAATTTTTAAAAATAGACCAATTTCTCAGAAAATGATTACTTTTAAAACTATTTCTTCATTAATATTGTTAAAAAACAAGTTGTGATTGATATTTCTTATTTGAGAAGTCAGAAAAAGTTCTTTGCAAATATTTAATGCATTTCAGTATGGTAGAATATTTTCACTTTTTTGCTCGCACAACTTGGTTACCCTATATTTAAAAATCAAATATTTAAAAAAGTGCTTGTCACATTTCACTGAAACTTTGCAAATGCATTCAGTATGTGTGTAGGAAGATACCTGTATAGTTATTTATATTTTCTAAGACAAAAAGTGACTCTTTAGGTTACAGACCACCAATTCAACCAATGAGCATTTGGAACGTACGCAAAAATAGTCCTACGCAGAAATTACCCCTGTTCCTCATAGTGCTGTGAAAAAAGTTCTCATCTTATTTTAAAAATTTAAAGAGTTTCTGAAAGGAAAAACATTTCTGTACATTTTATAGGTGCATTTTGCTTCTTGTGATGTGAAGCCTAATCTCCATAATGATTTTTAAATATACCCCTATCTTGTGAAAACACTGGGATTTCCCATGCTATTTATAGACCCTTCACTTCCGGTGACCAGTACTGCACTGCAAGTCTGCTAACCCCACATGCCATTCTGAGGATTGTGAGCTGACATATGTAGAATCATGCTGATATATAGTCATCTGCAGGTTAAAGTTAAGGTAAAGTCCAGAGAAGCCATTGAATATTGTGAAATTAGCATAGAAGCCTATGGGAAGTGGAATTAGTGGTTTTTAGCCTTAAGGTGAAGCCATGGCAAAATGAAAAGTTTCTTGAAATAGCTTTAAACTACTTGAAGATCTTGTTAACTTTGCCATGAGAGGAATACACTACAAAAATCCTTCAAAATATGCATTTTTTTAAGTTATAGGTCCAAATTATGGAAAATTGGTCTTTTTGGCTGATTTTTATGTCCTATCTTGTAAAAAGTGTAGAAAATTTAGTAAAAATATCAAATATTAAACTTTGAGGGCTGTATTTACCTAAATATGGTAGTAATAAGCACTTGAAATCAAGTTTTGTGTAGATTTGAGCAAAAATTAGGTTAGAAATGAGGAAAAACTCACTTTCATTACTGCGGTTAAGGCCATATAAGCATTCCCCTATGGCAACATGGAAAATCCATTATTGAGCACTTTTTTTGCTTTAGGTGCCCTTTACTGGTCATGTTTTAATGTGAAAACACTGTATTTACAAATTTAATGCCAAATATATCACCTTTTGTGAAAATTTAAAGATTTAGGATTTTTGACATGTGATCAAGAAAAAGGGGGAGGCATGTCAGAAATAAATTTTTAAAAATAGACCAATTTCTCAGAAAATGATTACTTTTAAAACTATTTCTTCATTAATATTGTTAAAAAACAAGTTGTGATTGATATTTCTTATTTGAGAAGTCAGAAAAAGTTCTTTGCAAATATTTAATGCATTTCAGTATGGTAGAATATTTTCACTTTTTTGCTCGCACAACTTGGTTACCCTATATTTAAAAATCAAATATTTAAAAAAGTGCTTGTCACATTTCACTGAAACTTTGCAAATGCATTCAGTATGTGTGTAGGAAGATACCTGTATAGTTATTTATATTTTCTAAGACAAAAAGTGACTCTTTAGGTTACAGACCACCAATTCAACCAATGAGCATTTGGAACGTACGCAAAAATAGTCCTACGCAGAAATTACCCCTGTTCCTCATAGTGCTGTGAAAAAAGTTCTCATCTTATTTTAAAAATTTAAAGAGTTTCTGAAAGGAAAAACATTTCTGTACATTTTATAGGTGCATTTTGCTTCTTGTGATGTGAAGCCTAATCTCCATAATGATTTTTAAATATACCCCTATCTTGTGAAAACACTGGGATTTCCCATGCTATTTATAGACCCTTCACTTCCGGTGACCAGTACTGCACTGCAAGTCTGCTAACCCCACATGCCATTCTGAGGATTGTGAGCTGACATATGTAGAATCATGCTGATATATAGTCATCTGCAGGTTAAAGTTAAGGTAAAGTCCAGAGAAGCCATTGAATATTGTGAAATTAGCATAGAAGCCTATGGGAAGTGGAATTAGTGGTTTTTAGCCTTAAGATGAAGCCATGGCAAAATGAAAAGTTTCTTGAAATAGCTTTAAACTACTTGAAGATCTTGTTAACTTTGCCATGAGAGGAATACACTACAAAAATCCTTCAAAATATGCATTTTTTTAAGTTATAGGTCCAAATTATGGAAAATTGGTCTTTTTGGCTGATTTTTATGTCCTATCTTGTAAAAAGTGTAGAAAATTTAGTAAAAATATCAAATATTAAACTTTGAGGGCTGTATTTACCTAAATATGGTAGTAATAAGCACTTGAAATCAAGTTTTGTGTAGATTTGAGCAAAAATTAGGTTAGAAATGAGGAAAAACTCACTTTCATTACTGCGGTTAAGGCCATATAAGCATTCCCCTATGGCAACATGGAAAATCCATTATTGAGCACTTTTTTTGCTTTAGGTGCCCTTTACTGGTCATGTTTTAATGTGAAAACACTGTATTTACAAATTTAATGCCAAATATATCACCTTTTGTGAAAATTTAAAGATTTAGGATTTTTGACATGTGATCAAGAAAAAGGGGGAGGCATGTCAGAAATAAATTTTTAAAAATAGACCAATTTCTCAGAAAATGATTACTTTTAAAACTATTTCTTCATTAATATTGTTAAAAAACAAGTTGTGATTGATATTTCTTATTTGAGAAGTCAGAAAAAGTTCTTTGCAAATATTTAATGCATTTCAGTATGGTAGAATATTTTCACTTTTTTGCTCGCACAACTTGGTTACCCTATATTTAAAAATCAAATATTTAAAAAAGTGCTTGTCACATTTCACTGAAACTTTGCAAATGCATTCAGTATGTGTGTAGGAAGATACCTGTATAGTTATTTATATTTTCTAAGACAAAAAGTGACTCTTTAGGTTACAGACCACCAATTCAACCAATGAGCATTTGGAACGTACGCAAAAATAGTCCTACGCAGAAATTACCCCTGTTCCTCATAGTGCTGTGAAAAAAGTTCTCATCTTATTTTAAAAATTTAAAGAGTTTCTGAAAGGAAAAACATTTCTGTACATTTTATAGGTGCATTTTGCTTCTTGTGATGTGAAGCCTAATCTCCATAATGATTTTTAAATATACCCCTATCTTGTGAAAACACTGGGATTTCCCATGCTATTTATAGACCCTTCACTTCCGGTGACCAGTACTGCACTGCAAGTCTGCTAACCCCACATGCCATTCTGAGGATTGTGAGCTGACATATGTAGAATCATGCTGATATATAGTCATCTGCAGGTTAAAGTTAAGGTAAAGTCCAGAGAAGCCATTGAATATTGTGAAATTAGCATAGAAGCCTATGGGAAGTGGAATTAGTGGTTTTTAGCCTTAAGATGAAGCCATGGCAAAATGAAAAGTTTCTTGAAATAGCTTTAAACTACTTGAAGATCTTGTTAACTTTGCCATGAGAGGAATACACTACAAAAATCCTTCAAAATATGCATTTTTTTAAGTTATAGGTCCAAATTATGGAAAATTGGTCTTTTTGGCTGATTTTTATGTCCTATCTTGTAAAAAGTGTAGAAAATTTAGTAAAAATATCAAATATTAAACTTTGAGGGCTGTATTTACCTAAATATGGTAGTAATAAGCACTTGAAATCAAGTTTTGTGTAGATTTGAGCAAAAATTAGGTTAGAAATGAGGAAAAACTCACTTTCATTACTGCGGTTAAGGCCATATAAGCATTCCCCTATGGCAACATGGAAAATCCATTATTGAGCACTTTTTTTGCTTTAGGTGCCCTTTACTGGTCATGTTTTAATGTGAAAACACTGTATTTACAAATTTAATGCCAAATATATCACCTTTTGTGAAAATTTAAAGATTTAGGATTTTTGACATGTGATCAAGAAAAAGGGGGAGGCATGTCAGAAATAAATTTTTAAAAATAGACCAATTTCTCAGAAAATGATTACTTTTAAAACTATTTCTTCATTAATATTGTTAAAAAACAAGTTGTGATTGATATTTCTTATTTGAGAAGTCAGAAAAAGTTCTTTGCAAATATTTAATGCATTTCAGTATGGTAGAATATTTTCACTTTTTTGCTCGCACAACTTGGTTACCCTATATTTAAAAATCAAATATTTAAAAAAGTGCTTGTCACATTTCACTGAAACTTTGCAAATGCATTCAGTATGTGTGTAGGAAGATACCTGTATAGTTATTTATATTTTCTAAGACAAAAAGTGACTCTTTAGGTTACAGACCACCAATTCAACCAATGAGCATTTGGAACGTACGCAAAAATAGTCCTACGCAGAAATTACCCCTGTTCCTCATAGTGCTGTGAAAAAAGTTCTCATCTTATTTTAAAAATTTAAAGAGTTTCTGAAAGGAAAAACATTTCTGTACATTTTATAGGTGCATTTTGCTTCTTGTGATGTGAAGCCTAATCTCCATAATGATTTTTAAATATACCCCTATCTTGTGAAAACACTGGGATTTCCCATGCTATTTATAGACCCTTCACTTCCGGTGACCAGTACTGCACTGCAAGTCTGCTAACCCCACATGCCATTCTGAGGATTGTGAGCTGACATATGTAGAATCATGCTGATATATAGTCATCTGCAGGTTAAAGTTAAGGTAAAGTCCAGAGAAGCCATTGAATATTGTGAAATTAGCATAGAAGCCTATGGGAAGTGGAATTAGTGGTTTTTAGCCTTAAGCTGAAGCCATGGCAAAATGAAAAGTTTCTTGAAATAGCTTTAAACTACTTGAAGATCTTGTTAACTTTGCCATGAGAGGAATACACTACAAAAATCCTTCAAAATATGCATTTTTTTAAGTTATAGGTCCAAATTATGGAAAATTGGTCTTTTTGGCTGATTTTTATGTCCTATCTTGTAAAAAGTGTAGAAAATTTAGTAAAAATATCAAATATTAAACTTTGAGGGCTGTATTTACCTAAATATGGTAGTAATAAGCACTTGAAATCAAGTTTTGTGTAGATTTGAGCAAAAATTAGGTTAGAAATGAGGAAAAACTCACTTTCATTACTGCGGTTAAGGCCATATAAGCATTCCCCTATGGCAACATGGAAAATCCATTATTGAGCACTTTTTTTGCTTTAGGTGCCCTTTACTGGTCATGTTTTAATGTGAAAACACTGTATTTACAAATTTAATGCCAAATATATCACCTTTTGTGAAAATTTAAAGATTTAGGATTTTTGACATGTGATCAAGAAAAAGGGGGAGGCATGTCAGAAATAAATTTTTAAAAATAGACCAATTTCTCAGAAAATGATTACTTTTAAAACTATTTCTTCATTAATATTGTTAAAAAACAAGTTGTGATTGATATTTCTTATTTGAGAAGTCAGAAAAAGTTCTTTGCAAATATTTAATGCATTTCAGTATGGTAGAATATTTTCACTTTTTTGCTCGCACAACTTGGTTACCCTATATTTAAAAATCAAATATTTAAAAAAGTGCTTGTCACATTTCACTGAAACTTTGCAAATGCATTCAGTATGTGTGTAGGAAGATACCTGTATAGTTATTTATATTTTCTAAGACAAAAAGTGACTCTTTAGGTTACAGACCACCAATTCAACCAATGAGCATTTGGAACGTACGCAAAAATAGTCCTACGCAGAAATTACCCCTGTTCCTCATAGTGCTGTGAAAAAAGTTCTCATCTTATTTTAAAAATTTAAAGAGTTTCTGAAAGGAAAAACATTTCTGTACATTTTATAGGTGCATTTTGCTTCTTGTGATGTGAAGCCTAATCTCCATAATGATTTTTAAATATACCCCTATCTTGTGAAAACACTGGGATTTCCCATGCTATTTATAGACCCTTCACTTCCGGTGACCAGTACTGCACTGCAAGTCTGCTAACCCCACATGCCATTCTGAGGATTGTGAGCTGACATATGTAGAATCATGCTGATATATAGTCATCTGCAGGTTAAAGTTAAGGTAAAGTCCAGAGAAGCCATTGAATATTGTGAAATTAGCATAGAAGCCTATGGGAAGTGGAATTAGTGGTTTTTAGCCTTAAGCTGAAGCCATGGCAAAATGAAAAGTTTCTTGAAATAGCTTTAAACTACTTGAAGATCTTGTTAACTTTGCCATGAGAGGAATACACTACAAAAATCCTTCAAAATATGCATTTTTTTAAGTTATAGGTCCAAATTATGGAAAATTGGTCTTTTTGGCTGATTTTTATGTCCTATCTTGTAAAAAGTGTAGAAAATTTAGTAAAAATATCAAATATTAAACTTTGAGGGCTGTATTTACCTAAATATGGTAGTAATAAGCACTTGAAATCAAGTTTTGTGTAGATTTGAGCAAAAATTAGGTTAGAAATGAGGAAAAACTCACTTTCATTACTGCGGTTAAGGCCATATAAGCATTCCCCTATGGCAACATGGAAAATCCATTATTGAGCACTTTTTTTGCTTTAGGTGCCCTTTACTGGTCATGTTTTAATGTGAAAACACTGTATTTACAAATTTAATGCCAAATATATCACCTTTTGTGAAAATTTAAAGATTTAGGATTTTTGACATGTGATCAAGAAAAAGGGGGAGGCATGTCAGAAATAAATTTTTAAAAATAGACCAATTTCTCAGAAAATGATTACTTTTAAAACTATTTCTTCATTAATATTGTTAAAAAACAAGTTGTGATTGATATTTCTTATTTGAGAAGTCAGAAAAAGTTCTTTGCAAATATTTAATGCATTTCAGTATGGTAGAATATTTTCACTTTTTTGCTCGCACAACTTGGTTACCCTATATTTAAAAATCAAATATTTAAAAAAGTGCTTGTCACATTTCACTGAAACTTTGCAAATGCATTCAGTATGTGTGTAGGAAGATACCTGTATAGTTATTTATATTTTCTAAGACAAAAAGTGACTCTTAAGATGAAGCCATGGCAAAATGAAAAGTTTCTTGAAATAGCTTTAAACTACTTGAAGATCTTGTTAACTTTGCCATGAGAGGAATACACTACAAAAATCCTTCAAAATATGCATTTTTTTAAGTTATAGGTCCAAATTATGGAAAATTGGTCTTTTTGGCTGATTTTTATGTCCTATCTTGTAAAAAGTGTAGAAAATTTAGTAAAAATATCAAATATTAAACTTTGAGGGCTGTATTTACCTAAATATGGTAGTAATAAGCACTTGAAATCAAGTTTTGTGTAGATTTGAGCAAAAATTAGGTTAGAAATGAGGAAAAACTCACTTTCATTACTGCGGTTAAGGCCATATAAGCATTCCCCTATGGCAACATGGAAAATCCATTATTGAGCACTTTTTTTGCTTTAGGTGCCCTTTACTGGTCATGTTTTAATGTGAAAACACTGTATTTACAAATTTAATGCCAAATATATCACCTTTTGTGAAAATTTAAAGATTTAGGATTTTTGACATGTGATCAAGAAAAAGGGGGAGGCATGTCAGAAATAAATTTTTAAAAATAGACCAATTTCTCAGAAAATGATTACTTTTAAAACTATTTCTTCATTAATATTGTTAAAAAACAAGTTGTGATTGATATTTCTTATTTGAGAAGTCAGAAAAAGTTCTTTGCAAATATTTAATGCATTTCAGTATGGTAGAATATTTTCACTTTTTTGCTCGCACAACTTGGTTACCCTATATTTAAAAATCAAATATTTAAAAAAGTGCTTGTCACATTTCACTGAAACTTTGCAAATGCATTCAGTATGTGTGTAGGAAGATACCTGTATAGTTATTTATATTTTCTAAGACAAAAAGTGACTCTTTAGGTTACAGACCACCAATTCAACCAATGAGCATTTGGAACGTACGCAAAAATAGTCCTACGCAGAAATTACCCCTGTTCCTCATAGTGCTGTGAAAAAAGTTCTCATCTTATTTTAAAAATTTAAAGAGTTTCTGAAAGGAAAAACATTTCTGTACATTTTATAGGTGCATTTTGCTTCTTGTGATGTGAAGCCTAATCTCCATAATGATTTTTAAATATACCCCTATCTTGTGAAAACACTGGGATTTCCCATGCTATTTATAGACCCTTCACTTCCGGTGACCAGTACTGCACTGCAAGTCTGCTAACCCCACATGCCATTCTGAGGATTGTGAGCTGACATATGTAGAATCATGCTGATATATAGTCATCTGCAGGTTAAAGTTAAGGTAAAGTCCAGAGAAGCCATTGAATATTGTGAAATTAGCATAGAAGCCTATGGGAAGTGGAATTAGTGGTTTTTAGCCTTAAGATGAAGCCATGGCAAAATGAAAAGTTTCTTGAAATAGCTTTAAACTACTTGAAGATCTTGTTAACTTTGCCATGAGAGGAATACACTACAAAAATCCTTCAAAATATGCATTTTTTTAAGTTATAGGTCCAAATTATGGAAAATTGGTCTTTTTGGCTGATTTTTATGTCCTATCTTGTAAAAAGTGTAGAAAATTTAGTAAAAATATCAAATATTAAACTTTGAGGGCTGTATTTACCTAAATATGGTAGTAATAAGCACTTGAAATCAAGTTTTGTGTAGATTTGAGCAAAAATTAGGTTAGAAATGAGGAAAAACTCACTTTCATTACTGCGGTTAAGGCCATATAAGCATTCCCCTATGGCAACATGGAAAATCCATTATTGAGCACTTTTTTTGCTTTAGGTGCCCTTTACTGGTCATGTTTTAATGTGAAAACACTGTATTTACAAGTTTAATGCCAAATATATCACCTTTTGTGAAAATTTAAAGATTTAGGATTTTTGACATGTGATCAAGAAAAAGGGGGAGGCATGTCAGAAATAAATTTTTAAAAATAGACCAATTTCTCAGAAAATGATTACTTTTAAAACTATTTCTTCATTAATATTGTTAAAAAACAAGTTGTGATTGATATTTCTTATTTGAGAAGTCAGAAAAAGTTCTTTGCAAATATTTAATGCATTTCAGTATGGTAGAATATTTTCACTTTTTTGCTCGCACAACTTGGTTACCCTATATTTAAAAATCAAATATTTAAAAAAGTGCTTGTCACATTTCACTGAAACTTTGCAAATGCATTCAGTATGTGTGTAGGAAGATACCTGTATAGTTATTTATATTTTCTAAGACAAAAAGTGACTCTTTAGGTTACAGACCACCAATTCAACCAATGAGCATTTGGAACGTACGCAAAAATAGTCCTACGCAGAAATTACCCCTGTTCCTCATAGTGCTGTGAAAAAAGTTCTCATCTTATTTTAAAAATTTAAAGAGTTTCTGAAAGGAAAAACATTTCTGTACATTTTATAGGTGCATTTTGCTTCTTGTGATGTGAAGCCTAATCTCCATAATGATTTTTAAATATACCCCTATCTTGTGAAAACACTGGGATTTCCCATGCTATTTATAGACCCTTCACTTCCGGTGACCAGTACTGCACTGCAAGTCTGCTAACCCCACATGCCATTCTGAGGATTGTGAGCTGACATATGTAGAATCATGCTGATATATAGTCATCTGCAGGTTAAAGTTAAGGTAAAGTCCAGAGAAGCCATTGAATATTGTGAAATTAGCATAGAAGCCTATGGGAAGTGGAATTAGTGGTTTTTAGCCTTAAGCTGAAGCCATGGCAAAATGAAAAGTTTCTTGAAATAGCTTTAAACTACTTGAAGATCTTGTTAACTTTGCCATGAGAGGAATACACTACAAAAATCCTTCAAAATATGCATTTTTTTAAGTTATAGGTCCAAATTATGGAAAATTGGTCTTTTTGGCTGATTTTTATGTCCTATCTTGTAAAAAGTGTAGAAAATTTAGTAAAAATATCAAATATTAAACTTTGAGGGCTGTATTTACCTAAATATGGTAGTAATAAGCACTTGAAATCAAGTTTTGTGTAGATTTGAGCAAAAATTAGGTTAGAAATGAGGAAAAACTCACTTTCATTACTGCGGTTAAGGCCATATAAGCATTCCCCTATGGCAACATGGAAAATCCATTATTGAGCACTTTTTTTGCTTTAGGTGCCCTTTACTGGTCATGTTTTAATGTGAAAACACTGTATTTACAAGTTTAATGCCAAATATATCACCTTTTGTGAAAATTTAAAGATTTAGGATTTTTGACATGTGATCAAGAAAAAGGGGGAGGCATGTCAGAAATAAATTTTTAAAAATAGACCAATTTCTCAGAAAATGATTACTTTTAAAACTATTTCTTCATTAATATTGTTAAAAAACAAGTTGTGATTGATATTTCTTATTTGAGAAGTCAGAAAAAGTTCTTTGCAAATATTTAATGCATTTCAGTATGGTAGAATATTTTCACTTTTTTGCTCGCACAACTTGGTTACCCTATATTTAAAAATCAAATATTTAAAAAAGTGCTTGTCACATTTCACTGAAACTTTGCAAATGCATTCAGTATGTGTGTAGGAAGATACCTGTATAGTTATTTATATTTTCTAAGACAAAAAGTGACTCTTTAGGTTACAGACCACCAATTCAACCAATGAGCATTTGGAACGTACGCAAAAATAGTCCTACGCAGAAATTACCCCTGTTCCTCATAGTGCTGTGAAAAAAGTTCTCATCTTATTTTAAAAATTTAAAGAGTTTCTGAAAGGAAAAACATTTCTGTACATTTTATAGGTGCATTTTGCTTCTTGTGATGTGAAGCCTAATCTCCATAATGATTTTTAAATATACCCCTATCTTGTGAAAACACTGGGATTTCCCATGCTATTTATAGACCCTTCACTTCCGGTGACCAGTACTGCACTGCAAGTCTGCTAACCCCACATGCCATTCTGAGGATTGTGAGCTGACATATGTAGAATCATGCTGATATATAGTCATCTGCAGGTTAAAGTTAAGGTAAAGTCCAGAGAAGCCATTGAATATTGTGAAATTAGCATAGAAGCCTATGGGAAGTGGAATTAGTGGTTTTTAGCCTTAAGATGAAGCCATGGCAAAATGAAAAGTTTCTTGAAATAGCTTTAAACTACTTGAAGATCTTGTTAACTTTGCCATGAGAGGAATACACTACAAAAATCCTTCAAAATATGCATTTTTTTAAGTTATAGGTCCAAATTATGGAAAATTGGTCTTTTTGGCTGATTTTTATGTCCTATCTTGTAAAAAGTGTAGAAAATTTAGTAAAAATATCAAATATTAAACTTTGAGGGCTGTATTTACCTAAATATGGTAGTAATAAGCACTTGAAATCAAGTTTTGTGTAGATTTGAGCAAAAATTAGGTTAGAAATGAGGAAAAACTCACTTTCATTACTGCGGTTAAGGCCATATAAGCATTCCCCTATGGCAACATGGAAAATCCATTATTGAGCACTTTTTTTGCTTTAGGTGCCCTTTACTGGTCATGTTTTAATGTGAAAACACTGTATTTACAAATTTAATGCCAAATATATCACCTTTTGTGAAAATTTAAAGATTTAGGATTTTTGACATGTGATCAAGAAAAAGGGGGAGGCATGTCAGAAATAAATTTTTAAAAATAGACCAATTTCTCAGAAAATGATTACTTTTAAAACTATTTCTTCATTAATATTGTTAAAAAACAAGTTGTGATTGATATTTCTTATTTGAGAAGTCAGAAAAAGTTCTTTGCAAATATTTAATGCATTTCAGTATGGTAGAATATTTTCACTTTTTTGCTCGCACAACTTGGTTACCCTATATTTAAAAATCAAATATTTAAAAAAGTGCTTGTCACATTTCACTGAAACTTTGCAAATGCATTCAGTATGTGTGTAGGAAGATACCTGTATAGTTATTTATATTTTCTAAGACAAAAAGTGACTCTTTAGGTTACAGACCACCAATTCAACCAATGAGCATTTGGAACGTACGCAAAAATAGTCCTACGCAGAAATTACCCCTGTTCCTCATAGTGCTGTGAAAAAAGTTCTCATCTTATTTTAAAAATTTAAAGAGTTTCTGAAAGGAAAAACATTTCTGTACATTTTATAGGTGCATTTTGCTTCTTGTGATGTGAAGCCTAATCTCCATAATGATTTTTAAATATACCCCTATCTTGTGAAAACACTGGGATTTCCCATGCTATTTATAGACCCTTCACTTCCGGTGACCAGTACTGCACTGCAAGTCTGCTAACCCCACATGCCATTCTGAGGATTGTGAGCTGACATATGTAGAATCATGCTGATATATAGTCATCTGCAGGTTAAAGTTAAGGTAAAGTCCAGAGAAGCCATTGAATATTGTGAAATTAGCATAGAAGCCTATGGGAAGTGGAATTAGTGGTTTTTAGCCTTAAGATGAAGCCATGGCAAAATGAAAAGTTTCTTGAAATAGCTTTAAACTACTTGAAGATCTTGTTAACTTTGCCATGAGAGGAATACACTACAAAAATCCTTCAAAATATGCATTTTTTTAAGTTATAGGTCCAAATTATGGAAAATTGGTCTTTTTGGCTGATTTTTATGTCCTATCTTGTAAAAAGTGTAGAAAATTTAGTAAAAATATCAAATATTAAACTTTGAGGGCTGTATTTACCTAAATATGGTAGTAATAAGCACTTGAAATCAAGTTTTGTGTAGATTTGAGCAAAAATTAGGTTAGAAATGAGGAAAAACTCACTTTCATTACTGCGGTTAAGGCCATATAAGCATTCCCCTATGGCAACATGGAAAATCCATTATTGAGCACTTTTTTTGCTTTAGGTGCCCTTTACTGGTCATGTTTTAATGTGAAAACACTGTATTTACAAATTTAATGCCAAATATATCACCTTTTGTGAAAATTTAAAGATTTAGGATTTTTGACATGTGATCAAGAAAAAGGGGGAGGCATGTCAGAAATAAATTTTTAAAAATAGACCAATTTCTCAGAAAATGATTACTTTTAAAACTATTTCTTCATTAATATTGTTAAAAAACAAGTTGTGATTGATATTTCTTATTTGAGAAGTCAGAAAAAGTTCTTTGCAAATATTTAATGCATTTCAGTATGGTAGAATATTTTCACTTTTTTGCTCGCACAACTTGGTTACCCTATATTTAAAAATCAAATATTTAAAAAAGTGCTTGTCACATTTCACTGAAACTTTGCAAATGCATTCAGTATGTGTGTAGGAAGATACCTGTATAGTTATTTATATTTTCTAAGACAAAAAGTGACTCTTTAGGTTACAGACCACCAATTCAACCAATGAGCATTTGGAACGTACGCAAAAATAGTCCTACGCAGAAATTACCCCTGTTCCTCATAGTGCTGTGAAAAAAGTTCTCATCTTATTTTAAAAATTTAAAGAGTTTCTGAAAGGAAAAACATTTCTGTACATTTTATAGGTGCATTTTGCTTCTTGTGATGTGAAGCCTAATCTCCATAATGATTTTTAAATATACCCCTATCTTGTGAAAACACTGGGATTTCCCATGCTATTTATAGACCCTTCACTTCCGGTGACCAGTACTGCACTGCAAGTCTGCTAACCCCACATGCCATTCTGAGGATTGTGAGCTGACATATGTAGAATCATGCTGATATATAGTCATCTGCAGGTTAAAGTTAAGGTAAAGTCCAGAGAAGCCATTGAATATTGTGAAATTAGCATAGAAGCCTATGGGAAGTGGAATTAGTGGTTTTTAGCCTTAAGCTGAAGCCATGGCAAAATGAAAAGTTTCTTGAAATAGCTTTAAACTACTTGAAGATCTTGTTAACTTTGCCATGAGAGGAATACACTACAAAAATCCTTCAAAATATGCATTTTTTTAAGTTATAGGTCCAAATTATGGAAAATTGGTCTTTTTGGCTGATTTTTATGTCCTATCTTGTAAAAAGTGTAGAAAATTTAGTAAAAATATCAAATATTAAACTTTGAGGGCTGTATTTACCTAAATATGGTAGTAATAAGCACTTGAAATCAAGTTTTGTGTAGATTTGAGCAAAAATTAGGTTAGAAATGAGGAAAAACTCACTTTCATTACTGCGGTTAAGGCCATATAAGCATTCCCCTATGGCAACATGGAAAATCCATTATTGAGCACTTTTTTTGCTTTAGGTGCCCTTTACTGGTCATGTTTTAATGTGAAAACACTGTATTTACAAATTTAATGCCAAATATATCACCTTTTGTGAAAATTTAAAGATTTAGGATTTTTGACATGTGATCAAGAAAAAGGGGGAGGCATGTCAGAAATAAATTTTTAAAAATAGACCAATTTCTCAGAAAATGATTACTTTTAAAACTATTTCTTCATTAATATTGTTAAAAAACAAGTTGTGATTGATATTTCTTATTTGAGAAGTCAGAAAAAGTTCTTTGCAAATATTTAATGCATTTCAGTATGGTAGAATATTTTCACTTTTTTGCTCGCACAACTTGGTTACCCTATATTTAAAAATCAAATATTTAAAAAAGTGCTTGTCACATTTCACTGAAACTTTGCAAATGCATTCAGTATGTGTGTAGGAAGATACCTGTATAGTTATTTATATTTTCTAAGACAAAAAGTGACTCTTTAGGTTACAGACCACCAATTCAACCAATGAGCATTTGGAACGTACGCAAAAATAGTCCTACGCAGAAATTACCCCTGTTCCTCATAGTGCTGTGAAAAAAGTTCTCATCTTATTTTAAAAATTTAAAGAGTTTCTGAAAGGAAAAACATTTCTGTACATTTTATAGGTGCATTTTGCTTCTTGTGATGTGAAGCCTAATCTCCATAATGATTTTTAAATATACCCCTATCTTGTGAAAACACTGGGATTTCCCATGCTATTTATAGACCCTTCACTTCCGGTGACCAGTACTGCACTGCAAGTCTGCTAACCCCACATGCCATTCTGAGGATTGTGAGCTGACATATGTAGAATCATGCTGATATATAGTCATCTGCAGGTTAAAGTTAAGGTAAAGTCCAGAGAAGCCATTGAATATTGTGAAATTAGCATAGAAGCCTATGGGAAGTGGAATTAGTGGTTTTTAGCCTTAAACAAGATTTTTTGAAGACAGAACTTGATGGTGAAAAATCAAGATTCGTGCAAGCAAAGTTATTTGGTCCCAATTTTAAGGGACGTACGCACGGCATGTCCGTCCTTGGATCCGCGCCTGAAAATGGCTCACGTTTTTAGCTCGCCCAACTAAAGGCGATGTGAGCTATTGTCATCACTTGGCGTCGGTTGCCGTCCGTCGTCGTCGTCACAATTTTTCTAAACTTTCTCCTCTGAAACTATTGAACCAATAAGAACCAAACTTTGATGTTTCTTGAAGTATTCTGCATAGAACCGTTGTTGAGATTTTTGATCAGTCGAAAAACATGGCCGCCGTTACTAAAAAACAAACATGGGGGTCAGACAGTAGTTTTTCGCATATATTTTCGAAACCGTTTGGTTTAGCCAAATTCTTACCAAACAAAAGTGTTTAGCATGATGAGGTCTATCTGTGGTAAAAGTTTCGTATTAAAATGTTAAGCAATGTTGGAGTTATAGCCCCTTTTCGACTGTTTTTGGCTATTGTTAATGTTATTTCTTTCAAAAATCTTCTCCCTGGACACTGCTTGACCTGTCAAATTCAAACTTGGTATAAATTCTCCATAGAACAGTGTAGATTTTTGATCTGTCGAAAAACATGGCCATTGTTACTAAAAATAGAACATGGGATAAAAATACAGTTTTTTGGCAAATAACTCAAAAACCGTTGAACTTAGCAAAATTCTGAGGGAGAGTAATATCAATCATCATCAGAAGAGGGACCTTCGCGAAATTTTCAAAATGATTGCCGCCCTATGTAGGAGTTATGGTCCCACAAACAAATTTGTCGTTTTTCAAGTGTATAACTTGGATAATCTTTTCTGCAACCGTGCGACAAAATTTAATGAAAGTTGGCCTAATTGTTCCTTAGGGTAACCTGCACAAACCGATCGTTTAAATTTTTCCATCGGTCGAAAAACTTCGCCGTCGTTACTAAAAATAGTGCAAATGGATCAAAATGCTTTTTTATTTTATCCTACTCACAAGATAAACATGATATTTTGAGTTGACTAGAGTATTAAAATGTTTTTTTCTCGCTAATTTTGATACTTGATATTTGGTTTATATAGTAAACAAAGTCCCCCGAGTTGAATGGTGATGTTGAAAATGTTGTATAGCCATGATTTACAGCATACATGTATACTGGGGTTCTCACTATAACCCGGTAGTTAATTGTTTTCTAGATTGGGGAGAACAGGGCTTTGGAAAGTGGATTTTTATTTTGTCTGAAGTTAGTACAATATCTAACCGTTCATTGCACTAAACATATTTATCTGATGCAGCATCTTCTGCACTCAGACATTGCTTGCAAAATGGTAAGGTTAAATTTCTGTGCCTAAGAAAATGTTCCCATTGTTTCACTGTATTGAAAAGAAAATTCTCTAAAATTATTTCTATAAAAATCTTGAAATGGTAATTTGTAGTTTAGTTTAAACATATACATTTGCTCAAAAATATAAGGAAGGGGGTTGGACTCCAGTTATAACAACATTATGGAGGTCCTCTCCCTTGTAACAATCATGATTACAAAGAATGCATAATGACGGTAATTAGATATAACTAAAAATAACAATAGTAATGAAAAGGTAATGGAAATTAACATGAACGATATGAAATTAAAACAAGGAAATGGAATAAAAAGGGTCTGGCGAAAAGGCGTGATGGGAGTAACGTGAGAGGTAGTCATTTCCTATATACATGTACATGCAGTATTATTCAAACCTTTTAGTTCGTTTGATAAAATGATGAACACAAGCAAAAATATACGTGTTTTCAGCGTATGTGAGGTTTTCGTCACCAGCCAAAAGAAATTCTATCGCTACGTTAAAACCGCCTTACCGTGCCAACAGAGAATTTCTACGTTCATTATAAAAATTGCATTCCATAAAAAGTGGATGCAGTCTTTGAGAGGATGTTCACAACTACAAGATGGGGTTGGCACTTCGTTTATACGATATAAATCAGCATTTAGGGAACTGCACCTGTTTCTTAGCCTGGTATGTATAACATTAACTTTCCTTTCACCAAAATTGAAGTACTCATGGTTTTTTTCCCGTTGTCCTTTAATGATTCTTTTGAAAATGCTTATGTTTCTTGCATTTCTTGTCTCTTAATTTAGCTGATTTAGCTAAGTTGTAGGGGTGCACTTCAGCAACTTTTTAATGGACCATGATAACTTTTAAATCCTTATTTCATCTTCATTCAGTTTGAAAGCAATTTTCCGAACATGACCATCGATAATTTAAAAAAAAATGGCCGAAAATCAAATAAAAATTTTGAGTTGGTCTCTAATTTTCCTGTATTTGAGAAAACTTAACAAATATGTGGTTCAAAGTTTACACTTAGTCCCTAGGTCAAGCACAAGAAATACTGAAAATGTGCATCGTTCTATGTTGTTGATCTAGCCATACCGCGATATGCACAGTGGAACTCCCGCTATAGTGGCAGTATACCATCAGTATAGGAAGAGTTAGACGATTGCACTATATAAGCCGATAGATTATATTTCATTATTTATTCTATCAGAACCACGTGATATTTTATTGTTTTAATGATTTACTGCAATACATTTAGTTTTATATCACAATTCGGTAGTGCATACGTACAGCACTACGGACACTGCACACGCACATGTTCTGAATATTCAATCTCCCTCTATGACAAGCCAAAGTGGACAAAAATAGATGTTTTCTAATATCAAAAATGACTTTTTGATATGACAAATTCATTTTTTTAATATAAAAAAATCGTTTTTTAATATTAGAAAATGTTGTCAATCACCTCGGTGAATCACTATATAGATTGATATGAGTTTTGTTGAATCCGAGTCTTTAAAGAAAAACGTTTCAAGTGACGTTATAACTCGTGAAGCTTCGAAGCGCTTGGCAAAATTGGATACACTGGGTAATTGATGAAGTGTTGATCTAAAATATTTTTTCTGAAGGTTGCGACAAAAAATCTTTTCTATTTAGAAACTTCAAAGATGCTTGAATAAGACAAAGTTATTCCGCAAATAAATGAAATTAGTGTTTCGAAATTATCAGAAATGAAAAGCATTAGTGTGTAGTTGATATGCTATGCGTGAGTGCAGTAATTTCTTTTGATATAAATGAACAGTATACTCGGAGTTGCGGTTTTACTACTACGTGTATTTTGCCTCTTCCTTAAAAAGTTTATTTCAAAGTAATTATTTTGTTTTTAAATGTGAGAATTAATGATTTTATGAATTAATATAATATTGAAATTTAATAATGTTTCTCAAGATAATGCGTTTCAATTTGACAAAAAATATATGAGCGTTTTCTTTTTAAATGTTTTATTTAGAGACAGTCCCTCTAACCAGACCTGTTGGTTTGGGGGTTACAATATCGAATGCACGGCGTACTTCAATTTGTAACCACTTGGCCTTTTTCTTGCGGTTAAGGAGTAATCAAGGGAACCAAGGTTATAGTGGTAATCAAAAGAATGTAATCCAGGGACAAAGACCAGACATGGAAAACAGACATACACAACAAAGAACATAAAGTAACTAAAATCATACATACAAAGTAACAAAAGTAAACGAGCAACTCGGACTCCACTAAAAACTGGGAGCATGGACCAGGTGCACCGGTAGGGTAAGCGTCCTCTGCTTTTCTAGAAACACCCGCCGAGTTGCTCATAAAAAGTCAAGTCCGGAGTAGACAAACGAGGGAAAGAAAACGATGACCCGTTGAATAAATCAGTTCTCATGGTACTGATGGATACACCATAACGATCCACGAGTTCATGATAACGACCATAAAACTTCTGTAGTGATGAGTTCAATCTTGTAGCAACATAACCTTGTTCCAGAAGCCTATAAGAAATGAATAGAGGGAAATTTATATCCACCAAATATTTCAAATCAAACCGTCAAGAAATATGCAATCAGAACAATGCAATCTTAAAGTATGACAATAAAAAAAACTAGGTTATTAAAAATAAAGCACAGAATAAAAAAAACAAACACAAGGAAACAACAAAATGCATACTACAACATAGAAATACTTTGTGGACCCAACTCATCAGAGACAACTGAATACATTTTGCTGAAACTGTAGGATTGTTAGTAGCCATGTGTAGTTGACCATATCCCAAAGTCATTTGGAGTCCACAAATTTTACAAAAGTTATGTGACTTTATCAATTTTGTGCATGCTACAACCAAGGAATACTTGGTGAACACTACTCCTCGGAGACCAAAATCTCAGACACTTTGCTCAGCAGATGCATCTTGGGTATCAAGTATGTAAACCTCAGTACCAAAATAAGGTCGCCGTGACACTCATTTTCTATACGAACCACTCACTTTATGGTTCAATTCAAATCTCAGCCATTATAAGGGATTAAGTGATGATAATTTTCAGCCTGGGCATTTGCCGACCAAAAGTGGTTAAAGGGGGAGGGGGCGGGGTTAGTGGTGAGAAATTTAAATTGAAGCAAAACTGTAGTTAGCCCAAGATCAGTGTACAAAGTTTTCATGCAGGTAAGTACGTATAGTAATGTAAACAGGGTTTTACTTGTGAAAAACGCCAATCTCCACAATTAATAGTGCTGGAGGAATATTATTTGGTCAGTGCATGCATCTTTGGTTGTATGCAACATCCATACAAAAGTTATGTCGCATTGACACACATCTTCATGATCTACTGTTTAACGTTCCGGTCAAAATCACTGCGACTTTAAGTATTGGAATTATGAAAATTTGTTAGTGCATTGATGTATGGTACTAAGCAACATTCCTACCAGATATAGATAATCTGGACTTACATTTTCTGCATGATTTACTATGGCAAAGGTTCATATATTAGCAACTACAAGTATTAAGGCATGATATTTGATCTTTAGGACAACAACATTCATACTCTCTATTTCCATTTGTGATATTAATCAAAGAACTGCAAGAGGGTCATAATGAACAGACCCTGAGATTACATTAAAATAAACCATAATTTTAATAATACTAATACTTCGAACTCTCCAACTTCCAAAATACATTCTAATTTGTGTTGAAAACTATTTCTATTCACTTTTCATTATAAATTTGAAGTTTCCCTCAAATATGCCAAATTTGCAATCTCACATCGATTCTAGAGTTGGGGTGTAGTTTAGACGTGATTATATATATGTATGTATCCTTGTTTTAACATACTTTGTTGATCCTCGCCGTGCATGCTATGTATCTACACTGTAATGTACTAGCAAGTATGATAGTAGAGTTGCCTCACCCCATTAGACTTCTTATATGTTTTATATACTTGGTGTGGCTGTATTTGAATACTGTTACAGATCCTCTATTGTCTTACTCGATATCATCAGAGGTTGTCCTATTCAGTTACATAATGTGCTTATGTTCGCGCTCTAGATTTACTTACGAGTAAGTATCACTCATAGCCTAGCTGGCCGAAAGGTCTAGGGCGCTGGACTTTGTGCAGGCGGTGTTGCCATAGATGTCACAGCAGTACGAGTTCGAGTCCCGCGGAGGGAACGACCAAAAATTTGCATCGCAAATTTGACAGTTCTAACATCGTTGGGAATTTTTCAGACCTTTCTATATATATATATATATATATATATATATATATATATACAACGTCTCAGAATGTGACGACTCTATTATTTACATTGCTCCATCGGATCAAATTGATACAGGGAAGATAACGTAAACTTATAGAAAGATCTGAAAAATTCCCAACGATGTTAGAACAGCGGTACGAGTTCGAGTCCCGCGGAGGGAACGACAAAAATTTGCTTCGCAAATTTGACAGTTCTAACATCGATGGGAATTTTTCAGACCCTTCTATATATATATATATTCGACTAAGAATTAAATGTGTATACATAAGTATATATTTGTCAATAATAATCCAACATGATCGAGTAATCACAATATTCTATACACTGCTCCAGCGGATCAAATTGATACAGGGAAGAATAAAGTTATCATTGAAAGGTCTGATGTCTGGTAGTATGGGACAGTTCATCTAGGTGTTGTTGTGTAGGATAGAGGATCAAATTAATGATGCATGTCACAACAAATCTTATTAAATATTAGAAAATGATTTTTCATATTAATAAATGGTTTCTTAATATAAGAAATTCATTTTCTGATATTAATAATACAATTTCTAATGTTAAAAAATCAATTTCTGATATTAAAAAATCATTTTTTAATGTTAAAAAAATTGGCTTTTTGTCCACTTTGGCTTGCCATATTTAGATGTATTAAAAATATAATTTGTTAACATTAAAATATAATTCAATATTTTTAATATTAGAAATGTGACTGATTTTTGAATATTGCAAAGTGATTTTTATATTAGAAATTCATTATTTGTAATATTACAAAATGTGTGATGTTTTATAATATTAAAATTGAGGAATTTGTTGTATTACAAATTGAATTTCTAATATTGAAAATTATTTTATAATATTACAAAATATTGATTTTTGTCCACTTCAGCTTGCAATACCCCCTAAAAATGTCCCTCAAACACACTCACATGTGTATACTGCCTAGATAGAATATATCTGGAATTTTTCAACCCCATCACAACAAATGACTTAAAATTTCTTTTGAGCCAACATTTGTGCTATCTTGAAAAGTCCATGTTCGATCATGAATAACAAAAAGACATACCCATATCTTAAACTGGTGTAATGTTCTGAGATCCTTCGCAGAGCTGAATGCAATAGCTACAGGCATGCAGCCAGTTTTTATAAGTCGTTGTTGCGTTTGACAGTCGGAAACTACTCAGATTTTCTCTCTTACTGTAGGTGAAATATCGGAGAAATTCCGATTGTGCGTTTGATTGAGATCTACTTTCATTTTCATTATCAAATGAGTGTTAAAACTAATTCCGATTTAGATATGTATTGTATTATCAAAATCTATTTGGCATGATATTCTGAGATTGAAATATATAGGTTGACATTTCATCTGATAATGAAGACAACTTCAACTTGAAGTTCAAGTTACTTTACATTACGTTGCCAACTGGTGGCTCGTGTTTTAGGCACAAACTGACAAAGCAGTCAGGATATAGGCCTTTTATATAGTACACAATGTAAACAGGTAAACATGTATTTATTTTCATCTGCGGCTGCTTTAGTGACATTTTTTTTTATCTTTAACTGGACAGATGATGACATTAATAGAAGAAGAAAAACTTTTATAATCCATATGAATGGGCCCGTGAGGACATGATACATTACATTTATTATTCAAAATTATAATATCACATTACATTGAACTTACAAATTAAAACCTAAAACACAACTCCCAAACCAAAGAAAATACTTCATTGAGCTAGAACAAAAAAAAAAACTAAATGATCAAGAAGCCATACAATTAATAGAAGACAGGCTTAATCATCTCGGACAGAATCGGCCAATATATGCTGATAAATTCAATCAAATTGTCATTCTCATGAAGGAGGATCATGAGTTAGCTGTTAAATTACCTTTTAGCTAACTAATCTGCATCAGACACAAGGATGGCAATCCTGGTCTTTGAGCCCTTAACTACAAATTACGTAAAGGTGGTTATCCAATGCACTCATAATTTTAATTGATGATATATATTAAACGGATTAAACTGATGTACATAACTGCAGTTAAGTACATCCCAAGATGGTGGAGGGAAAATCTGGTATTTTTTAAATACAATATTTACCAATCATATCAATTTTGTACTGAAATGATTAAGTCAAGTTTGCATATTTCTTTCCTGTTAACATTTCTCAGTGATAAAAATCATTCATTTCGTAACAATGGCTGAATAAAACTCCTTTGAAAAAAAACTGATGACGTTCATATCTCACACATGACAAGTACGTACATCATGTGCATCAGGTTATTTTTATAAATGTGGCATTTTGATAAAGTTTTATCATAACTTTGGCTGTAATTACTCATAATGGAATGTGTATGTTGATTGATTCTATCTAATTTTGCTATTTAAAAGACAAAAACATAACCTAAATTATCTTTCTCTTCATCCATCATCTTGGAATGTACGTAACTGCAGTTATGTACATCAGTTTAATCCCAGTGATATATCATCAAATCTTGAATTAAAGGAACTAGTTTCTTCAACCTTCTTATTTTTCAAGAGATTTTGTAGACACTCTGATTCGTCTGAATAAAGAAACAGATTTGCTAGCGCTGCTTTTTTCCCCAAAAGTAATTTTCAGCTCATATTTGTTAATTTTTTTTACATTTTATTTATATTTTATTTGTATGTAGTTCCTTTTTACCTAGTAATATGTTTGTTCTTCATTCAGACTAGTAGAACAGTGATTTATACATTAAAGTTTTGAATTTATGATTGTGTTCTGGAACAGTATATCTCATGTTTTATTCCAAACATTAGGGTCCAGATCCTCCTTGTACAAATCAAAATACTAGTATCTCAATTTAACTTAGTAGGGTTCCAGATCCTTGTGGATTCCTATACTTAAATGTGAAGTTTTTGAAATATATTTTTTTTTCTTTTTCAGTGTTGATATGAAAATAAGCTAGCAGATATTTTTTTTGGCTACAACAAACATGACAGATGAGTATGGTTTTTGGAAATCATTCTGTGGTCACCATGACAACATTACAATCTGGTACCATGGTGACATTGGCCATTGTTTTGAACATGTTGCTATTGTGTTGCCCATTCACATAATTTTGACAGCAGTAACTGTATTTCACATTGCACAAACCAGTAGGATATCTTTGTATGACCAACCAGATTTGCCATGTCACGTTAGGTTGAGACTTTTGGTAACTGCTTGTTTAACTCTAATTCCAGGCATACAAGTTCTACTAATTTATTTATTGAACCATTCAGAACCAAGTGCATTAGATGTATTAAGCCTTTGTGTTTTGACTTTGTGTTGGTTGCTGCAGTCAGTATATGTCTATAGGTTAAAATATATTTTCTGGACATCTTACAGAGGACCAACATTAAATATAGTTATCTATCTAACCCTACTGATATCTATATGTTTTGAGATTTACTCATCAGTATTGTATGTAATACAGAAGAGGTATCTGATAGAATCTTATTGTCTCTTTTGGACTGTTGGATGTCATTTACTATATCTGGTGACATTAACTTGTCGAGGTCATAGAATACATAATGTGAGAATATTACAAGGTACCATTAATGTCTCGCCATCTGAAACAGAAACATTTGCTCATCATAGTAACTCTTATGGTTCTGTTGAAACACGAGGAAGGGAGATAACTCATGCTGAAGATGGTTCTTCTTGGTTGTCTCGCCTAACATTTTACTGGGTTCTTAAGTTAATGGTAAAAGGAAATAAACAGAGAATCAAATCAGCTAATGATATTTTTCTGCTGCCAAGTAGACTTAACACACAAAGAGTGACTGCACGTTTCTCATCATGTTTAAAGACAAAACAAGATGTTGAAATTTTATCTGATTCATCTGACACTGAGCCTGATGTACACAGATCTAGACATCATTATACTCTGTTGAGTGCTTTAAATCAAGCTTTTGGGAAGGAATATTTTTCATTAGGTATATTAAAGTTATTAGCTGATGGTGCAGGATTTGCAGGACCTTTACTATTGAATCAGTTGGTAAGCTTTATTGAAGAGAAGGAAGAACCTGAATATCATGGATATATTTTTGCGTCATGTTTACTTGTGTCTACTCTTGTAGGTTCAATTTTATCAACACAGTTTGACTATAATATAAAGGTTGTTTCATTCAAAATCAGGGCGGCCATTATAACAACAATTTATAAAAAATCATTATCCGTTAGCAGTGTGTCAGCCTCCAAGTTCAGTTCTGGTGAGATAATTAACTTTATGAGCACTGATACGGACAGAATTACAAACTTTTGTCCAAGTTTCCATGCAGTGTGGAGTCTTCCATTCCAAATTGCAGTATCATTGTTTCTTCTATATGAACAGATAGGTTTAGCTTTTTTAGCAGGGCTTGGGTTTGCATTGGTGTTGATTCCAATTAATAGATGGATTGCGAACAAGATAGGAGAACTTAGTCAAGAAATGATGACACAGAAAGACAACAGAGTCAAGGTACCATAATTAGTTATAACCTAATCTGTAGCCTCAGAATTAAGTCATTTCAGATGTTTATTTGATTACAGTATTTGAGGATTACTATTTTTTTTTAAAGAAAATATACAGAATATGCTCAAATCTAAAATGCTTTCTACAAAAAAATGTTTTTGGCTAAAAAATAAAGTGTAACCATGGAAGATAATTTTACTGTATGGGAAGTTATGTTGAACATCTACCACTTGACCCAAAGTCAATGTGAATTTATTTTATCTTTTGGCTTCCGTCTTCATCTGTCATCTCTGTTGTCCTTTGTCAGTTGTCTGCCATTAATAATTTCTTGCAAGATTAACTCCTTAATAACTGCTGGGTAGATTTTAATAAAACCTAATAGCAATGATGACTGAAAGCTGCTCTACAAATGATTCTCTCTGGTTCAGTGTGATAAAACAAGATGGAAGCCAGAGGCTATATTTAAGTACTTCTCCATCTAAGAATCAGGCAAAATGTATATGTTGCACATAAAGGAAAAAAAAACGTAGATTTTTTTAATTAAAAAAGTATTTATACCTGATGACCTCCAGAAATAACCATCAAAGTGTTTGTAAATTTTGCCTTTTTAAGATATTGTTAGCTCAAATTTAGTTGAAAATGGTGGGAAATTTTTTTGCACTTTTTCCTTATAGTCACAGATAATACAGGATAAATTTAAATAGCCTTTCAGTTGTTTTCTAGATGTATTGATAATATTTGTGGCAAAAAAGACTAAAGAGAAATATTGTGTGCCATCCTTTGCCTGATTCTTACACAGAATGGTACTTAATGATTCAGGTTGGTCAAATTTTTGTTCAACTCCAATATTTCGATTGAAATACCTTCTACAATCTATTCACTTCTTTCTTTTTTATACTTATGGTTTGACCTTGGTAGTTGTATCACGCTACAGTACACAAAGCATTTTACTGTTATTATCATAATGTATTTCTAATTGTTAAAAACTAAGATGTACTGGAAGATTTTCGATGTTTTGTTTTTTAAGTTGATCCAGATCGATTGATTAATTAATTGATTGTTGGGGTTTAATGCTGGAGCAGCAATATTTCAGTTAGATTCAGGCAATGAACATGAAAGGGATGATAAAATGAACTTGAAATGATGATGAAATGGAAAATGGGATGGGACACAAGGGTAATAGGGTTGACAAATTTTGATTACCACTTGAAATAGGGAGGGATGGGTAGGGTCAGGGAATTTAGCTTCCTGTGGCGAAGTGCAAAGGTTTCTACTCCTATTGAATACTACAACAGGGTTCTTTAACATGCAAGGAATGTGGCATCTTTCCCAACACGATGCACCACTATGGTTTGCGGTCAGGTTTTCCAGAATATAGCCTGACGACCCCAGCATGTAATGCCTGGGGTACCCCATTCCACCACCTGGGACACACAACCCAGTTGCTCTGTCAGCAGAGCACCCTAGCCCCTAACCATGGTTCTGAGCACTATATATTCACCTTTCACGACAAGCTTAGTGCTGCTGTGGGCCTATTCTTGCAGACCTGCATGGGGCTGATCTAGACTGAGTTTTGAAGTATTTGATCATAAGAAAAATAAGGAACACAATGATAGAAAAACACTGTATAATGTCATTTCAGATGATGAATGAAATTCTGTATGGCATTAAGGTTGTCAAGTTTTACTCCTGGGAGGAACATTTTGGATCCAAAGTAGAACAATTGAGACAAGCTGAACTGAAGAGTTTAAAGGGCAGGAAATACTTAGATGCTTTGTGTGTATACTTTTGGGCAACAACACCAGTGCTTATATCAATTATTACTTTTACAACATATTCCATGTTAGGCCATGAACTCAGTGCTGCCAAGGTTTGTATTGTAATGTACTATTTTTTCTTTGTAACTCAGTATATACTCAGTATTATAATGATATATGTACAGATACATCATGATATAACTTGGTTTATACTGTAATGGCATATGTACCAATAAATCATGATGTAACTTGGTATTTACTGTAATGGCATATGCACCAATAGATCAGTATGTAATGTGGTATATACTGTAATGGCATATGTACCAATAGATCATGATGTAACTTGATATATACTGTAAAGGTGTATGTACCAATAGATCATAATGTAACTTGGTATATATATATTTTTTTGTAATGGCATATGTACTGATAGATCATGATGTAACTTGGTATATACTGTAACGGTGTATGTACTAATAGATCTTGGTATAAATTGTTATTTATATATATGTACCATCACAATGTTTTACAGGTATTCACTAGTTTGACTATAATGTTTTACAGATATTCACTAGTTTGACTACAATGTTTTACAGGTATTCACTAGTTTTTGACTACAATGTTTTACAGGTATTCACTAGTTTGACTACAATGTTTTACAGGTATTCACTAGTTTGACTACAATGTTTTACAGATATCCACTAGTTTGACTACAATGTTTTACAGGTATTCACTAGTTTGACTACAATGTTTTACAGGTATTCACTAGTTTGACTACAATGTTGTACAGATATTCACTAGTTTGACTACAATGTTTTACAGGTATTCACTAGTTTGACTACAATGTTTTACAGGTATTCACTAGTTTGACTACAATGTTTTACAGGTATTCACTAGTTTGACTATAATGTTTTACAGATATTCACTAGTTTGACTATAATGTTTTACAGGTATTCACTAGTTTGTCATTGTTCCTGATGTTAATCAGTCCTTTGAATGCTTTCCCATGGGTTGTCAATGGATTAGTGGAGTCTTGGGTGTCATTGAAGAGAGTCCAGTCCTTTGTTTCACTCCAGGGCTTAGATCTTGATACCTATTACAGTCAAGATATCAGTATGTGTATTTTAATGCTAATTTTATAAACCAAATAAACAGAGAGTTGCTATCATTCTTTCTTGATCTACATATTTTTTTTATGGATTAGAGAAAAAAAACTTGTTCCATCAAATGTAATTTCTTTTCTTTAGTATTGGTATATCTAAATTATTTGTGCCCTCAACAATATATACATAAAAAGTGGTTTTTCTAAATACCAGAAACTCTGTCTTTGTCAGCAGTTAGTTGCTACATTAGTATACAATGATCAGTAAGAAAAGTTTCTCTATTTAACCAGTAATTATAATCGTTATAGTTAGATGTTATATACATTATTACCAATGAACATTTAGGTAAGTTATAAATGTTTTTAAATTTGTGTTACTTAGATAAGTATGGCAGTTACAACCAAACATCATTCTGTTGCATGTTTAGAAATAAAATAACCCAGGTAATCTGTTGGGTTTTTCAGAAACAACCTAGGTAATGTGTTGGTTTTTTTTTTCAGAAATAATCCAGGTAATTATTATGTGTTGGGTTTTTAGCTCACCTAGCTTCAGGCCATGTGAGCTTTTGCCATCACTTGACATTCTTCGTCGTTTGTCGTCAATAACTTTTCTTTTAAAAATTCCTCTCCTCTCAAATCAATCTGTTGATTATTACCAAACTTAGTCACCAGCATCCTTATGTTATTTAGTTTGAAATTGTGTTGATTATAGAGATCAAGCATAAAACATGGCCACTATTGATAATTTTAGATCACAGGGGTCAAGTCACCTGTATCTACATATGTCTCAATAACTTTAAGAAATATTGGAAAAAAAAAACATGCGCCCTTCCTTTTTCAGCTTGGAAAGTTCTATTAAGTATCTATTTGGTTGAGGTCTTGTTAGAGTTATTGCCCTTGAAAGAAATAAAATAATGTTTATTGCCAATTTTTTACAACAGCAAAAAATTAGTGGTTGTATATTGGTTGGTAGTCATCAGTAGCAGTCTGTCAAGCTCCTGATTTTCCCAATTATTCTTGATTTTTTTCTGATTTTGAGCAATTCCTGATTTTTTCCTGATTATTCCAGAGAAGCTACTGATATCTCCTGATTTTAAATCTTTACACCATAAAAAAAATTGTTGAAATATTTATTTATTTCATAATGTTATACAAGTCAAACTGGATGTATTTTGTGAAGAATGATGTTGTGTATTCATTGGGTTGCTGTTATACATAAGAATTGTGAGTTTTCCTCAATCAATGTCACGTCATGTAGCCAGCTATAGTAGGGATTGTCTTTTGTTGCTATCTGTCTATTTTATATCTTTGTATTGATATTGAAAAATTGAAGGCATAAGGTCCAATTAATCTTTATGAAACTTTAATTTATACACTTACAGATCATGACATGAATTGTTTTTTTTTGTTTTATTTAAAAAAAAAACCTTATAGACCAAAATATTCAATTGAAATTTGTTTATTCTTTTCACTTTTATTTCATAGAGTTTAATGAAAGGAGGTGAGGAAAATAAGTAAGACCTTATAGTGAATTGGACAAACTTTGGCATTATATGACATATCCTTTACTAAGTATTTTAATCACAGAGTTCTAACTTCTTTCAAAGTGTTGCTTCTCAAATTGCTACATTTCTAGAAAGCTCTTACTTAGAAGGGTGGAAGGCGGCCATTTTCATGGAATTTTGTATTATTACATTACTTTTTATGATAAAAAATCCCTTATAACCTACATATTGCTTTTTACACAAACCACAAAAGGAAGTTTTGTATTGTTTTTGGGGGTTGTAGTTTGAACCGTTTTGGAATTGGAGGCTCAAAAGGGGCATCAACAAGCATTTCATAGAATTTAAGTAAAATCCAGTGAAATCATAGGAATGTCTATCATTTTTTTCCACAATATTCTATGCTACAATAGTCAGACTTAGATTGATTTTGGGGGTGAACTTTTCAGAATTGGGGCCAAAATGGGGGCCAGAGATGTGCATAACTTCTTTTTTTTATTGACCTACACGGTTGTATCATGCTATGTTTGGCGAAGCTTTTTATTAACAAATATCTTGAAAACTATAATAGATGGAAACAAATTTTCCGTTAACAAAAAGTTTCCATTGGGTCTATGTAGTAGAATGATAATCTAGATGTAGAATGGGTCAATCTACTTCTTTGTAAAATTCTCCACAAATCTCTCTTTCACGAATTTCTCCCCCCAAAATCTCCCTCTTAGCAGAAATATGGCACAAATTATGTTCTTAATGGCTTACTAAATTGAAATAAACACTATTTTTATGTCAGATAATAATCATTGAGTTACAATCAACAAATAATTAATCCTTTTGTTGTACTTATGACTCAAAGCTGTAGTAGATTAACAATATTATCATAGATTATGTATCTTTGTCTTATCTTTGTCTTATCTTTGTACTTTGATTTCCAGCAAAATTATCCTTTTTTTTTTGTGCGAAAAAGGTCGTCAGGCTAAATTTCCCTGTTAGTAAAGCTGAAAAGAGGGAGATCTCCCTCTGAGCAATCAAAAAGTTAACAGGTATGGATTAGGTTAATTATACCCCACACAGGGAAGTTGCGAAGGGTATAATGTTTTTGACCCGTCCATCAGTCCGTCAGTTTTCTGGACTTTTTTTCTAAAAGCTTGCAGATATTGACATGATTTTTGGTATATAAATTCACCATGATAAGTTACAGGACAAGTGTGTAGTTGGTTCCATTTTGATGATTTTTACCAAAATTACAGGCCTTGAACTTAGCTAAATTCACAGAAATAACCGTTTTTCGGACTTTTTTTTCTAAACGCTTTCAGATTATGACATGAATTTTGGTATGTAAGTTCACTGTGATAAGTTATAGGTCAAGTGTACGTTTTGTTCTGCTACGATGATATTTACTTTGGATTAACTAAGACTTAAAGAAATTACAGTCTGGAGTTTGAAACTACCAATTCTGAGTTTACAGAATTTAGTTAGAAGATAAAGGTCTAAAGCCTAAGAAACATTCATATTCCTTTTTTTATTGAGGTCCTCCTACATGTATTTCTCTTACAAACAAATTTACTTGGTATCCAACATGGGGACGTGTGGGGTATGTGAGCGCGCTCACTAAGGTTCTTCAATTTTTTCATCGTTTTGCTTTAGAATTAAGGACAATATTTTTTTTATTGTTGTGCTAAATAAATGGTTTATTAGATATCCGTTTTTTTCTTTTTTCCAGATATATATAATCCTGAAGAAGTAATAAAGATAAGAGATGGAGTGTTTTCCTGGAATGAGTCAACAAATGACAATATTGGTACACTTATACTCAGGAATCTTTCGTTCGTTGTTGAAGAGG
Source organism: Perna viridis (assembly GCA_037379345.1). Taxonomy (NCBI): domain Eukaryota; kingdom Metazoa; phylum Mollusca; class Bivalvia; order Mytilida; family Mytilidae; genus Perna; species Perna viridis. Next base: position 7,413,082 of record CM074512.1, read on the forward strand.
TACTAGTATTACTTAAGTACCAATCCATATAAGATTCAGACAGTGCTTATGGTCGATTTTTTGTTTGTTTGTTGGGGTTTAACGTCCGAGCAGCAATATTTCAGCTATATTCAGACGATGAACATGAAATTGATGATAAAATGAACATGAAATGGTGATAAAATGAAAAAGGGATGGGACACAAGGACAATGGGGTCAACAAATTTTGATTGCCACTGGGAATAGGAAGAGATGGGTAGGGTCGGGCAATTTAGCCTCCTGTGGCGGAGCCCTATGGTTCCTACTCCTGGAGAATACCACAGTAGGGTTCTTTAACATGCGAAGAACGTGGCATCTTTCCCAACACGGTGCACCACTATGGTTTGCGGTCAGGTTTTCCGTATTTATAGCCTGACAACCCCAGCATGTAACACGCCAGGGGTACCCCATTCCACCACCTGGGGCACACATCCTAGTTGCTCTGTGGGCAGAGCACCCTAGCCCCCGGCTAGGGTTCTGAGCACTATTTAGTCACCTTTTATGACAAGTTTAGCGCTGCTGCAGGCCTATTCTTTTAACACCCGGACCTGCATGGGGCGCTTAATACATCTTATGCTTATGGTCGAGGTGATTCATATTCCTTTTTTTTATTGGGGTCCTCCTACATGTATTTCTCTTACAAACAAATTTACTTGAGTATCCAGCATGGGGACGTGTGGGGTATGTGGCTATCTCCTCATCTAAAATATTTTTTGCAGGATGTTCCTACACTTAATGATGGTGTGCAAGGTCATAGGATCTTGATTTTCATTAAATATTACTGAACGTGGTGATAGTTGGACTTTGGAATATTACGGAACTGGGTGATTGTTAGACTTTATAATTTTTGTCAGAAATATATCACAAGCAACACAGTTCGGGGGTATAAACATTTTTTATGTGACAGTCCGTCCATCAGTCCTCTTGTTCTCATCGCAACTAGTCTGACATTACCAAACAGAATTTCATGACACTATGGCCAGGATACAATATGTAGATATGCATGTATTTAGGAATTTCTGATCCCCAAATTGATCCCCAAATTTTTCGAGTTATGGTACTGGAACAGTTTGTCATTGCAAGTCTTGGAAAGATTGAGCTGAACCAACAGACCATGAGTATCACAAGTCTTGGAAGGATTTCTGAATCTGCAAACCATGTCTTCATAAAAAAATAAACATGTTCCTAATTTGGCAAATCTAGTGAGCGGGGGCATCATTAGTGTCTTGCAGACACATTTGATATACTTTTAAAAAAATTAAGAAATCACTACATGTACTAACAAATAAAGCAGGGGCTCCTGTGATAAACAGGGCTTCTAGTCTTTTATATATTGTATATTGATTCTTTATTATGGAGTTTAATGTTAGTAGCCCATTTCAAGCCATTACTGGCAATGATGTTTTTTGGATGGGTCGTTACCTCACGATAATCAGGTGGTTACTCCAAATGTGTCTAGTCAACCAACCGATGTTTTAAATTTGATGACTAACATTACTTTTCCACAGACCCCTGTTGTAGGTTCTGTGGATGGTAATAGAGTAATCTCAACTTTAGATACAGTAATTCATACAGTATCTAGGCCAGAAGACGCCATGTGTTCAGTTTCCTGTTCCCCTGGTGTTTCTAGGTTTAAATTTACCTGGTTCTAGGCCTCCAGTGTCTTACTGTGGTGTTACTTTGCCCACCTCTGCTAATAACCCCACATCTTGGTCTCAGACTAACCCTTACCCAGGTGTTCCTGGTCAAGCTTTTCCAGGTTTTTGGCCTTATGGTAACAACTTTGGACCTATTGATCCTCAAACTTTCACTCCTATTTTCAATCCTTGTTCCTTCTGTAGCAGTGCCTTCTAGTAGTGTTACTATACCTGCAACTGTACCTACCTCTTTTGTTAGGTGTCAGTCTAATCAGGTTGCTAACTCTGCCCCCTCATTAGATGGGTTTAAGAGTGTTTTGGATTACTTTGGATCTCTTCAGATTATCAATGAAGGTATCATAGCCAATGAGTCACATTTTTCCAAGGTAAGTGGTTTTGGTATAACTTTCTTTAATGATCTAGGGATTATGACATTTTCAATTCCACTTTGGGTAAGTTGGTTCCTTCTTGTGATAAAGCTTTTTCTTCTTCACTTCAATTAATTCAAAGCCTGTGGATGGACTGCGTCTTTCTCAGTCTGTCTGGTCTAAAACTGAGAATCTTCTTAGAAATGCTTCTCATGTACTAGGTACAGCGGAGCATTATTTATCTGCTGTAGCCCCATTACTGAAAGATATTGGTCTTCTTCCTGAAGTAAAACCATTTTTACTTCAGGTTGATAAAGCTCTAGGCTCTTCTCAGCTTTTACTTATGGGAAGTTTGGCAGACTTTACTTTATCCAAAAGATCTGAGATCCTGGATAAAGCTAGAGTTTCAGACAGCCTGAAGGATTCTTTATTGAAATCTCCATTGGACAACAAACCTTTTGGTCTTCCTCTTGATGAGATTCAGAAACAGCTCAGTCATGCTCCAGCACCAGTAAAGGTGAATGTTTCTCTCTAAGGAAATAATTCTAAGTGAGGTGGTTCTTCTACTGGTGGTTCTTCCTTTCATTCCACAGAAAAGAGAAGGAAGGTTTTCATTGAGGGTGGTATGAAAGGTGGTTCAATGAAAACTGTTACTAAGTGCCAACCAGGTAATTTTAAAGGCAGTAAGAGGTCCAATCCTTCTACCTAGGATTGATTATTGTTTATTGACAAAACCCAATCCAGAGGTTTTTTTTTTACAAAACTCCTCTTTCTCAAATCCCAGTAGGGGGTAGGGTTAACTCATTTTCTGTCGAAATGGAAAGATATTACCTCAGATTGTTGGGTATTGTCAGTAATGGAGGGATTAACTCTAATATTCAAGGAACTACCACCTCTTTCACCAGTTCCTATTCCATTGTCCAACACGACTCATCTGCAAAAAAAATCTCTTCTATCAGCAGAGACAGATTGTCTTTTGACAAAGAAGGCAATAGAGGAAAATCCTGTAACATCAATAGATCCAGGTTTCTATTCTCAGGAGGAATGGTTGTTCCATTATCTGGTTGTTCCCCATTTCAAGATGGAGACCAATCGGTCTATCAGAGCTTCAATACTTCCAGGTATGTGGACCACTTCCCTGGATTTGACAGATGCTTATTTCCATATTCCAATATGTCCTTCTTACCAAAAATTTCTTTGTTTTGTCTGGAACAACAAGGTTTACCAATTCAGAGCGTTACCGTTCGACCTCTCTACTCACGACAAGCTTCTCGTAAATACGGATCTAGTCATCAAACTGTTTCTTTCCCTGGGGTTCCTAATTTCTTGGGAAAAGTCAGATCTGATTCCTTCTCAGGATTTTACTTTTCTGGAAGAACATTACCTGACTCATCTAGGACTAGTTCTACCTCCTCAGTAAAATTTTCAGAACCTCAACTTGAAAATTCATAAGTTTCTTTCTCAAGAAACAGTTTCTGCTTGCCGATTTTTTCAGCTACTAGGTCTCTCGAACTCTTTAGCAGATGTTGTTCCTCTTGGTCAACTACACATTTGACCTCTCCAACTTTATCTAATTTAACATTGGCGCCCATCTTCTCAGAATTGGGAATATCAAATTCCAATTATTCCTCAGGAATTGTCTCCCCATCTTTTATGGTGGTCTGTTCAGGAGAATGTTTTGAAAGGCCAGCTTCTGTCCTTTCCAGTTCCCAATCAGACTGTTCACAGATGCCTCCAACCTCGGTTGGGGGGCGTATCTGGAAGGACGTTCAGTATCAGGGGTCTGGAGCCCAGACTTACTGAAAGAACACATCAATTTTCTAGAGATGAAAGCAGTTCTGGCAATCTCTCATTTTCAGCCTATTCTGAAATACAAGTCTCTTGTTCTTGCATCCGACAATACGACGGTTGTTGCTTACTTAAAAAACCAAGGGGGAACTCGTTGTTTCAAGCTATTTCTTCTTGCAAAAGAAATTCTTCTTTGCAATCAACTTCAGCTTCAGCTAGTAGTTCGTCATGTTCCAGGGAAACTCAATGTCTTAGCAGACTCTCTATAGAGAACTCTAGCCCCAGTGAATACAGAACGGGAACTTCTCCAGTCAATATTTCAAGCAATAACTCTTCATTGGGGGTCTCCTCATGTAGACCTGTTTGTAACAAGTCTCAACTTCAAACTTCAAGTGTTTGTGTTTCCTGTTCCAGACCCAGAAGCTTATGCAGTAGACACCATGAGTTTTCCTTGGGAAGGAATGTGTTGATATGCATTCCCTCCATTCAGATATCTGCCAGCAGTTCTTCAGAAGATTGCTTCAGAGCAATGTCTGATCATTCTTATTGCTCCAGCTTGGCCCAAGCAAGCTTGGTATCCAGATTTTCTTCAACTATCTTGTGCTCGCCCAGACACAACCTTATTTCCCAGTTCAAGGGCAAGATTCTTCATCCCAAGCCAGAGAATCTACATCTTTTCACATGGCTTCTCTCAGGGATAGTTTCAAGGAGAGAGGCTTTTCTGAGTGAGCAGTTAGAGACTCGACCAACATCCTATACAATGCTAAGTCGACAATCTTCAATAGTTGGTGTAGTAAGAAGGAAATTGATCCTCTCAAATTACTTTTCAGCAGTTAGCGGAATTTCTTATCTACCTTTTTGAAGATAAAAAGTTGTCTCCTTCCACAATTAAAGGTTATCGTTCTGCTATTTCCAGAATTATCCACTTTTCTGGTGGCCATGATTTTGGTAGTAATGAGTTCCTGTTTAATGAGGACTTTGTTTATTTTTTAAAGTTGAAATTTTTGTCACATTTTTCTCAGCATCTGCTCATCACAGTGCTTTGAAACTTTAACACATTCTTCCTGTACATATGCCATATTGTGGGATACAATATTCGGAAAAATTTGAAACCAAATTCCTGTTTAACCAAGGACTTTGTTTATATTTTGACTTCATATTTTTTAAGTTGAAATTTTTGTCATCCTTTTCTCAGCAACTACTTACCACAGCATCATGAAATTTTAACACCTTCCTGTAGGTATGCCATGTGGTGGGATTCATTTTCTGAAAAATTTGAAACCAAATTCCTGTTTACCAAGGACTTGTTTATATTCCTTATATCGTAATTGAAAGCTGGGATTTCACTAGTGAACCATAGCTCTCAGATTTTTTGTTCCATCTGAATGACATGTTGCGTCAGTATTTAGACAGGTGACCTTTGAATTTGGTGAATAGTTAGGGTGCACGTTACATGTACATTTAGGTGCACTGTTTTGTACACAAAATTGACCTGGTCTAATTTTGTAAACTTAAAATTAAAAGTTGAAAGATAGTGGGTATATTGATTAAATGTAGTTAAGCATTATACATAGACAGATGATGGTAAACAAGTGTACTTTAAATGAAGAAAGGTATCCAGAATGCTTCAATTCCTTGCCCTAGTAGGTTTTCTTCTCAGAACCAGCTGTCTGATTTTCTATTATACCTAATTTTGTCTGTACTTTAGGAACTAAATTAGCAAGAAAATGAATCAAATTTTACCTATTCGTTCCCCCTCATGCATACTTTCTTCCTATAGTAATTTCTAAGTACCTGATATTTTACAAAACCTAGTATTTTGCTGTTAGTTTTGAAAAGGCATTCCTGACTTGTACTTAAACTCAGCAATATTTTGCTCAGCAGTTACCATTGCTACTGTTTTTTACAGCAATATTCACTAATGCACTTATAAATTACTTGAACCACCACACATCAAGGGTTAGAAAAAAATATGTACTTTTTAAAAAAACAAACTTGAAATTTCTGTTAAGACTGTCTCACAACAGCTTTATTTTTAAAAAATGAGACAAAATTTTCAGAAATGGTGTAACTGTATAGTACCACCATAGTAGCAATATACAGCTTGGATAAGATTTGATTTTGACAGATGTAAGTGAAGCGAGGGGGCACTTTTTGGGGAGAGGAATATTGTTTGAAATACAAGTTAATGATAGAGAGTATTGTCACTTGGATAGTACTTCTATTTTTAGACGGATTTCCTTCAAACATAAACAAATGGTTAATGGCAAATAGAGCTTGTATGTGATTGATTTTCAAAGAAATAAGCGAAAGATGAACTTTTTAAATATATTATACAACTTATGAGTTCCATCTAAATATGTCACATTATTTCTTGCATATTATTGATTATATTTGTGAAGAATATTGTCAAGTTAGAGCCAATTGCAGTATGGTTGAAGGAGTGTCATCACTGCAGTTATTGAAAACCAATGGGTGGCTTTATAGCGGATTAATCTTTCCTTGGTCAGATAGCATACCCAGTTTTATTGTCCAAGAAATCTGTTAAGTGGGTGCACTGTTTATTTTGAAGTGTGTTCAGTAAGGCCTTTAATTTTAATTGTTAATATTTCAGGAGCAATTTGTAGGTATTGTTGGTAAAGTTGGATCTGGAAAAAGTTCAATATTTAGTGCTATTTTGGCAGAAATGTCTCACATCAGTGGATATATTCATGTAGAAAACTTAGACAGTATTGCCATGGTTACCCAGGAGCCATGGATACAACATGCTACCATTAAAGATAATATACTGTTTGGCCAGCAGTTTGATCTTAGAAAATATGATGCTGTGATTGAAGCTGTTGCTCTACTGGATGACCTGAAAGTAAGTGTGTTTTTGAAATATATATTGGTCGTTCCCTCCGCATGACTCGAACTCGTACCACTGTGACATCTGTGGCAACACTGCCTGCACAAAGTCCAGCACCCTAGACCACTCATCCAGCTAGGCTATATATATTGTGTACTAAGTTACAACCCTAGATTAATCCTACGAGGAGGAATGACCCAGCCAATGAAAGCTATATTTTTATATAGTCTAGCTGGCCGATTGGTCTATGGCGCTGGACTTCGTACAGGCAGTGTTCAAGTCCCACGGAGGGAACGACCAAAAATTTGCATCGCAAATTTGACAGTTCTAACATCATTGGGAATTTTTCAGACTCTTATATATATATGAGTGATTCTTTTTGTCTGAGAGCAGTATTCCAGGAAAATTAGCAATTTTATTTCTATTGATAATGTAGGATTCCCTCTGTATTGCTTGTTTTGGATGAAATATTGTAGTCATAAATGAATGAGGGGATAAAACTTTCATTCCCATTTTGAGTTTTTGAGTGAGCTTAAGGGATTTACCAGTAGCAATAACTTGAGGTAAATAATATGATTGCATTAGAGTATAAACTTATTTTTATACGACTGCAAAAACAATTTTGGATTGTATATGTAAAATGGTATCACTCTGTCATTGTTGTCATTGGCATCCATTCACTTTAGTCTTATTTACAATAACTTCAGTAAAATTTATCCGATCTTTTTGAAGTTTCAAAACATTGTTCCAAGGGACATGGCAGAGGGCTCTATAGTTTTTGGAGGTTTTTGCCCCACCTTTTTGGAAATAAGGGGCTAAAAGGGCGAAGATGGGTGTTATTTTTAGAATTGATAAAAAACGCTGATTGTCAAATTTTCCATGTTTAATTTCAAAATCCATAAGACAAAAGAAATTAAATTAGACTTCAATTATTATCGAAGTCGTACACCTGCATATCAAGCGCAAGTTGACACCTGTGTCACGGGTTGCCAAACCCTGTAAAGATAATAGTAGCCGCCGACACTCTCTTTTGGTCATAATTAGGTCTACTGATCTTGTTTATTACATAATATAACCTGAGACAAGAAAGAATGCTACACAGAGTGGCAGTAGTTTAGTTGTACCCTCCAGTTCAGGTCCTAAAAAAAAGGAGTGCAGAGTAGTTGTGTATTCACTACAGGGATGTATGCCTAACTAAAATGAGAAGCTGACAAAAACAAGAAGAACTTCAATTCTTTACCTTTGTAAACATGATTATTACACCCATACACAGATCAGTGGACCACTGTACATCATATAAACAAGCTATTTTTGAAGATGTATTAATTATTTTTCGAGCACCTGTATATATTTTCAATGTACCCAAATGGAGATTGAGAACCACTGACATAGCATCTCCACATATAGTTATTTAGCATTACTTCCAGTTTTCATTTATGCATATTAATTAGGTCATCGTGGAAACACTATTAAATTATTTTAACTTTATTTAGTGCTAACCTGATGAGAAAATGTTTGTTATTTTCGTATCTGAACATACTATAGTTTTATAAATATAAATGTTTAAAAATGATATTTTTTGTGTCATGACTCCTTTAAGTATGTCAAAAACTAATTTTGTATCCACACTTACCCCAAATGATCAGTTTGACAAGCCGTGGTAGTATCATGCTGTGCTCTGCAAAGCTCTTTATTAGTAGAAAAAAATGCAAGAACAATAGTTAAAAGTTGCTATCTTAGTCCTGTTCCTTATTTTGTGTCACCTATATTAAAACTGTGTTACAGATTTTACCTGCTGGAGATAAAACAGAAGTTGGAGAAAATGGTGTGACATTGAGTGGTGGTCAGAAAGCAAGGTTATCTTTAGCTAGAGCATTGTATCAGGTAATATCACATGAACTTATTTTCTTGTTCTCTTTGTTTTCAAGGTTTTCAAGGACATGGAACCTAAGTCTTGGGGGTTGCAAAAATTGGCAAATTTGGAAATAATCTATACAAGAAAAAGAAAAACAAATGTCAATTTTTCATGTTATGAGAGATCATTAATACTGGTAATCCTTTCATGAAAATATGTTTTTCTAACATCAACAAATGCATTTGTAAGGCGGACAGAACATTCAAAGTAATAGTAAGATTCAAAATCAATTTACCAATTATATTAATAATATCAAACAACACACCATTCTACTTTCTGTTCAGATTACCTTATTTATCAGCTAATCAGATTTCCAGTTTCATGATTCTGAAAGCATTATTCAAAGGGCAAAACCCAAGAACTCTGCAAATGTAATCAGAAGAGAAAGTTGAATGGAGTATTCTTAGATTTTACATGCAGTGATTGGATGGAACAATTAGTAAATCTGATTATGTATCCCCCATGATGGTAGGAAGACATATTGTTTTATCTTGACTTGTTCAGAGATTACTAGTAACATTTTCTCAATTTTCATTGTGATTTGTATGTGTCTAATTTTCATTGAGTTTATTTCATTCCTCTGACCTCAGTGTCAAAGATCATACTTGAATTACATCAGTAATGTCTCCTTAGTTTCTTATCACAATGTACATTGCTTAAGTTAATGTCAATACTTTGAAAAGTAATTAACATTAACTTGTAATTCAATATGAAATTAATGTCATTCACCTATGTTGTGGTAGAATACAACAAAGTTAAAACTTACAAGTTTGTTCAACTGTTGTGTTAGGCAGCACCTAACATTTGATTGGTTTGATTCCTTTTAGTTGATTTATAATTCTAAGTGATTCACAGAATCGTAAGTTATAATATAGATTCTGGTAAATATTCATGTTTTCCAGGAAAAAAGTGTTTACCTTTTGGATGACCCATTTGCAGCAGTAGATTCCCACGTTGCTAGACACATTTACAACAAATGCATCATGGGATTACTGAAGAACAAAACTAGAATCTTGTGTACACATCATACCAAGTACCTTACTAATGCTGATGTTGTCATGGAGATTAAAGATGGTACTATTGTTCAAATAGGTTTGTTTCTCCATAACTATAAGAAATATAGTATCGCAGAAAATTAAATGTGACTTCCTTCATCAGGTTGAAGAGTTTATTCATATTAGTTGCGTATGTATCAAATTTTGATGTTATTCGTTTTGAAACCCTGAAAATGACAGATTTTGCTGCTTGAAACCCTAATAGATAGGAAGAATAATTTGGTTGATGAAATCACCATTATTACAAGGCAAATGCAAGATTAAATGATTTAAAGTTGTGCAGAAATTCCACAGAGAGAGGGTTAAAATGATGTTATAATGATGTCTTTCTGTTGTTCCATTCTCTGAAAGTCTGAATTTATTGTTGCTTTAAACCTGTTTATTGTTTAGTCAAACTTGAACATAGTATGAATCATTTTGACATCCCCTTTTTCTTTAACAGGCAACTTTAACGTTATTTCCTCTTGCCAGAGCAGACGACTTCAGAAAATATTTGTTTCTATTCATTTACAAATTTTTCAAGCAAAATTGTTTTCCCTAAGAACTAATTCATTGATATGTGAATTGTTTCATTTATATGTCTGTGTGGTACATTATCCATGTATAATTATATATTTATCTGATCTAGAACTTGGTTTTTATAGCATAAATTCATGACTTTATTCACAGTGCTTTTGAGGTTAAGGAAATAACTTTTTCAAAAACATGTTTGATTTCTACTTTTACAGTGTTCTGGTGTGCCTTGGGAAATAAGAATTCAGGTCCAGGAAGTGAAATATTTTGTGAAAGTTAAAGGACCTTGAAAGCACTATAGTTTTAAAAGGAAAGATTGATGGCCTAAATTGATTATTCATATAAATCATGTGTAACCTTTATATTGGGTCAAGATGAAAAATGACTGAGTCTATTACATCATTGGTGACCTATAGCATTGTTCTAGTTTTTTACGTATAATTAGACATAATTTAAATAGAAATTAATTTGGACCAGTTTTTGCCTTCATTTGTTACATTATACAGGCTCACCATCTGAGGTTCTAGGTACAGTTCAGCTAGATGATGATCATTATACTCTGCAATCTAAAAACCATGAAGACATGTGTGATGACATAGAAGACCCAGGACTGGTGAAAGTTGAGGAGCAGGAACAAGGCATTGTCAGATTACATGTCTACAAGTCATATTGGTTTGCAGTTGGTGTTTGCCTGGCTCCTATGATTTTGATATCATTGTTTTTAATGCAGGGTATGTATGTGACATTTGACATTCCAAAGACTTAGGGCTTATATGCCTTTCGAGGTCATTCCACCCTTGTTACAAAAGAGACTATTTCCACTACCTAAAGAATGACCTTTGGCAGTTGGGCACTCCATTTTCTCATGTAAGCCTAGAAAAGTCTCTCTGTAAGTCATCAATTGCTTAACAAAGTTAAAAACAATCTCAACAAGCTCTGATTAATTTTGGCTTTTGCTGTGTAGTGATTAGATTTGTAATTTTTGGTGTTTCGAGGTAAGTGTTTCTGGACCTGTTGTGTCTCTAGTTTTTATATTGCACATTTTTCTAACCAATAACTAGATGCACCATTTACTTAATTTTGTAAACATTACAATACTACAATAATAATTTTGTTTATAGCATCAAGAAACATAAATGATTGGTGGTTGTCTTACTGGGTTAGCCATGATAATAACAAGTCCATGGATGTAAATCTTGCACTGGAGATACAGTCTAAATTTACTGCCATTCTTGAAAGGTAGACAAATAGTCTTATCTTAAGTCATTTCTACATTCTTTCATATTTTTTTTTATCAGATTTTACACCATGACATGAAAACATGTTATTAATTTGTTATAAAGTAAACTATAGCTTCTTTTATTATTATTTTTTAAATATGGAGAAATGTTAAATTTATGAACAAGATGCATTATCAATATTGTATTATAGATAAAGGAATGCTAAATATTTGCGCTTTACTCTAACATTGTATTCCACTGTTAACCCATGATATCAGTATACAACATTATAGCTATATAATTAAGGGTATTTTTCAGTTCAAATGAATCAATGACAAACATAACAAGAGCAGAAGATAACCTCAGTTTTTATCTAACTGTTTATGGATGTCTGGCAGCTAGCAACTCGATCTTTACTCTTATCAGGGCTTTCTTATTTGCCTATGGGGGAATTTGTGCAGCAAAAAGTCTTCATACTCAGATACTTACGTCTGTTTTAAGGGTAAGTGTAATTAAATAAAAGGATGTATATTATTGGTTATTATATCACTTTTTCGGGATATATAGAAATCATCCTGTCTGTCTGTCTCTTTGTCTGTCTTGTGAGCACAACTCCTAAACCACTCAATGGATTTGGATAAAATTTTATATGTAAATGTACAAAAAGGAAGATATTATCAAATTCCTGCAAAAGAAGATAATTCAATTTAAAGGTTTTACTTGTTTAAAATCTTGTAAGCTCAACTTTAAAACTACTCCATAGATTGTAGGAAGGTTAGGCATCATATGAAGACATGCATGAAGAAAATTTTTTTTTTGTTCAATGTCTCAAAAAAGAGATAATTTGACTTCAGTAATTTACATGTTAAAACCTTGTAAGTGCAACTCCTCCTAAACTGCTCAATGGACTTAGATGAAATCTTATATGAAGGTTAGGCATCATATGAAAAAAGTTAAGTAATGTAAAATCACCTCAAGCAAGAAATAATCTGACTTTAACGTTTTGTACGTCAACTTGAAGTTGACATTTTATCTTTTTGGACTTGAACAAGGATATATAGCCCATTGATTAAAGTTGATATTTCAAAACTCTATAACTGTCACCATGACCTAATTGATCATATATGGAGTGTCCATTTTAAATACAATCAGCAATATCCAACTGTCACAAAATATTAGCTGTGTTGTTTTTTTTTATATTTTTGTTTATTTGATGGTTTTTTTTTGTAGTCAGGATTTGAACATTTCCTCCTACTTCACCACCTGACTATTGTGCCCTAGGGTATGAAGGATGTATATTGTCAGTGTTCGACTGGGTGCTCTAGGATGTGAAGGATGTATATTGTCAGTGTTCTCTGACTAGGGTGCCCTAGGGTATGAAGGATGTATATTGTCAGTGTTCTCTAACTAGGGTGCCCTAGGGTATGAAGGATGTATATTGTCAGTGTTCTCTGAGTAGAGTGCCCTAGGGTATGAAGGATGTATATTGTCAGTGTTCTCTGACTAGGGTGCCTTAGGGTATGAAGGATGTATATTGTCAGTGTTCTCTGACTAGGGTGCCCTAGGGTATGAAGGATCTATATTGTCAGTGTTCTCTGACTATTGTGCTCTACGGTATGAAGGATGTATATTGTCAATGTTCTCTGACTATTGTGCTCTACGGTATGAAGGATGTATATTGTCAATGTTCTCTGACTAGGGTGCCTTAGGGTATGAAGGATCTATATTGTTAATGTTCTCTGACTACGGTGCCCTAGGGTATGAAGGATCTATATTGTCGATGTTCTCTGACTAGGGTGCTCTAGGATATGAAGGATGTATATTGTCAGTGTTCTCTGACTAGGGTGCCCTAGGGTATGAAGGATGTATATTGTCAGTGTTCTCTGACTATTGTGCTCTACGGTATGAAGGATGTATATTGTCAGTGTTCTCTGACTATTGTGCCCTAGGGTATGAAGGATGTATATTGTCAGTGTTCTCTGACTATTGTGCTCTAGGGTATAAAGGATGTATATTGTCTATGTTCTCTGACTAGGGTGCCCTAGGATATGAAGGATGTATATTGTCAGTGTTCTCTGACTAGGGTGCCCTAGAGTATGAAGGATGTATATTGTCAGTGTTCTCTGGCTATTGTGCTCTAGGATATGAAGGATGTATATTGTCAATATTCTCTGACTAGGGTGCCCTAGGGTATGAAGGATCTATATATTTTTAATGTTCTCTAACTAGGGTGCCCTAGGGTATGAAGGATGTATATTATCAGTGTTCTCTGACTAGGATGCCCTAGGGTATGAAGGATGTATATTGTCAATGTTCTCTGACTAAGGTGCTCTTGGATATGAAGGATGTATATTGTCAGTGTTCTCTGACTAGGGTGCCCTAGGGTATGAAGGATGTATATTGTCAGTGTTCTCTGACTAAGGTGCTCTACGGTATGAAGGATGTATTTTGTCAGTGTTCTCTGACTGTTGTGCTGTAGGGTATGAATGATGTATATTGTCAGTGTTCTCTGACTAAGGTGCTCTACGGTATGAAGGATGTATTTTGTCAGTGTTCTCTGACTATTGTACTGTAGGGTATGAATGATGTATATTGTCAGTGTTCTCTGACTATTGTGCTCTACGGTATGAAGGATGTATATTGTCAGTGTTCTCTGACTAGGGTGCCCTATGGTATGAAGGATGTATATTGTCAGTGTTCTCTGACTATTGTGCTCTAGGGTATGAAGGATGTATTTTGTCAGTGTTCTCTGACTGTTGTGCTGTAGGGTATGAATGATGTATATTGTCAGTGTTCTCTGACTAAGGTGCTCTACGGTATGAAGGATGTATTTTGTCAGTGTTCTCTGACTATTGTACTGTAGGGTATGAATGATGTATATTGTCAGTGTTCTCTGACTATTGTGCTCTACGGTATGAAGGATGTATATTGTCAGTGTTCTCTGACTAGGGTGCCCTATGGTATGAAGGATGTATATTGTCAGTGTTCTCTGACTATTGTGCTCTAGGGTATGAAGGATCTATATTGTCAATGTTCTCTGACTAGGGTGCCCTAGGGTATGAAGGATGTATATTGTTAATGTTCTCTGACTAGGGTGCTCTAGGATATGAATGATGTATATTGTTAATGTTCTCTGACTAGGGTGCCCTAGGGTATGAAGGATGTATATTGTCAGTGTTCTCTGACTAGGGTGCCCTAGGGTATGAAGGATCTATATTGTCAATGTTCTCTGACTAAGGTGCTCTTGGATATGAAGGATGTATATTGTCAGTGTTCTCTGACTAGGGTGCCCTATGGTATGAAGGATGTATATTGTCAGTGTTCTCTGACTATTGTGCCCTAGGGTATGAAGGATCTATATTGTCAATGTTCTCTGACTAAGGTGCTCTTGGATATGAAGGATGTATATTGTCAGTGTTCTCTGACTAGGGTGCCCCAGGGTATGAAGGATGTATATTGTCAGTGTTCTATTGTAATGTTTATTGATTAAACTTAAAATAGTAAATAAATTATTCAATGTAGAGTCAAAATTCAACTCTTCTACTAAAACCTCCCAGTATGATGTTGAACTTTGAAATAAGTAGTAGAATTTTTGCAAGTTCAAAATCCTTAATATAGACAGCCAACACATAAACTACACATTTCAAGGAATTAGGACAGTTTTCTTGATTTTATAGATAGAGCTCAGCAACTGACATAAAAACTAATGGAAGAAGGATTAGTTGCTTATAGATTACAGCCTTTATTTCAAATTTCTACAGTTGCCACTACTAACTGATATGGAGTGTCCATTTCCATTGGGAGCCACCAATTGCTCTAGATGTCTTTTCTCTTTACCAGACCTTACCTTCAAAAATCAGCATGACAGGTGTCTTGCAAGAAGCAGGAACTTGTCACCCTTCCTGAGCACCTAAGATTACTTCCAGTTTTAAATGGTGTTTCTGCTGTTTGTTTTTTTTTGCAAACTTTTTATGTTTTTGTGTGTCTTGAATGGTTTGGTTTTTTTTTGAGTTGTACTTTTTGATATTCCTTGTGTTGTTTTGTTGCTTTGTATTACATGAACTTAATCTTACAGTATTTCTAGGGTGCATTTCTTGAGCAAACAAAGATATGCTTTTTCATGTTGGTAATCCATGACAAGATGATGTCATCATTGAGCAGGCCATTAATGGAAATAATGAAATTAACTGAA
This sequence comes from Perna viridis, assembly GCA_037379345.1. NCBI lineage: Eukaryota > Metazoa > Mollusca > Bivalvia > Mytilida > Mytilidae > Perna > Perna viridis. The sequence goes on from CM074512.1 coordinate 7,428,636, forward strand.
GTTTGGCAGTTATCCTTATTTTGGTTGCAGAATAGTCATAAACTCAAACATCAACCATACCTTATTTCATGTATGATATTTAGCATACAATATATTTATTGGCAATGAATGGGTTAATTTTTCTCTGCCTGACTTGTACATTGCTTTGAAATAACAGTTTACAATACTGACATGATTTTGATTGAATATTGTGTTGACTTTCAGGCTCCCATGTCTTTCTTTGAGGCAACACCCATTGGTAGAATCATCAATCGATTCTCATCAGATCTTTACAGTATTGATGATTCATTGCCATTTATATTGAATATATTCTTGGCCAATATTTATGGTATTATTGGTACAATAGCTGTTCAATGTTATGGATTACCATGGTTTGCCATTCTTCTGGTACCATTAGGACTTGTCTATCTTAGAATTCAGGTATGTAGTTTAGATTTAATTGTAGTGTGGATGAATTTTAAGATGTTTTTGCCTTGAGTCTTTTGATAGCCTATTAAAGAATTTATGTACTATTTTTATGACTTTACAGCTTAGTAGCTCTAGCATTTCTAGTTTCACTGTTGTCCATCTTTCCCTCATTCATTATTTTACTGTTTTAGGCCTCAGCATTCAGTTTTACCGATGCATGTTACATATGTACAGAGATGTGCCATATATTTTTGGTCATTTTGAAATTTTTATTCATTTTCTTGTTCCCATGAAGTTTTGATGAACTTTGCAGTCATATTAAACTGCGCTGTGTGAAACATTTTGATTGAACTTTGATCTGAAGATCAATTTAATGATTTTTGCATGACAGATTCTTGTCTGGGCTGTAACTTTTTTTTTGTCTTTTGGTATAGGCTTTTGATATGTGGCATGAGGGTAGATTAGCTTAAGACAATGTATAACTTACCACATTTGGTGACCTTTGACCTTAAACTTTGACCTCATGGTCTAACTAATTTTTGCATTACTGTTTGTGTATGGTCTGCAATGAGTTTTGTGTGTTAAATTGAATGTGGTGTACAGGATTATTACCACAGATGGATTCCTTCTCATGATATTTGTCATGGATGACCAAGTGATGGCTATTTAATCCAATCTGAATAAACTTGAAAATATTGAATACAAAAAAAAAAAAATTAATAAACTATATACAAAGTTAACAATGTTCACCAATAGAAAATATAAAAGTGACTTCCTTTGAACAAACGGCTTTACTGTAGTGCTGGAGCATCATATAATGGGTTTTCATCATGATTCCGGTATTTAATTTGTATATTCACTATAACATCAGAGACAAGGGGTGAGTATACTCAAATGGTAAATCAGGCTATGTCCACCATACAATGAAGGTAAAGTAAGCTTGGACACACTCCAGAATAGACCCTTTTGTGGTTAGTTGATGAGCATGTTCAGTATACACTTCCACGAGGTAGGGCTTGGGTAGAACAAAATAATTTTCCGTGTGGAAGTGTATATTGAGCATGCGCTACGCATACTCATCGACTATCCTACAGTTAGCACAAAAGGGTCTATATGAATAATGAGTTACTGCAGTTATATTATGATACTGTATCACAAATTGCTGTTGATGCCGGACTATGGACTAATCAGTACTACCATTACTGGACTAATCAGTACTGCCGTAACTGGACTACTGGAACACTACCATTACTGGACTACACGAACACTACCATTACTGGACTAATGGAACACTACCATTACTGGACTAATGGAATACTATACTGCCATTACTATACTAAAGCTATTGGACCTATGAAATATATAATAATTCCATAGCTAGAACGTTTTAAAATGTCTGAACGCTATAAATTACAAGGCACTTCAAAATATAAAGAAATACATGTATATAATATACTGTGTACATATGTCAGTACAAAAATAACACTGCTATGTGCTAATGTGTTGCACATACTACTACTACTATGCAATACACATGTTTTACATACAATATTACTCCTTGCATGTTTTGCACACTATACTACTCAGTAAATATATGATTTACACAAAAATATAATCTATACATAGTTTACCGTGTGCTCTACATCTTTACAGACTGTTGAAAATACTCCGAGCATACGACACTCATCACACCTGGAATAACATGCAGTACATCGTGCATTTCAAAGCACATAAAGCATAATTCTTACATATTATAAACTATACTGTAAATAGTTTGAATTTGTACAAAAAAATATGTATGAAAAGACGGCAAATAACTTTATAATACAAAAGGTTTCAGCGGAATGATGTGTGGCAGTTTTAGCACCGTTTAATATTAAATAAATAAATAAATAAAACTGTGACTTACCATAGAAAGCCAGTGCCACGTCCGCTTCGTGCACAAATATCACACACTACCCAGACATGTTGATTCTACAGGTGACAGTTGTTAAACTGATGTCACAATAGTAGGTAATTTAAAAGGAAAATATTGTTACAGTCTGATGATTGAGGTATTGCAAAGAGTATTGAAATGAAAAATCGATAAATAACCGACACAGTAGAAATCGGTTCAAAACAAAAAATATACAATCAAAACAAATGTTTTGACAATATTTAGTTAAGTTTTTCTATGTTATAGGTATTGGGAAAAAATACCAGTGGATTTATTCAAATATGTTAAAATCCAAAAATATGGCCAAAACGTGAACACATGAAAGAGTGATGATGTACATACACAATGTAGCAAACCAAATAAAAAATTACACATAGAAATTAAAGATAAGGCAAACAAGACATCACACAAAAAACTAAACCACTAGCAATATGAACTCCCACAAAGAGTGACATCAGATGCTCTGGAAGGGTAAGCACAGGCTTGTATAACATTAACAATATAAAATGTAGCCCTCTTTTATACTGAAAGAACTTGTTTCCTGTACAGTTTGTGTAATATATATATTATACATTATCCCAGAGGGTCAATGTTGCAAAAGTTTCCAGGCTTCCAATTTGAGAGCAATACTATCTGAGTAATCAAGATTCTAGTGGAAATCAAAAGAATGTAATCCAGGGACAAAGGCCCAACATGGAAAACAGACACGAATAAAAATCAATCCTCCCAAAACTAGTAGAATAAAGTATATGTGTAGTAGTTACAAATTTTAAAAAGTTACAGAATGAGCAGTATTTTTATATAGTCCTTAATGTGTCAATCCAGAGGTTGAGTATTTAAGTATACTTACATTTATGACTCCTCATCATTATAATTCTCATGTAGCTCCAAACCATTAGGTTTAGCCAAATTCTTTCAATTGTTGAACTTATCCTTATTACAAGGCCTACAAAAGTCTCCAGGGGTCAAAGTTGTCAGACAAGTCCATGTAAGAGTTATTGCCCTTGAAAGGGGAAAAATGATGTTTTTATAACAGTTTTCAGCCTATATCTTGAAAGCTATAGATCGAATGAAACTTTCAATTCCTCAAATGATCCTTATGATAAGTGCTACCAAAGTCTTCTTTGAGAATGAAACTTTCAGTTGCAGAAATAATCCTTTTGATAAGGCCTACAAAAGTTTGTAGGGATCAAAGTTTTTGGATGACTCCTTGTTAGAGTTATTGCCCTTAAAAGGCAAAACGGTATCTTTTTAGGTCTCACTTACCACTTACGAGTCAAGTGGCCACCCCCAATGTAGTACCGAAAACACACTGAACCTAGAAATATGCATTGTAAATGCATTATTTGTGTGTATTCTGATCAAAAGTAGTCAAAATAAAGCTCAGAATGTGTACTTTGAAATCATATTTGTAATTTACTACAAAAGTGTATGAATATTGTTTACATGTTTGAGTAATTTGCCTCCATGCTGTCAGTTACCAGAAAAAGTAAAAAAGTTGATTTTCAGTATTTTTTATTCAAGTAAATTTTGTGAAGAATTTCTATGGTCATTGTACCATTAGAATAATGATTTTGAAAGCCTTATTTTCCAAGCTTGGAAATGGTATGCAACTTTAAATTGTCAATTGTTCTGGGAATTCACAGTGAAACTTTGAAAATTACTTGTTGAACATGTAAAGTAATGGAAACATCAGAAGTGTTTAGTGAGACCTTAGCAGTTTTCAGCCAATATCTTGAAAACTATAATAGATAAAATGAAACATTCAATCGTTGAAATGATCCATATGATAAGTCCTACCAAAGACTTTTTTGAGTCAAAATTGTTGATTAACTCCTTCTTAGAGTTATTGCCCTTGAAATGCAGAAATTTAATCAGGTGAGCCATTCAGGCTCTTGGGAGCCTTTTGTTGAGCTAGCTCACAGTATGTTTAGTTTACTACAAATTTGTATGAATGTTATTTAATTATGTTAATATTTGCCTCCATGCTGTCAGATAGCAGAAAATGTAAAAATGTGGATTTGCAGTATCATTATTAAAGTTGATTTTGTGGAAAACTTCTATGTATATTGTACCATTAATAGAATTGTTTAAATTTCATGTTCATTGTCTGAATATAGCTGAAATATTGCTGCTTGGATGTTAAACCCCAACAAACAAACGAAAATAGAATTGTTTAGAAATCCTTGTTTTCCAAGCTTTGGTATGTACCTTTAAGATAATATTTGTCCTTGATATTCATAGTTTTTTATGAAGTTGAAGAAAATTGTACAATCAGCTGTCATCGTTATATTTTACAGCAATACTACAGACATACAAGTAGAGAGTTGAAAAGAATAGCCAGTACATCTTTATCACCTGTATATGCTCATTTCTCAGAAACAATCACAGGACTTGTAACTATCAGGGCATTTAGAGCAACAGATAGGTAAATGTCTGTAGAATTGTATTAGGTTTGAGAAAACTACCTATCCTCTTAGTCTTTTCAAAGTTACAGGGATGATGTATTTTCAAGATCACTCATTAAATTATTTGGAGGTAGTTTTAGGGATATTAAGTCAGTTTCTCTTGTAATTCAACTATACATGATTCAAAAGGATATACATAATAATATTAAAAGTTGCATACATGTCAATGTAAACTATTCACAAAGAATGTTTGTCACTGAACTAGTCAGAATGTAAAACCTTTTGTTTTTATACCCTGCCACATGAAATGATGGGGATTTATGTTTACCTTCTGTAAAGTTGCCTATTCATCCATTCGATTGTCCATCCCCCATGGCTTTCAGATGATAAGTTTAAAACTTAGCCAGGTTGTTAAGTACCATAAAGTACAGGTTATGTTCTGATTTTTCATAATCCAGTTATGTAGATTTTGAGTTAGGTCATTTTGAAAAATTTGCCATCCCCCTTTTTTGCCATTATGTGGCAGGGTATATCTTAATGTTCCATTAATGCTCTAAATGGCAGAAAGGGCCATGTGATCAATTGCCATCCCTTATTGTCCACTTTAGATGTCTGTAAATTGAAATTATTTGATAGATATTAATGAAAGTATGCTTGAATGTTTCTTAGAGTATTCTTCACAAAAAATTGAATTTCAATTTTTGATCCTTCAGCTCGTTATTCAGTCCAAGCTGTAGGACAACTCCTTGTTAGAAATATTGCCCTTGAGAGATGGAAAATGACATTTTTTGCAAATTTTAGCCAATATCTTGAAAAACCATGATAGATAGAAAAAAAATTTTGACAAAAGTCCTCATTGTCCTTGAAAGGCAAAAAAATGCCCTTTATTGCAGTTTTTAGCCCCGTCTTGAAAACCTTTATAGATAGAAAAAAAATATCTTTACAATTGGGTCAGCAAAAGTCTTCATTGATTTGATGGAAGTTGTAGGACAATTCTTTGTCAGAGTTATTTCCCTTGAAAGACAAACGGTGATGTTTTATGTAGTTTTAGCCAATATCATGAAAATGCAATAGATAAAAAAAACATATTTCATGAAGTTATCCTCATGATAAGGCTTTGAAAGGAAGTTGTAGAAAGACTTCTTGCACTCAAAAAATGAAAAATTACATTTTATTTAAAAAAAAACTTTCCATTGATGAAATGATTTATGATAAGGCCTGGAAAATTCTCCCCCTAGGTGGAAGTTGTAGGAAGACTTCTTGTTAGAGTAATTGCCCTTGAAAGGGGGAATACTGACATTTTTGAAATTTAAGCCCATACCTCAAAAACTTTAATATATAGAAAAAAACTTTCAGTTGAGGAATTAACCTTTATAATAAAGTCTGCAAAACTCTCCTATTGTAAAAACTTGTAGGAAGACATTGTTAGAGTTATTGCCCTTGAAAGGCAAACATTGATGTTTTATGCAGTTTATATCTTGAAAACCATAGTAGGAAGGAAAAGACTTTCAGTTGATGAAATAATCTTTACAATAAGGCCATCATAAGTTGTCATGGATCTGATTTGTAGCATGAGTCATTGTTGAGTTTTTGTCTTTTAAAGACAAAAAATGAACGAGGTGAGCCATTCAGGCTCCTTAGAGCATCTAATTAATTTTTAATCAGATTTTTTAAATTCCTGCGTGTGTTTTACAATCAGATTTCAGATATTAGGTTTAAAATCCCAAAATGTTACTTTCTATTTTTGGTCCAATTTCAAAAACTTTTAATTGAATTTCCAATATTGTGCTATATGTGTGTATTATGAACTATAAGTCCCTGTGCTTATCAAGAACTAATATTGTGCTATATTGTGCTATATTATGAACTGTAAGTCCCTGTGCTTGTCAAGAACCAATATTGTGCTATATTGTGCTATATTATGAACTATAAGTCCCTCTGCTTGTCAAGAACTAATATTGTTTCCCATCTTGCTCCAAATAAAAGAGTTTGAAATGTTGTGCTCTGTTAAGCTCTTTATTGTAAAAATTAATGTAATTTGGACTTAAAAAATCTCAAGTTTTTCATCCATATGACATTGTTAGCTCTCTCATACCTACATTACTATATTTATTTCCATGCAATTTATACAGAAAGGATACCATCACCAATATCAAGAATTCAAGAATCCACGAATTTGTGTTTCTTCCCTAATCCATGAAAATTGGTATCCATTAATTAAAATACTTTCACAGTATTTGTCTGTCACATTTTTGGTTTCCTTGTGATATTTAATGAATTTCTCTACCAATTTTTTTTACGAGAACACAATGTTTTGTGTTGTTTTAAACTTACAATGCATTTTAGATAACCCAAAGAAGTATTATTTTATAATTGTTTTGCCTTAGTCAGTATTATAGGGATCTAAGATGAAGTGTTATTTTATAACTGTTTTGCCTTAGTCAGTATTATAAAGATCCAAGATGAAGTATTATTTTATAATTGTTTTGCCTTTGTCAGTATTATAAAGATCCAAGATGAAGTATTATTTTATAACTGTTTTGCTCTTTCAGTATTATAAAGATCCAAGATGAAGTATTATTTTATAATTGTTTTGCCTTTGACAGTATTATAAGGATCTAAGATGAAGTATTATTTTTGTCTGTATTTAAGGAATATTTTGTAGATTTGTTGTATTGTGTTGGGGAAATCACCAGTTTAGTGACCAAATTTGGATTTCAGTGTATTAACAATATCTGTATTAGCATTCAATATTTTGTATCTAAAGTATTTAGTTTTATTTTTAGGTTTCGACAGGAAAATATTAACCGACTGGATTTAAACCAGAGAGCACAGTTTGCAGGACAAGCTGCTTCCAGCTGGTTGAACTTTCACCTCCAAGTTGTTGGTGTTGTAATGGTTGGTGGGATAGCATTTATTGCTGTTCTACAGCACCATTTAGGTGAAGTAAGTCCTGGTAAGCTTTCTATTTGTATTGGATATGTCATTTGTTTAAATTGTTGGTACTTCTAACCTTAGTAATGAAACCCAATATTATTCTGTGTTCAGTGTTTAAATTAGTGAGCTCTCTAGAATTTGCATTTTAAGTATTTTGATCAGACTTTGTACATAGTTTGGTTTTCAAGAAATCCTAGTATCCTATCATTTTACAATATCATAGGACAAATTTAAACATTACAGTGTCATATTTTTTAATGGTATATGGGTGCCACAATTATATATATTTTAATGTTAAATTTCTAATTGAAGCACACCACATCTTTTTGACAACAATCACTAAAAAAAGTGTTTGAAATTAACTGTAAATTTCCACAACTTTTCTGCAAAACATATGTTGTATCTACTACTAAAAGCTGTCCCAGATTTTTACTCTAAATACGCTGATTAGACATCTGCCATCTATTGCCTCTTTTCATGCCTTTATTGAAATTTATTTTTGTGTCTTTATCCAATCCTCACATTTAACTCGACAACTACATTGATTGACATTGAGAATGATACACAGCACAGTTAAACACTATGTCTGCAAGATGTCATTGGATTTTTTTTAAGTTAGATTTATACAATGAAGAAATTTGCCTATCTAGTACATCAATTACTTGATATGTTTGGTAATGTTTAAAAGAAATTGCTTTGTTTATATTATTTCAGGTTTGGTTGGACTTGCCATATCATATTCTCTGTCTGTCACTAATCTCTTATGTGGAGGTGTAAATTTCTTCACTGAAACAGAGAAGCAGATGGTCAGTGTTGAGAGAACAAAGCATTATATTGACAACATTCCTGCTGAACAGTCTGAAGGATCTCTCATTGTATGTACCCAATACTGCACTTAATAATTACCCAATACTGCACTTAATAATTACCCAATACTGCACTTAATAATTACCAAGTGGAAAATATGTTTAATTTATTGAAGATATTATGTCCGACTCTACAATTTCAATTAAAATATTAGTTTCCTACCAGTAAAGCTGAAGAAGTTTATAATTAATGGTTTACTTCATTCTTCTTACAATTGCAGACATTGTCGTGGTTATTGTTGTCTGTAGACACAAGTTAGAATAAGTCTATGGATCATATTGAATTGTTTCATACAACTTACGCAGGTTGTGATTGAAGTTTGTGGTCCTGGCCACACCTATTATGGAATTATTGGCCATAAAGAAGCTTATCTTAAACTTTTGATAAAATGCATAGTTCATGATTAATTTCAATTGGATTAAATATAATTTTTTTTGTAATGCTAAACCTTACTGTAATTAGATTTGTAGTTCTGGGCCTGGTTTCAATGAATCCACACTTTGCTCCTAAAGATTTTAACCAAAACTGGATTATTAGGTTCTTAGATGAACTGAATTCAATCATGTTTTAAACAGCTGCAAAAAATGTGCAGTCATATGTTATCATGATCTCATCATCTGGTGTCAATAGACAATTTGGTTTCCAGATAGTAATTTGTTTAGAAATGTAAGGATCTTTATAGAATATGCCACAAGGAGCCATACCACAAAAGGAAGGCTGGGATTGATTTTTGGGGTTTTAGGCATATTAAGGGGCAAAAAAATGGTGTGAAACAAGCTTATTCATTATGTCGAAACAATAACTTGACTATTAGTGAATGCACCTCTTTGAAATTGTACCACAATGTGTCATACCACAAGGGGAAGGCTTTGATTGATATTGGGGTCTTGAATTAACTGTTTAGGAATAAAGAGTCAGAAACAAGCATATTCATTATGACAAGTGAATTGGTCTCTTTGAAATTGTACTGCAAGGTGCTATACAACAAAAGGAATTGATTTAGGGGATTGAACCATTTAGGAATGAGGGACCAAAAGGGACCAGAAACGAGCATTTTTCCTAATATCTGGATAATAACTTAAGTTAAAATGCCATCCCCCAAAGAAAGGCTTAAATTGGTTTCAGGGGTTGTTACTGGGACCATGCATGAAATAGGGACTAAACAATAATTTTATCACTCTATTTTCTCTCTTGCAAAATTCAGACTTGTATGAAGCTTGAATTTCATGTCAGTACTTGCTGTTCAGATTGCCACCTCTATAGTTGTATCCAGCTGTACCCTTTGGAACATATGATTAGATTTCAATTTCACACCATAGTTGGTAAATGTACAATATCAATTTTTTAAGTTCTTTTACCTCATTAATTCATTCATTCTTTTATTCAGTCATAATTTTTTTAACTTGTATGGACCTTTATTTGAAGAAGTTTGAGATACAGACTTGAATGCTGGTTTATGGCAAGATATAGATGATTGGCTGATTAAGTTTGAATATAGTTCCACTTTCACTTAACACTTGCCATTTCCATTACTCAAGTTTCTCATTTTTTGTTCATGTTAAAAATATTTTCAAATATTGCTTTGAATTCTCAGGGCCACAGATTGTTTTTTGCATAAGGTTGAACTTTTTAAGCAAAAAATTACTTCAAAACCAATACTAGTACTTTTTTAGCTCGCCTAGCCGAAGTCCATGTGAGCTATTGCCATCACATTCCGTCCATTGTCTGGTGTCCTCCTTGTCTGTCATCATCATTAACAATTTTTCAAAACTCTTCTCCTTCCACACTACTTGACCAATTGGAACCAAACTTGCTATGAATGTTCTTTGGGGTATCTTGCATAGAACTGATGTGGAATTTTTGATCTGTCGAAAAACATGGCTGCCATTACTCAAAATAGAACACAGAGGTCAGACAGTAGTTTTTCGCATATATCTCCAAAACTGTTAGGTTTAGCCAAATTCTGACATAAAGATCCACAGGAGGTCAAATTTTCATTTTAATCTGTTAAACTTTGTTGGAACATAATTGAACATAGGGATCAGACAGTAGTTTTTTTAGCTTATTATGTTTACCAAACCGTTAGGTTTAGCCAAATTCTTTCAATTGCTGAAATGATCCTTATTTTAATGCCTACAAAAGTCTCTGATCAAAGTTGTCACACGACTCTTTGTAAGAGATAATGCCCTTGAAAGATGAAAATGATGGGTTTTTTTTGGTTTTTTTTACAGTTTTCAGCCAAAATCTTGCAAACTATAATAGATAGAAACTTTCAATTGCTGAAATGATCCTTCTGATAAGTCCTACTGAAGTCTTCTTGAGTAAAAATTTTGGACAATTCCTTGTTAAATTTATTGCCCTTGAAAGACAAAATTTAACCAGGTAAGTGATTTAGGCTCTTGGGAGCCACTTGTTGATGTCCCCGGCCAGTACGTAGAAGGGGTAATAGAAATATTGGTGTCCATGTGTGCATTTTTGGGTCCATCACGCTTGACTTTGATGACACAAATCCTTGTTGCTCATCAGATTTTGTCCAAATTGTATATGATTATTAATCACCATGTGCAGTTGATCATATTGCAGGTCATTTTGATTTGACTTAATTCAGTGAGTTTTACAAGAGTTATGGGAACTGTTTAGTTTGTACATGCTATACTATAGGAACACTTTGTAGATGCAACTCCTAAGAAACCACTCAACAAATTTTGCTTAATTTTTTGTAGAATTGTTAATCACCATATGTATATATGTACATTTTGCACCCCAATTTTTATTCAACAAATTTTACTTGAGTGATGGGACTTTGTTGAATGTGTACATGCTATAGTTGATCTTATTGCAGTGTGAATTTGATTCTGGTCTCACTAACCACTTCCAGGTCAAATAGCCACCCCCCTGTGCAGTACCAAAAACACACTGAACCTAGATCTATGCATTGTAAGTGCATTATTTGTGTGTATTTTGATCAAAAGTAGTCAAAATAAAGCTGAGAATGTGTACTTTAAAATCATATATGTAATTTACTACAAAAGTGTATGAATATTGTTTACATGTGTGAGTAATTTGCCTCCAAGCTGCCAGTTAGTAGAAAAGGTAAAAATGTGGATTTTCAGTATTATTTATGATAGTAAATTTTTTGAAGATTTTCTATGATCATTGTACCATTAACATAATGATTTTGAAAGCCTTATTTTCCAAGCTTCGCAATGGTATGCAACTTTAAGATGTCATTTGTCCTGGAAATTCACAGTGATACTTACTGTTACTTGTTTAACATGTAAAGTAATGGAAACCTTAGAAGTGTTTATTGAGACCTCTAGTATTTTACAAGAGTAATGAGACTTTTGCATTTTAACTTTTTTTGCAGTTGATGGGGCCGTATGATTACTTGCAGCAATCATGTTTGTTGTTTATAACCTTGAACAAAAGTACAATTATATTAAATTAATGATACAACAATTGCATAAATTTTTCACAAAATTAGATTAAATAAAAGATACATACCCATTTAAATTTACTTGAAGACTTTTAAGTTCTGTTTGAGGTTATAATATTTTGTTTTAACATTCAAATTAAAATATTAGATCTGATAGTCAGTTTCATGCCGATTTTTCTTTAATATGTTTGAGATATCAAAGAAGGAAGAACACTGTGTATAGGGTTCTGCAACATAATGAAATTATAGTAATTGTCCTATTGAAATTGAAATAATTTGTGGCAGTAATGAACTTGTACCCAAATGATTATTGTCTGTAGTATTATATTTAACTATTGTAATATATCAATATTTACTTCTTTATTCAAGGTATCACCAGTTTGGCCTACAGCAGGTATAGTTCATTTCAAGAATGTTTATCTGCAATACCGTGATGGCCTATCTAATGCATTATCTAATGTAACATTTCATACACATCCTGGTGAAAAGATTGGTATTGTGGGAAGAACAGGATCTGGTAAATCCAGTCTATTTTTGGCATTATATAGAATAGTGGAAATCAGTAGTGGATGTATTACCTTAGACAACACTAATCTACAACTTATAGATCTTAAAGACATCAGGTACTTTCTTTGTTAAAAATTTATCACACTTTCTAAGCCAAATTATGAAAGATTTAAAAGGTGTGATGTCCTTTTTTTTTTTATATCTTCTTAACTCTGCTTTAAAGCAGACCAGTATATCTAGATAAGGATATTCATCCATCCATCTTTCTTTCCAATCTTCTGCCACACTTTATATTATTAACTACTTCTAAACAACTTGTTGGATTTCCATGAAATTTTCAGGCTATACCGGTAATTATCCAAAACTCTTTCTGAACCAATTGTAAATGAATCTTTCAAGGAATAATTATGATGTTATTCCATAGTGTACTTGCTATTTTAATTTTTTATAGAAGTTTTTTTCCACCACCTTTAAGGATTGGATGCAGTAAGTTTTACTGCTGTTCATATGTGTGTGCGTCTGACCCATAGCATGTTGTAGCCCAAAAACCTTTCATGGGAACTATTTAAATTTTGAGAGTTGTACTGTGTTAAAGCTTTTCAGCTTGATTGTACTTCAATGACTACCTAAACAGTTTTTATACGCCCGTCTAAGTTTTGATGTATTATGGTATACCGTCGTCTGTCCGTCCGTCATCCACACTTCGGACAATAACTCAAAAACTCTTTCACCTACTTTTATGAAACTTTGGTTAATTGTTCATATCTACTGAACTAAGCTCCCTTTCGATTAAATTACAGAATTTTCGTTTCCATGTTATGAATTTTTTTACTTAAACAAGTGTGCACACAGACTGGTATTGTCTTGAATGTGTTTGCATTGTCTAGAAAACTCCTCCATTTATTGATATCAATAATTGAATTGTGCATATGTTGATAAATATCCATTAACATATGTAACTAAATACCTACTGACATCAATATATGGGGAACAAATTACACAATGGCTTACCATAATCATAACACAAGTCATATACGTATAACAATGCCTCTTTCTTGAAAGTGTACTTGCATGGATGTGCTGAACTTGATATGCCATGTTAAGTATTGACCAATGGTTGGAGCTCCTCAGGAATGTATTTACATGTACATTGTACTTTAATGTGTACATAATGTCTATATGTATAATGTAGAGTCCCCGAAACCTCATATTACAATAATGGGCAGCTAATTGGACAACCCCAACTCAACAGATTCCTCAGACAACCTTTAGCACTGCTGGAGTAATAAATAGACCATCCTATAAGGCCTAAAAATATGTTATGTTTCCGGTCACCCTACCGACCCTCCTTCAGACCCCTACCCAAAAGTTTTTGTTATTTTGAAGGAAAAAATAATTATAAAGTCTACTGATTGTCTTTCAGAAAAAAGTTGAAGGAAAACCATAAGTATAAGTTGTTTATATTTAGATTCGATAGTAAACACACATGCTGTGAGTGTGCTCTTGGTTGTGGATAATCCCTTTTGGGATTCGGCACTTGAATTAATTATTTTTTGTTTTGACCACCCTCGTCAAAACAAAATATTATCTCGAGCACCGAAACCCAAAAGGGATTAGGCGGTGGACTGAGTCTATTAGTTTTCACATATTTGGTTCATTGTATTTCAAGTTTAGTGTCACTATGACTTATTCCATTTTAAAAATTTTAAATAAAAATAAATCCCTACCTACCGACCCGACAACATTTTAGAATGGTGATTGGAAACATTTTTTCTGGCCTTGGAGATTTCTCATCAATTGACTGGCATGCACCATTAAGTTGACCTACCTTTCTGTTGTACATGCACTTGGAAGTGTTGATTTAATTCCGAGAAGTATTTTGCTGGGTCAAAGATTCAGCAAATGCTGTAGGCTCTACAATATATAGCGTACAGATTACAAATTGGATCAATGGGTCACAGGGTGATATTAAATCATGTGATAATGCATTTAATGAATTTAATGAATGACTGTGGTCACAACTAATTTTCCTGAATACACCATGACCAACTTTCATGGGTATGATTATGCCCAGGGACTGTGTAAATGCCTCAATGTTTTACACCCTCCATGAGACCCCAAATGATAGCCGAGGGCGTTAATAAAACCCTCTACCTGTCATGTATTACAAATACCACTTATGATTGCAAACCGGGTCTAACAGTATTGAATATATATGTTAGCACGAAAAGTAAAATTAAACCAAGTATAGGAACAGTTAGCTGATGGTCGGGGTCACTCATATCATGCAAATGATTGGCTAACACTGGGTTACGAAAGATTTTAGGGGACTCTAGTGGTTTATTTCCACAAAAATAGTTGAAGCAATTATGTCCTATCTTTATAATGCACAAAATGAAGGATGTAATGGATTTTCGGAAAGTTGTACCATTGTCAACTTTATTTTACTTAAAAAAAAGGGAGATTTTCAAGTTTTCGGACAATAACTCAAAAACATTTTCATTAACTTTTATGAAACTTTGGTGAATTGTCTATACCTATTGACATAAGCTCCCTTTCCATTTTTATAAAGTTCAGATATATCTTTTCCATGTAATGAATTTTTATACTTAAAAAAGGGAGATTTTCAAGTTTCCGGACAATAATTCAAAAACACTTTCACCAACTTTTATGAAACTTTTTTTAATTGTTCATATCTATTGACGTAAGCTCCCTTTCAATTTTTATAAATTTTAGATTCATCTTTTCTGTGTAATGAATTTTTATTCTAAAAAAAAAAGGCGGATTTTCAAGTTTTGGCACAATTACTCAAAAACACTTTCATTAACTTTTATGAAACTTTGGTGAATTGTTCATATCTATTGAGGTAAGCTCCCTTCCGATTTGTATAAATGTCAAATTTTACATTTCAGTGTTTTGAAATTTTACTCTTTAAAAAAAGGCTGAAACGGCCAAGGAAATTTTATTTGTTGAAAAATCGTTGAAAATGGACCATTTGTTATGATGATCGACAAATAATTATAAAAGGTACTTGGTAATCTGTGTGTTTTGAACAAGACAGAAATGTGTAACTTAGTTAAACTTGAGGTTGCCTTAATAGTGCCAAATTTTTTTCGATTTTTTTGTGCATTTTTTATTTACTTTTTTTTTTTGGATCACAGTATTTGTAGTCAATCATATAAATTCATTAAAAGCATAAGGACAAGTTAAAAGGGCAACGGACTGTTTATTTTGTTTAGTATATGGTGACAAAAAAGATTGTGGTTTAATAATGGTAGGGTGTGGTCATTGTCATTTGTCATCATTCCTAAACACTTGGTTTTCAGGTGATAATTTAAATTTTACATGTAGTTTGTTGATCTTAATGAAATTTTATAACAAAGTTCCTAGCCACAAAGGAAGGAGGTTATTGATTTTGGGGGGTTTTGGCCCCAACTGTTTTGTAATTAGTGGACCAAATGAAAATATTTTATAGAACTTAATTATTTAACTCCAGTGTCAATAAAACTTTTCCACAATATTCTACATCTTAAAGTTCAGACTGTGATTGATTTTGTGGGTTAAGACGTAAACTGTTCAGGAATGAGGGATGAAAAGTGGGTCAGATCTAAGCATTTTCCTGATGTCCCAACACCAACTTGATTAACAGATATGGTGAATAGTGAGAAATTGTATTACTAGTAGCCATACCACCATAGGAAAGCTGGGATTATTTTGGAGTTTGTGCCTAGAACCAATTACAAATAAATCCAAATAGGGACCAGTAACAAGCCTTTTCCTGATGTCTTGGTGATAACCTTATGAAAGGGGATAGATCTTCTATAATTGATTTTAATTTCTGTTCTGCTTGATCAAATAGTATGGCCATCCTAATTTACTTTTTCCAGATGAGGGATTCAGGCTCTTAAGAGCCTTTAGTCATAAGATTTCTATCATGCCATGGTTTATTTTTTTAGGTCCCGACTTGCCATAATACCACAAGATCCATTTTTATTCAGTGGTACTGTCAGAGAAAACTTAGATCCCATGTTATCCTACAGTGATTCAGATCTCTACAGTGTATTAGAACGTTGCCATCTTAAAGTGCCAGTAGACAGGCTTGGTGGCCTCGATGTGAATGTTGGAGAACGAGGCAAACATTTCTCTGTTGGACAAAGACAACTTGTCTGTTTAGCCAGAGCATTACTTACAAAAGCAAGGGTTTGTATTACATCCTTTAGAAGTAATGAATTCTCCTTAACCAACCTTTAATTTGACAGCTGCCAATTTTTTTTTTAATATTCTGTTTATAAGTGTTGAACATATTGGCAGATTGTACAATACTTTCTCACCATTTTGAAGAAGAATTGTGTTTCATAGTATATAAAGTGCATTTACACAAGTTCCAGTATATTATATACAATATAAAAACTTTGTGATCATCTATTGGTATTGTACTATCATTGTTGTCATCTGTTAACACTTGGTTTTTGTGCTACAACTTGAGCATTAGGATGCATTAGGAGGTGACTAAATTTAAATAAGTTTGTCAGTCACACAGTTTGTCATAAAAAATCCCCTTAAACTACTCAACCGACTTTCACGAAACTTTATGGATAGCTAGGATTCCATTTGTTTAGTAATTTTCTAAAATACATACTAGTGAAGCAGCTTGTCAGCACACCATCCCTATTAGGTCTCTGCATTTGAAGGTACATTGTCTGTGTATATGGTTATAAAAATAAAGCTATATGATAGTACCTTAAAAAAACTGTTGTATGTCTTCATTCTTTTTATTTTTTAATCAATGTCATTGTTTTCTCATTTTTTTGGTTGAAATACTCATTTGGTATAAAATACAGTTACAAACTGTAATATCCTTGCAGGTATTGTGTATTGATGAAGCTACAGCTAGTATTGATGCTGAAACTGACCAGTTTATTCAGGAGAGAATAAAAGAAGAATTTCATAGCAGTACAGTGTTAACTATAGCTCATCGAACCAACACTATACTGAACTATGATAGAGTTTTAGTCATGTGTGAGGGACATGTCGCAGAGTTTGATCAACCAAATAAATTACTACAGGATAATGAATCTCTCTTTTACAAATTGGTTCATGGAAATAAATAATACTTCTTCCAGATATTTTTTCATTAGCATATGTATTTGACAGATCACTTTCCTAGTTGTTTCTGATTTCCCTATGGCATGAGCTAGTAACACCATTTTGCCTCCATTGTTGTTGTCATCCTCTTCATCATAAACTTATGGGTGTTGTTGTCCTCTTCATTTCATAAACTTATAAAAGTTTGTCTCAGAAACTTTTTTTTTTGTAAATAATAGATGTTAAGGTGTGAAGTTCTTCGGAAGTATGGTTATTTTACTCAACTGCAATGTGGAAGGTGACATAGATATACTGGTATCTGTCAGTGCTTCCATAAGGGTGCACTGTACAGTAACATTAAGGCACACTGTTTCGCACACCAAGTTACCCCGGTCAAATTTTGTAAAACTTAAAATTAAAAGTTGAAATTTGGTGGATATATTGTTTAAATGTAGATAAGCATTTATACATAGACAGATGTAATATATGTTATGGTAAACAGGTGTAATTTAAATGAAAAATGGTATCTGGAACGTTTCAGTCTCTTTCCGTATTAGGTTCTCTCCTCAGCATCAGATGGCTGATTTTCAAAATACCTTATTTTGCATGAACTTTTGGGACTAAAATTGTGAGAGAATGAATCGAAAAGGGTCTTATTATTTTTACCTTTTTTCCACCTATTCCATGCATGCTTTCATCCTGTGGTAGTGTCTAAGTGCCTGATATTTTATAAAACATAGTATTTGGCTGTTAGTTTTGGAAAGGCACTCCTGATTTGTACTAAAACTCAGTGATATTTTTTTCAGTATGTTACCATGGCTACTGGATTTCATAAGAATAATCACTAAATTACTTATAAATGACTTGAACCTCCACACACTAAGGATTTAAAAAATATGACAAAACACTAGAAAATTATGTGTGGACTGCCTCAAAACAGCTTTATTTCAACAAAATGAGACCAAATTTTCGGAAATGATCTAACTGTATTGTACTACCTTATGGCATTTTTTTCAGGAACTCTACATCTGAAAAAAAATAGGATTTTCACCATAGAAACCATAATTTCTTGTATAGGTTAAGGTGTACTGAGTAAGAAAATGTAGTTTGTGTTAAGAAATTTAATTGTTTAGTGCATATAAGTCCTTAGCAACCAAATTTTCTGAATTTTCATCATTTCAAATGCGACGTCATAGAAGATATTCTTGTATCTTCTTGTGATATGTGCTATTCTTACCACTTTTAAGTAAAAAATGTTACTTCTTTAGCTTATAATAAATAAAATGGATAACCGAACAAACTTTTTCTGTGCAAATAAGTATTGCAATGCAGAAAAGAAAGTCAAAACAAGCCTTTTAGTACCCAGTCTTATGTTTTGGGAAAACTCCATGATTTTCTATACTTTCATCCTCATATGCTATTTTTTGGAGTATGAAAACCAATGATGAGATAAAAACATCAAATAAATACTTTTTCAGTGCCCATAGTGTGAAAAAAATCTGTGTCTTAATGTGTTTTCTCATTTTTGCCATGTATATAGCCTTTTTCATTATATGAATGCATGTAGCAGAACACAAGGCAGAATTATCCCCAATCTGGGGGAGCAGACCAAGTATTAGCAAGGCAAAATTATCCCCAATCTAGGGGAGCAGACCAAGTATTAGCAAGGCAAAATTATCCCCAATCTAGGGGAGCAGACCAAGTATTAGCAAGGCAAAATTATCCCCAATCTAGGGGAGCAGACCAAGTATTAGCAAGGCAAAATTATCCCCAACCTGGGGGAGCAGACCAAGTATTAGCAAGGCAGAATTATCCCCAATCTGGGGGAGCAGACCAAGTATTAGATTTGCTATAGAATCAATATCTTATGTTCAGTTTTAATAAATCTGGAATTTTTTAATTCCATACCAATAGACCTTTCGAAAAATTACAAGACATACACAACTTAAAAAGTTCCCTTCTCCTTAAGGGTGCACTATACAGTTACATTAAGGCGTACTGTTTCGCACACCAAGTTACCCCGGTTAAATTTTGAAAAACTTAAAATTAAAAGTTGAAATTTGGTGGATATATTGTTTAAATGTAGATAAGCATTTATACATAGACAGATGTAATATATGTTATGGTAACAGGTGTAATTTAAATGAAAAAGGGTATCAGGAACGTTTCAGTCTCCTGCCGTATTAGGTTCTCTCCTCAGCATCAGATGGCTGATTTTCAAAATACCTTATTTTGCACGAACTTTTGGGACTAAAATTGTGAGAGAATGAATCGAAAAGGGTCTTATTATTTTTACCTTTTTTCCACCTACTCCATGCATGCTTTCATCCTGTGATAGTGTCTAAGTGCCTGATATTTTATAAAACATAGTATTTGGCTGTTAGTTTTGGAAAGGCACCCCTGATTTGTACTAAAACTCAGTAATATTTTTTTCAGTATGTTACCATAGCTACTGGATTTCATAAGAATAATCACTAAATTACTTATAAATGACTTGAACCTCCACACACCAAGGATTTAAAAAATATGCACTTGTTTTATGACAAAACACAAGAAATTTCTGTGTGGACTGCCTCAAAACAGCTTTATTTCAACAAAATGAGACCAAATTTTCAGAAATGATCTAACTATATTGTACTACCTAAGTGTGCCCTTACACTTGACTTTGTGGACACAACTCCAAAGAAACTGCTCAACGGATTTTGTTCAAATTTTGTAGGATTGTTCGTCACCATTTGAAGTTGATCAAATTGCACCACAATTTTTATTACCCAAATTTTACAGGAGTAATGGATTTGTTTAATTTGTACATGCTATACTATAGAACACTTTGTGGATTCAACTCCTTAGAAACAGCTCAATATTTTTTTTTTCAAATTTTCCATGTTTGTTAATCACTATATGTAGTTGTTCATATTGAACACTATTTTGATTTGACAAATTTTACAGGCATTATTGGACTTTGTTAAATTTGTTCATGCTACACTTTTGGAACACTTAGTGGACAAAATTCCTTTGAGACTGCTGTATTGATTTTGCTTAAATTTTGCTGGATTGTTAATCATAATATGTTATTGATCACATTGCACCATGATTTTTATTCTACATATTTACAGAAGTTAAGCACTTCAACTTTTAACTGCTGCAGGGGACATATTGCTATATGTAGCAATCTTGTTTCAATTTTGAAGTAAATATAAACTAGACACATAGATGCCCTTGCACTCCATATGGATACATTTTTTAGCCAAAACTCCCAAAAGTAGAACTAGCCTAAAAATATCTTTGTCTAGGAGACACAGATAATGCCCCTGCACATGAAAGATCTGTCTATTGGCACTTGGGCAACACAATAAATAAACAACTTTTCACTGTGCTTTTAAGCTGCTTAGTAGATTTGGTTCAAACTTCATTAATATATGCATGTGCATGAAGAATAACACGTATAATGATAGATGAAAATATTTTTAAAGTTTTATGCTAAAAGTAGGATTGGTTTTCGCCATGCTGATTTTGGATGAAATACCATCACAAAATTTCACATATCACAAGTTCCCACAAGTGTCTTCAAATGAAAGTTTTTCAGAAAATTAAAAGGTGTTTTACCACTAAAGATATATACCGGTGCACTTTCTCATAGTTGGTGGAAGTGTTTTGGGGTTATCATGCGAAAACTGGAAAACAACCCCCTCCCCTCTTTTTACAATTAAACTTCTGTAACTCAGAAATGATTTTTTTTCAAAATTAAAGGGAGCATTCCACAATGAATATAGACAAGTTTAGATATAATTTGTGGAAGGTATTTTTGGGTTATTATGGGAAAACTGGAAAACACTACGTTTTTAAAATGAATAAATTTCTGTAATAAAGTGAAAATGAAACATTGAAATTTTTCAAAAATTTTAAATCTTAATTTCCAGTATGGATATCTATAC
This sequence comes from Perna viridis, assembly GCA_037379345.1. Taxonomy (NCBI): domain Eukaryota; kingdom Metazoa; phylum Mollusca; class Bivalvia; order Mytilida; family Mytilidae; genus Perna; species Perna viridis. Next base: position 7,450,155 of record CM074512.1, read on the forward strand.
TTTCTAAAAGTTTCAATTTAATACATGTATATTGGTGCGAGTGTTTTTGAGTTATCATGCCAAAATGTGTTCGACAGACAAAGAGACAGATGAGGGTTAAACAATATTCCTCCCCAACTTTTAGTTGTTGAGGCATACAATTATGAAAGAATTTACTGTTAGAGAGTATCTTTCATATAAGCTCAACAACAAATTTCAGTTATTTTTTCAGTTGCATAGCCACTGGTATGGCAGGTATTGCTAGCGCTGTACCAATAATTTTTGTTGGTAAAGCATGCCATACCCAAAATTCCTGTTACAAATTTTTAAAAATAGGGTATTTTATGATTGTCCCAGAACCTCCTGGCAAGGCATCATTCTCCCTGTACCAATCCAGATTTGGATGCCCTTCCTCTGTTGTAGCCATTGAAAAGCCAATGTTTTATTTATCTGTTGTTATTGTGGTCAGTCAGGTTTGTATAACAAATCTCATTGGTTTGCCCCTAGCTTTACCAGGTTGTCTACTTCATAGATTATATCAATAACGAACATGGCCACCATATCTATAGAACATAAGGGTAAAACCATTCATATCAAGTTTTATCTCAAAATCTATATGATAGTTAGAGAAATAAAGAATTAGAAAAGATTTAGATGACTTTCCTTCTTAGGCTTGATCTTTATAGGCTCTAAGTTCTAGGAACACTCCTTATTAGAGTTATTGCCCTTGGAAGGCAAAACATCATGTTGCTTTTACAGTTTTTAGACAATATCTTGAAAACCGTAATAAATTGAAAGAAATTATCCATTGATAAAATGATCCTCATAAGTTTTTGTATTGTATGTCACGACCATTTATTGAAAATGTGTTCGAGCAAATAAAAATACTGAAATATGATGAAAAAGGATTTAAAATATTTTACAGCTTGTGGTTGAGGACTTTGAATAAAGCTGCCTTACAGCAAAATTGAATTGTGCACATATTATGTGCATCAGGCACAGACTGTTTTTCCTCAAGGTAGGGGGCTGGGATTTTATGTTGAGTTGGATAAAATGTTTTGCATATGTGTGATAACTAATTTTTTTCAGCAACAGGCAGAGTTATAAAAATGTATTTGAAAATCTACATTGTTAAGGGATGATAGAAGTATTTGAATCATAATTTTAATTTCTGTCTAAAAAGTATTTTTTGGCTCTAATTAGGAACAGTTTAATTTTTTTTCAAAATAATCTCAGGCCCCCTCAGTATATAATGGTCAATGCCTTATTATTAAATCTACCATGTATGATGAGCCCTTGTATTTGAGTCACTAAGGTTCATTTTCTGATAAGTGGTGATATCTTTAGTGTCTTGAGTTTAATATATTTAAGTAATTTTATAAAGCTATGATCATTAACAATTCCTTTTCTATAATTTTGTGTACTATAGTAATTTGTACTCTTATTGCAAAATGTTGAAATGCAATATAAGTCGGCTAATTTGATATTTCATATGTTAAGGAGGCGACATACTTTGTTAAGTAACATGAATAGCTAAATTTATTTCATGCTTTTCTTTTAATTTCATTTTATTCTACCTTTTTAATCTATTTTTTGTCAAAATTAGTGACCAAACTGTACAACAAAAGCTATGACTTTTTATTCCTTATTGTCAACTTTCCTTTCATCTGTGGCGTCATCCCTTCACACCTGTGTATATATGGAGTTTTTATATTATAACTCATACGTTGTGCCAGAGCTTGCTGTAACTTCAGGCTAGAAACCACTAATTCCACTTCCCATAGGCTTCTATGCTAATTTCACAATATTCAATGGCTTCTCTGGACTTTACCTTAACTTCTACCTGCAGAGGACTATATATCAGCATGATTCTACATATGTCAGCTCACAATCCTCAGAATGGCATGTGGGGTTAGCAGACTTGCAGTGAAGTACTGGTCACCGGAAGTGAAGGGTCTATAAATAGCATGGGAAATCCCAGTGTTTTCACAAGATAGGGGTATATATAGAAATCATTATGGAGATTAGGCTTCACATCACAAGAAGCAAAATGCACCTATAAATTGTACAGAAATGTTTTTCCTTTCAGAAACTGTTTAATTTTTTTAAATAAGATGAGAACTTTTTTCACAGCACTATGAGGAACAGGGGTAATTTCTGCGTAGGACTATTTTTGCGTACGTTCCAAATGCTCATTGGTCGAATTGGTGGTCTGTAACCTTCACAGACTTTTCTATTAAACCGCACTTGACTTCTTACAAATAGACTTCTGGAAAAGGGTTATGTTGTTACAAGATTGAAATCATCACTACAGAAGTTTTATGGTCATCATCATGAACTTGAGGAGTGGATCCTTACAGCGCATGTTCATCTGCACCATGAGAACCGATTTGTTCAGCATGTAATAGTCTTATTTTCCTCTTTCATCTACCCTGGACTTGACTTTTTATGAACAACTCCATGGGTGTTTCTAGAAAAGCAGAGGAAGCTTACCCTACCAGTGCACCTGGTGCATGCTCCCAGTTTATAGTGGAGTCCGATTTGCCCATTTACTGTTGTTGATTTGTAAGTATTGTTTTGGTTATTTTATGTTCTTTGTTGTGTGTGTTTTCCCTGTGTGGTCTTTGTCCCAGGATTACATTCTTTTGATTTCTGCTAGAATCTTAGTTCCATTGATTACTCTTTAAAACAGATAAATCCTTATCCTCAAACAGTTTGAGATGAAAGAGGAAATCAACTTCAGAAATTTACATGAATTAGTGCCCATTTATAATAAGTATGTCATTTTGTTGCTGACATTATATAAATTTTTATCCACTTGTATATTGGATATTTTCTCAGTCAAGGACAAAATGTTCTTCTTTTTTGATGTAATAGGAATATACAAATATCTTCCTCTTTTAATCATTAGATATACTTTTAATACACATAGCAGATTTCTAATTTTCCCTCCTGGACTAGAACTTAAGTAAATACAGCAAGTGAAATAGAAAATGGAGGGTTTCAGCAGAGACATATAATGCAACATTTATAGGTCTGCTTTCAGGAATGAAAAAAATTGCTGCATTCTAATTTATGATGTAAAGCCCTTATAAAGTCCTGATTTCTAATTACATATCTGTTCTCTTCGAAATAAATTATGTAATAGGTATTTAGTTAGATCGATTCCTAATCATATAGCCGCTTGCTTGTTAAGGACAGTTCCTGAATCATTTATTGACCGTGATCCATTCTGACAACGATGTAAACAAATTAAGAAGTGTGTACTTTAATCGACTGTCCAGATGTAGAAAAATCAAATTATAAGGAAGCATTTAAATTTGAAACCAAAGTGACGTCTGTTCTGTTATTGTGCCGGTTCATGGCCTTAAAAACTTCGGCGTAGTAATGTCATTTTTTGGATCTTTGTTGAGATCAAAGGAAAAAGATGATGATGAATGTGTTAGAATTAAAGCAGTTAAAAGTTCGAAGTCTGGACATGCGGATGAAGATGTGCAAGAGGAAAACGGTGTTCTGTTCTGGGTCAACAAAAGTGGGTTTCCTATTGACAATAGAACATGGGAGAGAATGTGGGACCATGTTGCAAAAATACATCCAGACAGTTATGAAATGGTGAAAAAGATAAGAAACAGTACAGATCTTCCCCAGGTAAAGACAAGACAATGGAAATAGGGGGTTATATTTAATTTCTGTCAATTAGAAGAAAATGAATGTGATCTAATTTTAGGTCTAAACTGGGTAACCTGTAACAACTTTTCCTGGTACCTGAATAATGATGTGCTTAAATACATTGTGTATTCATTATTACAGTATGCTAAGAACTGCAAAATTGCATGAGATGTGCTAAATTCCATTTCAATTCATTTCTAGTCATGAAAATGATGTGTATTTTTCTAATATTTCTTGTTTGATTAGTTTTCAGATTGCAAAAGGTCAAAAATGTGTAACTGGAAGTTACCATACCAAACTATTAATATGACTATTTCTCACTTTCCTGTCAGAATTTTACGTTTTTCTGAAAACATTGAGAGGTTAAAACTTTACTACTTTAAGATGTGAAAGATTTGATATTGTTTTAAAAAAGAAGTGATTGAGTTTGAATTCTGTACCCTACTTAGCATCAGTCCCTGTATCATGGGTTGCACAGTGATCATAAATATTCTTTCCTAAAATTTGCTACATCTTGTTTTTTTTTTTGTTTTTTTTTTGCATCACATTTGATGGTATTTCATCTAAAAACAAATGTACTAATTTACAGATTTGAGAAATTAAACAAAATTGATCATGTAACTTTAAAGAATTTTTCAAAGTAATTGATGCCATAATGGTCCAACCCTGATGGTAAATGAGAACAATATGATTTTTCTTCAAAAATAAAAGCTGTAAATATGTTAAACTGGGTATTGATTATATATTTTTGTTCTTTCAGATTCCATTACAGGCACCACCTATAAATTTTTCGTCTTCAACCCCTATACCAGATAGGATTGAAAAAGTTCAGGCTTATATGAGAAATTTACAGTATCCAATTAGTTCATCCAACTAAGCATAAACCAAAATGAAAAAGAATATATGTATGTGTGTATTTGCGCTGCAAGTGATATATATTCAGTTTTCATTTTTCATGATGATACTATTTTTACATATACTTTTCATATAACTGCAAAAAAAAATTATACGACTGCTGAGTTCATACCCTGAACAGTTGGGACAATTTGAATTGATACAGCTATGAATTTAAATTGTTATTGAAATTTGAGAGGGTTTAAGATCCTGACCAGATAAAGAGGTAAAAGATACTAAAATCAACTTAAATTGTACAATGGATTGAATTGATTATACATCATATACAAATGTGCATGAATCAAGGTATTATATATTCTAATATGAATTATGGATATAACATGTTTATAAATTGTAAGTGAAACCCGTCTTAAATTGTTCAATGTACTTTGATAAAACTGTATGTGATGGTGCCATGTGTAGATGAAACATAAATTATCTTAACAAATGTTTTGATGATTAAAGCTTGTTAGTGACCTCTACGTGTAGATTACTCCTTAACTGAGTGTTAGATACAATCACACAGGTACTCAGTTTTATGAAGTGAGGAAAAACAGACCAATATCAGGGTAAGTACCTGCACATACTCATTTTTATCTCACCTGAACCATTTATGCCATCGCACAGCATCCATCTGATTTGTGTAGTATTTTTTTTTTTAAATTGGATCAGGCATTTTTGTAACAAAAAACTAAAGTGCCACCTTAGCTATAAATAGAACATGGAAATGAATCCCCATTTTAATTAATTTTATATCTCTGAAATAAGAACCAATCAATCATTTTTTCTTATGATGGCTCTGATCGATATTATAGAGTTATTAAATGGTTATTTTATGATCCCTTTATTAACTGATGACTTAAAATAACAGGAGTTATCTGTACAAACCTTTAAATACAGCTCAGTATGACATATTTCCTAGTGAAGACTGTAACACTCCAGATCTCTTGATGCATTTATTCACCCCAACTGTTCTTTTCTATATAGATCTATATTAATATAACACTGCAAATTTATAGTCAGTTTTGGCTAACAAAATTCTATAGTCTGTTTCAAACAAAATGGCGGACAAGTTTAACTTTTATACAGGGCCAGAATTAATACAGGGCATGTGCCCTGTATTACATTAATACAGGGCAATTGCCCTGTATAAATTATGGTTGCTAAAACCTCCTGTTGTATTAAAGGGGCAATTTACATTGTATTTTAAGTCATCAGTTAATAACTATCAGTATTACTCTGATTCATACAATGTATGTCAACACAGACAGTATAAACACAATAAGGCAATATATATCTGTGAAATATGTACTATGTTACAGTGCAAATTGGAATCCAGTAGGATCAAGAATAATCCTAGTGCAAATTGGAAATCTTATTTCTCCTAGGACAAATTGGAATTCCAAATTGCCCTGTATTGTAACCAGTGCACTGTGCAAATCAAAATTCTAATTTGTCCTAGGAGAAATAAGAATTCCAATTTGCACTAGGGGGATCCTACTGGCTATAAGTTTGAAAATATCAAAACTAAAGATAAAAATTTTATATGCAAACATTCTTCCTTGTAAATTCTTGATATCAAAATCATCAACAATTCCAAATCGTTTTATCGGTATAAAATATTATCAAAAGAAGATATTTTGGAAAACTATTACTCAGAGGATGACCTTGTTGATTTAATGACAGTATGTTTCCCAGGATTATGCAGTTGATCCAAAGTCATTAGATGAAATAATGCACATTCAAGCATGTCAGAAATATTGGTCCGTAAAGTAAGACTGCCACCCTGCATCTGTTTGCAGCTGTAACGGCAAATGTTTAACCTTAAAATGCTCATGCTTAACATGAGCAAGGTCCAAAAACACTTGTTCCACAAAACATCAAAAAATGTTGCGATAATTGAGATGTCAATGTTCTGATATTTGTTGTTTCAGTTTTTCATAATGAAATTTTGTAGTTTGATGTAATAAATTATAGTTCGTTGAATAATAATATATGCAACAACAATCAACATTTTCATAGATCATAAGCATATTTTCTTTCAAAGTGTTGAGTAATATCTGGAATCCCACTGACCATTAAATCTAGTGTGATTTCAGATCCTACTAAAATTTAGTAGGATCTGAAATCCTTCTAGGGCAAGTCGACATATCCCAATTTGTTCTAGGACAAATTAGAATTCCAATTTACACTTGTTAAAATCCAGGGCAAATTGGAATTCCAATTTACCATAGGAGGATTCCTGATGCTGCTGGATTCCAATTTTCCCTGTAACTTGTACATATATTCGTACAAATTTGCAATCAATACATTTAGACAATATATCCTTATGTCTGTCTTCAATTTTTTTTTTATAGGTTAATGGATTTAGCCAGAGAAATGATCAAAGAATCATTACCTATTAAATGTTTAGAAGCAATCATTCTTGGCATGTATCCTGAACAATCCAAGTAGTCAGGAAAGATAACCATTTATTTTTGGGGGTTTTATTATGTTTATATGGATCAGGGACCAACTACTTCTTGTTTAGCACCAAATAATTCAATTTTTAGTTTACTTAGCCTTAGGCCGTGTGAGCTATTGTCATCAGTTGGCATCCATCGTCATCTGTTGTCGTTATCTTTTCTACAATAATCTTCTTCTCACAAACCATTCAGTAGATTATTACCAAACTTGGTGACCTGCATCCTTAGGGTGTGTACTTTAATAATTGTGTCAATTATTTACATGGCCACCATTGCTATTTTTAGATCACTGGGGTCAAGTCACCAATTTCTACATATATCTCAAAAACTATAAGAGATATTTGAAAATCAACACGACCTCCTTTTCCTGTTGTCAGACCACTCCTTATTAGAGTTATTGCCCTTTTAAAAGAAGAATGGCATTTTTTTGCAGTTTTTAGCCTATATCTTGAAAACTATAATAGGGAGAAAAAAACTTTCAATTGGTGAAATGATCCTTATTATCAGGCGTACAAAGATCTCCATTGGGTCTAAGTTGTCAGATGATTCCTTATTACAGTTATTGCCCTTGAAAGGGGAAAAAGAACTTTTTATCCCTTATCACTAACCACTTTTAACATTTCCATTTCTTCACATGTTAAAAAAGTAATTTTCAAAGTTTCACTGTGAATTCCCAGGACAAATGACATCTTAAAATTGTATAGCATTGCAAAGCTGGGAAAATAAGGCTTTAATATCATTATGCTAATGGTACGATGATCGTAGAAATTCTTCACAAAATTTGCTATCATAAATAATACTGAAAATCCACATTTTTACCTTTTCTGCTAACTGACAGCATGGAGGCAAATTACTCACATATGTAAACACTATTCATACACTTTTGTAGTAAATTGCAAATTTGATTTTAAAGTACACATTCTCATCTTTATTTTGACTACTTTTGATCAGAATACACACACAAATAATGCACTTACAATGTATAGATCTAAGTTCAGTGTGTTTTTGGTACTACATAGGGGATGGCCATTTGACCCGGAAGTGGTTAGTGAGACCATATCTTGAAAACTATAATAGACAGAAAAATACTATCACTTTATGGTAAGGCCTACAAAGCTATCCATGGGTCAAAGTTGTAGACAACTTCTTTCTTGTTATATTGTCCTTGAAAGGTAAAAAATTTTTTTTTTTGCAGGTTTAGATAGATATCTTGAAAGCTAAAATGTATAGAAAAAAGTCTTTTAATTGTTTAATTGATGAAATGATCCGTATGAGTGGTAAGGCCTACTAAAGGCTTCATGGGTCAAAGTCGTCAGACAACTCCTTGTTAGAGTTATTGCCCTTGAAAAGTGAAAAATGAACTAGGTAAGCGATATAGGCTCCTAGGAGCTTCTAGTTGATATGATTAAGTCTTCTGGTTGACATTTTTATACAACCACAATTTTTGTGGTTGTATTATGTTATGATGCTGTTGGCGTTACTTTTATGGTTTCCATGTGATAACTTTAGTTTTAGTGAACCATGAAACTTCGATGTACATTTATTGTTACTTACCGCTGGAGGAAGCTCTAGACAGGTTTTAGGATTATACAGGGATGTAGACAGATTTCACTGTATACAGGTCAATGATAAACATGGCATTGCTAACATTTTCCTTAGAAGATTTAGATTTCTGACCAATGGAATGCTAGGAGTCGAGAGATTTCCAATAAGTTTTAAAAGTGTGTTTAATGGTAATGTCCATCGTCATGTTGTTTTGGGTGTGTACTACAGTGGCAGGTGGGGGTCTATTGGTATGAGCCGAAGAGAGGAACTTATGTATAAACCCCTTACATTTAAGGTAATTGATATTAATGAGGATCAGACAAGATCAGACTGTCATCCAAGATTTGTATTGTCAATTTCATTTCTACTATCAAAAGTTGTTAATTTCTGTCACAAACTTTAGGGGCATTTTTCACATTTGCAACTTTGAAAATCTTCTTCTCAAAATCCATTGCACAGAATTCAATGAAAGTTGGCATTTATGTTCCTTAGGGTATCCCACACAAAATGATTATTGGGATTGTTGATTCATGGAAAAACATTGCCATTGTTACTAAATATAGAACATACGGGTCAGATGGCAGTTTTTTTGCAAATAACTCAAAAACCGTTGCCTTTAGCAAATTTCTGGCTTGGGGTAAAATTGTTAAGCATCATGAGAAGAACCTATGCCGAAATTTTCAAAACCATTCATTGACTAATGTAGGAGTTACAACCCCAGAAACAGTTTTTTTGTTGTTTTTTTTTTTCACATGTACAACTTTGAAAATATTCCTCTCTAAAACCATTTAAGATCATTGAATGAAAATAAGCATAATAGTTCGTTAGTGTATTGTGCTCAAATTGACTGTTGTGATTTTTAATCCGTGAATAGATATTGCTGCCTATACTAAAATGGAACTTAGGGGCCATAAGACAGGTTTTTGAAAAAAATTCAAAAATTGTTGCCTTTAGCAAAATTCTGGTTCAGGTCATGAAAATGCTATGAAAAACATTTCCTGCATTTGACAATTTAGTTGATTTTAACTTAGCCTGTCTCATTCCTCAAGTTTTTCAAATAAGCAAATGGTTAACCAGGTGAGCGATTCAGGCTCTCTTGAGCCTCTATTTAAATTGTAACAATACAGCTATGATACTTATACTATCTTTTCAATTTTATAACATTATCATATATGTTTACCTAAATTATGTTGTTTATTGCTTAATCAATTTGATACAAACTTTTCTTACATCTAAAAAAAAAGAAAAAAAAAAGTAAGTAGGAGATGGGTAATAGTTATTAGTTTTTTGTATGTTAATGTTTTTATGGATATATTAGCTTAAAAAAATTGATATGTTATTTTTTCTTCTTTTTGCAATGTATATTATATTCTATAGATTATGATTTCAGAATTTAGCTGATCTTGTATTTGATTTTGAGAGGTCTTATAACCATTGTAAGTAGTAATATTATCATTAAAATCAGCTTCAATAAAAAAAATCACACTGTGACTTTTTTGGTAATACTCAAATTTTGCAATCATTATTTATTATCCCACATGGAGGGGACCTTATTGTTTTTTATATGTTTATTTTTTTTTAATTTTTTTCTTCCGGTGTCTTGTTTCAGATGTCGCCCCTTCATCATTTTTCTAGTTATCATTACCAAATTTGGACCATCGATAGACCTCATTAAGAAATTTTACAGGATACAGGATGAATCTATAAAGGATTTCATCCTCCCTTATAGAAGTTATCTCCCTTTTATTGATGATTTTTTTTTTTCAACATAGTCCCCCTCTTCATTTTTCAAGATATTCTGATCTTATGTTGTCAATATGTAGAGGTCATCATGTGCTATATGCAGATGAGGCTGCTGTGGATTCTATCATCTCTAAGATTTATGTCCCTTTGAGACAACTTCTTTCAATTGTTAATATCTTAAAAAACGATTATTGATTGAGTCAATTTGAAAATGGTTACAAGTATGCAAGTAGATGACCTATTGAGTTAACATAAACATGTATTCCTCATGGGAGTTATATCTCTTGAAATATCATACCTAATTTTTGAAGAATTCGGAGTTGTAGAGACATGGGACCTTTGCCAATGGTCTTTGGTTCATGTGACTTTCAAAGGTCACAGAGTGCTAAAAAGCTTTCTCACTGCAAACTTCAGGCCTTGATATTAAGAAAATGATAAAAAAATAAATACATACATGCATCGTATGAAATGACCCTGTCGATAAGCTCTATATTTTGAGCAGTCCTACCATCTGTTCAAAAGTTTAATTGTTTCACAGTCAGGTATGTGACCTTGACCTGATTGTATAAACTTGATCTTGTAACGGTTTTCAAGGTCAAGTGATTCTTAGGTGTATGGTCAAAGTCACATGTCTCTATGACTTCCGGTTCTGGAGTTTGTTATTGCATCAAAATTCGACTATTCATTGTGCTCACAATGATCTCTGAAATTGCCCAGTTTGTTAACATGTTGTACATGTTCTGCAAATTATTATACTGTTTTTAGATTTGAGATGTCTTGTTTTGGATCTATTGAAATTTTAGTATTTAAGAGCAGGGGTATATTTTTCAAAATCAGATACACAAATAATTTGTAATTATGAAAGATCTACTCAAGTACATTTGTTTGACACAGTACCAAGGACAAATATTGAAAACCAATGTAACTACAACAACTTGAAATTTTCATATTTTACAATGGCTTTTTATCAGTACCTATTTAAGAATTGATATTGCATCATTTTTTGTTGGAAGGGGTCATAAATCATTTTGAAGGTCTAAATGAGCACATTTCAAAAATCAAAGTTTCAAACCCCATATTTCATACTTGTTTTTGATAGGTAGGGACATTTAAGTGCAAATATTAAAAGTTCTTTGAAGTTAAGATTGTCACATATCAAATGAAAGGTATTTAGCATACATCGGAAATATCAATGTTTTGTCCCCCAAAAATGGATTGGGTGGGGTCAATGAGTTCAGAAACTAAAATGTTATATTGTTAGGTTGTTGCATATCAAATGAAAGGTCCTAATGAGTTCATCACAAATATGAATTTAGTGTTTTGGGGTTGATAAGTGCAAAATACTTTAGTTCATAGAAAGTAGGGTTGTTGCATATCAAATGGAAGGCCATCAAGTGTACATATCAAAAATCATGATGAACGCCTTGACAATTGCATATGACAAGGTCATCAAGTGCAAAAAAGGACATTGTTGTGAAGATTTAGTTTGTGATTTACCGGACAAAAGGACTTAACACATACATTACCAGGTGAAACCCTTTCAATTGTTTTACAAACAATAATACTTAAAGTTATGTATTTTGTATGCATTCCTATTGGACACTGGGGAAGTACATTTCTTACAGAGTTAATTTTTTGCAGTCTATCATGAAGTAAAGAAGATGAAGGTTGGATTGCCAGCGCCACATGATCCACACAGCTATGAATTTATAAACTGGAAGGTAAACTTAATTTGTATACCAGCTTTGTTGTTCTCATAAAAGGCCCCATTAAACATTTCTGAGGCTCTTTGTTTTTTATTATATGACCACAAAAAATTTGCGGCCATATAATTGTCTCATGCTGTAATTGTCGTCATTATTGTCCAGTGTCCTTTGATAATTTGGTTTCCAGACAATAACTAGAATACATAGGGTAAGTGTATGGATATTTATGCAATCATGCCTCATGGTTCCATACCTCAAAAGGAAAGCTGGGATTGATTTTGAGGGTTATGATTTGAACTATTTAGAAATAAGGGACCAAAAAGTGTCCAGAAACAAGTATTTTCTTGATATCTGGACAATTACCTGATTATAAGTAAATAGATCTCGATGCAATTGTAAAACAGTAGGAAGGCTGGGATCAATATCAGTGGTTGTGAATTGAACAATGGAGGAATTAGGGGCCCAAAGCAAGTATTTTCATAATAATGTCCAGACAATAAAAAGACTGAGTGGATGGAATTTTACATAATTATACCACAAGGTGCCAAAACACATAAAGAAGGCTGGGATTGGTTTGAGGGTAGTGAATTTAATTGCTGTGGGATAAGGGACCAAAAAAATGGCCAGAAATAGGTATTTTCATGATATCTGGACAGCATATTAACTTTACTACCAGTATAAGTGAATTTATCTCTATGAAATTGTGCCACAAGGTGCTATGCCGGATAATGACTTGCATTGATTTTTTGGGTTGTGACTTGGACAGTTTTGGAATTAAGGGCCCAAAAGTGGCCAGAGGCAAATATTTTCATGAAATCACTAAGTGCCATACCACAAAAGGATGGCTTGGATGGAATTGGGGGTTGTTCATTTTTCACATTAAAACTTGACCAATTTTACCTAAAATTGATAGAATTAATGTGTAGAAGAGATTGTATGACTTACTTAAATAAATGGATGCCAGAGGCTATCTAAGCTTCTGACTGGCATTTTTTTAAAGATTAATCCTCTGAAACCACAGATTTCAATGTTTTGAAACTTATAGGGTGTTGATTTCAATGCTTTCTACACAGGATGCACTTTTTCAGCCTCAGGATGCTCAGCGCGTAGCAGTAATGATGTAAGTATACAGACCTCTTTAAATGATTTACTTTTTTCCACTTGACCAAATGATGCAACCACATGATATCAAAATTTCCAGGTGAGTGAATCATACTCTTTGGTTTCTAGTTTCAGTTTCAAGCCATATCTTGAAGACCATAATAATAGATAGAAAGAAATTTAATTTAAGTTGTTGGACAACTCCTTATTATAGATTTATGGGCCTTGAAAGGCGAAAAGGATGTTTTTTTTTACAGTTTTTAGCTAATAACAAGAAAACCTAAGAAGAAAGAAAGAATCCTTCTGTTGAATGAATTATCCTTTTAGAGAAGGCCTTCAGAAGTCTTTGTTGCATTGAAGTTGAAGTTTCTCAGGAGAATGGCATCCATTGTGAAAAGATTAGTTTTGAACTTGGGAGATCTGTGTGTATATTAAGTTAATCCAGCCCACCCCACCACATATGCAAACTAACATTAGATGATTTGATTAAAATCCTGTTGACTATTCATATTTAATTTGATTTTATTGTCCATTTTTGTAGACATTGACTTTAACACCAAGTAAACAAACCAAAAAAGAAATGACCAAAGACCTAGAACATATGGCAAAGGAAATAAGACTGAAGGTAGCTATGATACAAGTTATAGAATCTTATAATATTTGTCGTACATATTTGGATTTCAAGTTAAAAGTTGCACACAACTCAAATGTACATATTTTACTGTGAAGAAAGTTAGAATTTAACTATTGTTTTTGTTCATGTATAGCTTTTTCAATTGAAGTTATGCTATTTATTTAGGCTAGACTGAATGTCATATGTCAGACGGAAATGTTTTTCCCATCCATGAAGGTAGACATTTTGAGGATATTTTAAGCACATTGTTACATATGAAGCATTTTTGAGCACTTATTACCTGTATATATAAAGTTATAGTGTGACAGTAGATAGCATCAAATGTCTTTTTATCTTACCTTTATCATAGGTTCAAGTCAGATATCACTTTCCTACCATTATCCATTGTCTGTTAACTTTTTCACATTTTGTAATTAGCTACGCAAAAAAAAACCTTGACCAATTTCAATAAAATTTGGCATGAATTGTGTATGGAAGAGCTGATGATAAAACAAGATACCCGCCAAAGGCTATCTTAGCTTCTGATTGGCCGAGATCAGTTTCTCAAAAAGACACATTTCAATTTTTTACGTAAACAAATTTTAGATAACTAGTAAAACAGCCCTCCATGGTTAGGGACCTTGGCTGCTGCTCTTGTTAAAGATTAATTGTATTGAAAATGAAGTTTTAAATGACTTGGAAAAATGTGAAACCCATTATATTTTTTTGTGGTTTATATATAGGCACACTTTAATTCTTCTGAGGCCATGCCTGGTATAACACTGTATTCAGCACGTAAGGTACCTCAGTGAGTGATGGTTCTTTAGTGCAAATCATTTTTTTGTGAGATATATATATATATATCTAATGTGTGTTTGTTATTGTGTAATGTGTGGTTTTCTTCTCTTTTTACATCAGGATCATAACAAACTATGCTTGTGTGGTGATCACATAACCAAACAGAAAGCATCTCAAACATTTAGGAATTAATAACAATGGGGTTGAAAGAAAACCCCATTATTATGATATAATTTTAGATTTTTAAGATTTTGAGGGATTCATGGAAGTCTTTGAATATTGAAATGTCTTATTTGTAAATTATTTTTGCTGTAAGCATCTTGATTATTTTATAAAAACTGTTCAAGTTTTAGGATGTACATAGAAAAGGAAGCAAAGGCTTCTTTTGGGGGAGTCTTTATTTTTCAAAAGCAATATGTTTGTTTGTAATTATGAGTGGATGATAGTACACTGAGTTTAATGTCATATTCTGCTGATTTTTGTCAGATTGCATCTTTTAAGCTCTTGAACTATAAAACACATGTAGATAGCTAATTACAGTAAATTTGAAAAAAAATGACTAGTGAATCAACATTTCTGCATTTAAAAAAAATATGTAATACTAGTAATCATAATCTTGTTATCCATGATATATCAGTTTTAAAGAAGTTCCATAATATTTGCCTGTAAACCATAATACCCAATCTATTAACATGGACATCACTGATCAATAACTTAAAATGAATGTGGTCAATAAAAAAATCAGATGGTTGTATCACCAATTGTAAAATTGTTTCATTGACTCATTTTAAGGTAGATCAAACCCATTACATGGAGCATTCTTTTCTGTCCTCTTGCAAAATCATACTGAAGTATGTATTTCATTTTTTATATGACTGCAAACAAAGTTTTGGGTCATTTTGTGGTATCTTTGATGTCATCACTGGCATCCATTAACTTTAGTTTATTTATGAAAACTTAATGAAAACTTATCCAATCTTTTTGAAATTTTAACACATTGTTCCTAGAAACATAGCTCCACAGTTTTTGGAGGTTTTTGCCCCTCCCATTTTGGAAATAAGGGGCTAATAGGGGAAAATAGATGTTATCTTTAGAATTTTAGAATTGATAGTAAAAGCTTTTCATTGATCTGACTTTTAGCTCTTCTTGCTTAAAGGGTGCGTGGACCATTGTTATCACGTTGTGTCCATCATCTGTTGTCATTAGCTTTTTTTCAAACATGTTTTTTCTCTGAAACTGCTTCATCATTTGGAATGAAACATGGCATGATTGTTCCTTAGGGTATCCTGCACAAACTGAATGTTTAAATTTTTGAAAATGTAAAAAAAAACATGGCAACTGTTACTAAAATAGAACATTTTAAAATACACTTTTTTCGCAAATAACTCAAAAACCATTGCATTTAGCTTAATTCTGACATGGGTAATTTTGTTCACCATCAGAAGATGAATTTATGCCAAAGTTTTCAAAATGACTCTTCACACGATGCAGGAGTTATGGCCCTTAAAATAGTTTTTTTTTTTTTTTTTTTTCAAGAGTACAACTTTAAAAATCTTCTCAGAAACTCTGACAAATTCAATGAAAGTTGGCTTGATTGTTCCATAGTGTATCCTGCATGAACTGATCATTTAAACTTTTTCATTGGTTGAAAACATGGTCGTCATCACTAAAAATAGAACATAGGGGTCAAAATTCATTTTTTTTTTTTTTTGCAAATAACTCAAAAACTGATGAATTTAGCAAAATTTGGCTGGGGTAATATTGTTCATAGACCTATGACATTTTCAAAATGATTCTTCAAGAACTGAACATTTAAACTTTTTCATCAGTTGAAAAAATAGAATATAAGGGTCTAAATGCTTTTTTTGCTCATTTTTCCTCAACTATGAAAGAATAATGAAGATGAAAGCGACTCCTAAGATATTCATGATATTCTGAATTGACTGACAGTATTGAAATTTTTGTTGCTGAGATTCCAATGAATTTTGGTTTCTGTAGGAAATATGGTATTCTAAGTTGAATGATGATGATGAAAAATTGTATTTGACGCCCATCTTTCTGCTAACTTTTATACTTCCTTTGATTTCAGTGATATTTGGTTTTTATAGTATATTCTCCTGAGTTGAATGGGGATGATGGAAATGTTGTAATGCCATGATTTAACTTCAGGTTATGTTCTTTTTCAGCAAATATATGGTGGGCTAACCCCCCCCCCCCCCAAACCTGTTGGGATAACAGAGTAAAGGGGACCCTTGCCAAAAATTTTTTCCAGACAACATTTCCAACATTTTACAGTGCCTTAGGTACTCTGTTTAACTTTCAGCATTGGTCAATATATGCTCTTTTACAGCATTTTTTGGGTAAAATGTGGTAACAAAGCATGTACTTAGTTAATAAGGCATGGTTTGCCAGGTGAGCCATTCAGGCTTTTTATGATTCAGATGTGAATCTGTTCCTTTTGAAATTCTGTTTTGAATTTTTGTTTACAGGGTTGGGTAATCTTTAACTTAAACTTTTTGGAGTTAAAGGGCAATAAAACTTTTTTATTCTGTTCTGATTTAGAATTTTTTTTATTGGATTCCTTATGAAAATTCATGTCTGTTTTATCAATCAGGTTTCAGTAATCTTTTACTTTAAGTTTCAAAGTTATAAGGGGTCAAACAATATGTTTTACTATTTTTTTATTATGAAAGAAATGACCAATCAATCAATCAATCAATCTTTAAGTACTAGTCCACATAAAATTCAGATAGTACCAATGATAAAGTGATTCATGGTGTAGAAAAACCCACCAAACAAACGATGCTTTTTCAGTCTACATATGCTACACAGTCATATAACGATAATCATTTCTGCATTCAGATTTGCGCTTTTTAGAAAAACATACATTTATCTCCCACTAAACCAAATCACGAAGGATAACTCCTGGAAAGTGCAAATTTCATGTACAGTCTATATAATTTTTATCTCAGTAGCGCAACATCCAAATGAAAATCTAAAACTGGTTATGTGATCGGTAATTGTTTCTGAACAAGAAATAAGTCTGAATTTGGTGGGTTTTTGACATGCATGAATCGCCTTCTGTCTGATTTTTATAAAGACTGATATTTAATTCCTCCTTTATAGAGATAGGTAATCATAGTAACATATTATAATACCAAATATATACATGTACAATAAGGAGATGATAAGCAATTGAACTGTCACAAAATGTACAAAAATAAATCTAATAAATTAGTCAGTGAACTCAAGTGAATTGAAGAAAATTCTAGATGATGTCACTATGATCTTTGAACAAAGTTTGACAAAACATTCAATGCTTAAGTTGGGAAATGCATAATTAAGATCAGAAGTACGTCCCATCAAAACGTAAAAGAGTTTCTCTTGGTCGTTGTTGTATAAATCATCAAAAAATTGGAAAACAGGTATGCCAAAGTCGTTAAGGATAATATACCAGAACCAGTCACCTTTCTGAGCTGATATATAACAAATAAGATGAAATGTCTTATAGTGTCAAAGTATACACATCCACATTTACTGCAGTTTTTCAGGTCTGTCTTAGAAATGCAAGTTATGGTTTTAGCGAGAAAATAAGAGTTTTGTAAGTCCTTGCTTCATTTTGCCACTGTTCATCCTATGAAACTATTGCTGTTGCTTAAAGCATACAAAGTCGGTGCAATTGTCCATCCAGTCAAGTCGTTGCAACCGCACTCTGCCCATGGAGCAACTGGGTTGTGTGCCCCAGGTGCTGAAATATTGCTGCTCGGGCATTAAACCCCAACAATTAATCAATCAATCTAGAAAATTACCATTGAGAAATACAATTTTCTCTTCAATTTTCTCAACAACAACAAAAAAACCACATCTCTAGTTTTAAATAATTTTCTAATTGAATACAGCTAAATTTACCTTTTAGTAGTTATGATAAGTATTTAATGTTGGTCTCCATGGTGACAGTTTGCAAAAATAAAAATTTCTGCTAATTTTGATGGCAATTTGTTGTTTAGAATTATTTTAGTTATTGTCAAGAAATTTGAAAGTTTGAGGTTTCATACGGACAGTGGCTCTTAAAAATTGTTACAATCTACTTTCTTCCTCATATTAGTAAAAACAGACTTCATTGTCACCAGATAATTTTTGTACCTTTTACAATTTATTGATTGAGAGGTAATGTTTTTTTGTTTTTTTTTCATACACCCACACAAAAAGTTGTCATATAATGCATCTGTTAACACATGGTTTTCTTTAGATAAGTGTTAAATATTAGTGGGGTGATCTTGACAACATTATAAAAAAAGTGGCAAACCACAAGATTTGAATCAAGTTTGAAATTTATGTCCATACTTGTCACAGTATTAAGCTAGTCCTGCAAATCATTTTATTATAGTTATTTTTACCCCCACTTTTGGAGTATATAGTGATAGGTGTCTGTCCATCCTTCCTTCTTCTTCCATTACAAATGGGGGGGACCCATCTCTTATACATTACTCCTCCTATATCACTGAATGGAATTGAATGAAACTTTCACAGAATCTTTGTTACATGTTCCCATTGTGCACCTCCTATTTAGATTTTGATCTGAATCAATCTTCCTCATAGCAAAAACTTTGTCATTTGTGAATATGAGGATATAGGGAACCCATCTCATATTCGTTACTCCTCTTATACCACTGATGGAATCAAATAAAACTATTTCAGATTTTGATCCAAATCATTATGGAGGTCAAAAGGTGCATGTTATCAAATGGGGGAGTTGGGGTATCAAGTTAGTGAGCATTGCTCACAGTGTTTCTAGTTCATTATCAGTTGGTTATTAATTGAATTCATAGTAGGTATGTGAGTTATTAATTGAATTCATTATAGGTATGTTAGCAATAGGGTGTTTCCATATTTGTTATGGCTAGATATATGGCAGATTCTGTCATTTGTTTAATACTTGTACAACATTTTTACAGGCTAAATCTTATAACACCTATCAGAGTCAGTCTCCCAGAAAGTCATATTCTACTGCAGAATTTCCCTATGAAAACAGCGTTCAGAAAAGTTTGAGAGAGGCAGCTAAAGTGTATAGATCGTAAGTTATGTGACGAAAAAATGGGTAAATTTCTGATGTATCAGAAACCTAAAAGATGTGAAAATGCTGGACACCAACCACATAAAAAACAAGGGGAATTCTTGACATCACCCACATAAATTTAAAAAATCAGGGAACTGACATATCATGAAAATTGGGGGACTAAAACAAAGAACTATTTGTGTAATTCAAGCTTTTTAAAAAATAGCTCTGAATCAGGATTGTAATTAATTCTGGTATAGGATGAAATTTCTTAAGAACTTCAAAATTTGAATTGCACTCTATATCCATTATGTCAATACAGTAAGAAATTCAACATTTCAAATTATGGATTACTGATGAAATGGAATGAAGATCAGGACACATTGGACTAACAAGAAAATTTGTGGCAGAACTTGGTATTAAGTTTTAATTTAGCATATTAGAGAATCCCAATCATTTCTGTTTTTAAATTAGAACTAGATCATGTCTACCAATCTCTTAGGTTATATTGCATTAATTCTGATTTTTTTTCTAAGCTTATGCACAAAACCTTTGAAGACTAAAGGTGAATAAATGTTTTTTATACATACTGCAGCATTTGAGTTTCTTTAGAAAAGTTTCAAAAGTGTCCGGCACTTGAATATTATTTGTTGTCTTGTGCCAGCTGGTTGTCAAAATTCAAAAATCAATAAATGAAGTAAACAAAGTAAAAACTAATCAACTTGCTCCTTTACATAATACATTTGAATAAACTGATGGGCAAGAAACAAGCTATCTTTAAAGGCTAAAATACAATGCTCTTTTTTTTCGGCCCTATTTGGCCCTCATTCTCAATTGATCAGGACTTTTACTCCTAATTCAATCTATCATTTGTGATATGAAACTAAGTGGTTCAATTTTTACTTGTTATTGTAAAGCAACCAGTAAAATGTTTGTTTAAACCCCCTTTTGGCCTGCTATGCTCGAAGGGTTGGGAATTTCACCCATTACAATAATCCCTGCTTCACAGACTTTTTATGGTATCCCATTTCTTCATAATGATGCTTTTTGAGGCCCCTATTTTTGTATCCCCCGTTTTCTAGGGATGGTAGAGAGCTAAATCCATGGATTTCTCTGCACTTTTTGGACTAATTTGACTTGAAAAAAATGACCATTTTTGGTGCAGTTTGATATCCTGCAGGGGAGGTCCCAGAGAGGGTTATTGTGCCTCTCTCTTTAGGGGTTGAAGGGGATGGAAGCTCCTCCACTGACAGGAAAAGCTGGATGCCTAACAGCTTTGCCAAATAGCCTAAAAATTGTTCATTAGCTATATTTTACGGATTTTCTGACCGAACCATTTAACACTGATTTATAAAACATTTTAGCCCAAAAAATGTCAAAAATGCATTTTTCTGCCCTTTTGAGGCCCCCTGCTGTCTCCATTGAAACCATGAACCAATCTCTGCAATCTCTGAAGACACTTTGCCAGTTAATACTTCCACCAAGTATGAGCTTTTAATTTTTGTTGGGCTAAATTTGAATAATCTAGAACATTTTGAATTTTTTTCTGGAATCACTTGTGTAAAAAAGAATGACACATCAGCCAAAACAGGAAAATTACTGATTTTGTGAAACCATGTGGTTCAATTTCATAGGCAATGTGTCTAAACCGTAACGCAGGTTTTACAGTTCTAATGTTGGTGTTTGTTAATTTACGTTCATTTCCTGGGAAAACAAGTGGGAAATAGTATAAAACAGTACACTTTTACCTCTGAATACAGGCAACTGCTTTTAGCTTTATCATTGTAGCACCAAATGCTCATATTGCTATATATATTATCTAAATCGTCATTCATATCTAAGCAATTTGCTTAGCCTACCTATTTTCTCAGGAAGTGACTGCAATTTAAAAATGGTGTTAGAAAAACAGTGAATCTGCATTAGGGGTTAGATGTGATAGGGATCTGTCCACCTTTACTAGAGTAATTATGCAGACACAAAGAAAATGTTTGTTTTCTTTCTTGGCCTCTTATTTTTTAAACAGTCATAACTATATTGATAAGTATGGCAGGAATAGATTTTTGTGGTATGGAACTTTGTTCTACAGTTTCTTAGTGGTCAATATACAAATATTTGGGTTATTAAGTTCACTCAGAATGTCTATGAATGAATGAAGATCATAATAATAGATCAGAAAAAAATTTAATATCATAATTAAGTAGCTGTCTTTGTAAGAATCATGCAAAATCTGAAAAATGTGATACACCCCCCAAAAAAAAAAGCTACGTATTTTTATTTTTGTAATTAAGTTGTTTTATGGGTGTATATTATGAAATGTGTAATTATTCATTTCGATCTGTCTGCTCTTAGGAGATAATCAACATTGAAAATCCAGTTGATTCTATTGTATTTGAGTGTCATTTACCGAGTTATCTCCCTTAATTTTGAAATCTGCAGTGCATTCTATACAATTTTTATATCCTATGAGCATGGGTTATATGAAAAACCAAATATTAATTTCTGTTGACTAAAGCATTTTAAACAAAATATCAAAAATAAAAATGTGTAGGCTTTCCAACCATGTATCACATTTTGCATGATTCTTAGCTGGAGTGGTACTTAGTATGTGGGGAAATTAAATTTGAGTGTTTTTCATTATTTGAAAAAACAGTCATTTTTGTTCCATGGGGAAAGGATATAGAAAAACCAGTGTTGGTGCATCCTTCTGCCCATCCGGTCACACTTGTGGGTGCAACTCCTCCATAAATTTTTTCTTGGTGGATTTTGTTCAAATTTTGTAGGATTGTTCGTCATCATTTGTACTTGAACATATGCACTGCCATTTTGATTCAACAAGGTTTACAGGATAATAATAGCATGTCTTATTCATATTTAATTTGACATTATTTTTTGGCATTTATTTTTATTCATTGATAACTATTTAATATACATATTTTATATTTTTCAGTCAAACATCAATTAATGCAGATTCTATGAAAGTTTCCACCAATCCTAAGGAGTCTTTTGCCAGTACCAAAGAATCTACAGACTATCAGTTACGGATATAACAATCCTTTTGTTAGGCACCGACCATTTTTATACTGAGAGTGAGCCTGGGATTTTTTTTTAAAATTTTTTTTTATTCAGCCATTGACAGAAAAAAATAATATGATTCAATATTCCTCCCATTACTTAACAATGTAGATTTTCAAATAAAAAAAAACTCAAGCTGCTGCTGAAAAAAAAAAATTCCTGCTTGTGTGAAAATTTTGTTTTAACTTAAAATGAAATCCCAGCCCCCCTCAGTGGAGAAGATAGTCTGTGCCTTATTATTTTATCTATTTACAAACATGTTCATTTCATGTTAATGCTTAAAAAACTATGTATGGCATTTCCATCATATCAGTATTGAGACAATGAGTTTATCATTTATACATTATTGTTATGTATTCCTATGTATTTATGAACTGTTGATAGCATTACCCTCTTGACATAAGATATGTTCAAATTTTAAACCAATTGACTTGAACATTTGTGAATTGAGGTACAGATCATTTTCTTCTCAAGGGTTTGTGGGGCTTGGGATTTTTATGTTCAGTTAAAATTTTTATTTGTATATCTACATTATTAAAAACGGTAATGGGGAAATTATTGAATTATAATTTTTTTTCTATCCATGGCCGAGTAAAAATTTTCTCAAATCTGGAATTTTTTTTTTTCAAAATAATCCCAGCCCACCACCCTTCAATATAAAAAAGATTAGTGCTCAAGTAGTCAGTTATTTTTATATGAGACTGCAATTTTTTAAAGTTCTTTCACCCCTTTCATTTTGTCTTTATCAATACATTTGTTCACAATCCACATTAAGAGCTGCATCAGTATGAATATTGTGTACATACTTTTCACAACTGTTCATGGTTCCACATCTGCAATCATATCAAGCTGCCTCCTGCAAAACATAAATACTTATAAAGAATGCCTCAACTTTTTAGACTAAATGACCCTACGACTTTGTGGATGCTGAGACTTACTTGGAAAAACTTTGTAGGAACTTTGGTTGCCACCTTGCATTGTAATATATTCTTTAATGTGTCGTTTTTAGTAATTTTCTTTTACCCCTAAGTTTTGATTTCCCACTGATTGTTCCTACATTTCGTAGAAATATTGACATCAACAACTCATTAACTGTGCAATTGTTTCAATAATACATACATTGTTTATTTGTGGGATTTGGACTTTTCTCAGTGGCAGGGGAAATATGTTTGTATGTGTATTTTGATAAGCTATCAGGTCTTTTACCTGTAGTGAGGTTCATGTTTTCAGTTTAATGTATGCTTATTTATTAAATTTGATTAAATTTGAAGCATCGTTGTTTTATGATAGGTTAAATAGAAAGTGCTACAATACTTTCTTATGTCTCCAAATATTCCCTTTTTATACAACAGCAAAAATTTGCAGTCATATATTGGTGTGGTGCTGTCGTCGTCCATAGACACTTGGTTTCCGTGTGATAATTCCAGTACTATCTGGTTGATCTTTATAAGACTGTAATCCACAAAAGAAAGGTTTGTACTAATTTTGGGGGTTATGACTGTAAACATTTTAGAATTAAGTGCCTAAATGGTGCCTTAATCGGGTATTCTATAGAATTTAACTATATAACTCCAGTAAAAGCATAGGAATGACTGATTTCATTCCATAATATTCTATACCACAATGGTCAGACTTTAATTGATCTTGAACTTTTCAGAAATTATGGGCCAAAAAAAAGGGTCAGAAACATGTATTTTCTTGATGTCCAGACAATAACTTGACTATCAGTGAATGAATCTTTTCTAGCCAGGGGCTAGGCGCTCTGCCCAAGGCAACTGGGATGTGTGCCCCAGGTGGTGGAATGGGGTACCCCTGGCGTGTTATATGCTGGGGTTGTCAGGCTATAATACGGGAAACCTGACCGCAAACCATAGTGGTGCACCGTGTTGGGAAAGATGCCACGTTCACGAGTAGGAACCTTTGTGCTCCGCCACAGGAGGCTTAATTGCCCGACCCTACCCATCCCTTCCTTTCTAGTGGCAATCTGAATTTGATCGACCCTGTTGCCCTTGTTTTCCACCCCTTTTTCATTTTATCATCCCTTTCATGTTCATCGCCTGAATATTGCTGAAATATTGCTGCTCCGGCGTTAAACCCCAACAATCAATAATCAGATGATGCCAGAATGTGCACATTATAGACTTTCATTTTGAAAGATACTTTAAATAGGGATGTAATATTGTGGGATTTTATTTTCAACTATTGACTGTACACTGTTTTTCTACATAATTCTGAATTTTTTTTAAAGAAAGTTTATTACTTTACTGCAAACATTCTTTTTGAACAGTTAAAATGTACTGTTCTTATATTTACAACTGATGTATATGGCCACTTACACTCTTGTGGTGTCAAAAATGTTGTATCATTTTCAGGTTGCCTAGATGTTGTCTGCTTCAAATCATTGTTTTTCTGACTTATTTCTCTTTGAATTTTATGTTACAGTATAAAGACAATTACAGTACACTGACTTGACAAAAATATTTACAGTGAAAATGTGAGGCTAATAGTGCTTTTAAACCTCATTTTGATCATTTTATCTAGTCAGTACACTGTACTCTTACATGTATGTGTCAGTTTCAAATGTTTGGACAATCATGAGCAAATGTGTCTAGAAAAGAAATAAAAAGTTAACAACAACTTTAGCTATTAATAGTTATAAGTCAATCAATCCATTACTACTGTACATTTTCTGTATTGGGGTTGGACTATTGGTATAGGATTCATGCTCCCACTAAAAAAAAAATTGAAAAATGTTTGTCCATCTTGGACCAGAAGATTTTTGGAGGAAAACAGTCAGTAGAGAAGAATAGCTGATGGAAGAAAATAAAGATATACACCAAAAAAAAACCTCTGTATCTCCAATGGTTTAGCTAAAAAAAAAAAAACTGTAAATTGATGCAAAACAAGTATACAACCAAGTTACAAGAGTAAAACACTAAATTCAAGTAATTGGATTTTAATATTGAAACTTACAATGCATTTTATACAAATAATCCCCATGAACAGTGTAGATGACATTCTGTTAGATAACTTTTCTAAAGTGAAGATTTTGCTTTTTAATGAAACCCAAAATTAAATTCCAAATGAACTTGTTATTTTTCAGTTGGACAATATATAGCAAAATCCCCCCAATTTCATTTTTGAATATGGAACTAAAGTATTTTAATGAATTTGACATCCACAAACTAAAATTCTTCCAAGGTAGATCAAATATCTTTACTTCACACAAAGGTCATAAAGGTGATGTAAAAAATATTGCATATTTACAAAGTGCTGAGTATTGCACAGTGAAGGAGAAGTTCATCTGTCTTATACAAGTAGCATTTTGACAACTAATGGAAGATGATCTGAAGGATGGTAATGATTAGGTAGATCTCCAAGTTCTCTTATTTCCCTAGCGGACATCAATCCCCAACGTCCTAACAGTTTAAGTTTGCCTTCCTGAACATTAGTTGATGTATGCTTGCTACGTCGAGTATGAACATCTCTGTTACTAACACCATAAAAAATGTAATCTACAATACACCTATCAGCACTGTGCTGTGTGGTGACTTCCCCCTCTCGATGTCCTAGTCTCTCTATTGTGTGACGATATGTTGAAACTAAGTTTAAATGATGCCACAACCGTCCAGAAGATTGAGAAATAGATGGACAATTGTGATGATTCAGATCTTCCTGTCGTAAAGAGTTTTTACATTTCTCATAAGGTTTGATGTGACGACACTGGTCTGATATTTTATGACAAGATGGGAAAAAGTTTTTTGACAAGCACCTATTACTGCCACGGAATTGTCCTTCACTTTGACCTGATATCAACCTGGTCATTAAGCCTTCATATTTTAAATAACCATGAATGATAAACTTAAACAAGTCACTGAGAGGAGTAGCATTAAAATCCCCACAAACCAACACCTGACATCTTGCATCTTCACTTGTCTTTGACACTTTGTCAACTTCAGCAAGAAGACACATAACTTGAGCAAGTTTAACATCTCCTCTCCTTGGGTTGAACAATAGGTGAGTATTAGCTATACATAAAGAATCTTCTGGTAAGTAAGGGTGTTTGTTGGGTCTCAATTTAACAATCAAACCAACATTATCTCTGTCCAGAAGTGAACAATTTGATTTAAAATACTCGATAGGGACACTCTCTTCCAAAGTAAATTTTTCCGTTTTATAAAATGTAGCACAACCATCCAATTTGTCTCCAGTTCTTTTAACATACACACCTTGATAACCTGAAACAGAAGATACCAAAACGAAATGGAAAAAATTATATTAATTCACAGTAGTACCCCAAATTTTTTTTTATTCTGTAATGATGTCTGCATACATTAAATCATGTGTAAAATTCAAAGTGGAGAATTATTATGTGATTTATGGGCACCATACTTATTTTGCATAAAATATTAAGTAAAAGGTAGGTGCAAAATAGTGTTGGAAATCAATCCAAATTCCAGATAGATGATTGGTGTTTGGGAGTTTGATTAGGATGACCATTCAATACCATATTGGCAGAATGCCTCTGTTTCCCCATTTTTATATTATTATAACTTATGTAAATGTGTTAAATCATCATCAATAAAGCCACATGTTGACTTGGGGCCTGTCCAACCCCCGGCCAACAGACTAACTAATTGAATGATCCAATGATACAATTAAAAATAAAACAATTTGTCAACAGAAAGATAAACAGTCCAGTCAGACAAGAGAAAAGATGAATGTGAAAAAAAGGATAAAAACAAAGTATTTATATTTTTAAGACATGAATGAATTGATCTTGATATCGAATCAAAGCTCCTCAAACAACCAATTACTTGATGTTCCTGATGATCGGTGCACCACCAGTGCAAAATATTATTATATCATTTATAAGCTAATAAGCTTACTAAGACAGCTTCAGGCATTCATCTACATTTGTATATTAATAAAGTAGAACCTAAAGTGGAAAGCAGTCTTCACAACTAACTTTCCAGTTCACAGGCCGAAATACTTTTTTTCAGAAATTTTTATATAGTGACCGTTGGCCTGTAGTATTTAATTTTATAGGCCAACCTCCAATTTGACAAACCTTGGGCCTCAGACTATTGCTTGATAGTAAAGACTGGGAAAGACTTTTTCATGTCAAGTGCATTGACTAATCTGTCAATATATAAGGGTTTATCCATAATTGTCAACCCATTTTCCAAAATGTGCAAAATACATGCTTGGTGGGAGGGTGTATCCATGGATTTCTGTTTTATTTTATTGCAATCTTTTTAACAGGTAATAATAATAATCCTCAGTATAATAACATCCATTATAAAACACAATACTTAATAAAAATGGGCACAGTACCGTCTTTAAATTTATAGCAAAAGTCACATGGAAACAAGATATGTTCACAAAAAGTGTGCTCTTTGCATGCTTTGGAAAATGGTTAAAATTTATGGATGACCCGGAAGTCAAAATATCTTTTCTCATAATGTTTTAAGAGAAAAGCTAGTAAGTCAAATCAAACGAACAGCAACTAAAGTGGATCATTTGAAGAAAAAAAATCAATGCTGTTATCTTAAAGACTTACAAACATTGGAGTCATTCGTTTGTTTCAGAAGAGATGAAGACAATTTTAATATTTTGGTTTATTTTTCTTTGTTAATTTATGGCAATGAACTTTGTGTGTTAACAAAGCAACTTACCTAAGGTTTTCAAAGCTGGTTCGAGGAAATCTTCATAATGCTTGTGATTTACTTCTTGTAAACATAATATCTGCAAGTTCAATAGAATTAATAGGCTAGGATAGAATCATTAGCAAACATTTTTTCCAAAGAT
This sequence comes from Perna viridis, assembly GCA_037379345.1. Classification (NCBI taxonomy): domain Eukaryota; kingdom Metazoa; phylum Mollusca; class Bivalvia; order Mytilida; family Mytilidae; genus Perna; species Perna viridis. The sequence continues at coordinate 7,478,607 of CM074512.1, forward strand.
CAAAGGTTTCCAGGAAGCAGGAAGTCTATTTAATTTTTATACAACAAAAAAACATTTGTGGTTGTATTTTGGTATGACTTTTGTCCTCTACTGTGCTGTAGTCATTATCTACAGACACTTCGTTTTTGTGTGATTACTACTAGGGGAAATATGTTTGTATGTGTATTCAGACAAGCTATCAGGTCTTTTACCTGCAGTGAGGTTCATGATTAAATTTGAAGCATTGTTGTTTTATGATAGGTTAAATAGAAAGTGCTACAATACTTTCTTATGTCTGGAAATATTCCCTTTTTGTACGACAGCAAAAAATTTGCAGTCATTTATTGGTATGGTGCTGTCTTCGTCCACAGACAATTGGTTTCTGTGCAATAATTTCACAACTATTTGATCTTAATAAAATTTTATAACTAGGTTTCAATCCATAAAAGAAAGTTGGATAAGACATGAACTTTTTTATACCTGATGTCAGAAAAATAACTTTATTTTTGGTTTTATTAAGTATTTCTTTACTCATTACCACATGAAAATCTGTGCCTGTGTTTTTCAATCAGAATTCAGATATTTCTTACGGTTTTCAATTTATAAGGGGGTCAAAGGGCCATACCACCAAAAAATTGACTTTTTAGTTTACCTGGCCTCGTGGCCAAGTGAGCTATTGCCATCACTAAGTGTCCATCCTTGTCCGTAAACTTTTTCAAACATCTCCTCTGAAACTACTCAATAGATTGTGACCTAACTTCGCATGAATGTTCCTTAGGGTATTTTTAACAATCCTTGTGTGGGGAATTTTGATGTGGAAAAAAAATATGGCCACCATTACTAAAAGTAGACTATAGAGGTCATATTGAAGAATTATGCAAATAACAAAAACAGTTGGGTACAGCTAAAATCTGACATAAATCAAAATTGTTCAGCATGATGGGATGGACCTATGTCGAAATTTTCAGAACGATCTGTTGACGAATGAATGAGTTAGGGGTCCTGAAATGGATTTTTTCCCTAATTTAACATTTCAGACTTTGAAAATCTTCTCCTCTGAAACTACTGGATGGATGGAAACAAAACTTTGCATGAATATTATGTAGAATATGTTTAGCAATCTATGCATGTGGATTTTTGATCTAGTGAAAAACATAGCCATTGTTTCTAAAAATAGACCATAGGGGTCATATTTAATTATGCAAATAACACAAAAACAGTTGGGTTTAGCTAAAATCTGGCATGTTGGGATTACCTTCAAGTACGTGAATGCCGAAATTTTAGGAAAGATCTGTTGACAAATGCATAAGTTATGGGTCCTGAAATGGATTTTTTTTTAAATCTCCTCTTAGACAACTTGTAGGATGGATTGTAACCAAACATTGCATGAATGTTTGGTAGAATATCCTTAACAATTTTCATCTGTTGAAAACATGGTCACAACTAATATAAATTGATGACTTGTTGAAATAACTTGAAAACCAAGGGTTTAGCCTAATTTCTCAAGGGGGAAATCCGCATGGTGAGGCCTATGCTGAAAATTTCATACAGATCTGTTGCTCAATGTTGGGAGTTATTGCCCTTGACGAGAGAAAATGACAATTAGAGATTTATTTTATAATATGAAAACCGGTTGAATAACTAAGATGCTGTGTATTGATTAAATGATTCTTGTGACAATAATACAGTAAGGTCATGAGTCCAGCTTTAATAGAAAGCTATAAAGACTAATTTTTACCAAGTGAGCGATTCAGGCTCTCTAGAGCCTCTAGTTTATTTTTTTTTCAAAATTTGTTTGTTTTTGAATTCCTCATTAAAATGACTGCCTACATTTTCCAATCAGTTTTCAGATATTTCTTACAGTTCTCGAGTTATAAGGGGATCAAAGAGGCCACACCCCAAAAATTGACTTTTTTATATTTTTGGTCTGACAATTAGAAAATTTTATTCAAATTTCAAATTATGTGCATTATAGTGTCCAAACCAATTGTTGTGTCCATAATACATTGTAAGTCCCATTGCTTAAGTGTGTCAAAAACTAATATTGTCCACACTTGCCCCAACGACCACTGTGGTCGTATCATACTGCACTGTGTGGAGCTTTTTATTTTATATGGATTAATAGAAGTTACTAAAATATCATAATTAATAGTTAATCCATCATTATTTGGGCTCTCAATGAAAGGAACACAACAAAAACGTTTTCGATACATAGTTTCTTAACACAATTGATGAAAAAAAGAAACTTAGTTTAAAACCTTCATTTAGATTGATACCACTACATACATGCAACTAATATCTTTACGATTAATCAAAAGCAAGATAAAATGAATTCTGGCTAACTGCAGCCTAATGATGAACTCTTTGGGAAAATTGCAAAGAAATACATGCTTTCAAGAATGACACGAAAAATTAATTCAAAAACTTTTTCAAAACTCATGTGGGATACTTCTTTTCAACATTGAGAGAAATAACTAGATAATAATCTAACCTAATATGTACTAAAATGTAGATTTACCTCAGCATTTAAGGCTTTAATTTCCCGTAAAAGCATCTGAGATCTGTACTGCCAGTCTAAGACATACTCTGGAGATCGGCCATACAGATATCTGTTATCTTCCAATAAATTCTGAGCCAGAATATTATAGGACATGACAAAAAATTCAAACCCTGGACCTGGGTTCTGAATTTGTTCCCTACCCAGTTTGGTCAATTCCCAATGTCTTTTGTTACCATATTCTGCATCTACAATTAAGGAGGATATATAAATTTATAAATTGAACTGATAATACCAGTACATTTAACTATTGTAAGCATTTCCATGCAGTTACAGTCATTGAGGTCTCATTGATCAGGTGGAATCATGTCAAAGGTCATCCCTCAAAGTTTGATTAATTTTCTTCAATGCTGTCAGCAGGAAAAGTTGAAATGTATTATTTTAGTATCAATAATTGAAGTCCATTTGTACAAAAGATTCAAAGATCATGATACCTTTCAAATGGTTTTGAAATCCTTATTTTCTAGCTTTGGAAAGCACCTTTAAGAAAACTTTTAATTTGGGAATTCAGAGTTAAATTTTTGGTAGAAGTGACAAGTTGGGTTAACTATATAGCCCACTATACCGGTCATTTTTAAAATAGCACCACATGCATTGAGGTTTGAAAAATTGTATAGTGGTATATGTCAAGGTTAAATGAGTAAATCATCAATAATTGTGGATGACATCAATGTCTGATGTAATTATGTTACTAAGATGTTGGACAAAAACCTTTTATAGTCAGAAAACATGTTACATGTACATGTACTTCTGAAATTATGTTAAAAGGATTTCAAAATGAACTGATTACCTGTAGTTCACATGTTACATGTACCCTTGGTAAGGAGAGATAAAAAGTTAGAACAAGACTACCATTTACCAGAATTTTTCTTTTGGAAAGGTCCACAAAAATGGGTGAGTCAGCATTAACTGTTCATAGCAAAAGTAAGAAGCAAACATGAAAATGTAATGAAGTTAATCCTCAAATTTGCCATTTGTCTGTCAAGGTGAAAACTGTACCTAAAGGTTTTATTTCTGTTGAATCAGATTGTTCATCTAGAATATGTTCCTCAGTTCTTGCTATTTTCACATTACTTGTGTCTCCAGACAAATTTTGTCTCTGTTTAGTAGGTTGCACAATATCATAACTGCTCTGCAGTAGTAACGAAGTATAAGGAACTGCTCTGCGGAAATGCTGTGTCCGATAAGATTGAAATATTTCTTGCCTCTCAAATGAATTAGCAGTCAGAGCTCTACCAACATAAAAAGCTGCTGTGTCTTTGAACATTTCAAATTGCTTGGTGTCACTATAACTTGTTTTATCCTCAGGTTCTTGTCCTGTGTCTTCTGTAAAACCACACTGAGGAATTGGTGCACATGTAGTTTTTCCAACCTGACTAATATCAACAACACGACATAATTTCACATTTATTCTACATGCAAACTTTTTGAAAGCAAATATTTTGCAATTAGTATTCGAAAACATCCTGATCTAACAGTAACACATCTAAAAAACAAAATAAAGTGTTGTATTCTTAACAAAAAAAAAAGAACAAAACAAAAGTATCCTTGACCTTCCCTGATCAGTTACTTATCACACAGTCACTAAACTGGATTATTTATTAAGTCAAAAACTATACTTGGCTTTCACAAAAATGATTTTGATTTTGGTTCTTCCGAGTTATTAACACTATAGAATATATTATCCTAGCGGAAACAGATTAAACAGTATACAGTAAAAACTTTTGTATAAAAGTTTTAATTGCGTCATATCTCACTATCTGCTTACAATGCACTTTGAAATGATTACGTAATTATTTGGTAAAATAAATTGAATTCTGATAACAGAGGTACATGGTAGACATATGTTATACCCAAATGTAATATTGAAGTTTGCAATTAAACAATCACGCCTCGGTCAATCTGTGATCATGCTGCTTGAGAATATTCGTCCTTGATCTTGACTAAAATTAATATCAGTGACGGGCTGCCAAATCCGGTAAACAGTTCCTTATACTTCCGTTACTACTGCAAAGCAGTTATGATATTGCGCAACCTACTAATTAATATAGGGTAACCATTGCCTAAATCAGCGAGCAAGCACCGTGAGCTTTGCCATACATGTACCGTCTGTGCGAGATTCGTAAAAATAGTAAAGGACATTACAAAGAAGGGGGTCGACCCGGATGAAAATTTTGCAATATTTTTTATTATACTTAAGCAGCAAAATCAATATTTCTATTTGAAAATCTTCTTGTTAACTAATGGGGAGTTTTTTTTTCAATAAATGAATATCTAACACCACCCAAAAAAAAATTCCAACCCGATACCCCCCCTTTTCCCTCGCTCTCAAAATGGTCAATAACTTTACAGCACTTCACAATACTTTACATTTTTTATCCCTTAAGGGCATCTCTAGCAACATTCAATCCAGTTTCAATCTGTGCAGATACCGTAACTATTACAGGGAGTCGGTATTTCAGGTATCCCGAGCCCGAGCTCAACTTCTCCGAGCTGAAAATGATTATTGCCGATATCTTTTTGATAACACTTGTAAGTATTTCAAATTGGTTGAATTATGTGAACAGACTGCAATTAGTAACTGAACAAAGGCTAAACACATGGTTGGAGCCATACAACCCCCAGACGGGGTCTTTCGTCATTCCCATCAATTAACAGACGACAATTTGACAAGTCTGTTAATTGGACTACTGTCAATATTAAGTCCAACACACTTAGAACTGTCTTAGTATATTTCTTTGACAATTTTTTTTAAGGTATGGATCTTCTTGGCTTGTAAGGGTGTGTGTAATTGCGTTTTCGTAAAAATATGTAACAGTTTTATTTAAACACATTTTATTACTTAAAAAGTAATGGATCTGACACTAGTTATAACAACATATGTAGTCTTCTCCAATATAAAATATTTGACAATAATACGAGCATGACAATGGTGTACAAGTTTATTAACATATTATAGACAGAAGAATGCATGAACAAAAATGAAATACTTCAGAATCCATATTCAGATGTTTCTTCCGATGACGACGATGATGATGACGGTGATGATGTTGAAGTTGATGATTATGATGTCTTTAAGAACAAACATTTAGCAACTATTAAGCTAGAAGAAAACGTTTACTTTTCTTGATATATTCATAGACGTGTTTGAAAACTAGTTCGTTCGGTTCCACAGTAAATAACTCACAATTTCCGATAGTATCGATGTCTATAATGCATTTTGATAAACATCTTTTCTCTCGCGCCTACATTGAAAACTACAATTGTAAATGATGTTGACGCGAAAAAGGTCCAATTTCACGAATGAAGTATAGCATCTCAGCTGCGTTAACAGTACGTTTAATATTCTTGGTCCTCACGAGAAATTTACAGTGACTTGAGTATTACTAAGTGATGATTTTAGTTCACGTTTGAATTTCGAAATAGTTTCTGAATTTCTTGCCGATATATCAAGTGCATTCCATTCACGAATAGTGGTTGGAATAAAGGATTCATAAGCATAAATCTACTTATTTATAACATGTATGAAAATAGGGGAAGGCCACATCTGTTTTTTTTTTCTTTTGTTCTGTTTATTTTTTGTTTCAGTGACATTATTGTAACTTTTTTCCGTTTACCGTATTTTCAAGTGGTATAATCTTTCATGTTACAATTGTACATAAATTGGTTCAAATACACACTGACTTGCATGATGCTCTGTTGAAAATATTTTAACATTAGACAAGGACTTTATATTACACTAATATACACTCCCTGTATTAGATAATAATAATAATGATAACAAAAAAAAAATTAAAATTAAAATTAAGTATAAATATATGATAAATAAAAAAAGAAATAATAATCTAGATATAGCACTGTGAAAAATCAATTATTGATATAATAGGAAAACCACCTTTCAAAAATATATATCAAATGAAACAAAACTATAATTTGTTTACATCGAGTTACCTCCCTTTCCCGAGACGGGATACCTAAAATACCCATTTTGAAACGCATTTTCTTTGATACTTGAAAGCAAAATTTATCTCTTATTCAATTAAATATTTCAATACATTTACATTATACTCATAGACATTTCTTTAAAATATGTAAGAAATTCACCCTATTTTAAAGAAGATATCGGCAATAATCATTTTCAGCTCGGGGAAGTTGGTCTCGGGCTCGGGCTCGGGCTCCGGATACCCGAAATACCGACTCCCCTATTACAGTTCTCCACGAATGGTGGGAATATTTTACATGTGACGTAAACAAAATTCAGACGGCAGCTGCAAATTTCAAACAAGAAAACGATTGCCTTTCCTATCTTAGAAAAGCTATGCTGCGATTTTGATAATAGAATCGGTGTTAAATTTTTCCGAGGCGGGTTAGGTTCTTGACAACAGCAACAGCGGAACAACGGAGATACACGTGCGTACATCCACGTGTTTCCCGAAGTTTTTATAAACATTGTATTCACTTCTTTAAATAAGTAAAATAAACTAGTAAAAGACTTGAAACTATCAGAAAAGATGAATTTATTTTTACTGAAACGTAAGCTTATCCTATATTTTTTTATTTGTTTGATTGAAGGAAATGATGAATTTTCTCCGTAAGGACAGTCACTTTTTGTTACTTCCGGGACATGACTTTTTTTCGTTAGTTCAGATTTCAGATTTATTGAATACACTCAGACACATACATAAATATGGGTTACATGAGGTCAATAGTGTATAATAGTTTTACAAACAACAACGAAACGAGCACAAAACATACATACAATAGTACAATGAACATATAATCATTTCAGTTACAATAAAGTAGAAACATTTCTAATAAATACTGATAACGATCTCAACACAGGGATATTACAAAATGATAGGAGATCTTCCGTTTTCTTAGTATTCGGATTTATGTAGTAGTATTTTGGTAAATATTTTCCCCTTATTTTGACAATTTTATCATTCGTGCAACAGAATAGAATATGGAACTCATCACCAACGGTTTGGTTACATAATTTACAGATACGTTCATGTCTGGAGATACCAGACCATCTACCAGTTTCGATCGGAAGATGTAAATTAGATGTCCTCATCTTTGTAATCCACACTCTGTGAATCCGATAATTTCAGCAGGTATTGTTCAATACCAAAGGAGTTCTTGACTAGAGAGTAAAATTCGCCACGGGAAGCTAGTTGAATATCACTGAACCATTTTTTAATAAATTGATCCTGTAGGGTAATTTGAGCATGCTTAATGCTTACATATGAAAATTGGTTCGTGTATACCTCACTCATACCAATATCATTAAATATTTGTTTAATAAATCGTATCCATCGAAAATTATAGACACCGTTTTCTTGAAGAAAAAACATCAGTCTGTATAAAATATTACTCAGTTTACCTTAACATTGTAATAATTTTATCCAAAAAGAAACTATCCTAAGTTTAACACGCAATTCTAATGGAAATCTTCCCAATTCCCCGAAAACCATGAAATTTGGCGTAGTATTACGTACTCTCAAAATCCCCTTGCAAAACTTTAGATGGATTTGTTCAATTAAATACAAGTCCTCATAACCCCATACTTCTGAACCATAAAGTAGAATCGGTTCAATCATACAATCAAATAATTTTAGCTGTAAATCGATTGGTATACGTTCATTTTGAACTAACCTATAAATACTATAAAGGGCTTTATTAGCCTGTTCTACGCGTTTTTTTCTGGTCTCAATAAAACAACCATTATATTTAAATATCACACCAAGATAGGTATAAGTATCAACAATTTCCAATTTTTCGCCACTTAAATAGAACTCCATATTTTGTCTGACTTTTCTCTTGCTAAAAATCATAACTTTAGTTTTATTTGTATTGACTTGGAGCTTCCAAGATTCACAATAAGAATTAAAAATGTTCAAAGAATTTTGCATGCTTTCCTTTGTTTCTGATAAAATAATAGTATCATCGGCATAAGGAATAACAAATATTTTATAAAAAATGTGGATTTCCTCTTCTAATTTTCTTTGTACAATTTCAAGTGGTAATCCGTTGAGCTGACTAGTATATTGGAGGACCTTAAGGGAAATTTTGAAAGTACACATAATAACGGTAGAGCTTACACCGCTTCGCGGGCGCTCGCTATAAACGGAGACAAAATTTGTTTGGAAGCACAAGTAATGTACAAAAAGCAAGAACACGGAAATATATTCTAGATGAACAATTTGATACGCAGACTAAGTACTGCAATACGTAACAGGTGAAATGACAACATCAAAAGTATAGGAAACCTTTCAAGTCAATATAACATACATGTAGTGAATCTATTTGACAAAAATCCAAGACGGATAAGGAGTCAAGGTCATCTTCACTATACGTCACCTGAGATGCATGGTGTCTCCATAGATGGTCTTCTTCCTTTCATACAAAACCTCTTGGACTTCATCACATTCAAACTAAGCTCTATTCTATACCTCACACTCTAATACGGTGTCTTCTCACTTAGCCAACATTTAGTATTTCAGGTACCTACAGGTAATTAAATTCATGTAGGCTAGGTGAGACTTTGCAATTGTTTTTACTACAATTATTTAATTGATTGGGGCCTCTTCCATGGGGACTATAATAATTATTCAACTTGTGGAATAGAAACTAAGGGTAACACAGCTGCACGTCGGACTAGTTGCTTTATATTGTCATTTTCTTTGTATTGTACAGCTAACCCACAGTTCTGAGTTTTCCGCCAAACACATAGTGAAAGAAACATCCTTTCAAACTCACATTGGGAAATACTGTTGTAATGGCATTTCTAGAGGCGGTCTCAAAGTCCATAAGTACGCATTCTGGTGCAAAATTCAAATTCCTGGCTACAAAGGCATTTTTAAGGTAGTTGAAGAACGCTGAATATGTTTCCTGTGTTTTATTTGGTAGCAAGGCATACACTAAAGGGAATACTGTGTTTTCAACGAATCCATGTAATGTATATAGCTGATAAAACATCCCAGGACATGAATAAAATGTGCCATCACCAAACACTGTTTGTGAGTTGCATAACAGTTCCAAGTTGTTGTCTGTAGCAAACACTAACATTCGCTGATGTCGGTTGTTGGTGTTGTCTATTAGAAGAAAGCGATCACCGGCTGGTGTGTTTTTGAAGTTTTCATCGAGGTCTATATCAGCCTGAGTTTTTGGTAGCTTTGGTAGCACCTTAGAACGGCTTCTGTAGAGTGCAGCTTTACAACTTTCAATCGTCGGAATTTTCTCTATCATCTCATTGACATCATCGTCAAACTCATTATTACGAAGACTACCAAGCTCCTCATCAAAAATGGAAGGTATTGGTGACACCTCTTCCCTGCAACGCTTTTTTACTTTATTAATAAAGGCTGCTGCTGCTAAACCAATGTTATCTGAGTCATGGTTGTGGTTGTTGTTTATGGTAACAGGAACATAATCTAGTGTTGTCAGAGTAGCAGGACATTGACGTGAGATGCAACTCCAGTAGCAACGGTCGTTGCGTCTAGTTTTTATTGAATATTTGTAACCATTATGGAGCAAATAATGACCACCGCGGCCATTTTCAAGAAAGTCTACGTGTACTTGAGCGTTAGTCATGAGAACTGAAATGATAAATCTGCTAGTTGGCCCCACATTTATATACTCTTCCATAGCACCCCAAGCTATAGTGAGTATGCATCTGTCAAGTAGAGTGGTGCAAGCTGAACATATCTTATGTTTAATTATTTTAATTTATATTAATTAATATCAATAATAATTATTCTCAATTAAGAATAGCAGTCATTTCATTTTATTAAATTTTATGTACAGAATTTAAAAATTAAACTTATATTTTTTTATTTTTATATTTGAAATATATATATTTATATATATTTTTTTAAGGATAATTAAAAAATGTTTTGTGTTATTTTATAAATACTTTTAAAAATATATCATTAATATTTTTTTTTATTTTACCCAACATAAATGTAGCCCTTTGGGTGGCCTCAATAAAACAGTTATAAAAACAATGTTTCTAAATGTTATTTTAACACCCCAATTACCTATGTTGGCCAGATGAGACTATCAATTTTCAAAATGTTGGCTAAGTGAGAATGAACCTCTAATACACTGCCCTTAGTGAAACAAATCTTGACACTCCTGTTCCTGAACCCACCTCATCATTATACAGACTAACTCTCTCACTTGTTGCCATCATCTTGGAAATCTGTTTCCACAGACTCTTTAAACCAGTTAGTGTAAAAGGTCAAGATGAAGAAAAACGATCATTTCTTCCACTACCGTTTGTCAACAAAGGTATAGATGCAATTAAGTTGGCTAACATCTTCCACCACAAGAACGTAACCAACAAAATTCCCCCATATTTCAAGGACAAATAAATGTACCAATTATTTCATATTCTATGGCAAGCCAAGGTGGACAAAAATCAATATTTTGTAATATTAGAAAATGAATTTTTATTATTACAAATTTTTTTTTAATATTGGAAGAGGATTTTTTAATATTAGAAATTCATTTTGTAATATTAAAAATTCATTTTCTCATATTACAAATTCCTGATTTATTAATATTATAAAACATCACACATTTTGTAATATTGCAAAATCAGTTACATTTTTTAATATTACAAAATGATTTTCTAATATAAAAAATCGTAACTGAATACGACAAATTCATTTTCTAATATTAGAAAATCTATTTCTAATATTAAAAAGTCGTTTTTTAATATTAGAAATTCAATCTATTTTTTAATATTAAAAAGTGTTTTGTGATATAAGAAATCTAATTTGTAATGTTAGAAAATGAATTTGTAATATTAAAAAATCTTTTTTTTAATATTAGAAAATACTCATTTTTGTCCACTTTGGCTTGCCATAGTATGGCTATTCCTATACTTCACCTATTGCATCAAAAATTTTCCAAAAGGCTATTGCAGAACCTCGAAATTGGGGACTTCAAGGCTAAACTACCAGACTGTTCTTGCAAAAATTCTCCATTTTGAATATGGTCCTTCCGGTCGAGTCATTACGGGAGATTAAACAGGCAAAAACCACTAATTCCACTTCCCATAGGCTTCTATGCTAATTTCACAATATTCAATGGCTTCTCTGGACTTTACCTTAACTTTAACCTGCAGAGGACTATATATCAGCATGATTCTACATATGTCAGCTCACAATTCTCAGAATGGCATGTGGGGTTAGCAGACTTGCAGTGCAGTACTGGTCACCGGAAGTGAAGGGTCTATAAATAGCATGGGAAATCCCAGTGTTTTCACAAGATAGGGGTATATTTAAAAATCATTATGGAGATTAGGCTTCACATCACAAGAAGCAAAATGCACCTATAAAATGTACAGAAATGTTTTTCCTTTAAGAAACTGTTAAAATTTTTTAAATAAGATGAGAACTTTTTTCACAGCACTATAAGGAACAGGGGTAATTTCTGCGTAGGACTATTTTTGCCTACGTTCCAAATGCTCATTGGTTGAATTGGTGGTCTGTAACCTAAACATCACCGAAAACGAATCTCTCCGTAAGTTCCTTTCTAAAGGTCTCAAGTACCGTGAACCACGCTCCATAAATTTTAATTATAAATTTAAGTTCTTATGGGTGCCGTGGAGGATTACGCAAAAAAAAAAACGGATAAAACGAGAACAAGAAGACCTTGATTCTCTGTCAGAGTGGATAAAGGCCGTGAGGTCTTTAATTTTGAAACGTATGAAAGTTTTTAGTAGGTCAATGAGTGTCAATGCTACACCAGTTTTCAAAGACCCCGATGTAGTAAAACATTTTTTTCTATATATGACAAATATGTTGTTGCACCAGCAGAAAAAAACCAAAAATAACATTGTTTTTGTCTGCAAAGCGTATTACATCCAATGTTTATTATCAGAGGTAGACGTAGAAAAAATAACAGCAGTGAGACCTATTATACTGTCCCTGGATTACATTCTTTTGAATCCCGATAGAATCTTGGTTCCCTTGATTACTCTTTCCCATAGGCTACAGTGCTTATTTCAGTAAGTTCATTGTGTTATGGCGCTTCTACCTTAAGTTAAACTTGAAGACTATACATCACCTAAAAGCAGCATGTTTACACTAATAGCCCTGAAAATATTATGTTGGTTTTACTACCTTTGCGATGTGAAGAAATTAAGCTAAAATTAGAATGGGAATTCATCTACAAATCACAAAAAGGGGGTCAAAATATTTAATCCAGAAAGTTACAGTGACCATTTTATGTGGAAATAAATAAAATATTATTCTCTGCCAAAAACAGGCTTGATATGCAGATTTGATGTGCACAGCAACATAACACAGGTGTACTAAAACTTGTGTTGGACTTCTTGCCACAGGGGGAATGGTCTGTTTTTTTTTATCGAGTTGAAATATGATTGGGTCATAATATTTTCACTGTCCAATGTCAAAGGGTCATATTTCTGTGCTATGCTATATCAATGGGTCATATTTCTACAATTTAAATGTATAATTTATTGCTAAGACAAACCTTCCAATCTTCAGTTAGTGTCTGCTACAACTAATTGTCACGGTGAAAAGTGCCTGTTTAATCTTATTTATTAAGGTGACGAATGGATAAATTACAGGTGTTTGGGATTTAGCAACTGTGCGCCCTGTCTGCAACATGCTGGAGACCTTTGTTTTTATTTATGTTCTCTTAATTCATAAAGGATGTTAGGTACACAGTAGTAGAATATCTGAATGGGTATGGATTTCGCGCATATCTCCCAAAAATAGCAAACATTTGCCAAATTTTATAATATATATTGCAATTGTCACCCTCGTTATTTTCGGCTTCTATAACCTCAATATAGAGTTTTCCATCACTAATACAAGGTACAATTGTTTTATGTGTTTCCTATCCAATGGCCGGAACAATATTAAAGTCCAACGTTCTATATCAGGTGTTTTTCTAGTATTCGCATTCAATTCAAAGCGTGTAAGTTTCAAAACGTTATATATGATAACGCTGGTGATAATCAATACAGTGATCTACAAGAATTTCAAGGCAAAGCTGTCTCCTTCCTCATGGCAAAAAAATAACACTTAAATTCTCTTAAAATTAAAAATGACACTTTAATTAAGAATACACCGTACACTATTTTGTCGGATTTTTTAGACTGAACCGCCCAAAAAATTTCTTGACTCAACCGTAATTGCTCTTGTTTACAAAAGGACGCAACCGAACAGGGCGGGTTTTGAACCTGAATGTTGGATTTATGCATATTTTGGACATTTGCACTGAAAATGTAGAAAAATAGAGTTCACAGTCGAAAAGTTGAATAAAAAATACCCTCAGATTAACTATACATCATTGATTAAATGTAATCGATTAACGACAATTGGCGAAAGAAAAGTTGCTTTCCCGCTTCAGGTATGATTTTTTATCACCGCAGCCAGTTCATCGATTAATTGCAACGTTATATTCACATTTATATTGTAAACAGATATCATCGAGAAAACGCTATTCAAACAGCTTTTTACTGATCACTAAGTTATCAAGATATATTGAGAATAGGGTATGTAAGTCTCGTTCTAGTTTCATTTTCTTTACCGGAATTTACGACGTTGAACGTATTGAGGACCGAAGACCGATCTGCATTTTATTGTTTACTTCCGGGTACTCGAAACGCAGTATAACAATGCAAAATCTTCTAATTTATGTTTTTTTCTTAATACCTTTATCATGTAGAAATAGATATTTGTTATTTTATATCGGTATTTTTTACACAAAGAGATGTTTTGCCCTCAACACTGAACTCAACGCTCTCTAAATGACAAGTCCATGCTTTTAAATGGTAGACTAGGACCCATTCTCGTGAAATCACGGGGTCACATGACGAGACTTACCCTATAAAGCTGACTAATTAGTGTATAAATGGGTGCTTGCCTGTTCGATTTCACAGACAACGCCATCTTGGAAATGATTCGACTTTTCTCAACGTACAGCTTACACTACAGTGGTCACGAGGCGCGGAACCATGTAAAGATAAAAGAAGCCGCCCACGCTTTCCCTTGGCCAGCGGCAAAGAAAGAACGATACCCGTCCGTGCGATACCCGACAGGCTAGTCTATGACGTTAAAAAAAACCCTTTAGTACATGTAGTAAGAACGATACACATGCAGAGTGTCACTATTTTATTTGCACCCTCCTGTTCAAGTCCTAAAATAGTGTGCAAAGTAGTTGTGTTTTCGCCACGCGGGGATGTATACCTAACGAAAATGAACAGCTGACAGAAAACAAGAACTTCAGTCGTCTTACTTTCAAACACGATTATCCGACTCATACACAGATCACTGGACTACTCTGCATTATATATACAAGCTATTTTTGAAGATTTATGAATTTTTATGGGCACGTGTATACATTTTCAATGCACCCAAATGGAGATTGAGAACCAATGAAGTAGCACTTCCATATATGGTAAGTGGGTGTTACTTCCGGTTTTCATTTATGCATATTGATTAGGTCGTCGTGATAACCCAAATAAATCATTCTAACCTGATGAGAAAACGTTTGTTATACTCGTATCTAAACATACTATAGTTTTTTTTATAAATATAAACGTTTAAAAAATGAAATTTTTGTGTCATGTTTCCTTTAATTAGTTGTTCTTCCAGTCATTGTATCAATTATCGTGGCCAAAATATCACTTGTACTTTCTATTGGACAGGCACCAAGGTAATACGGAAATGGTGGCCTAAATAACTTCAGTTTAACATCTGTTTGATGTACTTTCATGTGGTACAAAATGTAATTACTCTTTAATATGTTTGGCACAAATCTAAGAAATTTTATCTACCCGTCACATATGCCCCCCGCTGCTTGAGAGATCTTGTGAGTTGCCTGCATATGTCCCATTACTAGTGTCATCCTGGTTTGCCCATTTAAATAAACATAGGGGTTTTGTTGTTTTCACAATTAGTCTGTTTTTGAAATGTGGATATAATTTTTACCTATATTTCACCTGAGCTCTATGATTTAGTAATAAATTAAGGGGATATGCATTTTTTTACAGTAGATATTTCCTAAAATTTGCTTTCCATAAATTAAAAAAAACCTGACATAACATATTCGAACTTGTTTCAGTGTAAATTAATGTTTCAAACTTATTAACCAAAACATGTACTTTTTTATGAGATTTGCAACAAATCTGAGAAAATTGTTGCAAAATTAAGCCAAGGATTTATATATATTTAACTCCTTGATTAAGCTAATTGCACAAAACTGAACAGATAAAATCAAATTACTCATGTACTGAATCAATTTATATCGATCGTTTGAATTTTTACGCCACAAATAATCGACAAATTGCAAAAAAATTGGAATAAAAGGAAAGTACGGAGACCAAATTCAAATGTATCTTAACATAAGCTTGTTGTAAATAGTTAACGTTTAATTCACTGAAAAACATTTGGCAAAAAAAAAAAGAGTGGCAAATGAGAGCATGGAACCACTTTCTTTGTATAAATTTCTTGATCGGATCCACTGCTCCCTTTTTCTTGTGAAAGGCCCAGCATGAAATATCAGCCGACAGCTTCAGCATTCTGACTATAGCCTCGCAAGGTTTTCATTTCTATCTATATTATGCGTCTAAAACTAATTAGACAACTTGAATATATCAACAGTGACCGACTGATTGCATAGAAATAAGCAGGTGCTGATAAGAGATTAGAGGTAAACTATTTTTAATTGGATTGTTGTTAATACAAATGATTAATTTTTAATTTAATAAGCCGTAAAAGTTGTTTATTGGCTTTATTGGCGTAAATAACATATATATATATAAAAGAATGCTGAAGCTGTCGCCAAATGTTTTTCAAATAGTAGTATAACCCCTATATGACGTGTATGGTGTAGAAAATGTATTCAAAAATAAAAGTGCAAATGAAAGTTGCCCACTGGAAATATGAACACTAAGATTTTAGTTACGTTCATGCCACAGTCAGCCAACATGGTGACCTGTTTAGACAAGGGGTCCAGAACCACATTCACCCAGCAGATTTGAAACGGCCCATCAAAGCAGAGATGTCTGCAAAGGTAATTTATGTTCAAGTAACTTATTTGTAGTGAATATATTTTACAGGTACCTAAAACCTTTATGGACAGTGTGTATGGATTGTGTAAACAATGTTATATCCAGCAAATTAATTTGTTACTGATTTTTCTTTCATTTCAATGTAAAGAACAGATACAGCAAGATCCTCATCGCCGTGCCATGGAGGTAGTTACGCAAGTGGTCACCAACGTCATTCCTTTAGAGCAGCTAAACTGAAACTGGTGAAGAGAGCTGTTAACCTGCACAGAGCTAAGAACAGGCCAGCTGAACCCAGGGACTTAGACTTTGAGGTTTGCTTAATTTTGTATTAGTTTTCATACATTTGACGCAGTATAAATTTAAAGGCAAAAAAAAAAAAAAACAGTATCGTAACTTAGGGTTATAAATCATGCGGATTGAATACAAGATTTATTTATAGACATGAGAATCTTCATTATATCTACATGACGACATCATATGCATGTAACAATCATAGTCTTTTGTGTTATTTGCAGTTTATTAACTGTTCTTTTTCTTTATAATATAAATTTGTAATATAAATATTTCATTATTTCTTACAGCTTGACACCGACTTCCTAAATTGTGATGACTTCTTAGTTGCTGATCTTCGAGTTGATGCCCTTTGCTACAGAGTTCCAGCTCAACCTCCTTAGTCATGCTAGACGTAGCTGCGAAACGTAGCTCTATTTTTTTTGTATTTTCTTAACGTTAGATCGCAAAATCAAAAAAAAAAAAAAAGATCAAGAGCTACGATTTCGCGGCTATGCTAGACGGTGGTTCATGGATGGTACATTCAAGGTAAGTGAACCATAATGTATATATATATTACATATTTTTTGTATACATCACTTTTCTTATGAGAAATGCTAATAGTCTTCATTGTTACTAAAGTCATTCCATTTTTATTGCTTTATACAACCAGTAAACACTGTATCTGAAAACTGCAACATCAGCGAAAGCCATACACTTTAGTACACTAAATATGTATCTTAAGATTACAGTAAAAGTACATGTAATTAGATTACGAAATTAGGCATAGGTAAAAATATATATAAATTAAAATGTTCATTCTTATGCATGTAATACAATCATTTCTTCCAAATTTAAGGGTGGCACAACAGCAGCAGCAAAGCATGGTGGTGTCCCCTTCTATGTTCTAGTTCCTGACCTCAAGACCGAAGCCCAGCTGGTAGACATCGCCGTCGCTGCCGACGACCTAGAGAAGGACAACAACCTCAAGTATACCAAATTGGAGGAAAAATACAGACCTGCTGGGACCAGTATATGGACCGCCAGATTACGACAACCAACTTCCTGAAGTGTGTCGCCAGATTATATGCAAATGAGCAACTCGGACTCCACTAAAAACTGGGAGCATGGACCAGGTGCACCGGTAGGATAAGCGTCCTCTGCTTTTCTAGAAACACCCACCGAGTTGCTCATAAAACGTCAAGTCCGGGGTAGACAAACGAGGGAAGGAAAACTATGACCCCTTGAATAAATCAGTTTTCATGGTGCAGATGGATACACCATAACGATCCACGAGTTCATGATGACGACCAGAA
The DNA here is from genome assembly GCA_037379345.1 of Perna viridis. NCBI lineage: Eukaryota > Metazoa > Mollusca > Bivalvia > Mytilida > Mytilidae > Perna > Perna viridis. The sequence goes on from CM074512.1 coordinate 7,496,785, forward strand.
AACTTCTGTAGAGATGACTTCAATCTTGTAGCAACATAAACCTGTTCCAGAAGCCTATTTGTTAGAGTTCTAGCGCGATACAAAAAAGTCTGCGCAGTTTCGGCAAGCTCTGGCATAACGTGTGAGTTGTGATATGAACACTCCATACGCAGGTGCCGAAGGGATGTTGCCACAAATGAAAGGAAAGTTGAGAATTCTGAATGAAAAGTCATTGAAGGTGTACTTGCATGGATTTGTTGAACTTGATATGTCATGTTAAGGATTGACCATTTCACTTTATGTACGTTAGCTTGGTAAAATTCTGGCCTTTCATTTTTTTTAAAATTTACAGAAACCAACAGTGTGGTATCTGTCAGTTACATAGATGGCCTTAATTTGAAAACGGTAGGGATCATGAACTCAAAATTAAATAGGAGCATTCCTTTAGCAGTTAGTAAATCATATCAAAATTCCATAACAATGGATCAACCATACCTAAAGTCATCGCACGAAAACCAAGTGAATATGGACGACGACGACACGGACGCCATCCTCATACCAATATACGACCGCATTTTTTTTACATATATAAGGTCTTTGTTTTTACATTAGTCATAGTTAAACAGTTCTCTATCAAAAGAGAATAAAACTGCAAAACTGTAAAGTTTCCCCACTTACAGTCATGTACTCAACAGAAAACATTCAAAATTCTTATGAATCAAAATTACAATACCGGTATATGAAGGACTTTTAAGGCTAAATCCATCGATACTGGCTCACAGTTAACACTTCAAAATCAATATTTCAACTAAATCTTGTATCATACAATTTTATCAACTTCTAAAAAGCCTGAAAAATGTTTCATGTACTGTAGTACTTGTTTTGCAGCTGTACAAAATAAATCCAGAGGCACTGCTAGTATAATTTGGTTTCAGAACCAACAAAATGCGTATGTACATACAGTACTTTACAACACTGTTATTAACTTTAGAATCTCTATTTCATTAAATCATGTAAATCTTCTTCACAAAATTTACGTGCGTAGTATTAATGTCTTCATATTTAATAAAATTTCCACCCTTTTAACAAATGTTCAAGCATGAATGTGACTAAAATTATATTTTTATGTACATGCATGTACAAACTTTACTTTATTGGCATGAAGTCATAAACAAAAAAATAGTTTAATTAAAAATCATATAAAAAGTTGTCAGTTCATGCAGTCTGACATATACATATGTAGCAAAACTAAAAATCGTTGGAGTACGGGAATGTACTAACATGTACACTATACTTTTACGTATACATTATGTCTATATGTATAATGTAGAGTCCCCGAAACTTCATGTTACAGTAATGGGCAGCTAACCCTATTCCTTAATGCCATGTGTTTTGCCACTAAATAGCTTGCCAGACAACCTCTAGCACTGCTGGAGTAATAAATAGACCATCCTATTAGGCCTAAAAATATGTTATGTTTCCGGACCCCCTACCAACAGTTTTTTATTTGTTATTTTGAAAAAAATTATAAAGTCTGCCGATTGTCTTTCAGAAAAAAAAAGAAAATAAAGCCATGGATTTTTTTTCTATCCCAGATGGAAAAACAAAGAGAAATATTGGTTGTTTTTATTTAGACTCGATTGTAAACACATATGCCGTGAGTGTGCTCGTGGTTGTGGTTCATCACTTTTGGGATTCGGCACTTGAATTAAATATATTTTGTTTTGACCACCCCAGTCACTTGGATCGAGCTTCTAACTTATATTATGTACCAGACTTTCTAAAGAAATCGGACAGAAGGTGATTTATGCATGTCAAAAACCCTCCGAATTCAGTTTTATTTCTTGTTCAGAAACATTTACTGATCACATAACCAGTCAAAGTTTTTCATTTGGTTGTTGCGCTTTTGAGATAAAAATTATGTAGATTGTACATACAATTGGCACTATGCAAGAGTTGACGTTCTTGATTTGGTTTCAGTTGGTTGCTTTTAGTGGGAGATAAATGTATGGTTTTCGGAAAGTGCAGATCTGAATGCAGAAATGATAAACATGTGCATGTATAGCATTATGTAGACTGAAAAAGTATCATTTGTTTGGTGGGGTTTTCTGCACTATGAATCAATTTACCATAGGCTGTGTCTGAATTTTATGTGGACAGGTATTTAAATAGCAAGCGGACATGTCTGGGAACATACATGATAACTCAAGTATGGAAACAAAATGATTTAATGGTATTTTTGTGATTGAAAAAATCCTGAGGTAGCCAACATAGAAGGTGCAATTAAACGAGGGAGAACCCCAGGACTATTCGCCAGGAACCCTAAAAGGGAAACATACCATGAAAAATCGTATAACGCAAAAGGACAAAAAGATACAGATTAAAGGAGCCACTCAGTAACTGAGTGTAGAAAACCACCGGATCGTTTTATATCTAAGGTAAACTACGAGCATTATGAGACGCCAATGGGAGCTAGAAAACATAAGAAAAAAAGTTTTACGGTGAAATGTTCCCCCTAAACTACCTTGCAAGTCGCCCCTATATATAGTTTGACAATCAAAACCAGAATGTTCTATAGTTCTATTCAGACCGAACTTAGCATGCAAGTAATAGCACTGGCACTTGACCTGAAAGGTTAGAAAACTTGAAAAAAAGTACTAGGTACATAACGCATTTATAGGACCCTCGATGCTAGACAGCTTTTTACCGTCTAAGAACGAACCAAGAGAATAGGACACCAGGTAACATTATTGAAATTGTTAGTCATTGTTAGCTCCACGCGGTAGCTATTAGCATTCAGACTCTCTAAAAAACCGGACCTGGTTATGCGTCGCTACATGCCCACGAAGCATTTTTTACCGTTACACGATTGATCCAAGAAAGATTTATGCCACACCGTAAGTGGTAGAGTATTCCAGAATTGTTCTAATTAAGACAAGCTATTTACAGGGAAGCATCTAAAACTTTGCGGTAATCAATTCAATGCTTGTCTACAGAGAGTGACATAAGCTGTTGTGTCCCCTGGATTACATATGTGCATGTAATCTACTCCTTTGACGCGCATTAAAAATGGGACGATAACAGAAACAGTGAATTCAACAATTCTAATGTCAATATCTTGAAATTGTCTGCTTCTTAAAAGACAAAATTTTCCCATGATTTTTGGGAAAATATCCTCGCTGTAGATAATTTCTATCGGGTGTCTGTCTTCGAAGTAAATCTTTTCATTGGTTTGTCATCAAATATCTCTGCGTACTTTTTGGAACCAATATCGATCCATGTCTCCTTGTTCTTTCTGTCAAAAAAAAACTCAAAAAAAAACAAAAATAGACGGGTCGGTTTAATGGGGGAGAGGTCGGAAATTCTGGAATTAGTAGAATGTTTTTTTTTACCTGAACGTTCTGTTTCTCTCTTCGACATTCCAGCACTTGTCCAAAACAATTGTCGTTTTAAGACTCTTATATAAATGTTTCGAATACTGGGAAACATCTCTAAAGTGACCATTATGACGTCATATGTAACGGAATGCCGGAGATAAAATTCACCTCGATTTTCAGCGTTCACGGGGGAGGGTGTATAACATGGGTTATATGGTCGGCGATATATGGTATGGTAGGAATTTCCGATTTTTGGGGTCTTATTTAATACTTTCTCATACGACATGCATATATAGGGCAATTATATTTCCAATCCGTTCGTCTAATAATTTTAAAACATCTGTTTTTGTAAAATAGTACAAACGCGTTAAACCAGGGGCGGATCAAGGAGTTCAAGTTGTGTGTGTGTGTGTGGGGGGGGGGGGTGTTATAAAGAAAGAATTATAAGACCGAGAGAAGCGAGGACAGAAAATTTTTGCTCTTCAGCTTTTTACTATGCATCTTGGTTAAAAGGACCCACAAAAACAACGTTTTCGTGTTGATGGTCCAAAGACGTAGCGTACGGTGTTGGTGTCATATTTGGTAACGTCGAAACCTGCAAAATTTCAATTTTTCTTTGTATTGCGACGTACATCGTTCTTTAATGGTTACAGGTAAAAAGAAGTGTGCTTATTTTTTTTTTCATAAAATAACATGTCTTATAACTTGATTATCTGATTCGATATCAATTTTTCTTACGTTTTGGTCAATTGAAATGATCAGATTACATCCTGATATGGTAAATAGTTTGACATCAACCATTTAAAAATGATTTGAAGGAAATTTTGTCCTATGAGAAAAATGTTAGGAATTACGAAAACAAAATTCGTGATGCGCCAAGAAATGTTAAACACCCTCACTAAAACAGAAAGCCAACAAACCTACAAGCAAAAAGGTCAGAACCCCCCCTGGAAATCAAATTGTGGAAGCGTATAAAATGAATTTATTTCTTTCCTATTTGATTTTATGTCTCTAATGTAGATGTATGTTGATATTTCCGAAAACATGTACTCGTCTCGGAATTCTAAGGTATGTTGCTAAACATTTCGAGAAAACAAAACCTTGGCAAAGCTCCCACTTTGAGAAAACTTGAGAGCGAAATCCCCGTTTTTATTATACGACGGAAAAAATTGCGGTCGTATAATGATATGGCGCAGTCGTGGTCGGCGGCGCAATCGTCGTTCGCGTCGTCGTCGTCGTGGTCCGGAGACACTTCGTTTCCATGCAACTTAAGTTGTGGTTGACGAATTGTTCTGAAATGTTGATATTATTTTACCAACTACTAAGAAGATTCCTATTTAATTTGGACTTTGTTGCCCCTGCCGCTTTAGAAAGGGGTCAAAAAGGATAAAAATACGTATTTTATTAAAACCTATGTGGATTTGTTTTTTTTTCGTTTTTTAATTATTCAATTTTCAATGTGTTCTTTATTTAATTCGGGTAAACAAATGTACAGCTGATTTTATGTTTTGGACCGTTTGCAAGTTATAGGTGGTCAAAGTTTTTTTTTTCTATTTTTAATTTTTTTTACCTCATTGGATTCTTCAGTGGATGCCTCAATAATCCTGTCGATATTTTTCAATCAGATTTCGGATATCTCTTACGGTTTTCGAGTTATAAGGGGTCAAACAGGCCACACCAGAATAGATCTTTTTTTTTTTTTTGGGGGGGGGGGTGGTCCGCTTTGAAAAAAAAATCCAGAAAATATTTTTGCAATATTTGTACAGCTTATTATATCTCATAGCTAAAATAATTGTCAAGAGGTAATTAAGACGATCATGAAATACGTTGATTTTACAATATTTCACAGCGAATGTGCAAGCGCGTGTCCACACACTTCAAAATACTTTGATGCAGTCACGCTGATCCCGATTTCACCAGGACATCGTTGCATATGAACAGACAGGAGTGCGCGCAAGGAGGGAGGGGCTTTCTTTTCAACATTTCTTTCATTATTTTATTATATTCGCTAAAATCGTATTTTTTATTCATTACATCAACAGTCGTATAAATTTAATCTAGTATCATAACTTCCCAATAATTTTTATTGTTTATAAAATTGACGTTAAAAGAATTTTTACGTCGCAAAACAGAACGTTACTTTGGAAACCTCAAATATGCGCTTTGTGACATTTTTGTTAGACACGTTTTTATATATATATATGTATTCATTTTCTGATTAGTTTATACGCTATAACCTAATTTGGGTCCGTTTACGCTCAATAATCCGCGAAGCGGATTATATTTCAGCGTAAACGGATTAGGTTATACTGTATACACTGATCAGAAATTGAATACATTCATTATATTATAACTAAAAATGATAAAAAAAAATGATATATCCGTCACTTTTATTAACACTGAATAAATAGCAACTTTAATGTTCCAGCCGTGTAGTAATTTCTAGTAAACAAATTGGCCGCCATTTTAAAATCAGCGGCAAGACCCTGTCATTTCATCACTGAGAAATGTTCAGTTATTTTCCAAAATTGAAGACACAGTTTTTAAAGCAAGAATTTGACATAAACCCGGCGGACATAAAGTTAGTTAATAATTTATTGTCACAAAAACGTTTCAACTTTACAATGTGATTGAAAACGTTGTTTCGGATGTTGACAAACAAAAAGTAGTTCCGTAAAAGGTGGGCGTAGCACAAATAGCAAGTTAGTTTATACAATTGAAACAATGTTGATTTTTGTCAACAAACCAATCAAATTGCAGGATTCTCATCAAATTAATATATATATATATATTAATCGTCTAAATAAAAGTAAACAATCACTCTTACGGGGTAATGGATCGTTAAAAACGATGCGAAACATAACAATAAATTAAATAAACGTCTAAATGTGTTTAACATCACCTGAAGATGGTATAATTTTACCATAAAATTTAGCATAAACTCATAAAGTTCAAGATCAAATCAATATTATACAAACGTTTCAGAATGTGACGACTCTATTCTACACTGCTCCATCGGATCAAATTGATACAGGGAAGATATGTAAACGTATAGAAAGGTCTGAAAAATTTCCAACGATGTTAGAACTGTCAAATTTGCGATGCAAATTTTTGGTCGTTCCCTCACATTCTAAGACGTTTGTATAATATTGATTTGTTGTGACATGCATCATTAATTTGATCCTCTATCCTATATAATAACATCTAAATGATCTGTCCCGTACTACCATACATCGTGTACTAAGTTTCAGCCCTAGATTAATCCTACAAGGAGGAATGACCCAGCCAGCAAAAGCAATATTTCATATAGCCTTGCTGACCGAGTGGTCTAGGGCGCTGGACTTTGTGAAGGCGGTGTTGTCATAGACGTCACAGCGGTACGAGTTCGAGTCCCGCAGAGGGAACGACAAAAAATTTGCATCGCAAATTTGACAGTTCTAACATCGTTGGGAATTTTTCAGACCTATATATATAACCCCTTTGTTAAGCCAAAGAAAAAAAATGATAAAACCATAGAGGAGAATGAATACATTTTTAAGTAGATAAAGAAATCGACTCAACACCATTTGCCTTTTTGAACAATTCGTTCGAATTTCGCATGGTGTACGCATGAATAAATAAAATATACAAATTTTAGATGTTGTGACATTTTGGTTAGACACAGACAAAATGCTGCGCTAAGATACAAGTTCAACCAAGTACCATTATTTTAAGAAAATACTATCTGCAGCATATATACATGTAAAACTCAAAATTTCACAGTTATTACTTCACTCAAAGCTAACGAAAAAAGCTTTTGATAAAGACCGGGTAGCACGCAACGTGTAGAAAACGTCGGGAAAAAGACAATGTGACATCACAACATAGTGCGTATTTATCTACTATTAGACAATAAAACTCATTATTTTTTAAAATAAACATGATGTTCTGAATATTTATACAGTCCTTTAAGCGTGAATATACTTTGGTGAAATACTATTCGTTGTTATATTTTACAACAGTAAGCAAGAAAGTAGCCAATGGCCAACGTCGAAAAAAATAAGATTAGTGACAAAAATTTGAAATACGGACAAAAAGGCTTTTAACAAAAAGACTGATCGAACATTTTATATATAGCTTCATTGGGTTATGTAATAAATTGTCAATAATAGTTAATAAAAGTCCCGATTTAAAAAAAAGCTGTACGCATAACTTAAAAAAAGTCTAATATTTTGTCTTCAAATCAATTTCTTTCCATTTATACAATGTCCACATCAAAGGAGAGATATTTGTGATATTGTAATACGCTTTGATCTGATCATTACGTCATGAAAAATATGACATCGTCTGCAGCACAATCTGCTCTTTACAAAAAAGTTTGTTTTATCAAAAATACGTAAATTATTAAAGAAACAACTTAGATATATTGGTGAAATGGGAAGCAAGCATTTCTTAATGATACCCGTCCACATATGAAAATGGACGTTCTTGTGATCGAAGTGCTTTCCCTCCACAATAGCATCTTTCCAAGATTCATGATTATAATCTTACAACAACAACCATTTTCGAACATTTTAATATCTATATTGCCCTTGATAACTCCACATTCTAATAGCAACATTTAAGTTTTCCTAACCTGCCACGGTTCAGTCGAATATGACACCAACAACGTACGCATCGTCATAAGCCCAATCACAAAGTTTATATCACAATTCAAAGTTGACGAGAAAAATACGGTCATACTATCTTATAGCCACCACTCCACAGTATTGTAGAACTGCCTAACTTTGGTCTTGTTATCTGATGCTTTATAACATTTATCACTTTAAGAAATTGTCAAGCATCTGTAAATCTGTATATCTAGAAATAGCTCAAGCCAAG